>JAWWES010000081.1:52015105-52088403 GCA_035583135.1 Lophotriccus pileatus
ATAAAAGTTATTAACACCAGAGAACTCCTGGTCTGCATACGGAAAACATAGTCATGACATGCCCATGATACTTTCCTAGCAGGTATTTTTATCCCTTCTGCTGTTAGATTAATTTTTTTTCCAAAATCTAACTGGGGAATACAAAATAACTGAGTATAAAGTATTGTTAAGGAGCTTGGCAAAGCTTGACATAGGTGTGCAGGACAGTCTTTTTGGAGTTCACTTTGACACTGTACTTCCAACCACTTCTGACTGGATTGGCTCACAGCTAGCTGACTGTTTGCTTAAGGAAATCAATTAAGCTCACTCCACGGAAACAATACACAAAACAGTCTTGCAGTATCAAGTTTCCATGTGTTCTTTTAAAGGGTTGCTGGTTACTTCTTAGAGTGTGGCAATTTTTGGATAGACTGAATTGTCCAGAAGAAGTTGTTTTCTCTGCATCCTGAATAGCAAAGTTGAAATCAAAAAATGAAACATTACATGTGAAGTCACCGTTCAACTATTTTGTAAAGCCAAGTGTCTGTGGTAGATGGGAACAGCAATGTCTCCTAAGTTATGAAGTGCGTGTGCATGTGTAAGGGCTGTATTTACACGTCTCGCTCTTAAAAATGCTGATGAGTCCAGGCATCTTCAGAAGTACTGGGAGCTACTTAAATACCTTTCTTTTAAAAAATGTTTTTCTGGATCAAGGGTTTTCTGCTCTCATGTGGTAGCACTGTGTCTCAATTTCAGTGATGGGACATTGTTTCAACTTTCATTGCCTTGACTTCTATCACTTATAATTCAGAGTTCTTTAAGTGTAGTATTAAAATTCTAGGTAGCTTACATCTTAGCTTGGTGCCTACTTTAGTGTTAATGAAGTTATACTAATAAACAAATGGTAACAGATGCCTACCAAGTAGAGATATAGCAAACAGGGTTTTATAAGGCCCCACCTGCCCTCGACTCCCACTCGTTTTTCAGCTAAGTCTATTAAATGTAAAGTGTGATCCCTGGTTGACAACAACAGGTTTTGGGTATAAGTCCTATTTCACAGAATTAAATATTATATAAATTAATGTAGAAGTATTTTTTCCTTACTTGAAGCGGCAGAGCTATACCAACAAAATCCCAGGGTTGTTGCTGTAAAACACATTGTGTTAGTAATTTTGGTAGTAGATCTTATCACTGTATCATTATAAATCACTGCTAAAAGGAATTAAATCACTCTTTCAAGTAACATTATGACATTCTTAAAGTAGAAAGTTTAATTTATGGATTGCAGTAGATGTTTTTCTATCCCTATCTGGAAGATCCAATTGATGTTGCTTTTTCAAAGAATTTGGTTTAGAATATTAGAATACACTAACCTGTAAAAACACTTTGTCCATTTTAAAAATGTCATTAATATCTGAATCCTGTTCAAAGCTGAAATATTACTACTTTCATGAAATAAGTAAAAAAGGACTGAAGAAAGATAAAATGTCAGGTGGATGCAATTTTTCAAAAGGAATTAAAGTCTTAATATTCTTTTGAAAAAGTAATTTTATTCTTGAGCTCAATCATCTCTGATACAGAATGAAGAAAAAATTATTTAATAGACTTTTTTAGAAAATATTGGCTTAATAAATCAAATTGTACTACTGTACTAGTTATAGAATTCTATAGAATAGAAGTATGAAACCCTTCAGAAAAGGTTAAGATTTACCTCTCTTTTAATTTATTTTTTTAAGACAATCTGCAAGGGTAAATTTAACAGTAGTGACAATAGCTCGGAAATCAAAAAACGTTTTTAAAGCCATAAGGCTTTTAAGAGCTCTAGGACTGTAGCAATGAAGTTAATATAGGCAAAATGAGAATTTGAATATATTTAAGTGTTCATTTTCTGGAGGTGCACAGTCCATTTTTGTAGAACTCTTGCTGTTATATTCATGTTGAATACGCCTCACTGTCTTCTGGATTGCCTGGGTAATACAACTTACTGGAAAAAAGCAAGCAAAAGCAGAGTAGATGGCGATGCCTTGATAAAGATTAATGCTTGTGCAGGGTCATGTTTGGCATGTCACAGTTTGGTGTAACTGGAGAAGATGTTGTCCTTGGGGGTTTCACCATCTTTTGCTAAGGGGTGATTATAGGATTTCATGTAGAATGAAGTGTATATGTGTTGATTTCATAGTAGTATTTCAGCAATCCACATGCAAAGTGGCCCTATTCTAATGTTCTTATTGCGATTTTGTTTTAAGATGGAGCCTCTGCCGAGTTTATTTTATTTTTGATACTACAGGGTTATGTTGTAAAACAGTGTCAGTTCTCTTGAGTCATTGCTATACAGAGATGGTACTGTGTGTGGCTTCTGAGTACTTTAAAAACATTCATTCATATCTATTTATATTTTTGTTACTTTGTTATTTATTTAAACATATATAAACAAAAGAGGAAACAAGCTGAGAGCTAGAATTTTCAGAAGTATTTTTAGATGAAAGATGTTTAGAGACTCAATCCAACCCTGTATACCAGAGGCTTCATAAACAATTAATTTTACAGACTTTACATTTTGACTTTTAAGTACATGCAAAGAGTTTTGAGGAGAATGGGAGGTGGGGCTGCTTTGCTTTATGTTTACAAAGGCTTACCTTAGCTAAATTTCCATGTGGTTTCATAGGAATGGCAAAAGGCACATCTTTTGTGAAAACACTGTCCTTAAACAAATATGGCATTCATCTGAAAGAATAGTCAGTAGTGTTTCCAAAGCAGTCCCCAAAATTTCTGGAGTATTTATAGTCTCTAACTTAAATGACTAAAATCTTTGCACCCCTCTATAGCTGCCATACTGCAGAGAACATTTCTGAGGCTGTAAAAGCTTGTCTAATGTCGAATAACTGAAAATATCACTATTGGGTGCTACCACCTTCTGCTCTTGCTTGCATGAAATAAAGTAGTGCAAGTAGAGCAAAATGGGTGCTATAACTTAGTCTTTGAGCTAATAATATTCATATTGTTCTGTAGTGCTGCTGGAGGTGAAATCTTTGACCAGTGTGTGGCTGAAAGAGAGGAAGCATTCAAAGAAAAAGATGTTAAACGACTTATGAGGCAGATATTAGAAGGAGTTTCATTCTTGCACAGAAACAATGTTGTTCATCTTGACTTGAAGGTAAGATTATTGCTGTATTTTTCTCATCCGTTTCTGACTTGCTGACTTTCATGCTGTCAATATAATGCTAATATATTATTAACACAATTTTTATCTAATTATACCTTGAATGATAAAATTCAGCCTTTGGGATAGAATGATAAAATTTAACCTTGGGCTTTGCAAGCCTTTTGGAGAGTTTCTATGATTATGTGAAATATAAACTTCACTTGATTAAGTGAAGTGCAGTGAATTCAAAAGTGGATTGGCCTTGCACCTTTAATTGCAAATGAGTGCTTTGGGTAAGACCTGACTCATTTTTAAAGTGCAGTAAAAATGTCTGGGTATTATATGGCCTGAAAAACAGGTTGGTTTTTTTTTTGTTTTGACTTGAGTTTTAATGAAGCAGAAGGGTGGCAAAGACACTGGTAGTATCAAGTATAATTTTTCAGAATGAAATATTCATATAGGACTGGTAAATTAATGTGTTAAATACATTTGTAGCAGTTCCTTCTTCTTTCCTGATAAAACTGTAAAACATAATTTAAGTGTTTGCCACTTGCCAAATATTTGGCCTACACCCTATTGGTATATAAATTATCATAGTTTACTGGAGTAAATAGTTTTTCATACTGAAAAACAGTTTTGACCCAAATCAAGAGAAAAGTACAGTTGCCATCATACAAAATTCAGAGTATCACTCGTGGTCAAGAAGGGAGTTGTAAAAGGAATCCTATTCTTTTTACATGTCCTGTTGTCATATTTACTAAGTAAGTTGTAGGCTGCTGCATGTTTGTTCTGTTACTGGGATCCTTACTTGGTTGTATTTTGGCCGTATTACAAAGCCACCAGTAGATTCCAGTATCAAGCTGTACATACATAATATATAACTTAGCAAGTCATCAACCATTCCTCAGCTAATGCAGATGACTTGCACACAAATATGTCACATGGCTCATTGTCCAAACATTTATTCAAAGTATATGTGGAATCCTTTAAACCTTTGAATCATACACAAAGAATATTAATAATTATACTAAAATAATTAATGGAAAATTTTTAGCAAGTGATGGTAGAGCAAGTGTCCAGAAAGACTAAAAATGAGCAGTTAAACTTCCCTAAAGTTCCAGTATGCTTAAGCAAGATCCTTAGTGTCTCTACAATGGTTGGCCAGTTGAATTTTCTTGAAGCAAAGTGTTTAAAATTAAAACATCTTTTGTGAACAGTATATATTCATATATGTTTGTAGTTAAAGCTATGGCGTTCCTTGGCACCATCAGCTGGTTATCTGTAATCAGAAATGTGTTTTAAATGACTATAGTACTTACTGGCAAAAGAGGACTGGGATGTCGATTACGGCATTTCAACAGGTATCCTCTTCAAAGTTCAGGAAATGCTTACTTAAAAACTGTCCAACTGATCAGGAAACTTAGGTTATAAAATGGACCATAGACAGTTCTCACTGAAAGATCCAGCATTGTTTTGCTACCTTAAGGAAGTTCATTAGCAGAGCAAATTGTATAGTGATTGAGGTTAACCTGTTTATACATTACCACAGTGTGCAATGTGTTTTTAAAGGTGGATCTTAATAGGAGTCCTAATTGCAATGTGATGATTTTCATGATAAATAAAACTATCAGTCTTTGGCAAAATAAGGTTTAGGGAATACTAATACTCTTCAGAGTATTTGTAAATAAAGATGATGAACACTGTAGGTTTAAAAACCATGACTTGCAAAGATTGATTGATTGATTGATGTGCGTTGCAAGACTTTAAAAGAAGGCCTATTTTACAAGGAACTCAAAAATTTAAGTTGGGTGCTGGTTTTGGCTGCATATTAGTTAGCCCGCTGCCCTCAAACCATCATCTGTTGTATAGTATGTCTCATGCTACTTTACCTCATAGCTTAAAGCACCATGGAATTTAGTAAATACTAAATTTTGAGTAAATACTAATTTTGTGATGACATTTGGAAGACATGTATGTGTACTGCTGTTATGCAAGGTGTTTGCCAATAGCAAAATTCACAAATTCTTGCTAAAATGTTTTCCTTGTGTTTCACCTTTGTGTCTTTAAAGATTTCCATTTCATTTGTCCCTTACAAATATCTTTGGAAAGGTACATCCAATTTTCCGTATGTTACACCTTCAAAAACGTCAAATTCTACACACAAAGAATTTAAACCCAAATGGTTGTCAGTATGTAGTTGCTGGCTTGTGGTTATAGTTTTATACTGTAAATTGCATGAACCTGATCTATGACACTGACAGCTGGCTTGCTTTAGTTTCTGTTTGCCCTCTCTATAAATACAAGATTTCTCCTATTAGATTGAACACTGCAGAAAGAAATGGGGTATTTTGATGTGGCTTAAGCAAGGTAGCCGCCTGATAATTTTTTTCCAGAAGTGTGGTTTTACTGAAAGATGGTTGAAATATGGCTTGGTTTTAATAGCAAAATACAATTATATAGTTCAATTTTAACTTGTAGAAAGAGCAAATATAATGCTACTGAGTGCAAATTAAGTATCACTTCACAGTATTGTGTTAATTCCATTTAATTTTCAGGGTGTGCATACACTGTAGTCAGGAGTCTTTCATCTCCTCTTAATGGCACATAAAAGCTGCAGAGTAAGGGAAGACTCCTTTCTCTGTGTTCTCATATGCTGTTTGACTTGATCTTGACTTGGTGTTTGGTAAAAGCTTAAAGGAGTTGGAAATGGAAGAGAATTTAAGGCGTGGGGGCTGAGGAAGGACTTGCTGCCTCTTGTCCACAGCAGAGACAGATTAAGAGCCCTGTGTGTGGGAGAATGACTGCTCCAAGGAGCACTTTCCTATACTGGATGTTACTCTGGCTGTCCAACAGACATGTTCAGTGGAGCCTCTTCTGATTATTTCTTCGTTTATGGGACTTGCACTGCTTAGTTTGGTAAAGAAACTGTGATGCAAGCCTACTATGTCTTGTCCTTTAGTGACTGTTGCATATTTTACACTGGTACACATTTACCAAAAAAAAACACAAAAAAACAAAAAAACAAAAACCTAGCCCCCAAGCAAATTTTACTGTTTTATTTCAATTGCTTAAAGATATGGGGATCCTTTAAATTTTTTTAGGTCAGACTGATCAGCCTAGTTTAGTGTCTTTAGACACAATGAAGTTGGGTATGTCAGCTAGTCTGTTTTTCCTGTTTCTGCTCATTTTTTCTTGGATAATTCAGGCCTTTTTTTTCTAGGGATGTGATTTTTTAGAGTATTATAAAATTAGATATCTTGCAACATTACTGGAGTTAAGTAGGGTGAGGCATTGATTAGTTTAAAAACCTGACCTTTATTATGTGTCCTTGGTCCTTATGTACCTTCTTGAAACCCACGAGAAATTAGAGGACCTAAGTTAGAACCTTTAAGCCTTACTGCAGTAGATGGGGAGGTTTTTAAGTGTTGACATTCGCTGGTTTTCATCAGCTATTTAAGTGCTTCAGGGTAAGAGTGAAAGGCCCTTTTTAGAATGTCCACCAGGAGAGCCTCCAGCCTGCATCTCTCTTGCTTCTGTGGGCTGATGAGCATTAGGCAAACCTAGATGTATTCTAGCAGTGAAAACAGGAGAGAAACAGCATTACAGATGTGGGAAAATGATCTTCCTTTTCTGAAACTTTTAGAGTAATGGTGTCCAGCTGAAAACTGTGGTAAGTTCAAAGCTATGGCCTCTTTAAGGTTTCATGCTGGTGTTTAGACTGTTATTTCACATGAAATCCGTAATGATTCCTTAAAATAAGAAAATTACTGGTATCTCATGAATTGATTTAGAGCTATGACTCAATTCATACTGTAGACAGGGGTTTTTTTCTGCATAGGTGTGTTTCACATAAGTTTATTTAAAAAAAAAAAGGAAAAATAAAAACTACTTCTGGCAACTACTTTATCTACTAAAATATTAAATTTAAGGCTGAAGGGTTTTGAAAAATTTTTCCATTAAAAATTTTGCCTCATTTAAATGTAGAGAACAAATACTTTTCTCATGCTTTTAATTTGCCTCTTCCAAACATAACTAAATTTCTCAGTGGGAAGAACATCTGAGAGGGTAATGAGGGAGGTACGGTCAGCTTTTTCGGATGTTTGCTTTTCTAATACATATAGAGAATAACAAATGTGAACTATAAAGTATATGGTGATGTGCCTTTGTATGGCCACTAGATCCCAGTTTGTAAAGAAAAAACAGAGAGCTGATCTTAATATGTAGGTTTACAAACAGAAAATAAGTTAACAACATCATGGAGTTAGTTTGAAATACCACGGTATAACTTTGCAGGAATCAAAGAACTTGACTTTATTCTGGTTTTGCAGTGAGGAGAACTGGCCCAAGTTTTTTAAAACATTCTTACACGTTTATTTCTGTGTTCAAAAACAAGACTGTTCACGTGCCTTCATGACTGACTTACAGGATGGAGGAGAGAACAGCTCTGTGATTAGGGAAGAAATATAAATGTTGGTGTTACTCCAGCTGGGTTATCAGTCAGTGGTTGCTTTGCTGTTCTTACTTTTCAACCACCCTGATGCAAGACTATCCAAGTTCCCAATAAAGGTTTCTTCACTTTCATGGAACTTACGCTCAGCAGAGGCATGAATGCAGTGTCAACTGTCAGTGTTACTATTTGGAGAAGTTAATGATAAAACCCAGTGTGATCACTGGCCTGGGGGCAGGGAAGGTCACGGTTGTTTTTTGTGGGGTTTGTTTTTTTTTTTTTCTGGCAAAGATATGCTTCAGTTGCAAAAATCTAAGACCTGTTGTCTAAAGTTAGTTTTCAGATTATTTTTTTTAATTGAGCTAGGATTTAAAATAGTAAAGAACTTTTTAATGAGCACAAAGGTGCTTTGAAGGAAGACAGCCAAGATCTAGTAACATGAGCACAAACAAGTTTATCCAAAGGTGATGCTCTTAAAAACCTGTTTTTCAGGCTGCTATATTTTTTTTTAAGCTGTTCTTCGGTTAGTGTTCTGTAATACAGTTGTTTTGTACTTTGAACAGGATTGACGCTGGTTGCAACAGACCTTCTTTAAAAAGATGCAGTCAAAATAGTTTTGCGCGTTCAGGGTTCTTAAAATGATTGGGTATTTTTGGACACCTTTCAACGAGAGGTATTTTACACCATTTATTGGAAGAAAGAGAGGAGGGAATGAAGGGTAGTTTAAAAGGTGATGCAAAGGACTAAAGGTGCAAATGTGGAGGTACTTATTGTTAAAAGACAGCTATTGGCATGTGTTTTTTATGTGTTCTAAGCTAATAAAGATTTGATCCTCAGTTCTAAACAGAAAATCCTGCCACTCCTTTTAGCCTACATGTCTCTTCAAGGTCACCTTGGGGGAAATACATAAATGATCATGGGTATCATACTTGTTATGGAAGACATTATGGTACTCATGATCTAAAATAATTATGCAATATGATGTCATAGGCACTAGATTTGGGTGACCCTGAAAGTCTTCTTTTGTTTTTCAGCCTCAAAATATTCTGCTAACCAGTAAGTCCCCTCTGGGAGACATTAAGATAGTAGATTTTGGCCTTTCCAGAATAATGAAGAGCAGTGAGGAACTAAGAGAAATTATGGGAACTCCAGAATACGTAGGTAAGTTGTTACTCTAGGAGTGATGCATAGCCCCGGCTTCTGGGGAGTGAAAAGAAAAACTACCTCAATTTGAAAATGCCAGACTGGCTGTGTCGTTACAGTGTTGCAAGATCAAGTCATCCCTTGGAGGTGGTACTGCTCTAAAAGGTAGAACTGGCAAGTCTTACCTGTCTAATGAACAGTGGTTGTGTGCTTGTATTGAAGAAGAGTACGTGCTTTAGACAATTCTTACCATAATGGTAACAAGTATTACTTGGATTAAAAGTTTAAATTCACATATTCAGTCTCTGAATACAATGTTTTAGCCTGTGGAGCTTTGTATCCGTTTTATTTTTTTATAAAAAGCCGAAACCATTCCAGGCCTTGAAAGTGTACTTGAAAATATCTTCAACTGGTGTGGTATATCTTCATGGTTATGTGTTAGGTTACAGTGCTGGAATATGGAATATTGGATATTTCTGGTTTTTTTCTTGAGGAAATATGTATACAGATTCCTTAACTGGAAAAGAGACTGGCCTGGCTTCTGAAGATGGCAATAAAAGGAAAACATTTTTTTATACTTTAAAAGAATGAATTACAGAAATCACCTAACTTGAACAGAAATATCTTAGTTTTAAAAGACTGTTATGCTTCAAATGGCTTACCTTAAATTTTACCACATGCCCATTATTGCATTATAGAACTATAATGTAATGTCTACATATGACAAAGCCCACTTTTTTTCCCCCCTTAATAGCTCCTGAAATTCTGAGTTATGACCCAATCAGTACAGCAACTGACATGTGGTAAGTTGAACAAATTAATGGTCATCATAACTTCACTGAAAAGGGTTGTTGTTTGGGTTTTTTTAAGAAAAAATGGCAAACAAAAACAAATGCTTTTCTGTTTTTTTTTTACTTTAAATTTAGGAGCATTGGAGTACTGGCATATGTTATGCTAACAGGGATATCGCCTTTCTTAGGGGATGATAAACAAGAAACATTCTTAAATATATCTCAAATGAACATAAGTTACTCTGGAGAGGACTTTGACCTTGTATCAGAGTCTGCTGTGGATTTCATCAAAACTCTGCTAGTTAAGAAACCTGAGTAAGTAAAATACACAACTGTATATGCTGATATGTCAGACTGAATTAATTTCAAATGTAGCAAGTGCTAGTGTTTTCATTTTTAAACTATAATGGAACTTTGATTTCATTGTGCTATTACTTTTTATGTATATGAAAAGAGAATTCCTGGATCTCCATCCAAGCTTGTATATTATGAGTGTGTCCGAGTGTTAGTAATTAAAACTCAAATTAGTTTCAGAAAAATGTGTATGAATTGTAGTGTGGGGTTACAGTATACTGAATCTTCTTGCAAGTACTTTGCTGAAGTCTTCTAAATGAACTGTGCTTTGAGTCCTTAATTTTGGTTGATATGGTACCTTGCCTTTTCTGGTTCATTTGTACACTTCTGTCAGTGGGCAGCAAATTGGAAGTTCCAGGTCTCTAAATAGAAGAGATGTTTTCTGTGGAGCTGAAATTGCCTACTGCTTGTCTATGGGAATACTTTTAAGAATGTAAGGGTTGGATAATTTTCCTATATATAAAAAGAAAAATCTCATAAACTTTGAATGTTGGTTGGCAACATGGAAGCATAAACTTGTGTTTAAGTTTCCATGAACTCCTTTATTTTAAATGCTAGCAGTTCATCTTCTTGGGCTCCTGTTGGTAAAAGATAGCTGACAGTGTGCTTTTTTCCCCCCCTGTTCAATCAGTCTGTCTTTAATACAGTCATATCCTTGGAATAATCTGTAGGGATCTCTTCTGCAAGGTGCTGGAGTTTGCATTCATTTGGACGTTTATTTTAATGCTTTTTTTCCTCTGCAGGGATCGGGCAACTGCAGAAGAATGTCTTCAACATCCATGGTTAGCACAAAGTGATAATCCTGCTTGCAGGGCCTGGAGTAAGAGTGCAGGAGGGGAGACCAGTGATGCCATCCAGAAAGATTCAGATTCTGCCTCTGAAAAATCAGTAGATGCTGATAAGACTGAAGAGGAAGAATCAATAGTGACAGAAGAGCTAATTGTAGTGGCTTCATATACCCTGGGACAATGTAGGCAGTCAGAAAAAGAAAAAGTAACTGAGCAGAAAGCCATTTCCAAACGATTTAAATTTGAGGAACCATTACTGCAAGAAATACCAGGAGAATTCATTTACTGAACTGTGTGGAGCTTCATAGCTATAATTGGGAGGCAATGTTTTCTACTAAATAAAAATATCCTAGCCATTGAATTTCTGATATGCAATAAATATTCTAGGTAAAAGAAAGTGTTGATAAATGGCATACAGGGAAAATGTGCCAAGCTCTTATTTCCGTGGAACAGATAAACAAGATTTCAAGTGGCTGGAAGGTGTTTAAAGAAGATTATAAGCTTTTTTTTTTTTTTTTTTTTTTAATTTTTATTTCTAGGGGGGGATTTGTTGTTGTTGTTGCTTGATAACAGCGTTTTTGTTAATTGTTCCAGTGTTCTGGAGAAGTTGACATTGGAAGTGTTTCAGTGGCAGATGTCAAGAGGAGGATTTTAGGATGTGTTTTGGCATTTAATGCAAATATATAATGCTGGGTTTTCCTCAGATGCCTCTTGGCACTCCTGACTTTAGTGGAACTATCTGCTGATCTAAAACTTGTACGAGAGGAGAATTTGGTTGACTGGTTTGACATACACACACTGTATGATTTTGAAATCCTTATGTTTCTTTGTTTCCATCAGGAAGATGTAAACAAAGACCCAGACTCATATGATGTGTGCCCAAAGACTGGGCTGCTCTTCTCTAGGAAGAGATGCACGTGTCCCGTAGGTAAATCTATATTGGAGATACATCTTTATTTGGGAGCACAGTAAAATCCTGCTCCTGAAGGTGATGTATTGGCTTAAGTCTGTCACTCATGAGGCAGCTGAGATCGCTCCCTTCCCCTCCTGTGCTGGGTGAGATGTGCCAGTACAACTCAGCTCAGTGTGACTGCACAGTGTTGAGAGGAGAAAAGAATTACAGAGTCTGATGTAGCTCCTCTGAAGTTACTGAGGTTCTCTCCACTATTTTACCATGTTAGATTAGACACTATGTCCAACTAATTGATTCCACCTCCCTCAGCACTTGGCTGTGGTTTTACTGGGAGCATGAGGTCATTTCTGCCTTCTTTCTGTTCCTCTCAATGCTACTTTAAGGAAGAAAGAAATATCCTTAGGCTAAATTGCATTACCAATATAGCTATCACATGAGGAAGAACATACCAATTCCTCTGGAACAACAAAGCACAGCTAATGCCTCCTGCTTCCTGATCACTCCCCTCTTAGACACTTGGAAAAACAGCATGTTGTATGGTGGGGCAGAGTGGAATTAGGGAGCAGTATGGATGGGTCATAGTTCTCAATGGATGCGGTCCCTCAGAGGACAAATTTGGGACCAACTGGGCATCAAAACTGAGTGGTTTTTGCAGTGTACAGATCTGAGGATCTTGGACCGAGTCCTAGTTTTCTAAGAAATATTTCATATTGATGCTGTTCCAAAGTTTAATTTTTATGTAGTTTGAAGTTTAGTACTATTATATTGCATACTGTTAACTATTCGACTATTTATTTGGTTTTCTTATGCTGTTCCTTTATAATAAACTGACAAGAGTTTTCTTGCTATAAAACAATGAATAGAAACTCTTAAGCTAGTTTTTCCCTTTTTTTCATGTTGCTACAGACTTTCCTAATTTCAAATGTATCAAATGTTCTTACTCTGTTTAGTGAGCAGGAGTTCAGGGCTCTCTGCTTCACACAGAAGTTAAGTGGCTTCTTAACAAGAGCAGCAGTACTGGGGTGATCTGATCAGCAGAGCTGGAATGGTGGGGGGAAAAGTTGTAGTACAGAATAAAACTGAACCAAAAGCCGTGTGACACTGAGTGGGTGGTTTTCCATAAAGCTTAATTGCCAGAGGGCGAGTTGCCTTCATTTCAAGCCACATCAGAAAAACTGAACTGTTCTATCAGGCTTCTTCCCATAAGGAATTACATATTGAGTATTCACATAGGTAGGGCAGCTTCTCACTCCTTGAAGACCTTCATATAAGAAAACACTGAGTAGTACTGAGAATTGAGTTTGGATGCTTTTTGTATTGTAATGCAGAGATGCCTTTCATGCTCTGGAGAAATGAGTCTGTTGCGTGATAGCTCAGGCTGGCTGTCAGCAGGAGTTAGACATGAATCTTAGAGCCAACAGGGGATTGGTGTTGTCTGGGTGTTTCTGGAGGCAGATGTATCTGACCCTACCTACAATGCTGATCGGTTTCAGGGTTGTTAGGCAGGACCATACCTTTCATGAGCATCTTTCTTTTACTGTCCAGTCATTTGCCCAAGACAATTTGCTTGGATGAGGGGACATTTGCACAGAAGAGTTTCATGAGTCAGATTACAGTTCTCCCAGCTTCCATAACTGCCATTTTGACTTTTTTTTGGTGCATCCATACTTCCTTACTTTACAAAGTTGAGCATAGCAGTGAGGTTGAAGCATGCTCACAGCCCACCCTTACAAAACAATGTTGCCATGTCTGCATACATAAATGTTTAATAACTCATGGTTCCTCACAGCAAATCATTTGAGGGACTATACCTGTTTCAGTTCCTCTTTGTAACCACAGATCATGTCTCTGATGGAGACTGGTACTAATGGAAAAGAGTAGGTGCTGAGCAGTACACATTTTGTCCTAGATATACAATTTTTTATGTATGACAATGAAGCTTAACATGTATACATGAACTATGAACTTACTACAAGGCCAGCTTCTCTTGAATTGGCTGCTTTGAGATTTCCAGTGGGCCGCATTTCTGTTTAACTGTTTGTGCCTTAAGGTGATTTTATATGGTGTTTTTTAATGTCATTAAGAATTTATATAAAGTTGTGAAAGTTTTAAGAGTATAAGTTATAAACAAGGCATCTTAGATTCACCCTATAACAGAGAAAATTTTCCATAACATTTAACTGCAGGACTATCAGCCGTCCCACACACTTGAAGCTGTTTGTGTTCTACTGTGAGCGTGGGTAAAGCTGAAAATGAGGTGTTCGTACCCTACACTGTAGAAAGCGGCTATTGCGGTCCATGTTCTTGAGAGCTTCAGTTACTAGTGAAGCAACACATCAGGAAGACTGGGAACAAATTGCTAGTTTGTGTGGAAGAGCTGGTTTTCCACAGTTCTGTGAACACAGAGGAATGTATGTACATATGCAAGTCATCTGAAAAAAGCTGCTTGTGTTGGTGGGGAAGGGGCTGGTGTGGAGAAGGAATCAACTCCTTGGACCTTGTGGGCAATGCTCTCCCAGTCCCTCCTCTCCAGACTGGGCACCTGCTGGCTGCCTTTGTAGCGCTGGGAGCATGGCTGTTATTTGCTCAGATGCAGGATGCTGAAGGAATGGAAGGGCAGTGTTCCTTGAGGGTTGTTATGTCTATGGTTCTGTTGCAAGACCCATGAACTGTATCAATAGGAGGGGTAGGTCCAGGCTTAGGCCTCTCTTACAGTAGCTGGAATAAATAGCGAACACCTAACTGAAAGCACAGCCTTGTCTTCTCTTTTTGCTATGTTCACCGCTTTAAGTAAGAGGCTATAGATTTTATAGTCACTAAACTAGAAGTTCTACAAAATAATATTTTTCTTTTTGTCCAAAGCTGAATTTGTATTGTGATTTGTTTCATTTGTCACACTTTTAATTTGTGGGTCCCTGAATACAAGCTTGTCCCAGTTTATGATCTACCAGGTGAATTTTGAGAGCTGTTAAGTCACAAATGCAAATAAAAATTAACTGCCCATTCTCCACTGATGGTGCTCACAGGGAATGGGGAGGGAGGCCTTGTACCAAGTTACTCCATGGCTTAAGATCTCTCTTGAATATTTAAAGTGTTGTCCCTGGAAGAGAGTTCAACGTTTTAAAGAAATATTGCCAGTTCATTGTACTTCTGATAAGGTGTTTACTGTTTCAGGAACTTTACAATAAATGAAATTTTGTTTTCTGAACAGCTAATGGGTCTCTTGTTCTTTGTGCTTTGGAAAACACTTAAAAACAGGATCTTTCCTCAAAACAGCATTGCTGATTAGAAACTGAATTCCAAAAAGTTACACTGGTTTGTCTGGTGCAGGATAGCTGCATGATGCCAGAAATTAATAATAAAGCTGAAGCACAGTGCTGTATCGCAAATTACTGCAACTTAAACTCTTCTGTGGTTGATGACTGCACACCTTTATGCCTGGCTCTGACTACTAGCTAGAAATATTCTGCTGGATCTGAGTTGTAGTATTGTTACATGGAGTCACTTGCTTTTCTCCAAGGACTATTGTGAAGTTATTTTTCTCAGCGCTCATTAGAAGGATTACTGATATTTTATATTTGTTCAATTTTTGCAGCAAATATCAAATGCACCAATCATCTTTTCCACTCTAAAGGAATGTGTTTCCACTGTACAGGTCTTCACAACACAGCATTTACCGATGTTGAATTAAGCTGTCTTTGTGTTTGATGAATATAGTCACATTATCCATGTAAATCTTCCTGGGTTTTTCTTGGTGTATACTGAACCTAAAGTACGTTTTCATTAGATTTAGGACTGTTATTTTATATGTTGAACAAGTGGGAAATGAGCTGCCTGAGGATGTACAGTTCGAAAGATGGTATTAAAATGCCAAGAACTGTGTGCAGTGTAGGACAGCTGTGTATCCAGGACAGGATGGAGCAGATACAAATCAGCATTTATCCAGGTTTAACAAATCATGCTGTAGTGTCTGCTCTTAAGCAGTGAAATTTTTATATCCCCTCCAAAATGTGCTGTGTCCAGAACTGTGTTATTTGCCTGTTGTGGCTTCCTGTGGAGAAAGTTAGAGCATCAGCTAGATCCTAGATGATGATCCTAGGGTGAGAAAACCATTTCTTCTTCTATGGAAAAGCATCTCCTTTTCTAACACTGCTTAATTTCATTAATTGTTCCTGTTATAAGACAGCTAACAACTGTAGAGCTTTGTTAAAGTACAGTATTTTGGTTCCATAAAAATACAGCCTTGAAGCTTTATGAAACAGAAAAAAAATTAGGTCCATATGGGTGTAAAAATCTCTATTAATTAAGGAAAGGTTAGGATTTGTCAAAGTGGAGCAGAGTGTTAGGATCACAACAGTTATGGCAAAATTAGAAGAGGAAAGGGAACTACTTGAAGGAATTATCATTTTTCCTGTAAACACGGAGAACTTAATTGAGTCTTTGCTTGCTTGTGCAATTAGAATCACAGCTAAGCTGGTGATGCATTGAAATCAGTGTACCCCATCTCTTCAATTAATTTGTAATTCCAGCATACAGACTGAATTACACAGATGCCTTTTCACTAATGCTCACAGGGAAACGTCCTGAGCTGCTGGGGTATCACCTTACTGTCTGCCACCTTCCGGTAGCACCCTGTGAGATCCAGCTGGTCTGGTCACTGGATGGAAGTCATTGTTGTGGGCCTTACCAAGCAAAGAGAGGCAAAGACTGTCTCTCAGAAGTTACTGAATAAAGGTGCTTGCTCCTAAATCCTCTAGAAAAGCAAATTAACGGAAACAGCACTACACTGGTTAAGAAATTATATTTTTCTATTATTTTTATACAATTGGTGCTAATTAAAATGAACCAAAGGCATTTGGCCAGGTGTGATGTGCCTTCCAAAATAACACCAGAAATGTGCAGGTCTCCATTGCTCCTTGTGTTACAGGACTGCCTGGGACCTGCTGCAGGGAACTTGCAAATTTTGCAAATACCGTGCAGGAAAATGATTTTTTTTTGACAAGCAGGAAAGATGCAGACAACTGGATGCATTCTCATTTCTAAATGAGAGATGAATCCAAATTACTCGTGTTCCCAGTGCAATGCAAGACACCTGCCCAAGCGCTGAAGTTAACTGAGTGACCCATAAGTTGGACAAAACTATTAATCTTTGGAGAAACATATTCAAAAGGGAACATGTCAGCCCGCTTAGCCTTTCTGAAGGTAGTGCTTTTAAAACATCTGGCTTTACACTGCCCCTGTGTGCTAGTTGGGTCCAATTCAAGTAGGTTCAAGTGTTGTAACAGTCTGCTGAGCAATATTTGTTGTTCCTCAGCTGTAAATTAAGTCCTTGCCCTGGACAGTCTGCCAGCTTGATAGTTTCCTTGAGGGTGACGGCTGCCTGGCAGAAGCAATTAAAATCAAACAATAGAATAAGAAACAAACATGCAGTCCAGCAAAGGTCATGTCAGTGATGTTTGTTTTAACCACACCAACAACTGGAAAAGGAACTGTGCAAATTTTCAAGACAATTAAAAAGAAAATATTTAACATACTGAACATGATTAAAATGGTTAAAGGATTGCAGCACCTGTTAACAAAGCTGAGAGACTTGGAACTGGAGAAGAGAAGGGTCAGCAAGGAATCTTATCAGTGTGGGGGAAGACTAAAGAGAATGGAGCCAGGTTATTTTCAGTGGTGCCCAGTGGCAGGACAAGAGGCAGTGGGCACACACTGAAACACGTGAAATTCGGTTTAAACATAAGAGTACAGCTTGTCCAGAGGGCATAGAGTCTCCATCCTTAGTGATCTTCAAAGACTGACTGGATGCGGTCACAGGTAATATGCTCTAGCTCACCCTGGTGGGAATGGAACACTTGGACTAGACGATCTCCCAAAGCTCCTCCCAACCTTAATTTTTCTGTGGGATCTAGGGTCTTTTATCAAAAGGTGAATATTTTCTCAATAAAAATTAAATCAGTGTTTCAGTGACATAGTGAAGTAAAGTAGAACTTAATCTGCTCCATTGTTCCCTAGAAGAAAAGACTGCAAAGGGCCCAGATGCCCTTTTGAAGTTATTTGGGCTTTCAGCAGCTGCTGGGTTTTGAGACCTTTGCTCTCCCTGTTTTCCTGGCATGTTCCAGCTCCCTTGGCTGCTCCTGCTGCACCTGTGTCCTCTCTGAAAGCAGCCATGGGCTGTGAGGTATTTAATGGGAGCCACATGGCCAAAGCAGCTTGGCACCAGTCTGCTGAGTTTTTTTCTCCCTTTGAATATGTGCATCCTAAAAGAGCTCAAACATGGAAATGAAGTGACTTCTGAGCTCTTCAAGGTCATGAGGTAAGAAATTCTGTGTTTGCTGGCTCTTTGGTAATAAAACAAAGGTAGGGATTTGATTGTGATTTTACTCTTGTCCCACTGCACTGATTTGCTGGCTTCCAGCTCCACCCATTGCCTTCTTACTTCTCTGGGTTTAAAGATTTAATTTAGAGAATTGGTATGCTATGATGATACTGCCCGTTCCTACAGCTCTGGTGACCCCATTGGTTGGTTTGGATGACTGGGAGTCTTCAAAGTTAAAGGGTTGCTCTGTTGGGTCTCTAGGGGGAAAGTGAGAGATGAAACCTCTTTGCAGGCTCTGCTTCCCCCAAGAAAGGTAACAAAATCTCCAGTATTACTGGTAAGGTTTGTGTGGGGATACATCTTCCAGGGCTGGAAAACCTAGGGTTAGAGCCAGGCCATGCAGTGGTGGTGTGGTGCAGCAATTCGTGAAGCCAGAGTGGGGATCTTGTGTGTGCCAGCTCAAGAACCAAGGAGGTGGTGAGCCAGCATTGTGCTTCAGGCTGGGGTGGTTGTGGCCAGGTTTCCTGGACACTTGCTCACCTGTCAGCCATTGCAGGCTCCAGGCTTACTAAGCACACAGAGGTGACAAAATGCAGATGAACGGCAATGTGTGCCATATGCAGCCAGTGAAGACATAGGGAGGGACTATGTCTGACTGAACAGGCTGGGGTTGCTCTCCACAGCCACATCATCTTTGGAGATCAGTAAGAAATCAAAGCTGCAGCCAGGGAAGTGATAATTGATGGATGGGAAGTGGTTTATTTGGCTTTTTCTTGTCAACTGTTTGATTCCCCACCAATCTTCTTTAGTGACCAAAAGCTAGAATTGATCAAGCTCTGAGACACCGAGTGGCCAGGAGATTTCTGTATCTCTCAGGTTTCTTCTTGCTAGGTGGGCTGCAGTAGTGCACAGCTGGTGTTTTCACATCACAGGGTTTGTATTTTGTTTTACGAAACCAGTAAGGGGTGATTTCAATCTGGGTAATGCTGTCTCTCATTCATCTTAATCCTCTCCCTGGTGTGCTGGGCTTTCATGCAGGTTGGATCAGGTCCCATAAGAGCTGTTCATCCTGACAGCTCTTTGTGAAGTTCAAACTACAGCATGTGAATTGTTTCTTTCTAAAATTGTTTGTCCAAGATGCCTTTGCTGTGGTCCTTTAGTACCTCCTTCTTTTTACTATGGCATTTCCTCTTCAGTTTTGTTCAAAGGCCACCTTGCCCAATTTGCCTGCCCATTGTTGAACAAGATAATACTGTTCTTCAATGATTCTTTGATCTAGTTTGCCCTTCTCTGTGAAAAGCTTTGCAGTGCCTGTGCCTCAAGTGGGTTCCTAGGACTCAAATTTGGATGAAGACATGGAGAGGGAGGAAAAGGGAATTGAGTGATATAAGCTCTGGGCTTTCCCTAGCTGCAGCTTGATTAAATATCGCTGTTCGAGTGAACCCAAAATACTCTTCTGTCTGGATGTTCTTAATGGCTCATATGTTACTTAAAGGTATGAAGGCAGCACAGTTACTTGTGTTTTTTCAATGTCTCAGACTCTGCCTTAGGCTTTGCAATTGTTCACATGTGCAGTTTGGGGTGGGAGTGGAAAATGTGTGCATGTGGGGTTTTTTTTTGTTTGTTTGGGGTGGTTTGGGTTTTTGGTTTTTGTTGGGTATGTTGGTTTGTTGGGGTTTTTTGTTTGGTTTTTTTTTGCTTATTCCTCAACTTAGTTCTGGTGATGGTCAATTCTCTACCTGATAGACAGAATCATGGCACAGTCAAAATCTCCTGTTGTAGTCAGAGTGAACTGTGGCAGTATTTCACCTGTTTTGCACCTCCTGAGTGGTGCAGTCCTAAGTAAATGTCCTCTCATGAACTCGTGTCAGGCAGTGCCAGTGTGAGGCAGTGGCTTCTTCTGAGTGACCTTGAGTGTGAGCAGTGAGTCTCGTCCTGGAATTCCTAAGCTACAAGGAATAGCCGCAGCTATTTCATGAACTTTTTAATTATATCTGTAAGTGAGCAACTCTATGTGATATGTGGTGTGGAGGGTGCTGCTGCTAAGCTTCACCTTTGCTGCTTCATTTTTTCTGCTTTAGGTAACACCTTGTTGAGAAAGGAGCGAAAACTGAAGCAGCAAGGGAATCGCTTTGGGCAGCTGGCTTGGTCTTCTGGCCATGACAGAGCAGCCCAACTGTCCTGACTTTGGTCTGCAATTGTAAAACAAAGCTAAGTTTCCTGGCAGTTTGTTTATTTATTTCAAATTCATAATATCAGCACACACAGGGCATAACACATGAGTTCTCTGGAACAGCAAGTATTTTGCACGGTATTTATTTTAGGTTTCTGTTGAACACATGAATAAACTAGTAAAAGAAAGAAATTACAATTACAACAATGATGAGGTCAATCTTAGAGAGAAAATTGTCTTGAGAGCACCCACCTAAGTGAAACTGTCACTTGTGACAACTGTGTACATTCATGGACACAGCAGGATGCAATCGATTAATGGCTCCTTTGGCTCAATGGGAGGCGGAGAGGCAGCTGTGTCTGATTTTTACCCTTCTTGCACACCAATGCTTTCCACTGGGGAGTGGTAAACAGGGATATTCTGACCATCCCGTAGTTTCAAGGTGACACCCTGAAGGCACCAGCTGATACAAAACAAAGCAGATTTTTACCTTGTATCAATCACTTTTAATACAATAGTAAAGTCAGTGTAGAAATAGCTGGCACAGAGAAACAAATCATTCCACACATTCATTGTTTTCAAAAATTCTCTCAAGTGCTTTAAAACTTGGTTTGCGAGTGCCGGCTTCTGAAAGCTGTTCTTCCTAATAGCATAGCATAGCCCAGATTCAAAGTTCTGGGGTGCCTGTTTCCTATTTGCTACAACTCAAATAAAATCCTGCCAGCTCTTCTTAGATAGGACGTTCCTCCCCTGACTCATTGCCTTTTTTTTCCTCTCCATCCTGCGGGTACGTTCCTTGCTCCACTCCTCTCCGGCCTTGGAGCCAGACGGTGTTGCTAAGGAATTATCCTGGCTTGGAGGAGTTTGAACACTCTGTGATCACTCAGTCTGACTGCTGAAATCCTGACAGGGTACGACAGTGGTTACTCAAAGAAGGAAAACTGCATTTGTTAGAGACTGAGGGGGAGTCTTTTCGTTCCTCTAAGCTCTGCTCCAAACCCACTTCTGAGAGAGTGGTCATGCTGCTTTTCCAGCTGGAAAGGACTATTATTTTGGGGTAGTAAAACAGGATTTTTACAAAAGGTCCTGGTGCTAGCCCAGCTCTGCTCTTGCTGGAGTCAGTGCTGAGTACATACAATTAGGTAACAGGCTGCCGCGCCTCTGTGCAGTGGGTCTGCACCAGGGCTCTCTGCCCCCTCTGCTTCTACCCCCAACCCAGGACAAGCAACTGCTTCCTTTATAACCAGGCTTGAAGGAGGAACTGCTCCCTCCCTACAGCATGGCTTGGGGTCTCAGCCCTTCCCTCCATTCGCTTTGGGGCAGGCAAGTGTCATTTTGCACGACTGATGCCTTGGTCGCCCTCATGTCTGGACACCCTCCCCACCCCTGCACTGCCTGTGCTTGAGCGAATGACTCTTTCTCCCACTGCAAATGAGCTCACAGACTCCAAATTTCGCTTTTTTCAGTTGCCTTCTCTTTTACAAACAAATAAACCCCTATGGACAAACTGCACGCTCAGAGTCAGACACGTTTCTGTGGCTTAGGAGCCTAAACTACCCTTGCACAGAGCACTCAACTCCCAGTGTCATGCACCTCTGTCTGTATGGGTCTGACTGCCTCCCCAGTCACCACTGGAAAAGCACACATGCACAATCTGTGGAATTCCACTAGGACAGCCTGTTTACATGTTTATTAGTCCCAGCCATTTTACTATTAGTTCCTCGGCTGGGTGTGAGGACCTCAAGTCCTGCCTTAGCCCCACATGAAGCTGTACACAGGACCCTGCACACAGATGAGGTTGGTTGAGTCTGACAGACTCATCTGCTAGAAATTCTCTTACAAGAAGATGCTTGGTTTCTTTTTTTAATCTTAAGCTTGTAGAAATATGTGGAGAGCTTTAAAAAACTTTTTAAAAAACACATTAAAACAAAGCTCTGAGAGATATGTATGCATTAAAGTAGTTCAACACCTTGCAATCTTCAGTTATCCTCACTGTGAACATGGAATATCAGGGAACTGCTATTTCCTTAGTCTGTGAGGGGCTAAGGAGGACTGAGGAGATCAGAGCTGAGGCACCAGGGAAGTGATGTGTGCAAGAAAGGTGGCTGGGGACCTCCGGTGTTATCTCTGGTCACTAGGGAGGAGGCCAGGCCTGGTACTGAGTTTTTCAAGTCCCAGTCTACTGCCTTCCTCACATCATTTTACACCTTACTTCATGTACTTACTCAGAAGATAAACCCTATAAGTCATGCTCATCGAATTATGAAAAAAAACACATTACCATATGGCTGGTGGCAGCTGAGTAAAAGTTTTGTAGCTTTTGGTTTCTAATTAGAGCTAACAGAAGTACCTAACAAGAGCTTTGTATCTAATAAAACTTAGTCTTTTGCAATGGAAGATGGAATTCGAATTCACATAGCAATTCCTTGCCTAGTCCTAGAAACCAGTTTACCCTTTACAAAGGAGGTTTTCAGGCTTCAGTACTACAAAAATGTAAAGTCACCTCTATATGATGTGGAATCAGAGCATCCTTCAACTATAATATATCTGTTCTTTTTTTTTAACCATAAGGACCATATTTATGAAATGAAAAAAAAAAATCCTGCATTTTTAGCTTGCCTTGCATGGCTCTGATGTAATGTGTGATTCACCTACTGCAATCCATACCAGACTAGAGTTTGGACTGCTGTTCAACAGCCTCTGCACCTCTGTGGGGAGGAGGGGTGGGAGGGGACAATGCGTTACCTTGGCTTATAGTATTTGTATGTGTACCAACTACAGTTTGCAGAACATACTTCACACAAATGAATGGCTCGTGTTACTCTTCTGTTGGCACTCAGAGATGAATTCAATATATTTCTCAACTAATTTACATTTTAGTCATAATGATGTTAATGACCTTTCACAAGACCTTCAGACAGGAGTTTCCACTTGCTTTGTGTGCATGATCTCAGCAACACGGATGACTAAAGCAAATATCCTGCTCTACTCTTCTCTCCTACCACTTCTTTCCCTGCATCTAGACATTTCTCCCAGCACCTCCCCCAGTACGCACCACTGACGGGAGTGGTCCATCTCCGAGTTAATGTAGAGGTATCCTGCTGATTTTGTCCCAGATACTGGTAACTTTATCTGCATGTAAAAAGCATGTTAAAGATTCAGCAAAGCAAACGGGACATTTACTCATTCTACAGTTAAAGACGTAACACCTCTTTGCCTTAAACTCTAAGTATGTTTTTCACTGTATTTCAGAGTTTGACCAAGCTATTCTAACAGCTAACATGTGTGTGGCTATACAAGTATGTCTGTTCTGCCATGCATTAATCTCTCTCTGATGAAAGAATGGATTGTGTTACAGCTGCAACCCCCAAGGAAAACCACTTGCTCTCAGAAATATTTATGAGCAAACACCTTTCCTTACCAGAATGCATGGTCATCCAGAGGTGACCTGCACTGTTAGATCTTCCCATAACCATAACAAGCAGTAGGTTGAGATCCTCTACAGATGAATCCCTTAACACACACCAAGGCAATGAGACTTTCAGTGGGGTTTGTTTTGGTTTTTTTTCAATGTCACAAATTCTATCACTCAGTTGTTGACAAAGGTGGAGCTGCACCAGTGACCATGGTCAACTTAGTCTAATGTCTGAAAAAAAGGAATATGTTTCAGGTCTAGCATTTGCTGGTGGTGTTGCAATCACAAAGAGAAAATGCCAGGTGTTCTCCAAGAGACCCAGGAGATGGGAATGTTGTGGAGTCAGTAAATTGACCTATCGTATAATGATGATTAACCAGTTTATTTCATGGGAACATGAATGCTTAGGAGCTTGAAAAAGCGGAGCAGAAAGTTGGTGGTTTGTGTCTTGGGTGAGGTCGGTAGAAGGCAGGGTTTGACTTCATCCTGAGTCACCCAAGTGACCAGCATTCTTAAACAGTGACATAGGAAAACACCAGTGGGAACGGTTATCTTCCTTTCAGTCAGCATAAGAGATTGTGTGGGGTTTTGCACATTTGTTTCCTTAGATATGTTTCTTGGTAGAATCTATAAAACCTGGGAAACATTTTGGCACGGGGTATCACGTGAGTGCAGCCTACCTGCAGTGAAATGAATATTTGAGTTGGTTAAAGGCTGAGGTCTTATCTTGCCCTGACAGTCCCTCTCCTTCATTATATTGTCTGACCCATTACTTAATGCCCTTGCTTGGTCCCCAAAATTCAGAACTACTTAACAGGAAGAACAAAATTATTCCAATTTGACAAGTTACCCCAGTGAAGGATCTGGATAGTCGTTAGGGACATTTTGTGTCACCAGCAAAACAAGGGAAGGGCAACTAGCCTTGGATTAAGTGATAAAAACACTGATGGAAAGTCCTCTTCAGGCAGCAACACTGAGTGGAGGTGGACTTGTGTTTGCAAGGTTTTCTTGGGCCCAGCCCTGGGCTGACACAAGGCAGCCTTGTGCAGTAATTCAGCATGCAGTGCAGCATTTTCCAGTCACTGTGTAACCCACATGCTCAATCTCAGGCTGGGCAACTGTTCTCCATGACACAAACTTACAGGTGCTTTTAGAAACCGCACCATCTGTGCTGTACCACAGCATAGCCTGTAAATTGCTATAAAAGTTCACTCTGAACTTTAAAAACTGGCATGGGACATATCTGGGGGGAAAAAGGGAGACAGATGCTATTTTAAAGCTGGATCTGATATGTCTCTGAAAATGATCTTGTGGCTTACAGTGGCAGGAGGGCTATCAACTGGCTTGAGAGGTCCCATGGCATTCTGTGATGTGCCCATATAGCACAACATGAAGATGCTGCTATTGCTGTTTCTAGTCTAGTAGATTTATGCTCTGGAAATCCATTCCTCTTCCAAATCAACTGGTATCCTATTCTACTGCCTTTCAGTGTCCTCAAATGACTTGTGAGCTTCTGATCAGGTCACCAAATCCCCTGGCTGATCTCTTGTCACCTGACATCTTGGGAAGCCACCCTGTGACACCACCTCCCCAGCATTACCTGTGCTCTTTGTGTGTCTACGCGATTACTCCCATCTGTCAGTCGGATGTTGTGAACCTTAAGAGGGGGGGCACCCAGGGCTTCCAGGGCATCAGGATTGCTGTTCAGTTGCTCCAAACCTTGCTGGTAATACTGGGTCCTGGCAAAACTTTCTAGGTGAGAGAAACAGGGTAGACTGTTCACTTACAAACAAAACATACGCTAAAAAAGAAAACTTTCTCCAGACTACAACACCTTTCCTGAAGCAAAGTCCAAAACTTTTAATTAGGAGAAATTTGGCTAAAGGAGGAAACACACCCTTACATCAAATGTTATTCAGGTCATTTAAGTGAAAAGGTCTCTCAACATAGCCTGTTCCACGCTGATACACAGTTCAGCTTACGGCTCTGTCTCCTCACTTTTCATGCATTTGCAGGTCATCTAAAAGGAAGAAAAGCACGGGGGAAAAAAGGCACAAGGATGAATATCTGAAATATTCTAATGGTAATTCAAGTATATTTTTTTTTAATAGGAGGTACATAAAATACTTTAGGAATGGAGAATATTTTGCAGACATTGAAGTGGGACAAGAACAGCTGGTGCTGTGGAACTATTGCTGTGGTCTTGATACAGCTTTCCAAGTGGCAGCCACAAAGCTGCAACTCCACCGACAGATGCATTAAAAGCACAAGGAAGCACCATTAGAGTTACTGGTCAAGCAGCCACAATAGCACAGGAGATGGATGCTGCAGTGTTGGTATTGTGGTAAACTGCTATTTATCAGTGTCTGGTTGCTATGTGTAGCTGTGCCGTGGGTGCCAATGGACACTGCAGAGTTGAGAGGCTGGAAACTTGCCGACCCTCCTTATGGTGGCAGGTATTTGCTTATTAACAGTTTTAAGGCTTGATTGCTGGGATTTCTAGATGTACTCACGCCAGCGTAACTTCCCTCTCTTGACATCAAGAAGGGCAGTTAAGCCAAGAGTGTGCATTTGCAAAAATCCTACTCTGGCTGCTTTGCCCTCAAATTTCAAAGAGTTTAGAACAAGGTGTAAGGTTTGTTTCGTAGTCTCTTGCCTGTCAGTAATAATCTTAAGAGCATGAGGCAGAAGGATGCTGCCCCCTCTCCCTAATTAGAGGCATCCGCTGTGAGCAGGCAGCACCCAGTTGGCATAGAAACAGCTTTGCTAGGCTGCAGCCTGAGCTGCATCTCCCCTGGCCCCGCTGGACCATCTTAGGGAGCTCCAGCCAAAGGAGTTGCAGCATGCCAGTTTTTTAGTGCCTCTAGATTATGGCAAACAGCCACCCAGACCACGTTAAAACTATATTGTGTCCATCCTGCAGGTTGGAGGGGAAATGGGTTCTAGTTTCTTGGTGCTCCTTCTCAGCTGTTCCTTGTTAGCATCTCATGCATTAAACATAAAATACCCAACTAACCCATTTGTTCACACATCTCTTGGTAGAAAAGCTGAAAGGATGCTGGAGTTGGCTGAGCAGACCGCTTCCGTGAGAAGGGTGTGGAGTAGAAATAGGATTACCTGAGCATTTGCTCAGAGACCGTGTGCATGTAAACTTCCCTTCAGTTCAAAGGAAGGGAAGAAACCCTCTCCCGCTGCTTGCCACCAAGTTACCAGACAGCTACTCAGTGGCCACTGGTATTGCAGAAGAGGCAGAAGTAGCCATCATGTTGCACCACTCGATTGCACAGCTAAGTGATGCAGGAACGAGCCCTCTTGACTTGGTGTCTAGCACAGAGGGTGACTTCCCCATGAGATTTCTGGATAACAATGCTGAAGTTGAAAATTAAAAAATGTTTAATGTAGTTGTTAAAGCCAGAGTCAATATTTTAAAGTGTAAGGTTCATATTTCTGTCATGTACTCCAGAGCTTGAGGGCATAAACTGCCTAAAATTAAGTCCTGCATTCCAGCCTTGTCTGATTTATTATTAATATGTGTAAAATGAAGGGGAGGTTTCAGAGCTTATCTGAAGGCTTGAGAAACAGGCTCGGCTACACTTTTCTGGCAACATCCTCTAATATAAGGTAGGTGAAAAGCAATAGCCTTTGATAGCACCAACAAGGGAGAGGCATAGGGCTAAGAGGCCTATAGCACCACCTGAGAGGGAGGCCTATTTCTGCTCTGATGCTAAATATCTAGAAGCTGTTTTAGAGAAAGGAAACATCTATCACTTGGACTAGTAATTTGGATTCTTGGCCAGAGATGCGTAGCAACTAGAGATGTCTATAAACAGCAACGTCACCAGTCTAGTTTTTCTCTCCTTGTCCTGGTTTTCTCAGTGCTGATGCTCTTATCTATCCCTCATTCAGGAGAAATTAATGATGTATTAGCATTTCAGAGCTGCATTGTGTTTAAGGGCCAGCACCACATAGAGATTCACAGATAAAATTGCTAGACATTAATACCTTCTTGTAGATGGTCCTTTTTTACTCCCAGGTTATAAAATCTCAGTGAAGAAATGAAACCTGTATTATTGGCTAAGCTTTCGCTTTACCCTCAGGAAACCCCCAAAAAACAGATTTTCTTCTGACCACAACAGCTTGCTTCCTATGCGATGTTCGCCTCTGGAAATGCATGCAGCAGTTTCTTGGGAGAGCAAAAGCCCTAGGGATGAACAAAGCAGAGTCCACAGAGGCAGAACCCAGACGCTCAACCACACCTCCCTTAACTTCATCTGCTTTTCACATCTTGCATGCTGCTATTTTCCCTTCTACACAAAAGCCAATGAAAGGGGCAGAGGAGAAATAAGGTTGCTAACAGCAGCAAGACTCACTTTGCATAAGATTATACATCACGATGCATCCCCCGCCACTGAACAGTCCCATGAAAACAGCCATTTGCTGCAGTTTTTTTAGAGAAGCTGGCATTTTTCCTCCCTGAAAAGAAAAAGGGAAGACATTTGTTGAAAAAGAAGAAAGCCAAAGGGTTACTTCTCCCCCTCCCCCTCTTTCCTAAAAGCCTTTTCCAACCAGGCCTGAATGAAAATGGAGTGCACAGGCACTGGGCTCTTGCTTGCTGGGGCCCCACTGTTGGCCCAGAAGGAAGGGTAGTGAGAAGAGAGCAAACTGGGAACCCAGCTGGGTTGAACGTTTTTATTAAATTTCTTTTAGTGATGCCACCACTTCTCTAATTGCTGAGAAGAAAATGACCTCCCTGGTGTGGCTGGGGGCCAGTGAAGTGGCATTGTCGCGGGGGCTGCCAGTGCCCGTGTGCTCGTTTGCACACTGTGAGCATTCAGGCTCTGGGGGCCAGATTTCTCTCTCGAGTAAACTCCTCTAAAGTAAACACGCTCGCGGCAGGGATGGATTTGGCCTGGAGTCTTAAGGGACAGAGCCAAGCCCGCACTGTGCCAGCAAAGATAATGGAGCCAGGGTGCGTGTATTCTGTTGTGTCATTTTTTTTCCCAAGACATGGATAAACAGGAAGGCTTTTGCAAGCTATTTTATTTCCTTCCTGCACCCCCTAGCCCAAACTTGCCCTGTTAATAGTCACAATTTTGGCATTTGAATGTATGACCCAGCAGAATAAGAAACACCTCTGAGAAAGTCAACCTAAACATTTCCACCGTTTGAGTAAGAGGGGCACTGTGTGACCTGAAGAGCCTGAGCTAATGTTCCTGCTCACAGCAGGTTAGTAGGATTCAAGCTGAGTCGTCAGTGGGGGAGTAGCATATTGCTTCAGGCTGTGGCAGGATGGGACTTGAACAAGCATCTGAGTATCAGCTTATGCTCTTGATCCTCTTGCAGCTGGGATGGGGAAAGAGGACTAGTTTTGACAACAATTAAAAAATCACATTAGCAAAAAGCTGCTCTTTTCAAATAGGCACACAGACATATGAATAACTGGGGAAACTGTTTGGGATTTCTAATCCCAAACACTTGTCATGTGATGGTGTGACTAAATGTTACACTCAGAGAGAGCTGGTTAATAAAACAAGGCCCAAACCAGCTACAGAAATGTGAGCTGGGCAAGGTCGTTTGAGTCCTGCTGTGAAAACCACCTCTAGCATCCCTCAGCTATGTGTTAGTCAGGTATTGTTCAGTCGACAACCACAGTTTCGAGAGGGTGGAGAGGCAAATGTCAGGACTTCTTCCCATCGTGGCTGGGTCATGGTGACATTGGCAGCCTCCCTCTGCCCACCACTCTGCTGACATGCCCGTACACTCTCTCTTGCATGCTCTAGCCTGAGGAAAACTGAGTGCAACTCAGTATAAATTTCCTCTAGTGCTCTGTTGGCACTACCACGTAATTGTAAAGCATGCTATTCCTCAGGTAAATGCTTTTCTTGTGAACTAGTTCCCTTGAAGTTTAAGAATTCTTAATATTTAAGTTTACTGTTTAATTTCCTTCAAATTTGTGGATGACTAGTAGTGCTAGAAATGCAAAGAGGCACGTGGGTGTTATGTCTATTTTATGTCCCAAAATGCCCAAATCGTGCCATTGGTACAGTCTTCTTCCTCCTGATTTGTTTCTCTGATGAGTTTTCTTCATTACTTCCCCTGAGTAACTTGAGGGGCATGAGAAGTTGCAGCAGAGGAAATACAAGTGTGGTTTTACAGAGAAACAGAGGTAGCCATTTCACAAGGATAGTGAGAGCTTTCTGCTTGCATGCTTGCAACTTTCCTTAAATCCCTGCAAAATTTGATTAATAACTGAGTTTCTTGTAAGATTCATCTGGCCAAGAGGAGGGTCTGACACCAATACCACATAACACGGATGGGGGGGAAAAAAGTGGAAAATCTGAAGGGAGGATCAGATATAACAGGTTGTGACCTGCAGCATTTGTTTTTGCCCCTTCCAAAGGGGCAGGCAAAGTTGTGGCCAGGCAAAATTTGCTTTCTGTGATGAAATTCAGGGTAATTGAATGCAAATGTCTGGGGGTGGGGGTGCTGCTGGCAGTTTGCTGAGTAAGAGTGGGAAGACATGGAGCTCTTGCGCCAGTGAGGAGGTTCTGACTGAGGCTCAGGGGACTTGACTAGTAAACAACGGAAATTAGAGGCTCTGCAGCTCACTGTCAGTGGGTTTGAGGTTTGTTAGGTCTCACGCTCTTCTTGCACCCAAACAAGGGAGATGGATGGAAAGCAGGAAGAGCTTTGTGCTGATCAGTCACATGCTCACACAGAATCTCATCACCACCACTTTTGTGCCAAGACACTGACATTGGCAAGGGAGTTTGGCTGGTGAGAAATGGTGATCCCATTAAGCGCTCCTGCCCCATGCAGCACCTGGCTGACCCTGATGTGCTGCCCCTGCCTGCAGATGTCATCTGTTGCTGGTCCTGGTGAGGCAGAAATGTGGAGGGCTGAGGTGTGCTCAAGGGCCTCTTTACGTAACAGGGAGAACATCTCCATTGCTTGCTTTTGGTCACAGTGGGAAGCCTATGGGCTGGACCACCCTGTCCCCTGGATAGACCTTGATGCTCTCCTCTCACTTGTTTCTTAGTTGTTTTCACAAGCCAGTCCTATGACAGTACACTGTGGGAAGAGGTTCAGAGCTCGGTGTTTTAAAAAGCCTCTCAAGACCAGGCAAACCTTCTCGTTGATCCCATAATTCCCTATCAACCTCCAAAACCAAGGACAGAAGTCTCCTTGGAGCTCACTGCATCCCTCACAGGAGGGCTGCTGCTTCCCTTCCCTGCCATCCTGGTCCCTGGTGGAATTGATGCTTGGATATTACATCTTTCGGCACAGAGCTGCTGACGACTACTGCATGGTGACAGTGGAGATACTAATGGTGTCAGGTTGTGGAAGACCAAAATGTAGTAAGGATCTGTTGTATGCAAGGACTCATCACTCAGATTTCTGTCCTATGGCCAACTGTGTTTGCTGCTCCAATCTGCTGCTCTGCTGAAGTGCCATGGGGGTGGCTCACTATGGAAGGGAAGCAGCAACATGCCCAGAGGTATGCTTCCCGTCCTAAGCATTTCTGAAAATTGCTTACAGCCTGCAAAGGGTAGAGGCTCTCAGAGGGAAGGACCAAACCCCCTCCACTTCATTTGCCACAAAGGGAGTAACTGTAAGACAATGCATTTGGAAGAATCTTACAGATACAGGGGCAATTGCCTCCTAAGGAGGGAAGTTCATGTTGCTATCTGTGGTGGAGATCTCCCCTCAGAACCTGTCATACCACTAAAAAAGTATGCAAGTCAATTGGTGGAAAAACAGATTTCTTCACAGCTGGCAACTTAAAAAGTTTCCAAGCTACGCTGTTCTGCAGACATCTTTTCCTCCACCTCATATGCAGTGGTAAGAAAGATTAAGTGGAGATTAGCACACACAGAAACACTTAAACTACAGTTACCAAGAGAGACATTAAATCATAATAAGTAGTGTTCTCAAAAAATAACTAATAAAGAGCAGAGCATCACAGTAATGGTAATGTTCACTCTGTGTCTTGAAAATAGGAAGATATGGAGGAGAAGATAGTATTCAGGATTGATGTGGAAGCTGAGAGGGACTCAGGCAGCTAAAGAGACTTAGCAAACCCAGAGAGGTAGAAGACTCCCAGGGTCACATGTGAAATGGTGAGTTACTGCAACAATAAAGGCTGTTTCTAATTAGACTTTGTTTTCTCCACAGAGGATCTTCTAAAAATAGGCTGGCCTTTAGAGAGTCTCCCTTATTTTCACAGATTTGAATTTTCTGTCTGGTCTCTGAAATTTGTGTGGCAGAGGTTCGTCTCAGGCACCTCCATCAAAGGCGGGTAGTGGTGAAGCAAGGGCATTTTCACCAAGCCTCAAACATTAATTTTATTTTCCTCAGAACTGAGCAAGGGAACTGGGGCTGCAGAGTCTATACGGAAGGCATTTTCTCCTCCTTCTCCTCGCAACATTACCAAGCTCCCCCAGCATTTCCAGATTCTGGGCCATATCACAGACCAAACAGTAAACAATAATATTGCTCTGAAATAAGCGAGAAGTAACTCGATCCATACAAACTCAGTGTGATCACTTCTGGCTAACTCGATCTGGGACAGTGCCTACCCACCTGGCCAATACAATATAGTGCCAGGCCACCAAGGCAAGTAACTGAGAGCCTTTAAACTACCTTGAACCATGGTAGTCCTGAGGTATTGACATGACACACTAAATACATGCGGAAAAGACCACAATTAAATAAAAATTTATCAATAGACCTGAGCATCTAACTTCAAAGCTGGAACTGTTGCCTGACTCTTCTGCAACGAAACATCCCCTGAGGCTGATGGGATTTGAATTGGCCCTAGGTCCAGCTTTTCTGCAAGCCACCCAGGAAGTCACAGAAGATGAGAGGAATGTCAGGCAAACCACACATGAACACACACTTGTATTTCACATTCTTGCTTTCCTGTCCATCCACTGATCTTGTATGATCCATAAGGCATCTGAATGTATGCCAATTTCTATACTAATAACATGTTAGACAACATTTTAAAGACAACTTCTTGACACTCACTGCCTACAAAAGACTTTCATCAGTACTGTCACCAAAAACAGGACAGAAGTGTTTTGACAGGATTTCAGCATATTATAGTCCCCCTTTTTTCATAGAAATAGTCTCAACATACATTTACCTCAATTCTGAGAAGTAACAGCACAAATTTTACCCCTGCCAGCATGTTCAGAAACACCAAAGACCAAAGTCTTGTGTATGAACTGCTTTCACCAAAACCTCAGAAACTCGTAGGAAAGAAGTTTGCTTAATTCACAGTCAAACCAAAAGTCAGAGTAATACATTTTTTTTTCTCCCCTATATGATTCTTCTTCAGACACACTGAAAATGCATATTTTGGCATTTGGGGAGGCAAAACACCTTTTCAGCCAGCTTTGAAATGGTCCCTCCTAGGGTCTTCTCATGGATCAGTTCCTAGAAATGTGTAACTTACCTGGTGTAAATGCTTTGAAAGGACCACTCTACATATGAGTGGTCTTGGCTTGCCAGTAGTCCAAACTTTATTTTCTGCCTCTGCTGCTGGCTAGTTAACAAGGAAAGTGAAAGTAGTCAATAAAGTGATTAAGGACTCCAAACAGTCACCTTACTCTTGTAGCTGTATCACTTCTCCTGGGGCTACAATGCTGGTGGCCTTCTCCGTCAGTACAAAGCCTGTACTGGTGCCTTCAGATATCTTAGTTTCATTTCCCTTCTTTCCTCTCTTGGGCCCTCTTATTTTCATGTTTCTGTTCTATTCATAAAATAGCATTTCTATTCCACTATCACAGACTACTTTCCTTTGTGCTCTTAATCTACACGGTCTCATCTGGTGGGCTCACCTGTACTGCATTTCTCTTCTTCCTGCCCACCCACCTTCACCCCTCTATGTGCCCTCTTACCTTGCAGACTATTGCACCACCACCCCAGTGCTGAGCAGACAGAAGCGGTGGAGCCACCATTCCCACTGTCCAAGGAGCCTTCTCCTACTCTCCCTCAGTTTATCTCTCTGTGAAATGGAGTCTTTCTTCCTGACTGCAGGTTACAAAGGCAGGTGCCAAAATCCTTTACTGGTTTTCTCTAAGTTGGAAAGATGCTACAGCCAAGATTGTTCAGTCTTTTTGAAGGCTATGCCCATGTGCAAGCCAGATCAACAATCTGCTCCAGATCACTCTCCAAGACATCTAGAGGTGCCTGTACTTTCTACTGAAATACAAGGGATATCACAGAAACAAGACACGACTAGGGTGTGTTACTAGAGAGCCAGGATAATTATAGCTAGAGTGTGACCCATTTTTGCTGTTATTGGAGGATGGCATTATAGGTTAATGCCTCATAATCTGTCATTAGCATCCCTAATTGTATGTTTCTGTAATTGGACACCATGAAGGGGGGAAGAAGGTGTGAATGTTCACCTTTTATGTTTTAGAGGTGAACTTCGAAGGATATAAGAGTAAGAATTCATAAGTAGGGTACATGAAGAAGTTGCATCCAAGGTGCAGGAAGAAAAGATCAGTGGTATTTATGGTTTTAACCGGGAAAGCTCTGGGACAGCTTCTTGGCTTCCTTGTCACTGGGAGTGAGGTCATGGGTGCTGCAATCCAAATTCAAAAGAACTGCTCTGTGCTGTACCTGTGCCTCCCCACAGCAAGCGTCACAGCCCAGCTTCCAAATGGGCACATTAAAACAAAAGAATCACATAAAGAAATAGCAGATACAGTCCTTTGACTGTCTCATGCTGCCAGAATGAGATGGAATACCCCTCTGTGCTTAGCAGAAAGGGACTGTAAAACCAGGGAGGTTTTCGTAGTGTGATGTATATTTTCTGTATATAGTTCCCTAGAATAGGAAAGGTAAGGGAGCAATGAAGAGTACAAAATGATTTCTCATGGAAAGATCAAAGAGTTTGCAATGCTTTCTATGAAGTGGTATCTACTTAGCTTTCTTGGCAGTTTGTGGGCATTTATATTTAGACCAATATATTCACTATGCCAAAGACATTGACAAAAACTCAAAATAAAACCCAATGACCAATCTAGCTTTAGGTCAACTTACTAAATCCTGAGATGTGGAAAAAAAATCAAGAAATACAAGGAGTCTGTGATAACCTTCTTGGCTAACAGGTCACATTTTACCTTACAAAGAGAAAGGCAAATGGTCACAAAAGCTCATAGAAGTACTGCAGATGTCAGTGGGCCAGGAACTGTATGTGGCTATGTTAAAAGTTAATACCCACCTGGAAGTTTATGATCTCTTACTCCAATCCTGCTTAGGCTTATGCTTGTCTGTAGTCTTACTAACTTCAATAATCTGATCCACATGCATGCATTAAATAGGCATGCAGTAGATGATGACCTAAAGGAACTGAACGCCAGGAGAGGCAGTGTGGAAGGAACAGATGGGTTAAGATGAGCAATTCATTGCTTTATTATAGCTTTATAGACATTGTAAATTGTAAAGCCAACATGGCTGCAAGTTCATTAGTTAGAACAAAAGGAGCACGGTGCCAAGAAGAAGGTGGGGTTTAATAAGGTAAACAATTCTATCACTCCACCTGGACAGCTGTTGTAAACCAATTAAAAGTGTATTTGTAATGGATGTTTACATCTGGGCGATAACTTGTATCCAATCATGTACAGCTGGTCATGAGACACAGCACAAAGAAGGTATAAAAGAACAACATTTCTTCAATAAAGCGAACATTTTGCAAGATCTCATAGATCGTATGCATATGTACCCTAACCCCTCTGTCGACAAGCCAGTCATAGGGAAAAAATGTTTAAAGCAGGAACATAGTGTAAATCGTAAGATGTTGGCTCCCTTGTAATGTGTCTGCTTCCGGAAATGAGGGGGTAAAAGATGTGATCTGCTCTGCTGTGATCAGCATGGGGCCAGATTTACAAAGCTTTTAAAATACCAGCGGAGCCAGGGAGGTTTGCAGCCCTATGGCCAAAACCCTTGCTGATCTAATGTGTTTTATTATATAATATTGTAGTAGTACATACTTTTGGCACTTCACAAACACACTGCTCTTATTCATAACTTTAAAAATGCTACCCTAATTCCCCCTAGATCCTCAAATATGGTAAGTTTATTTCAAGTGCCCATCTTTATGCCTTCTCAGAAGGGCCCCTCCTTCAAAAAAGAAGAATCCTACCCTTACTCTGAAAGTCAAGTCCCTTTTAAATATATCAGATCAACACTTAAAGCCTAAGGCTTTGAGGAAAACTAATTACTTTCGAACACCTTGGACATCTGGATCATTTCCAGAAGTTGGTCCTTGCCCATATGAGCAGAACTGGTTCAGTATCAGCTAAATGTGTTAACACAAATTAGGATCTCGGGAAAAACTAACCTCAAAGACTTGTGACTTTTTAATAAGCACTGAGGACCAAAAACAGCACCAGACCAACAGGGATTCTGACCTAGAAACCTTCTATTCTCAGAAAGACAAAAAGGGGGGGGAGGGGGGAAGTTATTATGGGAACCATCAAAAATAAAAGAAAGAAAAGAAGTTCTCATAGTACTTGAAGTTTTCTGTTCAGACAGATTCAGCTTGTTAACTTGTGCACAGAGCTGTGCAAGATGGAGGAGGCAAAAGGGCAAAGGAAGTGATGGAACCTGTCACACTGCAGGTGCAGCATCTGGAGTCAGACCTTTGACTTGATCTGGGCAGTAGCTACTAATTTATCAATCCACCCTTGGAAAAAGGAAAAGATATGCTGGATGCTCACGAGACAGTTGAATGTGAATCAGATTCCCTTCCAAAAATGAGTCAGGGCAAGAGGAATTTTAAAGAACAGCTGATCACAATCCATATTTTGCTCCTCAGAATATGTGTGGGAAAAGATTTGAGGAAAAAATATCTCTCTGTTTAATATTTTAAATGCTACTCATTAAATCTTTGGTCCTTCAAGAGTTCCAGTTAGGGAATGCTGGATTTTTTTTTTTCATTGTGTGAAGCTGTTGCAGAAAAACATGGAACAACTTCACAGGAAGCCTGTGACAGGTCAGTCACTTGGTTCCAAGACACCTGGGCTGTGTCCCTGCCCATGAACCATGCCCTCTATTAGGCTAAAACATGACAGCCTAGGCAGATTCAGCACAATTCCAGGGCTGTTTCCTACAACAGACCTACCTTTAGGGATATGGGGACAAGCTTTGTCTATGGAGCTACAGCTTAGGGCTTTGTCCAACAAGGAGGTGTGACAGTGCAAGAGCTGGACAAAAGCACAGACCACACCTTTGCACACTGTTGATGGGTGAGATTTTTTCAAAACATTGTGTGCTCAACAGGCAGAACCTTTACAGGATCATTGTTTTCTAAAACTGTTGGGATCTTTGAAAATTCAGCATCTGCTTTATGGCATTTTCAAGACACATCCTCACCAGTAGCTTTCAAATAGGTCTGCTAATAACATACCTTACTGCTACGGTAATCTTCAAATACTTGTTTGTGGGGTTTGTTGATCAAATGCTAGATTACCAAGGGCTCAATACAATGAAATTTGACAAACGTGGCACACATGAGACACATAGATGTGCTGTGATCCATTAGAAAAGGAAACAGGACCAGTTACTGGGGAATGACTGCTGCGATCTGTGCCCAGACTTCTTAAATTGAAGGCTGAAGAGGAAATACTTTGATGACAACACACACATTTTTCTCTTTATGTTTTGTTTTCCCATCACACACCACTCAGACTTCTCTTCGTGGGAATTAGGAAAAGTGATGAAGAGATACCATCACTTTTGTACAGTGTTGCTCCCAGGAACTCCTGCTTAGATAGAAAAAGCCCCTACTTAGCCTTACTTTCAATTTACCCCTGATTTTTGCAGTTCATATGATGCCTGCACAAGCAAAGCAGAAGACGGTGTTCCCAGGTTTCACAAGTAGCTCAGGCACTGACTCACTGTATCACTGTGGCTAAACCCATAAACTTTAGGTGTCTTAATTCACACATGTAAAAATAGGTGACTAAACACTTCCTGGTTCCTACATTGCTGGAAGATACCAACATTTAGTGGCTGCAAAGGGCTCTGACAGTCTAAGATGTAATTTTACTTAGGTATGAAATTGCCCATGTGCAGTACACACATGTGAAGAGGCACAACAATGTGTTCCAGACAAAAAAAAATATTTTGCAGTCTGGCACAGGGCGTGTTGTAGGACCAGCAGAATAATTATAGCAGCTGCAGTTGGCACTTATTAGAAAATTAAAGAAGCTGTTAACAGGTCATTAATAATCTGTGACTACCTAACTTAATAGTATTCTTCAGTCGACAGGCATGAAGGTGAGGGGGTGGCGGAAATGGTCACACCTTTTCTAAGTCACTGTAGAACACTGATACCCTTATTTTTCATCACTTTGTAATCTGCCTGTTTACTTCCCTCCTGGTGTCTCTTCCCACTGGCTCTTCTCTCACTGCTAACTCTCACACCGAAGGACCACAAGGCTCAGGGCCAGGGAAGCCAGCAGCAGCACCTGCAACAGCAAGTCCTATGGGAAAGCCAGCCCTCTCTGCAGTGTCCCAGCCTGGTAGCTGCCTCCCTGCTGTTCAGAGTTGCCTCTAAACATCTCTCCTGAGTGTGTCCTGCTACTTTTAAAGACTGTTTTTGTCTGTAAGGCATCCCGGTCCATTTACAACACACTAGGATTTTTCTTGTGTCTTGCTCCTTGCCTTCTGCATGTAAGCAGATGGCTGGAGAGGGAGGAAAAAGTAACTTGCTTCCCTGCTTCTTCAGACAAACACACACTCTTCAGAGCAGACAGATGCCTTAAAGTCAGATCCAGGGCATCAATTCCTCTTTTAGGTTCAGCTGTAGTGTATAAAGCATTTGCTGGCTCTGGTCTAATGCTTTTTGACATTGTCAGGCCCCCTTCAGTGAACTACTGCCTTGTAACCAACTTGACAGGAAGTATTGTTCTACATTTATTAATACCGTAAGTGTTATCTTCAAACTGACACGTTCCAAGACCAGGCATCAGCTGTGCTCAGCCCAGGCTTCAAAAAAAATATTCAGACAACAGCACAGACCTCCTGCTGCTAATAAGTAAATAAATAAATAAAAACATGCCTTCACCATGCTGCTGCCACACAGTTTTACCCTTTCAATCTCAATTTTGTAATAATTTTTATTTTACTTGTGGTCATAAAAATCTGAAGTACCCATTTCCTGCACCCTCCTCTTTTTGTCTTCTTTAGGAAAGGGGTTCTGTTTGGTTTTTTTTTGCCTGAGTCTTCTTTCTCTGCTTTCTCTCTCTTTTGGATGCAAACCTAAATTCCAGAAACTTGAACCTACATAGAAGTTAATTAACTTCAGGAACAGTTTTTCCTTTTCTCTCCTTTCATTTTATTCTTTTTAACTGTAGTCACTATAATTTTCTACTATTTTTAAAATGTTCAGCTTAATGGATTATGTTTACTTAGTCAATAAGCTGATGATGCCCATGACAGGACCAGAAGTGTTTGGTTAGCAGCAGGGAGGGAAAAAAAATCAATAACTCCAATCATTTGGCAGCTTTGTGGGCAGGAAATCATTTGTATTCTCTTATTTAAATCAATTACCTTCTTTTCTTTGTCATTCCAACAGGAAATTGTAAACTCTGTGAACACTATTTGCATAGTGCCTTCTGCAATACACTTGTATATGTCTGGGCAAAACAGTATGTTAACCCTGGCAGTGCTTCTCTGAGGTCCCTGTTAGAGAAACCCAGGCACTTGTAATTACTAGAAGCAGACACAGACTAGAAAAGATGTGAAAAGAGCTCCTTTTCCACTTCCAACAGCACCATCAAGAGATGAAGGCATTATTATTTAATAACAGGGTTGTCTACAGCATAGTATGAAAAAATGCCTTCTTTATAACTTGGCAAGATGTTGTATTTCAGTATGACAGACAGAAACTTGCTACTCCTACATTAAAGCTGCATTTGCACTTTTTGCCCGGTACGTTTGAAAGTGCCGCATTTTGCTTAAACTCAGCATTACAGAGTTCTTGTTTTGGAAAGTTTCAGCCTCCTCTGTCCCATCCTTTTGCAAAATTCACTTAAGAACGAAAAAGAAATTGCCACCTTATCTTGCTATGCTCGTGGGAAGATGTTCCAGGGAGGTGACATTGTGAGAAAAGGCAGTGTTGAACCTGGCACTGAACTTGCCTTCTAACATTTTCTGCTGCCCTGCACTGCCTTAAGTTCAGTTCAGCTATTTTTTTAGCAGGTAGGAGAGCTGGCATTCAAGAAGACAAGCTAGTCACAGGAGACAGAGGGAGGTGTGTGACCCTTTTTTCTATATTTCCCCCAGTGTGATCACAGTGAAGCCCGAAAATCTGGTATTCCTGTCTACGGCCAGAGCTAAGTGTTGTAGGCACCAGCAACTGGCACTGTAAAGCTCCCGGACCTAAGCCCCCCTTGATGTGCTTATCTTCATCCTGTGCAGGAGAATGATACAGTAAATCAGTATGGAAAACATGATGACAACCCCAGAAACTACCAAGGCCTCAGTGTAGTCTTCACTGGAATCAAATGTCATAAAACTCAGGCATCCAGATTTCTCTGCTATGCTTCTGCACATGACAAGTCCTTTCAGAGTAGTTCTCAGCATCCCTCCTGTGCTCCCAATGCCACTGGCACAAAGCTGGAGTAATCAGTTGGTCCTTAAAGTATACTTATTAGTTATTCACAGTTCTCCCTCTCTGAAACAAAAAGGATAGGAATGTTTCTCTGAGTGATTGAAGTGGAAGTAACACATGATTCTTGAGCTCCTTCTTTGTTTCTATTAATTTGCCAGATGCAAAGTTGCCTATCCTGACTCCAGAAACATTTCACTCCTTCCCACCACAAACTTTAAGTGCTTGTCGCGGTCCCTTCCAGAGCTCCTGGCTGCTGGAGCATCCACTGCATTTCTAAAATTTGCTGTTCCTGATTGAAGGGAGCCACCAAGTAAATGAGTTGCATCACTTTCTCACTGGCAAAAGACCAAAGTAGCATCACAGTATCATACAAGGGTTCTGTGGAGGTCACCTTTTCCAAAGTCCTTGCTCAAATTCAGTTGCCTACAGATGGTTGTCTAGGTTTTGAGTATCTCCAAGGATGGAGACTCCACAACCTCCCTGGGCAACCTGTGCCAGCACTTAGTCAATTTCACAGTGAAAAAATGTTTCCTGATGTTCAGACTGCATTTCCTGTGTTTCAGTTTGTGCCCATGGCCTCTGCTCTCATCACTGGGCACTGCTGGAAAGAGCCTGAGTCCCTCTTCTTCACACTCTCCCTTCACATACATTGATGAGATGCCATTTGAGCCTTCTTTACTCTGAATAGTTCCAGAAAACAGGGATAAATCAAAGGATGAATTGGGTAGCTATTGCTCAGTTGACTTTCTTCAACTGAAAGGATCGAAAGAAATGTCCCTTTCTTTCTCTGTTGCTTTCCTACTTTCCTCCCTCCCCCATGCATACGTCTTCCAAATGTCATGCTGATACTTTTTTTCCATGGAATATCACGTACCTGGAATCTTTCTATATCCCAAGAAAAAATGTTTAATCTGGAAAGGCATGCAAATAGAATAGCTCATGTGAGAAATATGAACTGGTTTGGTTAGTTTTAGGCTTTGGACTGATTTATGAGTGATTTATGGTTCCATATGAATAAAACATAATCAGAAACTGTGGAGTGATAGTGTTGTATGTACAAAGAGGAGAGCTGCTCCTGTTTCACATGGGAATGTACAGGCCATAATCTAATTCTTTTGAGGTTGTGAAAGGTGTGCTAAGTGACTAATTCTTTTCACTAATATATGACAAGCCATTTTCATAATGGAAAAAATTACTTTCCGAGATAATCTGTTTTTAACAACTTATCATAATTGTTACCCTTCTAAGGGTGTATATTTACCCCTATGCAGGAAACTGGTATGGAATAAAAATAGTGATATACTAAAAACCTGCATTTAGCTCCAAAACAGAAGTTGTTTGGTTTTTTATAATGTATAAGCTATGGTCTTTGAGGTATTTGCTCAGGAGACAACCATGTGTTTTATATAGCCTCTGTTGCAAAAAAGAAAATATATTTCTTTCTGGGGAAAATAAACTGGATTACATTGCAGGAAAAGAAGATTTATGCTGTAATGTTCAAGAGTACTCAGATGGAAATTCCGCTCCAGAATGGTAAAAGGTGATCAAAATATAAAGCAATAATACAAGATTGTAGCCTTAGATAGAATTAGGATAGGGCCTTGCTTGCTTATGCTAACTCACAGACAGGATATAGTTAATTTTATAATGAGAACTTTAACAGGAACAGAAAACTTTAGAGTTTAGATAAGGAGCTTTGAAGCTCATGAGAGAGAGACCTTGAAAGTTGATAAAGAGAAGCTCCTGAAGAAGATACCAGTTTTGAGTTAATTGGGCAGTGCCAACTCAGCAGTTCTTAGCAAAGGTAAAAAGTTCAAGCTGAGGAAGACTTCTTACTTCATCCAAAAGACCCCCAAAGACCCCCAAAAGAAAACCCAAAGGGGGCATTCCAAGGCGGAGTTATAGGAGTGGTATATGTTAATGATTTCCCCTCCCACTTTTCTGGAATTTGCTGACACAGCTAATGCATATGGAACACAACTAATGTATATGTAATACTATTAATGCATATGTAACATTATACTGCATAAAAGGAGCTGAACAAAGGCCATAGCTGTGCGTGATTGGAGGAGTCATCCCCCATGCACCCAGCACCATGAATAAACATACGAGCTTCTAAACTCTTTGTGAGTTTCGGTATTTGTTTCCGCAAGTCAATTTTGGCACAGCCAGATGGGACATTCTTTTCCTGCCTGTAGGGTCAGCTGAAGGAGGGACACCTTTGTTGTGCCCTGAGACTTTTTCTCGGAAGGACTCCCTCTCTCACCTGTCCGCTGCAGTAGCAGACAAGGACCATCAGCGGACCAGGTATGTTATTTTTGAAAACAGGGAGCCTATAAGTCATAGAGAGACGTCCTATGCAAGGCGTAGAGTATGGTGCTCTCCCCCTGGGTGTGGGTTCAAGTCCCACCAAGGTACCTTGAAATGTTGTGGGTTCGAGTCCCACCGATGTATTGAAAGCTGTGAGTTCAAGTTCCACCAATATACTGAAGGTTGTGGGTTTAAATCCCACCAATATATGATCAAAGGGAGTGGGTTCGAATCCCACCAATATACCTTTTAAGGGTGGTTATTTTGACCAGTGAAATAAGAGTACTTATTGTGGTAATCATTGGAGTTTTAAGTAAGTGCACAGTACCTTGTATATGCTAACCTGTTGTTTGTGTGACTGAGGGCTGGCCCGGAGTGTGGTGTGTGTGTGAGACACAGTCTGACTGCAAAGTGAGTGTGGAGTCCCAATCTGCGTTTCTGTGTTCACCGAGAGGGGACTGTCCAGAGACGGACAAAGCGATTGATCATTCCCTCCGATAAGACTCTTCCTGAGTCGAGAGTTAATGTGTGTGAGCATGCTGGGGGCTGTGAGTGGAAGAATGAACATAAAATTGTTAGTAAAAATGCTGAAACCCTGGGATAGGAGTCTGGGAAGTGCCCCTCCTGTTGAGCGCCTGGGGTGGAGAGCCTCAGGATATGCTTTGGGTTTGTTTAGAAGCTGTGCTGGAGACAGGCCGGAACCGGGCCACCGTATGGGAGCCATGGGGTAGGGGCTTGCAGAAGCCCAGCAGCAGCTGAAGAAGAAGGAAGAAAAGAGAGAAAAAGTGGCTCCTGGCCGCTTCTCTCCCCCCTCTCCCGAACGGGGGAGAAAACTGAAGCAGCGGTGTCTGCAGCAGCAGGATGAAAAAAAACTATAACTTTGGTTTTACTAACTTAAAAAAAAAAAAAAAAGGGAAATTATTTCTATAGTGTGTTTTAAAAAAAGGGAAATTATTTCTATAGTGTGTTTTGTGCTTTAAACCACCAAACACCAAGTCCTATGTGTATGCATGTAATTAAATGCCCTCACACACATTTATAGTCGCATTTAGAGAAGAAAGTTAGGAATGGTGTTGAAATTGTTGAGGAGAGAGGAAAAGAAGTTGGAGCTTTGAATTGATTGATTGGTTTGTGCCTGTGTTGGAGATGTGAGTTGTGTTGGAGGCCCTGGTATAGTGGGTCTGTGGTTGTATTTATCAGTGTGGCACAGGAAATTGTTGTGTGGTTTTGCTGTTGGGAACTTGATTTTTGGAAGGGTTGCAACAGAGCCATTGTTAGTACCAAGTTGGTATCATAAGCTATTATGATTTTGGTTCATGCAGTGGTCACACATGAGCCAGTGTCAGAATTGGAAGATGCCACTTGGGTGAGGAGAATAAGACGCACACCACTTTGATCCGGGGGATACCCTGGGGGTGCGTAGCCTCCCTGTGCCCCACCACCACCATGTACTGTTCTCTGTCTCCCTCCCCTGCTCAGTGGCTTTTTAGGAACTCAGGAGCTAGTATGTGTTGAATGCTATTGCAGGTAATAAGATAAAGTTGCTTTCCTTACATGTGTCTCAAGGTTTGTGCTTTTGAGAATCCTCACACACCTAAAACAATGCCAGATTATTTTTTGTCTTAAGGTATGTACATGGAGACAGTTTTACTGTGTGTTCTATATTGAAAACCATGCTTTTAGAGAAAAAAAAACAAAAGGGTGCAATGTGACAGCCCAAGTAGATAGAGTTATATTTATGGGCTAAGCCAATGCTGATCCTCAGGAGTGGAGGTCTCCACTTTTGCAGCAAGTGGCAAAATGGTTGCTTCTGTTACGAGGGTGGCTCCATCACCCGCACTCTCCCCCAGACCAGCCACTGCTGTGGCTCCTCCCCTCACCTGGCTAACATGAAAAGGGGGGAAAAGAAAATCTAACTATATTAGCCTGTGTGCTCTAGGCCTGTTTCAGGCTCGCAGCCTGTGAATATTCCTGCCCTCTGTGTCCTGATTAAGCTCGGAATAAGGGGGGGCTGTGGCAAAATCAAGAGAACCACTGTTTTGCTCTCAATGTGAACTAACAACGTATCAGAAGTTGACTGTTTGCAGAAAGTCTATTTCAGCAGACAGACCTAGAAGCTGTGCCACCAGAACTCAGACTGAAAGTGGTATGGGTGGAAACAACTTTTGTGCAGAAGTGAATAAATGCCTTAACAACTGCAAGTGAGACGATGTCATGGTTTTGTTTGTCCTTAGAGCTATGCTGGAATTTCCCTTTTCCCCTGCCCACTGTGTTGGGGGAAGCGGGAATTGGGCATGGTAACTGTATCTAGGCAACTAATGGCCCAGAAGAAAGAGCTAGTAAGGCTGCATTCCCATGTTAAGTGCCTGACCTTGTCTCCAGGGAAATGGGCAAGGAGACTGGGAGGTCTGGGTTGGAAACCGTGAGGGGTCTTGGGAGGTAATATGAACTGTCGGGACTGCCATGGTTGGTGGCTGTGCTGCTCGGGAGCTGCGGGAGCTGCGGCAGGTAACCGGAGCTGTCAGATCAGTCGGACTGCTGCCCCGGACTGCTGCCCTGGACTACTGCAGGACTGCTGCTTGTGGTGGTGTTACAGCTTGGAGTTTTTGCTTGGATTCTCATCAGAGAGGGACCGAGCCACACTATTGTGCATCTCAGCCAGCAGGAAAGAGTGAGTGTTCCATTGCTAGGAACTGTGTCTTTCCTTTCACCCCTGCTCCCCTTTCCCTTTGGTGAAGGGGGAGGACTTCCATTGTCCAGCACGCTCGGGAGACCCCACGTAGCGACTACCAGTGATCCAACAGCGCCCCCTGCTGACTGACCCAAACAACTGCCGGCTCCACATCTCCAGTGGTTCAACAGCACCTCCTGCTGACTGTGGTTATAACTGCACCAAAGGGTACAAATTGAACTATTTTTTCACTGTTGGGTTTATTCGTTTTGTCTTGAAGGGGATTGTTTCTGGGAGTAGGATTATTGTTTGGGTATTTGACTTGTGTTCTTTCATTGTTTCTGCCAATACATATAGACCTTTAATAAAGGGCTGTTATTCCTACCTTGCTATAATTTTATTTTCCACTTCCCACACTGTTCCTCAATCAGAGTCTATTAACTTCGAATTTATAATTGCTTAGAGGGAGAAGTTTTGGCTCTTCCTCAAAATTTATTCCCAGCAAAATACTTGTGTCTCATTTAAACTGAGACAGGTGCACCAAGACAGGAGGTTCTGGACTGTAATACGAATTTTGTATTAAACCAGGCTTTAGTACCCACTGATGTAAGTTTTATATTGGTAAGGGGAGCCACAGGTCAAACAGAAAAGGCTCAAATTTTGAAAAACAATTTGGAATCCAAAAATTCTTATACATGCCAAACTCATCAGTCTCTTTACTAGGAAGAGACTTACAAAAGCAATTGAAAGTTAAAATTAAATTTGAACAGGGCAAAATAGAATTAAAATTTTAAGTCTTGCCCTAATAGAGACCCAAAATTCAGGCAGTATACCTGAAAAAGTAGTGAATCAGGTACAAGCTTCAGAAACTCCAGGGAGAGCAAAAATAGCATTGCCAATCAAAGTAAAAGTTATTAAAAGAATGTGAATAGAAATATAATACTCCCATCTTGCCAGTAAAAAATCTGATGGAAAGTATAAGATAGTGCAAGATCTTAGAGCAATTAATAAGATAACTAAAGACTTGCACCCTGTAGTGACAAACCCATATACACTGCTGACCAAACTGACACCAGAGCTACAATGGTTTACTGTCCTGGATCTAAAAGATGCTTTCTTCTGCCTGCCTTTAAGCCCTGAAAGTCTCTTCACAGAAAGCTCAAGTAGCCATGCAGCAGGTCTCCTTTCTTGGTTATGAAATCACTGCAGGACAACGAACCCTAGGAACAGCGGGGAAGGAAGCTATCTGCCAAACTCCCTGGCCACAGACAACAAAAGAACTCTGATCCTTTCTTGGAATGACTGGATAGTGCTGCTTTTGGATCTACAACTATGGACTTCTGGTAAACCCTCTGTATGAACTCATTAAAGGTGAGTCCAAAATACTCACTTAAGGTAAGGAAGCTGGCAAAGCCTTTCGTGAGCTAAAACAAGAACTGATGAGGGCTCCAGCCCTTGGGTTACCAAATGTAACCAAACACTTTTTGCTATTTTCCCGTGAAAAACAAGGAGTTGCCCTTGGAATTTTTGCTCAAGATGTGGGACTGTACCGAAGACCGGTAGCCTATTTTTCCAAGCAACTAGACGACATAAGCTGGGGGTGACCCAGCTGCCTAAGAAGCACGGAAGTTGACACTTCGTCAGAAACTTACAGTCATGGTCTCTCATACAGTATTGTCAGTATTAGAAGTAAAGAGAGGTCATTTGCTATCACCTCAGTGCTTTCTGAAATACCAGGCCACACTAACTGAACAAGATGATATAGAGATAGTAGTCACTAATATTGTCAAACCAGCTTCTTTCCTCCAGGGGACCATCGGAGACACAGTAACACATGACTGCCTAGAGACAATAGAGGCTGTGTACTCCAGCTGACCAGACTTGAAAGAAGAACCCCTGAAAGATGCTGAGGACTCCTGGTTCACAGGTGGGAGCAGTTTCATCTGGAAAGGAGTACGTAAGGCTGGATATGCAGTAACCACTGTAAATGAGGTAATAGAGGCAAGAGCCCTCCCTGTCAATACCTCAACTTAGAAAGCAGAAATTATAGCACTAACTCGAGCACTGCGGCTCACAAAAGGAAAGAGGAATTATCTCCCATGCACCCGGCGCCATGAATAAACATACCTGCTTCTAAATTCTTTGTGAGTTTCGAGGTTTGTTTCCACAAGTGAATAACCCTACACTGAATTTAGGACACAGATTTTCCAGTTGTCTCTGTTCTTGCATTCCACTTAAATGTACTGTTGTATTCATACTGAAGTGAATGGGATTTGGTGTAGAGGTAAAAAGTAAGACTCTTCTGAGTTTAATAGCAGGTAATGACTTTGCTGACTTCAAAAGAATAATTCTTATTTATACTGCTATAAGCAGGGGGAAAGTCAGATTAGGAATGTCCCTCAAAGTGACAGTGTTCAGATGTATATTTAATATCTGTTAAATGAACCACTTGGGATAAAATGCATTATTCACTGCTCTTACCATTCTCTCTGTAAATGCATTGTGAAACAGCTTGTGAGTTTTTTTTTTAATTTTTATAAAATTATTAATGAGGACCCACAGTATCCCAAATGTTACTCTTCTCATGTGACACTTCTTCAGTGTAAATCCAGTCCCTTTTCCAAGATGGCAGAATTGTCTGACAGAGCTATGATTTACCAGCTCCTTTCTTCTGCCCAGCTCTGGCACAGATGAGGAGCTAAACGTCCTTTCTTGTCCTGCATATTCAGGTCCATTAGACACACCCTGAATTGTCTTATTTGTTCTTCTCCATTTATGTTGGCCATCATTTTCAAACAGGCCATTCTCCTCCACCCAAGACAAGCAGCTAGACAAGCAAATGGTTGAAAAGGCTTGAAAATTCCTATAAGCATGGGATTTTCCCCTGGACATGTTTTCTCTGGGACATTTTATGATGCAGAGGTCTTACTGGGAGAAAAAACTGGCCCTACAAGGTCTGGATACCTTGCTGAGAGGGAAATAGTAGTTAGCATGCATAACATCCAGTACTGATGAAAAAAGTAAGAAGAAATCAACTAATCGTTTTTAACATATGCAACAAGCTGCACTCCTCTGACTGTTTTTTTCTCAAAACTGCTTGCTAACTATGATGCACTATGTGCCATTTGTGCTTTAGGGGATTAGGAGTCTAAACCAGTTTAGTGGTGAAAGCACCAACTTTCTCGTTAAATGTTAAAGGCAATGTTTTAATTAGCCACAGGGTTCTGGCAGAGAGTTAAGTCCTTTTTTCGATAACCAGTAGTTACAGATGCAGCAAATGTTAATAACCTAATAGGAAGCAAATTAGGAAGGCATACATTCCATCACCCAGAAAATGGATTTCATGTAGCTTTTTTGAGGAACTGATCACACTTTAAACCAAAGAAGTTGCTGATTTTTAATATGGAGATTTGGGCCGTTTGCACCACCTAAAGCTACAGTCCCATCATGTCCCATTTCTCTCAGACCTAGTGTTTAACATGCTCCCTGCTACACAATTTGAAGTTAAAAATGTCATCTGGAGAGGGCAAGAAATTCAAACAGAAGCAGCAACCATTCTCAGACTTTTAGCAGTGATGCCTAGATGTCAAAAGAACAAACATAAGAAATCATGAGAGATTTAAATAGCTTTGTATCTGATATGAGCTTTTCAAGCCACAAATGGACTTTTTAAAGGAAATAACAGTATGCATGGGGATTGTGTGGGAATGGAAAAGGGCTTAGTACGTGAGTGTGACACCAGAGAGGATTTAGTGGGAATGGCAAAGAAACAAAGTTTCATCAAATGCCAGCCTAAAGGCTCACGGCACCCTGGTTTTCATCTCCATGCAAAAGGAGAGCAGCCTGCTACACTGCTCCTCCTCCACTATCACCGGAGCCACCAAGATCTTAAATGGGGGAAACTCTCTTAAACAGAGCCCAGCAAATCACAAGGAAAACCCAAATTGAGGAGTATCTTTGGAGATACAGTAACTTTAAGGGATGCTTTAGGAATACTGTATCCCAGAGAGAGAGATTTTTGAAAGGTTACTGTCTCCTTGGGTATATAATAACCTTTCTGAAGACTGTATCTTTAGGGATAGAGAGTTGTTACTTTGACATCTTTCTGATCTTTGGGTTTTTAACCCCGTTAAAAAAAAAAAAAAAAAAAAAAAAAAAAAAAAAAAAAAGGTAGACCGCTACTTTATTCTCTTAAATAATTAGTCAGCTTAGATGTTTTCTGCACTTTGCAGTGTAGGAAGTAAACAGGTTGCACAAAGAAATCTTGAGCTTTTGTCATGGCCGAGAAGAAGGACTCTTCTTGGCAGTGGGCAGGGCTTTTCCAGTGGATGCACTGCTCAGCCTCCAGCCTCAGCACTGCTCTAACTTGGGAAGTTTCTGAAATGCAACCCAACATCAGTACAGCACCAGGGTGTACCAAGAAGACCTCATTTACTGTAGTTTTAGTACAACAGGGAGAGATTGCCAGTGTCCTCTACACAACACTGTGCTCTAGTGATTTTTCCCCTGGCTTTGTTTCAAACAGTTGTATGATACACTGATAACTATATTTTAAACTCAATCATGCAATGTATGCAGGTTTCTGACTTACCCTATTCAAACTGAAGCTCAGTATCTATGGCTTGATTTTCAGGCAGCTGAGGACGCAGGGAATGTTACTTGTCCTGTAAAGCACTCAGCATAACAACTGGCTTTTTGGTGCCACTCCTCTAAAACTGGGGTTGAAGATCACTATCACTAGGTAGTCCCAAAGCCAAGAAGCTCCCTTGACAGGTTTTATCCAGACTCCACCTAGAACAAAAAAGAAAATCCAGAGGAGTATGTATCAGAGACAGAGGAAGAATATTCAAACACTCACAAGAATCCAACATGGTCACTCAATATTCCACTCCAAGAAAACATCTAGCACTGTCAGTCCTACTGCCTGAGTTTTCCTTATAACCAATTCGCAGTAAAGCAAGAAGTCGGCACATGATACTTTGACATGACAGTAGTGCTATCAAAAACATTAGGGATCTCCTCCAGCTTTCTCCAGCCTTATTCACAAAAACCTTATGAAAATAACCACACGCTCTTTAGCATGAAATCATTCCTGCCATGCTAACAGTATTTGTAAAAAGGAGGTAACAGACTATGTATGTAAGCCTTACAGCTAAATATAATTTTCATAATAGACATTCCTTCTCTGAAGTTCTTCCTCTGTTTGTAATGTTGAATCAATCCATAACAATCCACGTGCTGTGACTTTTTATTTGCTCGTTTATCCAATTTTTATTAACTAGGCTACCTGAAAACGACACTTCTAATGGCATTTCATGTTTATCAGTCTCTGCACATGCAGTATTTTGCCTAATGTGTACCAGGAGAAACAAAGTAGAGGAGCTATTGTTTTTAAAGATGAAGCATTTCAAGCTGCAACCAATCCTGAGGCTTTGTAAAAAGTGAAATAAGAACACCTGATATCCTCCAGATTTGGGTCTTTTGGAGTCTCCAAGGCTGACAGAGATCACAGTTCCCTGCAGCCTCTCCTCTGCAGAGAATATCCAGAAGTCCTTTAGTATCCAGCCACCTGCTGCCACTAAATTCTAATATCTTCAATATCCCAAAGACTCTACATGTCTCTGTCAGCTCTGTTGTAACAGCGAGGGAGATTCCCAAACTGTGTATACACAGATGTGGACATGTGTACAACACACATGCTGAGAACAGTCATTTATGATGGAAAGCAGGCTGAAATATGTTCAATTCAGTCAATAAAAAGTCAGGCAATTTTCAAGACAACTGCTAAAAAGCTTGTTAAACGTTTGCTAAACTCTAAGTAAGAATTGGACTCAATGCTTGCTACAGAACTGCATACCACGGCATCCCAACAGCAGCCTCTTGAGTACTCCCATCCTGCAGGAGTTAATGTTACAGTATCACCATGAACAGCCCCAACAAAAATGAGATTTTCATCCACTGGTCGCTCAGCCTTAATTAAAAGGACACTTTTCAACTAAACTTCAGTGACATCATTTGAAAAGAAGTTTTACACCTACTATATTTCTTTTGGACAAAACAGTCTGCTCAGTTGTATTCCCAGATGTACATTTTGTTTCTCCCAGCTTGCTGGGATCCACAGCTATTTAGAAAGAAAGTCAGTTATGTCAACTGCTAGGATTTTCTACAGTACATATTACATCAGCTTTCCTGAGAAACTTGTCTGAGCAGATCCCCTTTCTTGCTTTCTCCTTTCATAATGTCCTTCACATTCCTCTTTCAACATTTGTTGTTGTCTCTGTGGAAGCTCAGTTGCTGGCATTTTAAGGAAAGGTTACATAGCAAAAGGGTTACTAATAGAGTTTTTTCTCCCTATCCCATGCTCCTGGAGAGAAACTGTAACATGTGGCACCTTTAAAGAAAGGTTTTCCTTCAGGAAAACTTACAGCATTCACTGCCAGTTTCATAACAAGAAAAGAAATTTGGAGCATAAATGACCTTGGCCACTTTTATTCTAAAAGTGAAAAAGTAAGGAGGATAAAGAAAAGACAAAACAAAACAAAGAGAGCAAATTATGCTGTGGTGCAAGCACAAAGATAGACCCCTGAATTTTACCCTCATCCCTGATACTTAGGTGACTGTGCCTCTGATCAATTTGCTCCTGTGCATCTGCTTGCTTCTTGTTGAGTCCTAGTCCTTAGGAAATGGCCTTGGGAGTCAACAGTCACACATCTCTCAAAATGTCCTCTAGATACACAGGTACCAATTGAAGTGTAATCCACAGACAGCTGACGGTGCTGGAGCCTGCCCAAATCAGGTCCAGAGCCTTCAAAGTAGACAAGATAAGAAAAAAAGGTGTTAAGTCTGGACAGGATTTGAATAGGCTGGGACTGGAGCATAGACAAAAGATGATAAACATTTCCAACCTCAGGTGTATAAAGTTGGGTGGCTTAATACACCTGCTCACCAGAGCAAACGTGCACACACACGTGAGCTGGCGCGTGAGATGGCTGCTTGCTGTTTATTTGTGCCGGATCTTGTACAGTCCCTCATTGCAGCATGGCAGTGCGTGCAGTGCACACAGACAGTCTGCTGTAGGGCTTCAGCTCGAAAGCTTAGTAAGGACACTTATTTTGACCACTGCTAAGTAGCTGAACGTGAAGCTGGGAAGTATCTTTTATTCAAATCCAGCTCCTTCTTCTAAACACAGGGGCTCCCACATGATCTTCTTGAGTAGTTTGAGTTTTTCTATACAAACAATGGAGAAGGAAATCTAATTTCCAGTCTAGGAAAGGAAATGCAGCTCAATGAACACTGTTAGCAAGGGCAAGCATATTATCTCTGCCTGTTTGAGGGCCCACTGAGTTGAACAAAATCTTTTCATTAGCTGTAGTAGTCTTTGTCATGCTCCATTTGAATGATCTGTTTAGGATTAAACTTTCATTGAAAAACACGCTGCTCTTAATCCCAAGGAATTTTCTTTTCCATGGGACTTGGTAATGCAAAATGCTGAATGATCTGTGTCATATAACATGAAGTGTAACTGAAGCATTCTGTATCCTCCAGAAGTGCTTTCTGGACCTCTGGTTTTTAAGAGATCTGTGAAAAATCAACAGGAAAAAAACACAAAAAGGTATTTTGAGTAGGCTTAAATTTGGTACAAATAAGGCCCTCATCTTTACTAGATAACTTTTAAAGAAGTCATAAAAACAAACAAATTAAACAATTCAAAATCACTGTGCTTCAACAGCAAAATCATCTAAAATTAGCTTAATCCTTTTAGGATCAGGAGTATGGGCAGATAACTAAAGCAATGGGTACCTGGTTAATGTATCAGCATCCTGATAAACAATGCTAAAAGAACAGGAAATTATTGAAGCAGAAGGCAATATTTCATTTACTGTTCTGCTGGGATCACTGCTTAGGAAATCACTAATACACATTCATAATGAATACTAAAAGCGAGCACAGGCAGAAACTTGCCTGTTACCCAAATGAGTATGGTTAGTGCTGAATGTGTCTTTTACTAATCTTTTTTACAGTCTTCTTCATTTCCAGAAAGGCAAGATTATATTTGGGAGGTTACATTTTCCCACTTAAATGAAGAATCAGTCACAAAGAGCTCTTCCAGGAGCTCTTTAGGTTTTGGTTTCTTCTGAGTAGAAAGAACATCAAAGAGTAACAAAGCCCAAAGCACCTGCTTCAAACTCGGTTAGCTAACCTGCTTGTTGGATTGGGAATTTTATTCTCTTTTTTGGAAGACAAAAAAGAAGGGGAGAGGGGGAGAAAAAGAAATAAAACTATCCAAAAGCAGTATTCAGTTCCTGTTCCAGTTGATCTGTTTAGGATTTTGTCACTGGCCTTTGCCAGACCACAAAAGACTTCTGTGTATGAAAAACAGCACCCTTCCCATGGTACAGTGTGATCCCCCTGCCCCTTTTGACAGAAATCACTCACAAGATCACAGGAGTGCTTTCCCACTTTTCCTGTCTTAGGACCCCTGTGTAGGATGGGCTGCTGTCACAGGTAAATCCAGCTGGGTTAGTAACAGACTGGAAGATGTGGCTTCTACAGAGAAAGGCAAACTCGGGACAAACAAAGTGACATGAAGTAGAAAGGGAACTTATAACAAAAATTTACCCTCCCCTCCTTCCATTTTTACCCCTTCCTCTCTTCCTGTTTCATCCCTTGTCTTCCTACCCTTTTGCAAAAATCAAAAATGGCACTGGCCATGTTACAGGTACAGACCATTTGTCAAAGATTTGTTTCTTCCCTCTCTGTGTGAGTTAATCATTCCCAGCAAGCTTTCTGAGGTGATGAGTCAGTAGCACAAAGAAATGACAGATTAAATGTGGTGTTTATTTTCCTCTGCTTTTCTTTAAGCAATGCAGTTTCCCCCATCTGCAAGCATAGAGGAAGGGGTAACCAAATGTACTGCAGCTGGGAGCTCTAAGGATAATGTCTCCAAAACCTGCAGCTTCCAGTAAAAGCCTTGTATTTTTTGTTCTGTTTTTGCTGTTTACTCAGCAACACACTGTGTTAAAAGTTGCAACATTCATCTTTAAACATTAATTACCAAGGCATGGTTACTTCAAAAATCCACTGCCCGAGGCCAGGGCCTAGGAAGTAGAAAATGTAATTTCAGAAAGCGATGAGAACAAATGCTGAGTCTTTTAATTGCAGGTTAGGACAAATGACTAACAGTAAAGCAAAATTCATTTTGGATGAATTTGTTGTTCTGCATGTCAAATCCAAAACTTAGCAGTGAGTTGCCTGGGATTTGTTCTTTCCCCCTACTCTTTTCGTAGAAGTCAGAGAAGCTGATGAATTTTTGAGAGGTGCAGGAAATACTTTTTGAAAAATTCAGTCACAATTATTTAAAAGAAAGAAAGACTAAATGATGCATGCAAAGTCAGGCAAAAGTTGCAGTCATTTTTGGACAATTATTGTGCTCTTTTGGACCTCCATTTTAGGATGAAGGCTGCAGTGATTGTCAGCATCTCCTTCTCCTTCAGTTCTGCTGAAATGTATCTGGAATTACCAACAGTATAAAAATGGACTGGGCCTGTTTCATGATGTGTGGCAACACAAGATTACATATGCTGCTGTGACTCAATGTTACGCTATCAGGTGTCCCAGCCTGCTGCCAACAGAACCACTGCAACAGCAATGGCATTTTCATCTCCACCCTTCTAGCCTTGCTGCTGGTAGAATGGGAACAGCCCTGCATGAGCCTTTTAGCAAGGCATCAAACGCACTTCTTTTCACACAAAGGTAGAGAATTTGTTCATTCCAGCCCCCATTGCCATACCTGGGAGCACACATCTGATGGGAGATCTGACTCACAGTCTGATGGGCCTGAGGCTGATTTCCTGTGACTACAGCAGAGACCATAAGAGCACAGTCTGTGATGGTCCTCAAGTTGCAGTTATGCACCAAAGTCTGGAAACCAAAGAGACTTCAAATTGCTTTTCTACTGGTGATGTTCATTAGCAAACTTCAGTTCTGCTTTTGGGTGCACTCAGCACTGCACTGAACAGCTTGGTGTCTGGCCTCCCTAGGACTGAGAGACGGCATGCCACTTCCCCACCAGAAGGGCCTGAACCACTAGGTTAAAAAACCTGCCTAATCCCTCATGGTTCATCCGGAGGAGCAACGACAAGAAATTGGAGATGATAATCCTTGTGTCCCACCTCCTCACCCACTTGCTTTTAACAGTTCTGTACTGAAAGCTTTTCCCCTGTGACCTGGGAGATCTGGTTTCAACACGCTCCGAGTACATTCTCATGCTGAGTCAGTGTGCACCCTTCCGTCTTCTGTTAAATGGGGAATAAAAGACTTTCTTTACCCCATGGCCATTCTCACCAGGCCTGTACTGCAGACCTTGCCCACAGGCCAGTTTTGGCAGGATGGCTCATGACCACACTGTTAAGAGTTTGGTCCCTACAGAGTGGGCTGGCTGCAGCCACGCTGCACAGTGCTCAGCTCACGTCTCTTCTCGCGATCCTGTAGCTAACAGTCATTATATTCGGCTCATGGGCTTGGTGGTTTTTTCAGTTCAGAATATGGGAGTACTAACAGGTGGATGCTGCAGGCTAGCTGAGGAGTGCTGTGTCAAACACATTATAATGCCAGAAAAAAAAATTGTTTCATTCTCTAGGAAAAGAATGGGTGAGCTCAAATGATGCTGTTGCCCAACCATGAATAATGATGAAGCACTGTCTTTGTTGAAGGAAATGCATTTGGTGTCTTCCAAATCTATCCTCTCTGTTTGGAGCAAACCCTGGAGTAGTTTACACAGTTAATGACACCCACATTTCCCCTTGGGGATACTGACGGATTTGTTCCAGAAGGGCGCTCAGACACTGATGGGTGTCTTTCACACTGACATGTGTGGTAGGAATGACCAGGACAAGAACAGCAGTGCACCAAGCTACAAGTAGAGATACAGCATTTTAAGCAATCGCTGTTGTACTTTGGCACAGCCCATGAAGCTCAGGAGAGGTATCTCAGACAAAGCACCAAGCAGAACATCAAAACCAAGTGAAACACAGTGCTGTACAGTAGTCCTCAGTTGGTGTGGTCAAGCAAGTAATGTACATTTTCCACTGTTCCTTTCTCTCACAATTTCAGATAACCACGTAAGTGCTGCATTTGTAGGGTGATACCTGGAAGTGACCAGGAGAATACTGGGGCTTGCACTGTCTCCTAGCATCCCCTCCTTTCCCAGAAATCCAGTGACCAGTTTCACCTCTGTTTTATCACAGGTATGACCTGATACGAGTTTTCTGTGCCTCTGCCCTCTTGAATGTCACTACTGCTCTATGGAAACCCAGCTGCCATTATGTTTTCCTGACCGCCTCTAAGATGATTGTCAAGGACAGAAAATATTAATTAAATTTTAATTAATAAATTGAATACTGTGGGGTTAATTATAGCTATTTACAGGGAGTGTATGGGATTTGGAGGGCCTACCTTCTGGTGTTTTTGCACAAAGTGTTGCCTCTTCCTCTAAGCTCTAATTAGCTGGCTTTTTTCTTTTTAATAGCCAGCCTTCAAATTATTGCTCAGTAGCTCCCATTTTGTTCCTCATCAGCAGTCCTCCAGCACAGCTGCTACAGAAGGGAAGCAGCCCTCTAATTTGCCTTGCAGGGAGCAGGTGATAAAGAATCTATCAGAAGTGGTATAAACCAACAACATCTAAAAAAAAGAAGAAAAAAAATGACTAAGGGGCTCAGTCCCGAACAATGTCTAGCAAGGGAACTATGTAAGAAACAAAGGACATGGCTAGAAATAAGAAGCAACATCTGAGGCTGCTGAAAGGTCAAAAATGTTCTCTCTGTATGCAGCCCTCTTGTCCAGCTGCATGTTCTGCCTTCCTGCACACGCACAGTGCCAAGAGCCATCAACAGCAGATGAGCACCTGGGAAAAAGCAAGCTGTTCCAGTACAAAGTCAACTGCATGGCTTGGAATAACTTCTACGCTACTCCTTATTTTCAACCTACGCATTTCCTCCTTAGTGGTAGAACCTTTCTAAAATTTAAATGGACTTAATTATCTGTATTTTAAAACCATTACTTCTAGTTAATTAGTGTATAGCTATAAAGAAAAAGGGTCCTTTCAGGACACTGTTAAACTGAAGGCACACAGTAACACACTGTGCCCAGATACCAGGAGTTTATTCAAGACAGCTTTTCAATTTCATGCCACAAGATGAAAACTAATAGCACCGAAGGACAAGCACAAAGCTTTGGGAGTTTGGGGATTATTTTGGATGTTGTTTTGTTGGGGTTTTTTTGCAAAAGTGAGGAACATTATCAGTAGGCAGACCACTGCTTTCCCCCAAGTATCTGCTCCTGCCTGTTAACTGTTCAGGACTGAACGGCTGCCACAGAGGGAATGGAGAGCAGCGGCTGGAGGACGAGGACTGGCACCGGCGCCACAGCCGGTAGCTGGCCTGCTGCCTGTCTTCCCCTTCCTACCACAGCAGTTTGCTCTGCATAGTAGGCACAGGAACCTGGTTTTGGCTCCTGCTGAGGTGAGATGGGGTGAAGAAAAGAGGGGAAAAAATATGATGTTTATTCTTTTTGTAACCAAGAGCAATAATGCTAGTAAGGGAAAATGGGGATAGACTGGCCAACATAGAGAGCAAGATACCTCCAAAATTTCACATGTATCCCTGTGGTTTCTGAGGTTGGAAAACCACTGCCTAAATTAAGAAAGCTATCAAGAAAGGCAAACGTAACAGCCAGAATTGCTCCTGCAGAAAAGCCTAACTTTTCTGACTCCTTAAGCATGCTTGAAAATTTTATCTACTCCCCTTTACCGCAAAACGATTTCACTGCCCAGGGATCCTTAGCCAAGGGCCCTCCAGCCCATGCTTTGGCTGAAAGTCACAGTGCAAAAATCCTGCTCCAGATCTACCTTCCACATTCATAGAGGTCTTCCCGAAACAGAGAAATGCCTCTTCTAGTATTTGGAATCGTGACACCTGAAAAACGCTTGCCAGTAATAACTTAACTGCTTACATCAATACACACACATCTACTAACAGAGTGGCAGTGTCCACACAGCAGCTGTCGCAAGACATCCTTCAAAAAAAACAACCTGAATGGTGTCTTCAGACAGGCTTTTCTCCACTTCAACAGCAAAACTAATCTTGTAATGAGGAGGCAAAGATCCTGCTGCTTAGAGCTTCTGTTGCTCCCAGGACTTAGCTGCTTATTCAAGTCTCAAGATCCCAATCACACCGGTGATTATCGGTCACCCCCCACTCCAGTCACCCGTGGGCTCAGAGGCCGGGAGCCAGGCAATGAGAGCACAGGCTTGGTTACAGGCTTAAAGAGCTGAGAGCCTTTAAGGAGGCTGAGACCCCGGATTAGCGAGGGTGTTTCCAGCCGGGGCGGCGCTGCCCGCCTGGATGGACCCGGACAAGGGAAGAGCTCCCGGCAGGCTCGGGCTGCCGGTGCCACCTTCTGGACTCACACGCAAGCGTTATTCACCTTCCCTTTGGGATGGAAGAACACTAAGGAAAGTGGCTTCATTTCACTCTCCAGTCCTGCGTTTTTGGGTTTCTTCACCTTCTAATCCATCGCTATGTAGCACATAACAGACGGGAGAGCAGCCCCAGTGGCGTGGCAGCAGCAGAACTCAAGGCAGCTTCACAATGCATCCCACTCTCTGTGGAACAGTACCTACCACAAGCTAGGCAAAATGCTCTCCCTTTAGCATTTTGTCTTCTCCAAGCATTTCTGAGAAACAGACAAGTATGGCAGAAGCAGGTACAAAAGAGTGGCACTAGTTTAAAAGACATCTGTGCACTTTAGGGGTGAAAAGCAGGGGTATGCAGAAGCACCCTGATTAATGCCAGAGGCACCATCTCAGGGGCTCACAGAGTATTAATTTCAGCAAGGACTAGCCTGTGGAGAAGGGTCTGACTCGCTGGCCCGTTAGCTTCAATGGCCATGTATGAGTGCAGACATCGTGAAGTCTTGCCATTTATGTCAACAGTAGTTGACTTCTCACAGGAAATTGTCCTCTTTAACATCCAAAACACAAATTGTTATGTGTAACCACAATGCTAAGGTTAGAGAAGCCACCTCATTCTGACAAAATCCAAAATTATATCTCCCACAAACAGCAGCTGCAGTTCTTCCTATTTCTTACCGCTGCCTTCCAAGTAGCAAGCAGGATAAATACATCTAACACAACCCTCAAAGCTGGCTTGCAGAATAAGCTTGGGAACAACTTTTAGTGCAGAGAAGATGTCTCCAAGGAATGGTTTAAAAAGCACAGTTAGGAGTGGCAGACCAGAAAAAGCTGTGAGGTTGGAAAGAAATGTCTGAACTGGTAGAAAGCAAAGAGGAGCCAAAAGAGCTATGGGGACAGTCAGAAGGCAGGCAGCAATGAAAAGCTGCAGGCTGCAGAGCACTGTGCTGCAGGGCTCCACACTGCAGACTTGTTCTTTTGCTAAGATGGAACTTAAGAAATACAGAGTTCAAAGCTGTCAAATCCTTCCAGCAGCTGCAAGCATGCAGCATCTAAAACAAAGGGCCTCAATTTAGTGACAACTTTTTTAGGGATTACCACAGCATGTGGCAACAGAAGCAATGGGTCATACAAAATGCACAGGTAATAAAATGTGGTCCACAATGGGAACTTAAATGATCTAAGTATTAAACATGTTGCTGCATTTCTATACTGCAAATGACAATTGTTTCCATTTCAGAGACCAAGTCTCAGCAGTGATGTGGGGTCAGGTTGAAGGACCCGTAAGGCAAATGTACAGCAATGGTAAGGCAATATATTTATTTCAGAAATAAAATATTTTTTCATTGCATTTATTCTTAAGTACACACAAAGCTATATGACAAATACCCACTGTGTGGCAATTAAAGCCACATGGCAGCTTTGATATTGCCACTTTGCTGTTATTCAACCCAGTTTCAGATGCTGACCCACCCAGGTTGCCAGTTTTTACAGTTGGACTCCACTTGAGTTTACTTGCTGCATAGCAGCCCCAAATATATGTACTGTTAATGCTTGTTTGTTCAATGGCTTCACTCAATTTCTTTTAATGTTGATTTATTAAAAATAGCAACAGGCTATCTTCCACAACAGTATAATCAGAGTAGCTGATGATAGCAGCAGTTTACTCATGTCAAGGCATCTAATTCCTACTGCTGTTAAGTCCCAGTTCCAATAGCCCTCCAGGAAGGATACAGACAAATCTGGCTTGAAGTAAGTTTCAGCGGGATCTGGATTCTAAACCCTGCAGAAAGGGATTCATAGATGTGTTTCTTTCTAGCACTGGTACACAGTCGTATGATTTATAACAAAAGGGTCAGAGAAGTACTTTTGTTCTCACTGAGCATGATCTCTATTTATAAATTTTATAATTTCCGGTCTTTATTGATTTTAAAAGAATTTTTAGCATTTAAGCATCTATTTAATGCATTTTGACCCCAAAGAGGGAATTTTCATTAGTATTCACACTAGAATGTTTGTCCTTTCATGTCCATGCATTAAGTCTCTGTTTAAAATCTGTCCATGTCCCTAATCTCCCTGGGGAGCTTTCCCTGAATATTCAATGTTAGTCCACAGTCTGTAACAAAAAAGAGAGGGCAGAAAAAGAAGAGGGGAGAACAGTGTTTATGCATAAAGTTCAAGAGCCTTTTCAATGTAAAAAAAACATATGCACACACAAAGGCACCTCAACTATGGAGCCTGGCATTTCCACAGCAAAGATCTGATACTGTGTGCAGTTTTTCAAGTTAACTAATTTACAATAAGGGCATCAGACATCTGAGCTCCAGATTGCACTCATTCAGGCAGCCAGGGCCATAAATAAAACAGAAAAGAATGCTCTGACTCCACCATGGGTTTCACAGAGATGTGTTGAAGGTCTAGCAGATGGGTTTTGCTGTCTCAGCTTTTACCTGTGTAACAAAGTAAATGCATAAAGCTGCTTACTGGTTTCTTCAATTCAAAACCTTTGTATTTGCTCCATATGTTCCCATGAAGACAGGGCTAATTTAAACAATGAGCAAAATCCTACTCCTCAGGGAAGCTGATGGCAAAACTCCCACTGGCTCCAGCAGGCTCTGGATGTTGCTCAACATAAATGCATTTGCTGAACTTGACCAATAGCATAGCCAATACTGTAATTAAATTTGTATTCTTTCATCTACAAATTTGCCACCCTAACACTTCCCCTGGTGCTGCTTTCGTCCCATGGTTTTTGTGGAAGAACAAAACCAGTGACACGGCTTCTGTCACCAAAACTGGGTTTGCTGCAGCCTCAGCCCATGCTGACCACCAGCTTTCCCATGGAGGAGTGAGAAATCCTCTCCAATTAGAACAACATATCAAAACATTTTGTCATACCACTAACTTTATTTTGCTCAATCTACGTGCTCAATCTACAAAGCGAAAAACTAGAAGCAGAAATTTGAAAGACAAAATATCAGATAACAAAAATTTCTGATTTTCAATACAGCTTGCCAATTGAGAAATGAGTGCTTTCCTTCACACAGAGACTTCATCATCATGATTCAGTCTAGCTTTCATAAACATCTGAGCATTCTTTTTAAAGCCATTCTGCTGTTTGGGCAGATGGCATGGAAATTTTACAGTCCATTTCATCCCTGATGCCTAAACTTAGTGCTCACTGTTAATAATGGGATATACACAGAGATACATAGATGAACACACATGCATATACTGACATGTGAAGAGAAGAAAACATTTCTGACATGTTCTTTAATTATTAGTGAAGGCAGATTCCTTCATGCACTCCTAGCACATACTAGAAGTACATCTTCAAAACTGCATATTTGGCTGACTTTAGGAAAAAGTGTGTACTGTGAGCAGCCAAGCAATGCCTCCTAGTTTAGTATTTCTGGAAAATCAATTCCTCTGTGTCTCTCTTAATTCTTAACAAAATACACCTGCTCACCTGTACCATTTAGTTTTAAAAGATGGCCAGTTGGGTGGCCACATTAAGTTTGGTGACTGGTAATGCTCACTTTGTGCCACATTTTGCTCTGATTTGTGCCTGCAGTCTCACATTCTCTTGCCAGAAATACATGCAGCTATTTAAAGGTGTGTTTGACTTGTTTGATTTCATAACCAGGGAATATTGTTTTCCTCTCAAGATTCCGAATTTAAAACAAAAAATCCTAGCACTGAGAATAGGGAGATGACATGGAGAAAAATACCCAGTCTGGGACCAAAGCCTGCATCAGGAGGAAGCAACTCCAGGGATGGGAGGTAGTACAGGGAACAGGCATCAAGGAAGTTGTTGGACTGATGCATGGCTTATTCATGGTGGGATATGTCCTTTCAGAGCCCTCCTTAAGAAGCAACACTTGGCTCAAGCAGCTCTTGTAGCCTGGGTTCTGCCTGTCTCTCCATGCTTTGGATCAGTCCCTAGCCAAAGTCCCTATCCATGCCTACTTCTCAGAAGCAGCCCTCCATAATGCACACCCAATCCCAGGCAAAGCACTGGTTTATCATACAGCTCAGGGAAAGACAGACGAGGAGGAAGAAGACAATAAACATATTTGATGACTGATGACTTAGATAACTAGAGAATGCGCTTAAAGCAAGTTGTTTCATAAATGGCACTGCTTTTATATTTGCTTTACCCCGTTTAGGCTAGATCATCGCAATTCCTTTTCTCCATTTAATGGCGACATAACTAAGTGGTGGGAGGAAGCTGTCTCACCTATCATAAAAGCACAGCACACAGTAATGATAAGAGACTCCTGTTCAAGACAAAGCCATGAACTCCACATTTAAGAATCTGCTGGGCTGTAATTCCAAAGAATGCATTTATTAGCAAAATCCTGGTTTTATAAGCTGCCAATGAAGACACAGCTCCCTTCAGCACTCTACCAGATGTATGAGTCATCAGCCCTGTAGTGCATTTGCCATAAGATTTCACTTTAGAAATAAAATTGTTTGTTCGACAGCAGAACATCTCAGTTCAGTCTCCTCTTCCTATAACTACTGCTTAGTCTCAAACCAGAATGTAACAGCTCTGGAATTATACATGCACTTAATGTCCTCTTAGTATCTATTACTGACTGTCTTATTCAGTATAAAGGCATAATGGTGGATTTCTAAGTCAGACATCTGCTTGATTAGCAACATTTTCAGTATCTGGCTACTTTGCAACACTTGGCAGCTAAGTAAAACAGGTCTAGTGTGCTGTCAGTCATATGGATTTTTTTGTTTTGTGGGGGCAGTGCTAGAGGTTTCCCAGATATCCCTTATTTCAAAGCAGGAAAAAACCCACAATGGCCAGCTCTGTACCAAACCACAGGTAAACAGATTTCAATGGTTCAAGGTTAAAATTGGCCTCCAGCTAGCTGCACAGACTTATCTGACAGGTATTAAACAGGAAACCTTTAAAGCTTAAAAATAGTTAATGTGACTTATCCTTGTAAAAGGATTTTTATCATGTACACAAAGACTAGAAGTTTTCCTCCTTTGAAATGTTTGTGTTTGACGCTTTCTCTATAGCACAGCAAGTCTGTTTTTCTCTCCTGCATGGGCTGTGGACTGAGTTTTGTTTTGCTATTTTGTTCTTTTTCTTTCACAAATCAAGCTGTCAGCAGCACGGGAAGTAATTCTGTAACTGGGACACGTAAGAGCTCTGTTCTGAGACTGCACCACTGTGCCCATAAAGTCACCCTTGGAAACAAGAGCACTTGAGAGTATCTCACCACACAGTGAAAGGCTTTTCGCTAGGGTTTATTTAGCTGAAAAGGAAAAACGTAATTCAAGTAAAAAACTCCAGTGTTGGAGATGTCCAGGACGAAGAAGAAGCCTACACCATGTGGAAAACAGAATTCCTGACTGAAGATTAAGGACTATACTGCAGAGCCTTTAGGCTAAAGCCTATTGCTAGTTTGATGCCTTTGTTTGGAGTTATGTTTCATCTTGTTGTTATGGACTTTACCCCCTTGAACTAGCTGTCAATACCTTATTTCCCAGTTATTTCATTGTTGTAAACCCATCCCCTAAATGCATATTCATGTAAACCCCACCTATCAAACCCGAGTTTTACATAACCTCTCCCAGGTTCTGGAATCCTCCCCAGCCTACCCCTTAAATAGCCCTCCATTTTGAATAAATGAGTTCTGCCAATGAGCTGCAACCCTGTACCTCGAACCCTCATGTGTTCTTTCCCAAACTGTGGCACTCCAGAGATTAGAGATGCTAAAAGCATGAGGCCTCTGCTAAGCCTCCTGCTACTGCAGGGCCACAACCACTAAAGTGCCCTGTGTTTGAATATTTACTTTTGTGGGGACAATGCTTTTGGGGTGGGAGATAAACTTAGTTTTCTTGGACTTACATGAAAGCTAACAATAACATATGCTCTTCTCCTACTACCACAACCACTCCCAATACTAAGGGAGTCCAGTCCAATACTGAAGGGCCATGCTGTGCACAGCTGATTGCTACACAAATTGCTTTAGCCTGCTGTTAACTTCTTCCTCTGCTCCTTACCTCACTGCCTCATATCATGGCTCATAGCTGTTCTCTCCACATTTCCAGACTTCATCCCAGCAGATCCATCCCATGTGTTCCCAGATGCCACATCTAGCCACCACTTTCCAGGTGGCCCAGTTTACCCACCCTCAATCTCCTGCAGGGCCCTGGAGCCTAGCTCCACCGTCAGATGCACTGTGCTTAAACAGCTCAGCTCAGCTATGCAATTAGCAGTGCAGCTGCACAGCCACCAACCTGCCAGTAGCATGTGGCAGACCACTTCTTGGCAACTATTAATCATACATTGCATAGGAAACAGTCCCTTCATGTAGGCTAGTCTTTCCACTCCCGAATCACGTAAAGGACATAAAAGCTTTTGGCCATGCAGAAAAGTGAACAAAATGAGTGGTAATTAACTCTCATGACTACAAAGGCTAACAACTTCGGCACTTGCAAAGGGGATCAGAGGCAGCTGAGCTGAGAAAGAACTGTAGCAGAACAAGTATTTGCCTGGGAGCAAACACTGCCAGAGTGCTTATTTTAGAATGAATAGTCATGTTAGTTAACTAGAGCTAACTACTGAACAAATAGCTCACGTTACAGCATACCGAGGTACACCAGATGCATCCTTTGATCTACTGCCTGACAGACCTACTGGAGTGATTTTTTTCCCAGAAATTAAAAAACCCCTTCATAGCTGATTCTGGTTTTTGGTACAGTCATTTCACAGATTAATGGAAACGGAACTTGCATGAAAAAGGAATCTAGTCACTGCAGCATGAGATATTTACATTGAGCAAGAGCATGTGGTTTGCAGAGAAGGAGAGGAACCAAATTAAAAGTTTGCCTGCAAATCAACACGTGTGACTTTTACCCCCTTAACTCCTATCTCTGTCAGGACAGGCAAGATTTGGTACCTACCTGTCCTTGAAGTTTGTGACCTTTTAACACAACTGCAGCCTCTAAGCACTGGGATTAGGCCTGCTGCTCAGCAGCATACTATGCAGCCTGCCACACCCTTCATGCCACTTACTTAAAATACCAGTGTGGACAACAATTATTACTCCCATGGTTTTCAAGAAGTAGAGGAAGAGAACAGGGGTTTTGGAAATGTTTTTTAAGGCAGCCAAAATTTATCCTGAAAATTATAAGTAAAATGTGTTCTGATTATCATCATGAAAGTAAACACATCTCATCTGGAAACACACATGAATTGAAGAGCAAAAGTTTCTTTTTTATATGAACTGCTTTATACTGGTCATAAACTAAGGGATTTGACAGGGATTAAAGATTCACTTGTCAGCTGCTATGTCCTTTAATAAGCTTCCAAACATCTATACTGATTGAAGCAGCATGTACCCAATTTAGCAAATCAGGCTCTCTCTGTCGAGTTTTCACTGTAGCTCTGAAGACCTGGAAAAAGTATTGAATGCAATGACTCTTCTGCCCCCTTTAGGGACATAACCTACTAAACAGCTTTTCTTCAAACCCAGGTTTTGTGGAATGGACAATAAAAGTACTAACTTAATTTCCAGAAGCTGCATAAAGGGTGTGTGGCTCTCCAAGTTCTACTGAGGAGAAATTCACATACCAAAACCTCATGTTGTCCTCTGCTATGTCTTGGTTGGGATCTCCTGTTTGAGTTCAGGTCCACAGCAAACTTCCCCACCTACATTCATTCAAAACTTCACAACCATGCCACAACTTGGTAGCGATGGCCTTGTTTGTAAAGCACTTGACAACATTTAGGGGACCCCTGCCATAGGCAGATGCTGACTGTTTAACCCAGCCAAACCATCTTAATCCCTGTTTTGCACTCTCACCTGTAATATAGAGATGATAAAATTCTTTGACATTTCCAGCTAAATATTATTCTACTTTTTATATGGTACATTCCTTAGGACAGAGGGTCAACCACATGCTTACCCAGAACCAAGCACTAATCACTCTTTGCTATAATTCTTTGGCACCTCTGGGAAAAAATCAGCCCCTAAGATGTTAACCAGCTGTTGTTTAACTACATTTTTAGAGTTCAAACCAACTGCAAAACGGACCAGGCAGATTCTCAGTTTGAGCCCTTAGGTTTACCTGGTTTCCATCCTCCTGTCTTTCTATGCTCTGGGCAATTCCAGGCAAGTCTCTTGCTGGTCTCTTACACTTGTTTTGTGCCATCTTACGCTGCTGGAGCCATGCAAGGAACTGTAATAACAATACTAACTGCTCAGCTTTGACAGGACATAGCTATTTTTACTGGATTACTTTTCTGGCACAGCACTTAATGCACCAAATGATTTGACACCTGTAATTTTATACTTGGAATAACACAAGGCATTCATACTTCTTTTGTAATGTTAGATAAAAGCAAACACTACATATGTTCTCATTCCAGGTCTGCTGTCTGGCAGGTACTTGCTCAAGGAGAAAAAAGTACTGTTACATTACAGAATATGTGGAAAAGTAAGAGCTATGGAAAAGAAATCATTAAAGACCTAACTTATTCCCCTGCTAGCACTAGACTGCTCCCTGCAGCATGTTTCAGAGTCTTTTGTCCAGTCTGGTTTTACAAGTTTCACGTTACTTTCATTTATATATTTAATACAGTACCGAGTCCAATGCAGTTTGGTGCTGCTTATTTTCCTTGTCTTTCAACCAGAAGACTCAGTGCTAGACCAGCTGTTCATATAGAGTCAGCTCCAAAACTACTGAAAAAATAGCTGGACTCTTTCCACTGACTTCAACAGGCTTTGGATCAGGCTCAGGAAAAGACGACAAATACATTTCATGTAAGACTAAGCAGGTTACAGTCAGCAAAGTATAAAGAGGATTAGTTGTGTGCAATCCTAAGGCACGTTACTCTGCGTGCTGAAACAACTGGCTAACACACTTTCACTTTCACGGAGAGAAAGGGCCAGATTCGTTTCTGGTGCTTCGCCACTAAGTCAACGCTACCATGCCAGGGATGAGTGTGATCTGGAATCTGCCCAGTTAGCATCATTACAACTAGGATTTTCCTAAACTAGAGGTGAGAAAATTTATTTTCTAAAAATGCAAAACCAATAAGAAAGTCATAGAATTATACAATGCTTTGGATTGGAAAAGACCTTAAAGATCATCTAGTTCCAACCCACCTGCCATGGGCTTTCTGCTTTTCAATTATGTTTAGGTCTTTAGGCTAGAGACCCTATGGAATGGGTAACAGGACAAAGACAATGGGTTTGGTCTCTTTACTCTGTCAGGGAAAGAGGGATTCTCTTTTTTTTCAGAACCTAAAATGGGCCATATTTGGCTTAAAACTCATACATTTAGACCTTTCTGTCATCAAAATATATAGGCAGCCACAAACCACTAATTTGTGCATTTTTTACAGAGCACTGATACTACAACACACCCCCACTGTGTCTGCTTTGAGTGTATGACTTTGGAAGCTAGAACACCTTTTATCAGGAATAGTTTTATCAGAGGGGGATTTTTTCTGAACAACACAATCAAATGAAGATGGTGTTGTGCAGTTATTCTTCCCACCCTTTTGAAGTTCACAGTAAAACGTGTCAGAGTTAGTGATATTCTCAGCCGCCAAGAATGCTTTAATCAACAAACCATTTTTTTCCTCCTCCCTCTATTCCCTAGGGACAGAGGACTTCATGGCACTGCTTTGTTGTACAGTGTGTACAGTTATAACCTACGCTGAAAGTATGCCATTAATGAATGAACACTGGGTGTTGTGTGTGTCAAACAGATGAGAATGTTCTTTTGATCTTCTGAGCTCCACCACTGTGGCAGATGGATGCCTAAATTGCTTTATTAATGCACTGAAGTATTCCATCATTTCTCAAACAATACTGAAGGAATAACCCGAATCTCATTGAGGTGTGATCTTCTGCTCTTCCAGTTCAAATCTAGCTGGATGTAAGGCAGTAGGGAAAAAATGTTTATTTATTTATTTGTTTGTTTGTTTATTAATTTTCCAGGGGGGTTGGAGGAACATATCATGTGCTTGATGCTCTCTGGAGCAGCTAACAAAGCTTCTCAAATTTCTGATTCATTTCAAAGCAGTTTCCACACAATAGAGGAGCCGTATTTAGTTTTAGGTATAATTTTGAAACTAGTTCAAATGAGGAAGATTCAAAGCTTTTTTTGAGGATAATGTAGAATCTGAATTAGCATGTTTAAAAAGCATAAAGGTATCTGAACATGATGATAGCAATGGTTTTATCCCCCAACATATACATAACAGTGGAAGACCAAATAACCCAACTGGCTTGAGGCCACAGAAACATATTAAAGAAACCTTATATGCAATTGCGTGTAGGAAAATGATGTAGAAAATCCTTGATAACACTTCCAAATATATGTTTCTAATATAGTGTTGTGACAAAAACTATGAACCCACCCAAATTTTCCCAGATTGAATGACACAGCTATAAATTACAAGTAGTAGAGAAAAAGATGCAATGTATGACCTCTGTTCTGTAAAAGAAACAAATCAAACTACCACTTCACAGGCAGCTAAGCCAATCTAACAAGCCACTTGCAAAATGAAGAGGTCAAGTCCCTCAATCTCTTTCCCAGCCTTCCAGCTGCACTTGCAACAGCTCTGGTAACTCCTCTGATCATAGAATCATAGAATGGTTTGGGTTGGAAGGGACCTTAAAGAATATCTAGTTCCAACCCCCCTGCCATGGGCAGCGATGCCACCCACTAGATCAGGATGCTCAAGCCCCATCCAAACTGGCCTTGAACACTTTAAGGGATGGGACTCCACAGCTTCTCTGGGCAATGTGTTCCAATGTCTCAACACTGTCACAGTAGAGAATTTCTTTTAATATCTAATGTAAACCTATTGTCTTTCAGTTTAAAACAATTTCCCCTTGTCCTCTCCATAGGCCCTTGTAAAAAGTCTCTCTCCACCTATTTTAGGTCCCCTTCAGATACCTGAAAGCTGCTCTAAGATCTCCCCAGAGCCTTCTGTTCTCCAGGCTGAACAGCCCCAACTCTCTCAGCCTGTCTTCCTGGGAGAGGTGGCCTAGCTCTCTGAGCATCTTTGTAGCCTCCTCTGGATTTTTTCTAACAGGTCCATGTCCTTCTTATGTTGGGGGCCCCAGAATTGGACAAAGTGCTCCAGGTAGGGGCTCACAAGAGCAGAGTAGAGGAGCAGAATTACCGCCCTTGACCTGTTGGTCACACTGCTTTGGATGCAGCCCAGGACACAGTTGGATTTCTGGGCTGCAAACACACGTTGCCAGGTTGTGTCAAGTTTCTTATCAACCAGCATCCCCAGGTCCTTCTCTTCAGGGCTGCTCTCAATCCAATCTCTGCCCAGCCTGTACTGGTGCTTGGGATTGCCCCAGCCCAGGTGCAGCACCTTGCACTTGGTTCAACTTCTCAAGGTTCAATGGGCCCACCTCTCAAGCCTGTCCAGGTCCCTCTGGGATGGCATTCCTTCCCTCCAGTGTGTCAACCACACCACACAGCTTGGTATCACTGGCAAATTTGCTGATCCTTTACCTTAAACCTTTAATCATTTAGTCAGCTGATTTACCTCACTATTCCAGAGAAAGCTACCCACCTTTCTGCTATTTTTCTTCCAGGCTAATAGATCATAGTGGCTAATGGAGGGATCCAACATGTCAGAACCAGTGCAAGGTAAGCAGCAGGATGATCAAGAGCAAGGACTCCTGGGAGAGCACAGGACTGGGGACTACAAACTGAATTGCCTGAGGGTGTGTCACGGCAGCACTGTTTTAGTGCAAGGACTTGTTATTAAAAGGGCAGGGAGGAGTGGAACAAATAAGGGTACTGTTGCTTTAGTGAAGGAGTGTGTATACCATGTTGCCAACTAGAGCTGTAGGAATCCCGTGTCTGCAGAGGATTTCATGGGTAGAAAAAAACGTGCATATGCAGCAACTGCAGCACACCCAGGAGGAGGGGATGTATAATCTGTATGCAAATAACTGTGTAATTCCCCCACAAAAGCATGGGGCCAACTGCACAGTCTTAGTAGCTGCACAATATATCTACATCAAGTCTGCTATTTCTGATATTTTGCACTTCATATGCATGGCTGGACAGCAGAGCACACACACAGAACTGCTCCTGCTGGGGGCTTCATGTTTGTAACTGCAGTGAATGCTCACAGGCACGCAGCAACTAATTCAGAAGTATCTGCTCCCTACAGCTACCAGACATCTGGAAAGCCCAAACAAATTTATAAGTCCTCAAAATCTGCCTAAATATGATTTTCAGGTGCAAAGAGTAAATGTGTCTGGGAAAACGAAGTCTGAAGCATCTAGGAAGTCCTTTGCTACCTGCAGAAAAGCAAATATAGGACAGCAAAAGTTTAGGAATGCCTGTTCTGATGAACTGAAGGCAGGGCTGGAACTCAAGTCTCAAATTCTTCTTATCTGTCTTCTCTACTGACTTGATTTACCACAATTGCATTTTACAACAAATTTGAGAGGACGTGCTTTCACACAGTGGAAATATGAGAGGTGTCCTGTAGTTCAGCTTCACAAATGTTCCTGTTACTGAGACCATTACAAAAGCTGTGTAAGGAACTTACTTCAGGTCTAGACACTTGTGAAGAAAATAACTGTAAACAAGTAGGAGGCTATGCACTAACATGAGAATGCACCCTTCTCACTCCTTTATATGGCGTTAGCTTATAAAATTAATTACTTACATACCTCCCAGAGACGCAATATTTAATTAATATTTGTTAAGTGCTTTGACATTCTGATGGAAGACATCATACTATTGTGCATTATGATTAATACAGTGTAAAAGTGATGCCAAGCGTGGGTCAAGCAGAATGCTGAAAGGATATCTACTCAGTTTCTGATTTAAAAGGGGAATTAGGAAAGCATTTTAAAACTCAACCTAAAGAAAAAGGGGGAACAAGGGAGGAGAGGAGCTACAACAGTTTTCGGAGGAATTTACTGTGCAGTGTGCATTAACTCCCGGAAAGGTACAGTGTAGGCACCTACAGCAAAATCCTGTCTCCAGTCAAGTACGTGGAAAATGTTTCACTGACTTCAGTGAGGTGAAAATTGTTAGCTTTAGTCATAATTTCCAGCAGATGCATCCCATACGCAGCTTTGCAACTTTGAACGGTTGCTTGTTTATAGTTTAGGTTCAGGAAATAACCTCATCAAGTCAGGGCATGCTCACCATGCAAAAGCAACGGCTCAGCTTCCAATCTTTCTACTACATCCCACACTTGGAGTAAATCTTTCCATTCTGTTAAAGAATTTGGACCTGGGCTACCTATTTAAGTTGGTGGCAAAACTTCAATTAAATGGAAGCAGTGTGGAGATCACCATAGATTTTGTAACAAACATGGGAAGCAAACATACTGTGTTTAACAGTGGTTGTAACTCATATGCACCCCTGGAATTCAACTCATTTACTCAGAATCCTTTGGAATTCCTAATTAATCTCTGACTGGAGGGGGGAAAAAAGAAGTAACATAAACTTAGACAACTTATTTTTTTAAGCATTCATCCTTCATACCTAGCAGGATTAAGATTGGAAAAACATGTTCCTCACCACTTCTGGGTAAGGCATACTACAGAGTACATTTTTCAACTGAAAGCTTTGCACCTGTGAAGCTTAAGGGAGAAAGGTTTAAAAGAGAAGCAGGTGAGAGGCAGCAAAATTTGAAAGTAAGTATCTGGGAGCTTCTAGTATTAAGAAGAATTACTACATCGCAGGAGTCTACAGCTACTTTAGGTAGGAAACTAAGTGGAAACTTTTGAAGGATATAAGTTCCAATACATTTTTATTTTTTTGAAAGGATTGAAGACTGTTAATGCGGTCTATTTGGGAGTCTTGGTAAGCTATTAATGTTCCTTTTCCAAGTGGTGTGTGATGCCTTCCATCTTCTTAATGTACTCCTATACAATACAGGGAATCTTAGAAGTGGTATTATTCTAAACCAGCTCTTAAGGTGGGCTTTTCTAACTGTGCTACATGTAAAAACCTTTTACTACAGCAAAACCAGCACTTATAGAGCAGTTTTGTGTCCATGCAATTTCTAGAACTAATGTATTGATGAAGTTGCACATGGCAACTTTTCCTTTTGCTTCTGCTACTGTGCTGCATGTTTTTAACTGTAGTGCAGGCTATGAGGTGTGTAGGCTTTTAGTTTTCTCTCTCAGTGCTTGTACTGTGCCCACAAACGTACATATCGAGTAAAATCCAAGGAAATGTTCCTGGATGCCAGGATTAATCTTAGATAAATGCAGCTCTAACAAGTCACATGCTTTCTATTTAACAGAGAATTTTCATAAACTTCTTGCAGCAGCTCACATTGTAGCTCCAAGTGCTGACAGTTGCTTTCCCGTCCTAGTGGAATAAGCAACATCATTTTTCCATGTAAACTCAGTAGTCAAAATGGGTTGGTGTATGAACAACTCATATTGCAGCTCTCTGGATCCCAACAACAGATGGAATTATGGGGTCAAGGAAAAAATTCAAGCCTAAAGCTTTTATTAACTGAAAGTTAAATGCTTAAGTCATGTGAAAACAGTGCTGTGTCACTCATTTACACAGATAGGCTGTGTCTCCTTCCTCAGAATGCTCATTAATAACATACTTACTGGACAACCAGGTCCATTAAACATGGCAAGTGTTTCTTCAAAATCTGCTTTTATTATGGCTGGAGAAAATGGCAGGCAGGAAGTACAGAGGGAAAAATCATTCCATCTTGCTTGGCAAGGCTGCTTTCAGGGAAGGCCAC
>JAWWES010000081.1:52088503-52114635 GCA_035583135.1 Lophotriccus pileatus
AGAAAATGGCAGGCAGGAAGTACAGAGGGAAAAATCATTCCATCTTGCTTGGCAAGGCTGCTTTCAGGGAAGGCCACCGAAGAGGTGCTAACCATGTGTTTTGGAGGGGTCTTAATTCTATGGCGGGGTCAGAAGACAATGATACCAGAGATCAGAGTATGCAGGGGTATATACAAGTCAAAGACCTTTACTTACTGATGTCTGCATTGAGCTGACAGGACATGAAGGACTTTTTAAAACAATACTGTTCCTGTTCTAAGACCTCAGGAAAAACCACCATCCTGCTAAATAAGGAATTTCATTACTTGTTTGCCTTGCTGTGTGTCCATGTACATTATCCTTGACTTGTTACCCGGCTAGGTCTGTCTTTCTCCTTGTGGCTTATACTAATTTCCCCGGTAGGCTAAAGAGCAGCCCAGCAGCAATCTCTAAGAAACCACACCTGTATGGAAAGTATCTGAACTGACTCTAAACCGATCTAATCAATTTTAATCACTCTTAACTTACATGCTTTCCAGAGTAGGTTCTCACAGTTCTCTAACCTTTTAATTTCTGTTTCTGTGCCTGGTTTTAATGTTAAAACTTCTTTCATGCTTCTCTTATGCCATGACACAAATCTGTTAATTTATGTCTCTGACAAGACTTGTATTCCTTCTACTCATAACCTGCCAAAACAACTCTAGTTAAGCAGTTTAGTCACTCTGTATCTGCAAAAGTCTTTGCATTCTGAGTATCTTATTTTCTCCTACCTCCTAAGTACCCTACATACATTTCCCAGCCTCAGGGTGAATGATTTCTCATGTTACATTAAAATGAATGTTGTTCAGATGACCATGTCTTTTGGAGTAGTCCAGACCTTGGTGTACCACCCTGTGTTTACACCTTCAGTGTGTGGTGTTCACCAACACCACATAGCCAGTTGTAGAGGTTCTTGTAGGGTGCTAAAAGACTGAAAAGCACTGGTGCAAGGTCTTTGGGACTGTGTTAAGACTTCTGCTGGCTCAAATTTTGCTATGGATATTCCAATTTCTTATGGGTCTTCTTTCTGGGGAAATTCAATATATCAATTTTAAATTATTTTAATGCTACACTGGATTTTTATAATTAATGCTGGCTATATCTGTATCTGCTCTGCAAATCAAAACACCCGACGGTGAGGGTTGTGTTCTCACTATGTAGGTTTTGTATGTGTGGTTTTTTAGGGTAGCTCAGGCCTGTTCTCATGGATTTTCCCACCTATGAGTTATGGAGGGAGTTAGGCATCCACCTGAAAACTTCATGTTCAAATCAAAGTGCAGTACATGGAGACAATCTGCTTCAAACCCATGCTCTGGTCTCTAACTCATTTAACAGCATCAAAGTGAGAATCTGCACTAGTGGTGGAGCATAGATCAAGGCTTGTCAGACAGTCTGGGAGACTACTGTTGCCATTAATGAACTTAATCCGCATCTGGAGAAGGCACACAGGGATAGGGAAGATTTCTATCTCTTTGTTAGTTAATGGGAGAAGCTTACAAAGCCAGTGTTCAAAGCAGATACAGCTACAGATATGAAAAAAGAAAACATTCCCTGTTCACGTGCCTCCAGTTTGATCTACAAGATGTCTAATTATATGATGACAGAATACATTTTGATGTAAGGGATAATTGGGCTTACTATGTTTAGTATAGTGATCAAATTAATGCCAGGATTGACTTTTTATTTGGTATAAGGAGGAATATGAAAGGCAAGGCAAACTCCCTATTTATCTACTGTGTACTGAGGATATACAGAGTACTCTGAGACAGCTCTGGAAACAGGGAATATTTCAGCTGGTGGGATCCTATGCAATCACTTAACGAAAATATATGAATACTAAGAATCATATTACTCTGTTCCTAGGGGAAGGGAGCTGAGGGCGTTAAACACAAGTGTTATTACTGCTGTGGAGTAATTAAAAAACCACCAGTACACCAGATAAAAGTATTTTGTCGCTTAAGACATTCTAATACCAAAAAGCATTTCTGACACCTGCTGAAAGGCAAATGTCAGCATAAAGTAGCTGATGATGCTTTTCAAATTGTTCACAACAGGGAAAAGACTAAGAAGCAACGTTGAACTGATAACTGGAACAGTGTTAGTAAAATTTCAAGTTTTCTCATGTATCAAGTAACTTTTCAGAAGTACACTCTAAAGTAGTTTCTATTCCTTAGAAGATGATGAGTAGAAAAAAGTGAGACTACTAGCTTGATGGTCAAATAACCACTTCTTCTAGAAACTAAGAAACAATACAGCCTTTTTCTGCAACCTTTTCAGTTATGCAAAATCACAGCTCAAAACTGTAGACTGAGTTGCTAACAGCATTATAGACAAATAGAAAAATTCAGCTAAGTCCCTTTTTTCCCCTCTCCCCTCCCACTTGCTTGAATATGCAAGCATTTAAAGATCAAGTGTTCACACAGATCAGTTGTTGACTTCTGTTTCTGTGGCACTTGTACAGGTGGGAGCTGGACAAGCAATGAGATCAATGTACAGAAGAAGGCTGGAGCTAATGCAGCCAGCCTTCAGACATGTATCTAGTGCTCCCTTCTAATTCTCAGAACCACCACAAGTTGGGCTGCCACCAAACTGTCCCCAGAGATACTTTAAGGCCTCTCCTGCTGACTAAGTAAGGCAGGACAGACAAATAAGGGAAACTGCTGTGCCATAACAATGCTCACGTGGACCTATGCTGTATTACAGGTAAGTTGCATTCCCCTGTGCTGGCTAAATTGTGGGAGATATAAAAGAAAGGCCAAGTGCCCTAACAGCTGTGCTGCTTGGGAGGGCATGTGTGGCCTTGTCTCTTTGTGTGAGCGCCAACTCTAAAGGTGCCTTAACTGTAGTAAAAACAACCGCCAGCATCAGCTCTTCTTCCTGCTTGATTTTATTTGTGGTTACAGCTGCATAGGTAAGGATGTTATTTTGCTTCTCTGGCATTGAGTCAGACCCCAGAAGTTTGTAATAGAAAAGTGGCCTGGAAAGTACTGCACTAACAGACATGCAAAGTCTCTGACTTCTGTGGAATAACTAGCTTTGAAGTAAAATACGCTCAGCAATAATCCATGTACACTTCATTAATTTCAGAACTGCAACAGCAAAGTACTACTTAGAAAAAGCTGTAAGATAGTAATGAAGGGTTTGGGGTTTATTTTTATTTTTAATCCCAAAAGCTCCTTATCTCCATTCTCCATGTTTTTTCATTCAATTTACAGTAGTTTAAATTAAAGCTCATCCAACAAAAAAGTGACACATTAAGTTTGACTGACCTCTTCACACACACCCCCCCTTCTTCCTCAAGGAAAGAAATGCAACAACTTTGCAATGGCTACATTACTTGGTTAAGATAACTTTTCTTTGCACTTTGTGTTTAATGGAATTTGGCTGATCTGGGATATTTTAGCTCTTTAAATATTAAATTGAGATAGTGAGGGCAGCAGTTCTTGTCAAGTCTTAACGAACACAAAAGGGTCTCTAGGCACCAAGCTGCCAGAAAGGCAGTATTTTGTTATCTGTCAACATGCATGCATCTTCCTCTACCACACCCCCAGTCAAGTTTGAGAACCCCTTAACATGGGCTACTGCATGATATGAAATATCAGTTACTGCTCAAATTTGAGTCAAAGATTGGATTCAAAACAAAGAGTAGTTGCAGTCTAACACTGCTTTTAAGTGCAGCTGTGAGTTGCTGCTGCATGGGGGACACTCGTGTCCCTTTCCCTTCTTTCTGCTGGCCTGTGTATCTGCAGTGAATGCCATGTCCAGAACATTGTGATGCCCTGGGAAAACCAACATACAAAAATCCAGTCGATCCCTAAACCTGATACAAGAGGTACAGCACGCTGTTCAGCTGGGCAGTGTGAATAGGGCCATCTTGCTGTCACAGCCTGTTATTACTCCAGCCTGTGAGACCGGACTAAGGAGAAGGTTTGGTTGGTTGGTTGGTTGGTAGTTGAAAACTTCAGTTTATCAAAATCTGGCACTAAAAGAAGCAATCCAGCCCACTCTTACACCTCATGCTCTCGTCTTGCACTTTAAGAGTTCATGTGAATGAACAGAAAGTAATAGAGTCAAAACCAACTAGGCTGGGAAGCAGGAGGAACCAATAAGAAGGGATGGGGAAACCTCGTTTGGTTTAGTGATCAAAGTAGTCTTAAACTAGAATGTTTCAGCTTTTAGAGAAAGAAACATCACAATCCCTTTCCTTTACAGTGTCTGAACATTAAATGTGCTTAAAGACAACCTGATCACTTCACAAGTTGTACCTGAATGACAAAGTACAGCTGGCTGTAGTTTTCTGATAGCGCAGATGAGTTACTGTGAATGACTTGCGTTATGTTTGCCCTACCCACGTTTCCACTGGCTGTGGTCCTGTCAACACATTTCCCACAGCACAGGGCACCACGAGCCTGGGCATCTCTTAAACTGTTTTAAATTGTGTCTATTTTAAACAAGGGATGTTTTCTGCCACGGCCCGCAGGCCATGGGGCAGCAGCAGTGGTGTGCTGCGCCTCCTGCACCTCAAACCTGCATGGAAGCTAGCAGTGTCTTTGGAAATGATAGTTACATGGGTGAAACCAACGCTGTAGGAGCACGTCCTTACGGCGGCTTTAATATTTTGTGTACATCAGGCTTTGTTTGTAGGTTGCTAGGTAAAATTGCCTCATGTCCCGCTTCTAGAAGCGGGTGAGGTGTATTTGAAGTGCAGTTACCCTTAGCACGGCTCTGGTACTCGCACGGCGAGATGGTGTGTGTGGTTACTGCCCTCGGCCGTAACGGCACCCCCTGCCCTGACGGCACCGCTCCCCCCGCAGCGATGCCACCGCTCAGCGCCCCTGGTTTGACCCCTGCCGCCTCTGTAGGCGCCTGCCGTTCTCCACTGCCACGGCCGTGCCGCCTCGGCCGCATCCCTTCTGGATCAAGCCCACCCCCGCGCCCCCATTCCCGCCCCCGCGGGGCCCCGGCCGCCCCACAGCCCCTCCCGCGCCCCGGCCGCCATTTTGTGCAGCGCCGGGACCGCTTGCGGGCAGCGGTGCGGGCGCAGAGGGGGCGGGGGGCCCCCCCCCCCCATGGCCGTGCCCCGGGCTTGGCTGCCCGTCCGTCCTCACTCACGGCAGCGGCGGTCGGCGGTCGGGCTCACGCGTGGGCCGTGGGGGCCGCCATTGCTGCGATACTGGCGGCGGGCGGCAGAGGGCAATGCCAGGTGGCGCTGCGAATGCAGGGGAGGGTGTCAGTAAGTTACAGAATATGCTGAGGGAAGGGACCCACAAGGATCATCGAGTCCAACTTCTGGCTCCGCACAGGACTATCCCCAAGACCATCATGTGTCTGAGAGCGTTATCCAAGCGCTTCTTGAACTCGGGCAGGCTTGGTGCTTGGGAAGTGCTCCCCACTTCCTTGGGGAGCCTGTTCCAGTGCTCAGCCACGCTCTGGGTGTTTTTTCCTAAAGCGCCCCTGATACAGCTTCATGCCGTTCCCTTGGTTTCTGTCACTGGTCGCCAGAGAGAAGAGATCAGTGTTTGCCCATCCTCTTTCCCTCATGAGGAAGTTATAGACTGCAACGAATTCTCCCTTTAGTCTTTTCCAGGCCGAACAGACCAAGTGACCTCAGCTGCTTTTTGTATGGTTTCCCACTACAGATCCTTCACTGTCCTCGTTGCCCTCCTTTGGATGCTCTCTAATAGTTTAATAGTTTTCTTATATTGTGTTCTGTTGCATCATGTCTCAACCAGGTTTTTTTTATCGATGGTCCCTCTCCTTGGCATCCTAGTTGGGGGTTTCCTCCGTCTGTGCCTTGCTGGAGCTGGCTGGTGTCCCACAGCCATGGCTTCGGCTGCGGAGCTAAGCTGTGGGAAGCCTGCAAAGAGAGAGCTCCAGTTCCCCAGCTGGCTGCCACTACATAGACCTCCCAGCAATACAGGTCCCCCCAGCTCTGCCCACACTTGAACTTGCTGCCAGAGGTCCGCTCTGTTTTATGGTGCTTTAATATTATTTTTTTCCAGGACAAGTCCTGATCCAAAGGACACCATAAAACCACTCTTGTGCAATCAAATAAAACTGAAATGCTCAACAGAATCTCTGCAAATGTCTGTCCAGCGATCCTCCCAAAAAACTGTCTCTAATCTGACCATCTAATTCATTTACTAATCTTAATATTTAATTTAATTACTGCTGTCTTTAGCTCATCTTTTTCATTCCAGATTTATCCTTCACCATTGTCCCATGTAACCTGGTGTCCCTGTCAGAGTTTATTTAAGCGAGCTGTCCAGTGCTGTCCCTTAGCTCAGCACTTAGGCTGTACCATTTGTAAAATGTGTGTGTGAGTGCTGCTGAATTCATCTGAAATTAAATTATGATTGTACCAATAACATCAGAGTGTGTTCCACTGCTATTCCTTATTTCATTCTGCCTGCTTTGATGTTTGTTGTCTGTGCTTCCTGGCTGAGGAATTGAGTCAGGCACTCTTCTCTGCACTGTTGCCAAGCCAGTTTGTTCTATTATCCAATATTCTGTTATTCCAGCTTGTTTACACTTTTTGCTTTACCGTTGTGATTTAGTGGAATACTATCTGCTATTTTATTCCTCCGTATTGATGCTGAAAAACCTCAGAATGATTAACTGCTCAGAGATTTTTTCATCTATAAGCAGCAAGGTATTTGTTTATTCAACGTTGGGAGCAAGCCAGCTCTCGCTGGACGAACTTGTTCAGCTTGAAAGTGCAAAAGCAAGCCATTTTATATACTTTAGATACATGGTTATATCATCTAATATACATATTAATAAGTCTCTGGGTGGAGTCTTCAGAATCTCTTTGGACATGTACCGTCTTTTACTGTGGGGATCTTCTCCTCGAGCCTTTATCCCTCTGGTGGTCACCACGGATGTCTTCCTCGATTTGACCTCCTCAATTTCCTTTTTTAGGTGACCTGAATTCTTCAAGCTTGCAAAGTCCTGGCTCTGGGCCTTTTATATCTTATTCAGACATCTAGTTTACCTAATTTATTACCTTGTGTATACTACTCCTATTCTTTCTATAATAAGGACTTTGGTCCAGTGAGTAGAACAGAACATGACATTAACTAACTTCCAAAATGTTCTTCTAGCAAAACAGGTACAGCAAACAGGAGGAGGTATACCAGCTGAACCATTGTTATCTCTTTTTTTTTATGCCTTTTTGTCATCAGTGTAAAACTGTTTCTTCCCATGGAGGTCTTCTCATGGTTTCAAGTCAACTCCTGTCATCAAGAGTTGATTACATGATTTTGCATTGCTTAGTTGTTACTGACAAAATAATTGACACTTAGATGTTGTTACATTATAGCAGAAAATAATTAAAATGCTTTCTAGGACTTGTAAAACCCCGGGTTTGTGGAAGGTGAGAGCGAGAAGAAACATGGTATGGAAAGACAATCAGCAGAGCTAAAGGATGTGCAGATAGGACCAAAGAAGAGACAATGAGGAATACAGGACAAAAAAGGGAGTGGGTGGCCTCTTCCTACACTCCTAAGAAGCCCTGGTGTTAAGAGACTGTTTTGTATGCACAGCTGCAGGTTTTTTAACCTCTCTTCTTCTCCTCCTGCCTTTCCACTACCCTTCTTTGTGGGAATTGGTGGCCTGTAGGTTCAGGGTGGTCTGACTCCTACGTATCTCTTTACCCTCTGAAAAATCTATTTCATACATTTCAGACCTGAAGGATTTTGTGCCAAAAGCTTGTCTACAGTTCCCAGCTATGCCTGCGTTGGCCTAACTACCCCTGCAGGCCTTTTTTCCTGGTAATTTTGCACCAATGAAAGCCGTACAATATCCATCCAATTTTGGTGAAGTTTTATTGGTACTGAAAGATATTCATTATTTATAGATAGTCTTTCTGCTATTTCCATATGAAAAGAGAAACAGATGGTGTAAGACACCGTTATACTAGTAGAGCTATGCTGGGGGCTATTTGCTGTTGCTTCTTTCCAGGCTAGTGTTTCCCCCTGCCCACTGTCACCAACCCGGGGACCCAACTTCTCTTGCTATCATGGCCACTCATCTCACAGCCACAAATGACTCCTCCAGAGCCCATATCTGGTTCCACCTCTGGAAGAACCACTCACCCCACCCTTCCAATCTTGACCAGGTCTGGAGCTCACTTAAATCTTGAGGTTTTTATCTAGCCACCTGAATAAGTAAACAAACTTACAGCAGAGGGAACTTCAGGCTCTATATAGGGATCAAACAGCAAGTAGGTGCATGACTGGTTTAAGGTAACCTAACTCTACAGTGTGGTCAAAAGAGACAGTTGTGCCCTCCTGTTTGGCTGTGTGCTGTGCCACTTCCATCTGGTTTGGGGATTTGATTCATTTGGAAAACGGGTGGGGGTTTTTGGGGTTTTTTTTGAACAAGATTAATTATGAGATTGGATGTGCCCCACATCCTGTAGAACACGTGGCTGTACAAATGGGGGCATGGTTATTGAATCCAAGGGCTCTGAGTTACATCTGCCTCTAATCACTCCCATATGCATTCTTTCATATGTTCTCCTATGCGTTAAGGTTTCCTATCATGTGTTAATTGATTCATTACTTTATGCTAAGCATACTGTCATGTGCTAATCATTACCGACATGTCCCATATGTTGAACTTATGGTGTACATCTTTAAATTCTGTTTCTCCTGGTCTGTCAGTCCCCTTTTATGTAATGTCATGTATATGTTGGAGACCTTCAGACTTTAAACTTCCTGCTTGTTCGTTTTGCGTATAATGCTTGAGTTACTCTCTGGAGCACCTCCTTATTTCAGTTGTGCCATGACTGTAATTAAAGCTGCTATGGCATAGATCTGTGCTTTAGCCTATGGTAATACAGCATGTTTGAGAGGGAATGGAAAAAGTTTTTAAACATCCTGTGATGTATTTGAAACAACCAACATAGTAATGTCAGCGTAAACTCTGTGTGCAGGGCAAGTTATGTTATACTATGGAAGTTTTGCAAGAGTTAAAACTTCATAACTGGCTCAGAAAATGTGACTCTGGAAGTTTTCTCAAAGAAATGTAGCTGAGAGGAGGCCAAGGGAGTTCCTGAAGTCTTTCTAATAAGGAAGTTAACTGGTCAGAAATAAGTGAGAAAAGATGGAAACTAAGGTGTGCGTAAGGGGGATATTTTTGATTTTGACGATCAGTGGAGCATAGAGGGGTGAGAAAATGCTGAGATCAGGAAGTGAAACCAACCAAAGTATTGTACAATGTAACTTTATTGCACAAGTTAACTGTAAAGCCCATTGTATTTTTAGCAAAGTCAACTAGATGTCCACTCTTATCATAGCTGAGTTCCTGCTTGACTTGGCTACACTTTTGCAGCGTTATTTCTATTTCATGTTTGAGATGAATGAGTACAGAATTTGATCCTTTGTACATGTAGTCCCAATGTGACACAGTTTTAAGTTCCATGAGGAATTCAGACCATCCTCATTTCATGCACTGCTCATTGCGGTAACTGCTGGCCTGAGGGTAAATAGCTGTACCCTCACAGGCTTTTATCATCCAAGTCCTGAAAGTAGCAGCTAAAAGTCCTGTTGTGTGTAGATAAGAAATGGCAAGTGAAGAGGCCAGGAGTAAGATCTGGGTAAAAAGTGGCTTTCCTAGGAAAAGCTACTGCTTAAGCCCAGAATGTTGTAGGCCAGGAAACAACCCCTGTAGAAAGGGAGGTAAACAGTCTTGAGTAACAGCTTGCCTAACACCTGGCCTGGCCTGTCCTATCATCTGCTCTCTGTATACCTGCTGCTTGGGCAAAACCAGGCAGATTGTGATTACTTTCCCACTTGGCACTGTTGAAACTCCCAATTTCTTGTGCACAGATTCATCCTGCAATGTAAACCCGTGGGGATGCAGCTGGGCAGACACAAGCATTGCTGATGTACCAGTGTCTGCAAGCCATTGCAATGAGTAGGCTCTGGGTAGTGCCTGGCTGGGGTTGTGGTCCGGTGTTGCAATGCCAATTCACACAGCAAGGCGAGGTGTCTATTTCTTTATTCTAGTTTGTGCAAAGTAGGGAGCTAGGTGGTAACCCATAAAAGGCTAGCTTTTAATCAAAACTTTACATCACTTATGAATTTTAGTAAACAAAAGTATCAGTATTCATTGGCTACAAGTTACATAGTGCTCTTATTAAGTAGTAGTCTATTTTCTATGGGTTCAGTGATTCTCTTACTTCTTATGCTAAGTAGTCCTCATGCTCAGTCTTCCCCTTCGAGTCGGTGTGCTGTGAGTCAGTGGTTTCGATTTCCCCCTGCCAAAATCCCTTTTACCCAGTTAGCACTTTAGATTGCTGGCACTGTTTGTTCTTCCTTCGGGCCCTGTCTTGGGTGTTCTGCCAAGCATCCTTGCGGTCTGTTAGTTCAGCATTCCCTAGTGACTGATTTCAATAGATATATAATCCTAAATTCCTTTTTTTCCCCCCTGTTCTTTCTCTGTGGATGCATTTACTGAGGCATATAAGCGTATACAACGCCTTTTATTGATATGTAGTTTACCTATTTGGAAACTGTACGTCAGGGTGATCGCTGTGTGGGGCTTAACAGGGGGGTCTCTCCGAGGTCCCCAGGGAGGTGTCACAGAATGACACTGTGACCCTTGGTAGCCATGTGCAGCCTTCTTGGTGTGTCCTAGGCGACAGTTCCCTGCACCAGCCGCCTCTGGCTATAGCCCGCCCCTATGGAGCCTTATTGGATTCCTGGCCGAGGGGGTGTTGCTGCCGCGACGGCGATAGGGCGTGCGGGCGGAGATATGCCGGAGCTGCGGAGCGTTGTATAAGAGGGAGCTGCAGGGAGCAGTGGAGAATTAAACAGGATCACGTTTCTCCTCTGTGAGCTGACGAGGTTAGTGGCTATTACTTAATCCTTGCTAGCTGTAATTAGCCTTTTGAAACTGTGCTTTCGTCTTTAGCACCCGCCCCCCGCAGCCCTCCCCAAGGTTGCTCGCTACCGGCATTTCCCTCGGTGGCGAAGGATTGGGGGAGTCGAGCGAGTCACGTTGCTCCAAAGACACCCACCACAGCAGAGAGGAGAGGCCAGCACTTGGGGAGCGGGGATACGGAGAGGAAATAAAAAGGGACAAGCCTTTTGTTTGGAAGAATATCCAGGGTGCAGTGAAAGCAGAGTATTAGCCTGTAAATGACGTGGAAGTAGCCAATAAGCATCATGGGGTGGCCAGGGCACTTCATGATGAGAGTGTGAGAGCTCATATAAAGCCTCTCCTACAAAGTGGCTTCTGGGCTTGTTTTGAGAAGTGCTGAGCTTCCTCCAAATCCTGTTAAAATCCATGTTTACTTCAGGTGTTTGACACTCCCTTCTGAACCATCAGACTGTACCTCAGTTTACCCATGTGTAAACTGGGGATGAGAATATTTTCCTTTTGTAAAGGAACGTGGTGAGTACATGTTTCACACAGCTTTTGGTGGGAGAAAGGTGATTCTTATGTTCTCAGATACAGTACAGAATCTATGTGTAAGACACCGTGACACTTTATTAGTAATTACTTCATGCTCTAAGCACAGTTATTGCCTATCTCTGCTTAAAAGAAAATAAAGAAAAAGATCAAGTCTCAATCTGCATACAGTGAAAAGACAAGCTCAGCCTTTATGTGACTCCTGGCATCATGCTGAACTTCTGTATTGGAGCTTGTTAAAAAAAGAATACAAGCAGTGTTAATTAGGGCAACAGTTTACTTAACTGATTTTGTGTGAAATAATTTTTATTCAATTCCTTACATTGATTTGCCAAATTACTTTTTGTAGAGTGAGGATAGTCTTTCAGCTGTTGGTTCTCTGATTACAGATGTGAACACAGAATGACACTGTGCCAAAAATCAGTAACATCGTGTTTGAGCATCTTTCTGTCACTTGTGTCATAAATGAGAAAATGAAGACAAATCTGTTTCAATAATATAAATCCAACTTGAAGTTTAGTCTTCGCAAAATAAAGAGCAATAGGAGCAATAGGTTAATATTTTAAATTATTTTCAGCATATATAAGAAAGCCATAGTTAAAGTCTTACTAGAAACTGTCACAAGCAGTGCATATCACTTAGGTATTAAATAATTAATAGTAAAATATTACCAAGTTATATATTTCTTCCCATTGGATCAGGGAACTTCCTTTGTACCGGAGGACTGATGGTATCGGACTTGTGCTCCTGGGTTTACATCCACATGGTCAACAAACTATCCTCTCCGTTTCTTCAGACAGTGAACTGTGTTACTCTTAGTGAGCAACTGGAGTTTGTCAGTGAAGTATGATCTGTGTTATCCTTAAAGGAACAGCAGTGCTTATTTTGTATAACTAAAAAGCAGAATCAATCTTTGTAGTTTTCAACCTCTCATTCTTAGTGTCCTCATTACAAATTGTCCTAACTGAATGTCTTAATGCACACTCCTCACACCCCCTGAAAAAACACAAGCCCAACAACCCAAAAATACCACCACATTTAGCTCTGAGAGTCTTCATTTTAAAGGCCAAAGGACTTTTTTTTTTTTTAATGAAAAACATCTGATGTATCTATAGACTTTGAAAACTAGGCTCAGCAGATGAGAACAGGACCACTTAGCTCTCTGCACTAAAAATGGTCGTGGTCATGGTCAATACAAGTGAAGATAAATGGATAAATTAACTGATCAGTTTTCAAAGTAAAATGGGAATCACTTTCCATGTTATGCTTTGGTGTCGGGACTTCAGTAAGATGGAAGATTGGAATGCACATTGGCATTTTTGCTTTTTAATGATGAGTGAAGTAACCTCAGTTTCATCTGTCTTGTAGAAAGGATATTGCACTGCATGTTGTGCAGATATGTTGTAGGAAGCTTCATTGGGTGTTTTCCCTTACCACTGCTGCAGTCCATTGAAGCTCTGTCTGTGTTGCCATCCCTGGCTAGGTAAACAGCAGTCAGGAGGTAAAACTGAAGCTGGAAAGAAGTGGAGTAGCTAACAGAAAGAGCTTTGATGCATGTGATACAGCAGTGTTTGCAATGGGGGAACAATTCCCTGGGAAAGGAATTTCTGTGTTTTAAAAGGTGATAGAGCAACATCAACATATACTGGACTGCGGATAACTTTGTCACCTCTAATTTTCACACAACTGTAGATCTTTATGAAACTTGCAGGTAGTTCTCAGTGCATAAAAATAACTTACATTGTGCTTGTACTGGATGTTACTGAGCAAGACAAATTGGTTGCTTCACTGAGGTGGGAGAGAATGGGGCTTAGGGAAGAAAAACAGTCTGAAAGTCAAGACAGTTACCAGCCTAATCCCATAGTTAAAAAAAATCCAAACTACACTGGATGTATACATGCCATGCTGTAACTTAGTAGAACGAAGGTTGCTGAGGACCTGTCCCACTTCTCTGGAGCTTGCCTCGAACTGTGGCAAGTGTTCTCTCGCCTGTGAGGCCTAATTGTTTGGCTTACATCTTGAAACTTTATAAAATAATTGCAACTATAATAAAAACATAAATATACATTTTATTTGTTTCCTCTCTACTAAGCAAAGGGAGCTTTGGCTTTTTGTTTAAATGAATTTAAGTATTCCCTACACTGTTTGCAACCCACAGAGCTTTACTGTCTAATTAGAAAACATTGCAGAAAATACACCTGACTGGGAAAGATAATGAAATGCTTTCGCTAATCCCGTTCCTCCAGATAAGCACAATCCATCACTTTAACAACATGAGTTCAACAATTAGCATAAATGAAGTGTCTTTTTTTTTTTTTTCCCCTTAATCTTCTTTCTTTTCAGTATACCATTATAAACCAGTTAGAAAGAGCCTGTTTGGGGCAACTAGCATTCCTGTTATAGTAACTATCCTAAATGCTAAATTAGAGGCTACACTACCTTGGCTAATAAAACAAAACAAACTCTCTTGGCTCAAGTAATGTTACTGTGTTTATTAACTTTCCCTTATAGTGAAAGGTATAGGCAGAAAGGTATATTTACTTTGTTGTCACTACCTTTGTTCTGTGAATGAGAGGAAAGTTGTGGGAAAGAACATGAAATTATTAAATAATCCCTAAATAACAGAAAGAAAGAAAGAAAGAAGTTGTACAGAATGTGAGGGATAAAGTTGAGACCACAATTGTTCTAGTTGAAATGCCATTCTTTGCTCAGCTAGAAGCTATAAAGCTTTGTGACCCTTTCTGTTGCTAGAGAGAGCAGCCCTTAGTCAGTATTTAGGGTCTTTTGCTGGCTCCGACACAGATTAGCCACAGAAGACTGGTTAGTCTGTTATTTGGTGATGAACATAACCTGTGGTGGCTTGCTCATACTTGTCTTTGGAGTAATTTGCTAATTTTTCTCAGACATAGCACAGTTGTGTGCAACTGGAAGTGGGATCGGCAGGTTGGTATAGATCTCTCTGTGCCTAGTCTTGGTGACAGAAGATACAAATGTATGAAGGATTGAGACTTTCTTTCTTTTTTTTTTTGGTCACCATTATGTCAGATTCATAAAATGTGGATGCAGAAGGCAAATTAGCGCCTGGTTTGTGTCTTCCCCCCCCCCCCCCCCCTAAATATGGAGTACTTGACTTTTCACTCTGAGTATCTTGGTGTGCAGTATGTGTTAGAAACAGTCCTGAGGTGTCTGAGATGTCTTAGGGTCGTCATCCAGAAATCAGCATAACCGATCCCGGCAGCTGCTGAAAATGTTTGCTCTAGGAAATGTGTGTTTCATTTGGACTTTTGATTTTTTAAAATCTTTTTCAGATGTACTTGCATAGTGAAGTGAAATAGCTGTTCGTGTATTTAGCCCAGTATTTACAAATTAAGGTGAACTGTCTGTTTTTATATGCCTGGCATCTGTAATGAGATGTTAAGACTGAGGGCTCTTGTTTTCAAAATAAATAGGTCATTTGCCTGACTCTGTTTAAAAATAGGAATATTCTGACAGGTGTTTCCAATGCAGTCCCTCCTGGATAGGTCCTGGTGACAGTCATCCTGATCTAGTAATATTTGCAATATTGACACAACGAAGGCACGGCAAAGGAACCATAAAAACAGTCATATTATATAATAATATAAACAGGGCCTAAAGTGGCTGGTCCTTTGTTTCAGGGAAGATAAGAGCTTCATATCCTTTCTCCTCTTGCCCTCCAAGCAGTGAATGTGGCCATGTAATTCTCTGGCTGCTCTGAACCCAGTTTTTCTGTTAAGACTCTATCAGAGATCATGCCATTTTCTCAAGAGGGCAGAGATGAAGAACACAGTTGTTATTCCCTGGAGTCTTTGAAGAAGCCCTAATTTTGCACCAGGGATATGCATGATGCACCTTGTTTCCCGGAGATTAAGTTTCTTTTGGTTAAATGACTACTAAATGAGCCTTTACCTCTTCATCTTTTGCCTGTGGGATCTCATACTGCTATGCTGACGGAGATGACCTTTTTCATACAGAGAATCCTCATCAGCAGGGAGAACTCATGCAGTTGCCAAGTCACTCTCCATCATATTTGAAAAGTCATGGCAATCAGATGAAGTCCCCGGTGATTGGAAAAAGGAAGCATCACATTTGCAGCAGGGAGATTGGACTAGAAGATCTTTAAAGGTTTCTTTCAACCCAACCATTCTGTTGTTCTAACAAAGTACATTCCTTTACAGTGTGCCCATTATTATTTTTAATTTCCAGCTCCTACATTATTTTTGTTCATATGCCTATCTGGAATAAACTTTCCTATTCCAGACTGCAGAACTAAAATCCGTCGGGAGGAAAAAGCATCCAGCCTTACAGCAAGTGTAGTCAAATGGCTTCTGGTCTGTAAGTCTGTCTCACAAGCAATTTTTGGGCCATTTTTTGCTCTTTCCCTGACTCAGTCCTAAACAGAGCCAATGGATCTGAGTGGACTCAGAGGATCATTACGGATTATTACAGGCAGTTGTCATTGACATATTCTGAGCTGCTGAGGCTCCATTGCTGCCTTTATGTACGTAAGTCTGACCATGGGAGGGAAGAACAGAGATTTAGTGCCCAATATCTAAGACAGGCATCTATAAAACAATGACAACTTACAGATGCCTATGTGTAGCGTCTGTGTTTATCATATTAGTATGATGCCTTGTGTTTTCCATTTCTAATGATAAAGAAAGAGATTGTTTGAAACTCATTTATGGAGGGGCTACTGCAGTCATGCCTGAGATGTGGATGGCTTAAATAATAAACAATAAACAAGTTAACTTTCTTCCCAGAACCTCAAAATGCTTTCTTGGGTTATGGTAGCAGAGAAAAAGGGATTTAGATATGTGTTTTAAAAAGGAGCAAGGCTGAATAAAGCAATGATCAGGATTGCTGTTAAATTTTAAAATTACTATGGGTGGCACAGGATGGTGGTGGTTCAGTACAGCCACTCTCTTCAGAACTCAGTGACTTCTTTGGCTGTTTGAAGGAGTGGTTCAGTTAAGGACATGAACTTGAGTTGGGGACAAATCTCTTCTCCAATGAGAGTAACTGTTAAATCACTTCACCAAAATATTGCAGAAAAAAAAATGGAGTGGATATATTCTAGTAAAATCTGGGTAATAGAGAGAAATGTCTGCATTGTGTTTCAAATGCAAATATGGACTCTAAAAAATCTAGTGCTTTCATGATCCAGTTATTTTTCTACCTCTTTCAGTGCCCTGAAAATTGTTTGCTCCTGAACCTTTGCAATAGCTGTTTTAGTTATTTCAAAGTTAGGTGCTTGTGCCGATCCTACGGATATTATGGAATATTATCCGTTTGTTCAGCCACAGTTGTTATAAATAACGTAATAGTCCACACTGAGTACGTGCAGTTGGCAGAGGAAAGGAAAAGAGTGATACTGGATTCTTTTATCCCAATTGCATGGCCGTGCTGGTTCTGAATAAGTTGTGTATTTAAAATACTCCTCTGAGTGGGCAGTCAGCTTCACTAAAACCTTCCAGCTCCATCTTTAAAGGCAGATTGTGAGGAATAAAGGAGTGCTGGTGGTGTTTAAGTCTATTAGCCAGTTGTAGTTATTTTCACATAGATTTTGGAGAGGGTCTTGAGTTTTTGTAAGCACTGCCAGCAGCTTCACTGTTCCCAAACTGACAGAATTTAACAAAGTATGTAGAATCTATGATGCCCTTAATATATGGGCGCAATCCATCCTGTACCCTTCTCCAGGCTGTCCCTGCATGGACTTAATCATCAAGTCCATTTATAGTTTTTGATGAGTTTTGTATTCATTACAGATTCGTGTGCAGGAGTTGAAGTATATGTTCGTCTTTTACTTAACATGTTTTAAATATAGGTAATTTGGGAGTGGCTTTAGCCAAGTCAAATCTTCTACTTTGCTTGAAGTTGGACCTAACTTGATGGCAGTTTTCTAGGTCCTTTTGGAGACTTTTTGGAACAATAACTCTGGGGATTGTGGATATGTAAAGAGGCAGACAGTTGTAAATAGGAACCGTTTTATAGGTCATTCTTTTTCTTGTTTATTAAGGCCAAGCCTGAGCATGTCAGGCTCTAGCTTGGCATGCTTGATGGATCAGGTTTAGACATGCTCAGAGATGACTGACTGTACAGGCAAATCAAACCTAGTGGTAATTTAGCCATGTTCTTGGCATATAAAACTACGTCTCTGCTCGCAGAAATCGCAGTGTTTGATGTGGGCAGCCCTAGGAATTGGAAGGGGAGACATGGAGATTGCTTCTGCACTGTGTTCAGTTATACACAAAGAAAACATTATTCTCCCTAAAACTCTTTGCATGCAACCTTATGTGTAATTGCAGTACTGTGGGAATTGTGCTTTTACAGGTTTTCTGTAAACTTTTTTTTTTTTTTAATTCATTTTCTTATCAGGTTTTAGCTAAGATACCAAATACCGCCTCTAGTGGCTGATACTTCAGTAAAGGTGTTTAGCTTTTTTGTGACAAAAATGAGAAGTAGCACGTCAGGACTGCTTGACTGCTAAAGCACATTGATTTTCAGACTAACTCTTCATGAGAGAGAGGCTGACCTATCTGATTCTTGAGTTTTGTGTTGCCCAGTAACATGAAAAATATTGAGCTCCAAAGTTAGGAGTGAATAACCTCGATTGTTCATTCAAGAGCTTCTGGTTTTCCCTAGAGTCAAGCAATTTCTGACATTGGTAGATTTACAAAATGTAATAGGAATGGAGAGAAACCATTGCATTTTTCAGGCCTTATCAAGTCGTAGACTTGATAAAATGACAGAGGTGTATTTTAAAAATACAACATTCTCCAAAATTTTATCTATTTCCTAAGCTATCTCAATCTAGTTATTAGAAAAAAACCCAACCTTTTTCTTACTCTCAATTTATTTTAGAAGGGTGAAAACATTTTTTTCTGCCGGATAGGGGATGAGAAAGCTAAAAAAGTATGCTTGTCTGACTAGCTAAATTTTGTGTATATTGTTTGCTCTGAAGAGAGTATGGGGCAGGCCTCCGGTGTTATGAGTTGCCGTTATACTAACAATACTGGCAGAGGGTTTCATCAGCCGTGGTAAGCAATATCTTTATGGTGACTGCAGCACATAGCAGGAGTGCTTTTTTTGTTTGGGGAATTCTCAAAATAGGTCAGCCTGTTACAGATCTGGGATGCAGTGACCTTTAGTGGACCGGAAGATAGGTATCATCTATTGGGTTGAGTCCATAAAGATATTAAAAGGACATACTTGTAGCTGGATATGTGTTTTGTTCTTGTGCCTACTAATATTATGGTAAACAGCAAGAGCTCTTACTACTTAATGGGCTCGTGGGAGTATTCTCATTGAGATCAATGGAATTACTTGCGATTAAAGCTAAGCATGCATATAATTCCTTTTAGGTTTTGGGTTTCAGACTAATTTAACAGCAAGAGAAGGGAAAGAAGAAACCTATTTTTGTGTTATGCATTATAGAGCATTGATTTATATAGATATTTCAATGCAAACTTTAGTTATAGTCATATTTTCTAGATGTCTGTTCTGTGTGGGATTTCCTACAGAGAAGAAGAGGGGTTGTAGTAATATCTACTTGTTACACTGCACTTATTGTCAGTAGGTCTGAGAATGCTCTACGGAGAGAGAGGTTTCTTCTGTTCTGGAACTGGGAGGATTGATGACGAAAGGGGGTGTGATTAGCTTGCTTTAGGTCACCCATTAAACTTCTTGGAGAAAGTAAGAATACAGCCTGGAAATACAGGTTTCCTGCATCTGCTCAGCGCAGCTTTTCATTCTTTAGCCCCTCTGAAGAAGTAAGAGCTTGTAGAAAGGAGTGCAATAATTGGAAGGAAAATTCAGGGGCAGATGTAGTAATTGAGAAAATATTTCAGAGCATTTTTCTGTTAATTGTTCATCATCACTTCCAGTATTACAGCAAAAGCTTAGAAGCCTCTTTTGGCATTAGAGTTTACCTGAAAAGTACTTGTGAATCTATTAAGTGATGTGAAGAAGCTGCTTCTCTCAGTTGGTGATACAGCAAAACCAAAATGAGCAGCATAAGGGAGGGAATGGAATGGGCTGAGATTCTTGAGCATACCTCAGCTCCCTGCCCTGGTCACTAGCTCTGAGTAAAGTTTCCCCAGAAACGCAGGTATGGATAAGTAGTCCTCCATTCATTGTTTTTAACAGAACATGAAAAGCTCTCAAAAAAAAAAAAAAAGTGTAAGAGTCAGCACAAGACAGCAATATCTTTGTATGAAATAGGTGTTCAAGCAAAGTCTCAGTTATTAGTGTTCAGACATTTAGCTGTGCAGAGACTTTACTCTGGGGGCTTTATTGCTCTGCAGGGAAGCCAGGGGACATGGTTCATGGTCCACAGGGATCTGGCAGAGTTCAGCTTTGTGATAGCTGTAGTGTTTAATTGGGTGTTAAGTCAAAAAAAAGCAGTGGAGGATGTGTTTCATGCCTTTTTTTTTTTTTTATTTTCTGAGTTAGAACCATTTTTAGCTTTACAGGGGTTATTTTCTCAGGCACAGATTGGGACTGTAGCAATAATATTGTTTGATCCCATGGAAAATTAGAATCTGTGAATTGTTGATAGCTCCAAAACATAGCTCATTCTCCTGAAGATGGACTTTACTCCAAAGTAATTGGCTTGCTGCTTGTTAAAACGCTCTTCTCTTCTTCTACTACTGCACTTTCAAAAAGCGTTATAGCATATTAAAGCCTGAAAGAAATTTTGAGGGCGTTTTTTTTGTCTCTCTTTGCTTTAGGCATGTGCTAATTAGCCACATACAAACAGCCTTTTGGTTAAAAAGTAGCTGTGATGAGGCTGCAGTTATGTGCAGTTGTTTATTTACCCACCAGAAGTTTCACAAGACTTTCTGAAATTCAGTCCAGAATAGTTCCTGGAAAATTACCATTACAAAAAAGGGTTTGCTTTTTTTTTTTTTTTTTTTTTTTTTTTAACTAATATAAAAGGCAGAATCCTTCATGGAGTCCTTCTTAGTTAATTTTCAGGTGCCCCAAAGCAGGCTCAGTTCTTTCTTGCATAGTTTCAGCTTTAGCAGTGTAGATGTATCAAAATTTGACTTTCAGTTTTAAACAAAATGAGCCTCCTTGACCTATCTCAAAAGTGTCATTTGGCTTTGGTTTTCCTCTGCACACTAGCAACCAAATCTGAACCATTAAGGGTGAATACAGACAGGAGAATAGGACAAAATGGTCATTCATACCCATGGATGTCGCTCACAGAACTTCTGTTTCAGTCCTCCACAGGGTGGAATATGTTACACATTAAAACCATATCTTCAGGTTATTCTTTCAGTACTTCTCACGGTTTTGTATTGCTTTCGTGAGATGGTTTTCTTTCAATTATGGAGTTGCAGGCTGTGGAAAGCAGCCGTACTGAGATGGGAGTTAGGGCCACTTCAGACTCTGGAGTTAGCAGCTTTAGCTTGCAGAACTATGTTCTAATAAAAGTTTTCCTTCTGCTCACGTATTAATGCTGGAGACAGCATATCTGTTATAAGTGCAATCCTTTATTATCAACGATCCACTGTGTAGAGTAAAGGTGCTTATTTAGCAGCTGTAACGAAGCATCTGGCTGTGAGAAATGAATGGGGGCAGTTTTATTATAAGCAGGAGTTTACTCATGTTAAGATGCTTAGAAGGTGTATTGTTTGGGGGAGGTGGAGAGTTATTTAATAATGGGCATTGCTGTTTCTGCTTACTGCTGTTTGCAAGCCTACCTGCAGCTATTGGTTGCTGCTTTTAATTACCTGTTATCTGTATTGTCTCAAATCTTCCTCGCGAAGTCTAGCCATGATGATCTGTATTGTATAAGGGCTAACTCGAGGAGATTGTAAGACAATAGGCCCAGGCAGGGCTCATTGTCACGGGACCACATGGCCAAAGGACTTGATAAGCCAGTTAAGATAGCTAATAAGCCCACAAAGGAAGAACAGAAGCCAGCCCTAAGAGACCCAATCAAGCTCAAGAAGAGACTATATCACCTTATAAGGAATAAAAGAAGCGGAGCTTGCCATGGGAGGAGCAAGGGAGTGGTTATGTAAATCAAGAAACCTTAATAGGACTGGTCCCTCCCATTCTCGGGATGCACAGGTTTGGACACGAGGCCCAATGCATCCAGTGCACTGTAATTAAAATTCTTTGTTTCACTGTATTTGGCCATCTTTGAAATTTTAATTGGAGATATTTCTCACATGGCCATATCTCAATATATCAACTTCAGCTTTGGCAGCCAGCTGGAAAACCATAATTTAATTGGTGAACCTGCATAAAAATGTGAAACAATGCATGTGTATTGTTCAAATGGCAGGATGAGAGACTGTTTTCTGCCGGCAAACCTGTGTGAGAATTGGTGCCTTAAAGTTATAACTCACTCAGCAGAGCCTGTGTACCTGCCGAGAGACAGTGGCCTGGGTTGTGATAGTCTGAGAGATGGGCAGGAGAGATGAAGAGGTGCTGGCAAGCGTTGACATTTAAGACTGTAACAAACAGCTTTCAAGGAATATGTAAGAGGTTCCTCTACAACTTCTAAATGCTGCTGTTTTCCTCTGAAATGTGGAAACTGTAAATGGTCGTCAGGTTTTCAAGAAAAATTCTGACTTTATGTTCAATTAATGTTTTGAAGAGAAGTAACAAGGAGTGTCGGGGGTTGCCTCCCTGTCTGTCTCTTTCTTGCAGAGCACTTTACTTTTCTCTCTCTGTGTTGCAGCAAACACAGAGCAAAAGCAATCCAGCATGTCGGCATTCCAACAATCATTTTCTTTGCCTTCATTTTTGCTTTGCCTTTTTCATGAAGTCCTGCCGTTAGTGAGGCTTCCTGAGGCCTGTACTGGGTCTACTTCCAGGAGGTCCTTCAGTACATGCAGAGGTTAAAATGCCTAAATGGTTTCCTGCAGAATAAAGGGTATTTATGCCTCTGAATAGGCTGCTAAATTGGAGCATTTGTGAGTTTTTCTGTACAAAAACCCCAACAGTAACAGCAGCCACTCTGTTCAGCTTCTGTTTTCCCTGCTCCAGGCAGATGTTTCTTGCTGAAAGTAGACAATGAGAGTAAGATGTAGTGGCACAGGCTGTATCATGACACTCTGAGTACAGCATCTGCCACTTCTCTAGGTATTTGAAATCAGAGAGTTAGGTCTGAAAGGAACCTCAAATTTTCAACTTGTTGATTTTACAATGACTGCTGTCTGGTGTTCCCTTGAAAACTTCTGTTGAGGAAGATTCTGCAACCCTCTGTTGGAGGAGGGCTGTGCCGTGACCTTCTCCAGTGGTCAGGGACAGGTCTCCCTCCCTGGAAAGGTGCTGGAAGCCTCCTGCATTAACCAATCCCCCAGGGCCAGCTGCTTTGGCCAATCCCCTGTTGTCCCTGCCCCTTTTCCCTTGGGTTTCACGTTACCCCACCAATCCCAAGTTCAGGTGTCCTTTATCCCATGGTCCCTTTCTGCTGTCCCTTAAAACCCACCATATTGTAAGAATAAACTCAGATTAGTTTTGGCTTTGAACCTGCACGAGGTGTCTGTGTTTCTCTCTTGTGGAATATACATGTGGACCTGCAACTCAGAGTCAAAAACCCCACTGGTCTGGACTTATCCCTTCTCCCATACCGGGTTAACCCTCATCTCAAGTTTCACTGCAGTAACAGGAAAAACATTTTGGAGGATGTCTAATCCAGAAATCTATTCAAAGGGAGATCTGGAAAACTTCCTCAGTCCAGCTTGATTTATTTTAGAAGAAAAGATCAGGCTGAATCCAACATCCTGAAAGGGGCAAGACTTCTTATGGCCCCTGGTCAGTATTTAGGCTGAAAACATATTTCCAGTCAGCACATGCACGCAGAACACACATGTGCACCATGTATATGCATATGTACATGGTCGGTCACACAGATCACAGACAGGGCACTTTCAGAAACACAGACAGCACCAGCAGTCTTGTCTTGCTGCCCTCTCTGACTGAGCAGGCTGAAGGTCTGGTAAGTGAGAATATATGGGTATAAGGTGGGTCCCTCCAGCACCCAGGCTCAGACACTCATGGTTCAACTTTTGACTATGCAAAAGTGAACTAACCTTGACATCAGTATCTTCGGATTAAGTACTCATCTGTGAGGTTTCTGTTACTCTTAAGATATGTGTGGCACTTGAAGTAGCACTCTTAAATTAAAAGACCCAACCAGCAGTGCTTCACTCCTGCATGAGTGCTATTACATGTGACATTAACTAAAAAATATTTTGATTTCTGACATGAGTCACTCATTTGTATCTGTGGGAACGAAACTGTGAAAAATGCAAGCAAAATGCACGAGACTTGCTGAAATTCTTAATAAATCATGAGAGAATGTACTTGTTCTCATTCTGTAATGTCTAGATGAAAAATTTTATTGAAGAAGAGATAATTCTTAAATTCTGCCTTTTATCTTGCCTCTGCACTGACTTTGCATGGCTGTAGCGATGTTGCACAAAACAGAGGTAAGCCTCTCTTCCCGTAAGCTTACCTCAGTAAGTGTAAACAGCTCTGAGATGTAGAGGTTGAAATCCCACTGTGATTGCACTGGGGAGGAACACGCTTGCTGGGTGACTGATCCCTTTGGACATATTCCATTGTTTTGTTTTGCTGCTGAATATTCTTGTTTCACTGCTAAATTTTGCAAGAATATTTGGGTATGGAGCAATTTTTTTTATTTTTTTATTTTTTTTTTTTTACTTCAGAGTAGCCTTGATCTACTGCAGGAAATATGTAGCAGAAGCGCAGAAAGCTCAAGAGCAGAGGAGTGATGGGACAATGATATATCGTGTAGCATAAATGATCTTCTTCAGCTGGATGCCTTTCTCAGCTCTGCCTCTGTGTCATGCAGGACTCATCTGCTGTGGTAAGAGGAGCCACTTGTGCTGGCTGTTGGTGGGGAAGTGCTCCCGCAGCAGTCAGCAGCCTCCATCCCCCGTATCCCACTTCAGAGGGCACCCCTGGTGAAGCTGGCAGGCCTGCCTGCAACCCTGCCAGGGCAGGTGTTGCTGGGGTGTGGGAGGCATTGCCTAGTCACAAAGCGTGAGCATGAAGGTCATCTTTTTCTAACCTTCTCACCAGCCCCTTTGCTTTTGTACAGCCCATTAGGAAAGGGTGGGGAAAATGCTTTTGGACACTGGCTGATGTACTGTTATATCAGTTATAGTACATTTCTTTTTTTTCAGTATGCTGGGAGCCAAAGCCCAGCAGCCTTGAAAATGACTCTGAAATCTTTTTTGTCAAAGCTTTAACCGAGGTCACTGATAGTAAGAAAAAAGCATGAAAGGCAGGCACAGCAGTTTATGATTTGGACTTCCTACTTCCTCATTTTTTTGCTTGAAAGATAACTGTAGATAGCTGTTATCCTCATGTAAAGGTTTGAAAGAGGAAGTAAATTTTTATGTATTCATCAGATGAATATTCTCTATTCTGCTCTTACCTGGTTTGTAACAATTCTGAAAAACATCTAATTTACTTTTTCCCTGAGCAGCTGCAGATTTTGTTGTCTGAGCAAAATAATGGTAATAAAAGATGCAGCAGGGATGCAAACATAGCAGTTTTTCTCTTAGCTATGTGTATAAGCAGTGGTCCTGTAATATACATTTAGTAGCTGTCTCTTTCAGTACAGATAAGGTGTTAGCCTCCAAACCCTTGATCACCCTTGACCTGTTTGGTTACTATGGCAGCAGGTTGCATAGTAACAGGTTTTGTTCTTAGGTTGAAATAATCTTGCTTATCTTAAATATTATTTTTGAGGAGGTCAGAAGATGTTCATCAGATGAAACTAGGAAAGTTTTTTTTCAAAGCAGAGGCAAAAATACTGGTGTTCAGCAACCTGAGCATCTGCAGAGAGATATTCTTTGTTCATTGAAGAAGGTAGTCATCTCTCCCACTTTATCCATTTTGTTGAAGCAGAGGTCAGCAGCTCACCAGCAAAAAAAAAGCAGTTCTTGGAAACGAGATGGCTGTAGGAGGTTGTCATGGTTTTGTGTGTTCTTGGAGCTAGGCTGGAATTTTCCCTTTCCCCTGCCCCCTTTGTTGGGGGAGGGGGATTGGTCAAGGACTGTTTCTAGGCAACTAAGTGATACAGAAGAAAAGAGCTAGTTAGACTGCATTGCCATGTTAATTGCCTCACCTTGTCTCCAGGGAAATGGGTGAGGAGACTGGGAGGGCTGAGTTGGGAGCCGGGAAGGCAGTTGGAGGTAACCTGAGCTGTCGGAGGGGGGAGAGGGGCGGAAGCTGTGGGAACTGTCAGGACTGCAGCTCTTGTGTGGCTGTGCTGCGGGAGCTGCCAACACTGCTGGAGCTGTGGGGGCTGTCGGGCTCTGAGACTGCAGCTGCGGGAGCAGTCGGAGCTGCTGGGCTGTCGGGGCTGCTACCTCTGTGGATGTGCTGCAGTTTGGAGCTGTTCGCTTGGATTTTTTCCATCAGAGAGGGACGGATCCACGCTGCCTGCATCTCAGCCAGCAGGAAGGAGTGAGTCAGGAACTGTGTCTTCCCTTCCCCTTCTCCCTCCCTTTGCTGAGGGGGGAGGACTTCCATTGTCCACTCTCTCTCCAGCACTCGGGAGACCCACATGGTGACTGCCGGTGATCCACCAGCGCCCCTTGCTGACTGACCCAAACAACTGCAGGCTCCACATCTCCAGTGGTTCAACAGCGCCTCCTGCTGACTGTGGTTATAAT
>JAWWES010000081.1:52114735-52139387 GCA_035583135.1 Lophotriccus pileatus
ATAATTGCTTAGAGGGAGGAGTTTTGGGTCTTCCTCATGATTTATTCCCAGCAAAACACTTGTGTCTCATTTAAACTGAGATAGAGGTTCAGGGGAATTTGTTTGCTATATGACTCTATCTCCCAATCTGGCTAAAGGCAATAGGCAAATATTAACAGCTTAACACTCTACTAACACTGAAAATTTCTGAACTTAGAGTAAGCTCCTGTTTTCAAAATGGAGTACTTCTAAATTCTGCTGACCTGGTCGTAATGTCGTAATGCACACTTGGAGCCCTTTATGAATATAAATTTTATAGCATTTCAACCATATACTTTAGAATAGCAGATATTTTCACTTTTTGATGGCTCTACTTGGCAAGTTCTTATGGCAGACTGCCCTGGGGACCAGAGGGGCTGAGGTTGATCTACAGGGATGACCTCCCCAGAGCACAGGTGCCTGACTTCAGTGTGCTGGAAGCAGAGACAAGCATAGCAGATAGCTGGTGTGGATTGGCAGGATTCTCCTGACTGTGCTCTAACACAAAAACCCAAGGCTTTCACTAGTAAGCTTTGTCCTCAGAACTCCAGGTTTTCTGAGTCTACTAACAGGCTCTACAGGAATGTTGCATTAGTCACAGTAGAGGAAGATGGTGATACACCTCTTGGATGTACAGCAGCCCCTGGCAGCTGACACAGTACATCCAAGAGTGCTAGGGACTTGCTTGATGGCACTCTGAAGCAATTTGGTGATCAGGGATGATCCTGATGACTGGAAAGGGCAAGTATTGTGCTTATCTTCAATACTGTTAAATGTGTTTATTAACCACCTGCACCATAGGCTGGAGTGTGGCTTTGGTAAGTGTGTAGCTTTGGTAAGTCTGTTGACTTCCAGTTGAAATCTAAGTGGAGGGAGTGGTCAATACACCAGAGAGGCCTGGGCAGACAGGAACATCATGATTTTCAGCAAAAGCAAATGTAGAATAGCCCTTTGCATCATTATAGGTTGGGCACTGCATGGATAGAAACTGCCCTGCAGCTACTAATGGACAAGTTGAATCTCAGGCCACAATATGCTCTTATGGCAAAGAAGGACAACCGTGTCCTGGACTGCATTAGCAAGATGGTAGCTGACAGGACCTGGCTACATCCATCTGCAGTGCTGTCTCCAGTTTTGTATACTCTGGTATGAGAAACAAGTTCAAGGATCACCTCCTCTGAGCTCAGGAGTGATGCATCCCAACAAAGAGGAAGTCAGGTAAAAACACCAGGAGGCCTGTGTGGATGAACAAGGAGCTCCTGGACACACTCACACACAAGAAGGAAACCTACAGAGTATGGAAGCAAGAACTGGTAGCATGGAAGGAATACAGAGAGATTGTCCAAGCAACCAGGGAGCAGATTAGGAAAGCCAAAGCCCTGACAGAATTAAAGCTGACCAGGGATGTCAAAGGCAACAAGAAAAGCTTCTACAGGTATGATAACAGGAAGACTAGGGAAAATGTGGGTCCTCCCTGGAAGAAAATGGGAGACCTGGTTACCCAGGATATGGAGAAGTCTGGGGTATACAATGACTTTTTTTCCTTGGTCTTCATTGACAAATGCCCCAGGCACACTGCCTGAGTCTCAGAAGGCAAAGGCAGGGACTGAGAGAACGTAGATGTTTTTGAACTTGATCTTCTCCTAAGGAACCTGAAAGTGCACAAGTCTATGGGTCTTCTGAGGGAACTGGCAGATGGTGGACCTGGCAGGGCCAATAGTTCCTGACATATTTCATAACCTTCTATGATAGGATTACAGTGTTGGTGGATAGGGAAGAGCAAATGATGGGATATACCTGGATTTGTGCAAAGGATTTGACACTGACCTGCACAAATCCTTGTGTCTGAACTGGAGAGATATGAATTTGATAGAAAGATCACTCAGTGGATAAGAAATTGGTTGGATGATTGCACTCAACAGCACAATGTCCAAGCGGAGATCAGTGATGAGGGGTATTCCACAAGGGTCAGTATTGGGACTGATATTGTATAACATCTTTGTCCCAGGACAGTGGGATCAAGTGCACCCTAAGCGATGCACTTGCTGATGACACCAAGCTGTGTGGTGCAGTCAATATACTGGAGGAAAGGGATAATGCCATCCAGAGGGAGCTTTACAGGCTCAAAAATTGGGCCTCTGCAAACGTCATGGATTTCAACAAGGCCAAGTGCAAGATCTTGCACCTGGATTGGAGCGATTGCAACTGCAGATACAGGCTGGGTGGAGAATGCATTGGTTGATGAGAAGCTTGACATCACCTGGCAATGTGCACTTGCAGACCAGAAAGCCGACTGTATTCTGGGCTGCATCAAAAGCAGTGTGGCCAGCAGGTCAAAGGAGGGGATTCTCCCCCTCTACTCTACTCTTGTGAGACTCTACCAGGAGTGCTGCGTCCAGCTCTGGGACCTCCAACATAACAAAGATACTGACCTGTTAGAGCAGCTCTAGAGGAGGCCATAAAGGTGCTCAGAGGACTGGAGCACCTCTCCTATAAAAACAGGATAAGAGAGTTGGTGTTGTTCAGCCTGGAGAAGAGAAGGGTCTGGGCAGACCTTGTAGCAGCCTTCCAGTATGTAAAGGGTACTGGTAAAGGAGAGCTGGAGAGGGAGTTTTCACAGGGGCCTATAGGGGTAAGAAAAGGGAGAATGGCTTTAGATTAGATATAAGTAAGAAATTCTTTACTGTGAAGGTGGTGAGGTGCTGGAACAGGTTGCCCAGAGAAGTTGTGGATGCCCCATCCCTGGAAGTGTTTAAGGCCAGTTTGGATGGGGCTTTGAGCACCCTGGTCTAGTGAAAGGTGTCCTTGCATGTGGGGGGTGGGGATTGAATCTAGAGGATCTTTAAGGTCCTTTTCAACCCAAATTATTCTATGATTCTCTGATGAAATACAGAAGTGAGTCCTGTGGAGGGCCGTGAAGATGGTCAGTGGCTCAAGGAGATGATGAATGAGGGGAGGCGTAGGAAACTCTGTCCCACTTCCAGAAAAGAAGGGTAAAGGGGATTTTTATTGCTGCCTACAGCTTTCTGGTGGGAGCATGCAGAGGAACTGGAGCCACGCTCTTCTGGGAGGTGTGCTGTGAAATGGCAAAAGGCAACACAGGAAACTCTTGTGTAGATGCTAAGAAGAAGTTCTTGTGAGAGCAGTCAAACACTGCAGCAGGAGCCTGAGAGGCTGGAGGATTGCCAACCGTGGGAATAATCAGAACTCAGCATGGCCCTGTTGCAACTGAGTAGGGTTTGGATCAAGTGACCTCCTGGGACTCCTCACAGCTGAAATAATTCTGAAAGTCTCAGTCTCTTTTCTCTTTCACCATAGAGAAAAGCAAATGTAACAGAACCCAGACCAAGACTCTGCCTGTGGCTGGTACTGAAAAGAACCAGGGTCGTGTGGTTATATTATATAGGCAAGAGCTTGTAGGAAAACAAAATCCAGACAAGCCATGTGATTGGAGAGGGGATCTTTTTTTTCTTTGTGCCAGTTGATGTAATTTCTTAGCAGCTGTCAACCTCTCACACTGCCAGAACACTCACTTATGGCTGTGATACTGCACTGTCCATGTATCCATTTCAGTCTCAGAAGGATGTGAAGGGCTGCAGTAAATCTAAACAGTCTGAAGAGTTCAGTCAAATGAAGGGATTGGCAGTGGTGGGAAGAAGAAGACAGAAAAAACAGAGTTCGAAGGGGTGTTTTTATGTGATGGAAAATAAAAAATGCAGAGGATGTGACTGACTTGTTTGAGGCCTTTTTTCCTGTGAATCTCCAATTGCTTTACAAAGTGTTGCTAGTCCTCAGGGTGCTGGAGCAGTACAGGTTTGAAAGGTTATACCAGTTGTCAGTGCTTCTGCAAATCAATAGCAAATCAATAGCAAATCAAAAGCAAATCAAAACCAACAGAAAAATTTATTACCTGTACCCAGCAGCCTGGCCAGTGAGTGCAATAACTGTCTTGCCCTCCACATTATGCAGTTGTGGCAGGAATGTGCATCTGGGAGATGTAGATCTTGAGGACATGCCTGCTTGTCATTAAAGAGTTGGCAGAGCTTTCATTGCACATGGAAATGTCAAGCAAGTATCTTGACCAGATTATTAGATGGTTGATTACAGCCTGACATTGTAGAACGTGCCAGTGATTACATGGGGGAAGAAAAGACGCTCTTTGCTTCCTGTCCCAAAGTATTTCAGCTATGCTGCTGTGCTCTGTGACTGACTGTGTGGCAGCTCGGGGCAGGCTGTGCTACAGACACTCAGGAAGTCAGCAGGGTTTATATAAAGCCCTGCTGGTTTTGCAGAACCTTTTGGCTCCTTTCCAGGCTGGAAGTGGCAATATAAATAGAAGAAAGTCTCACTTTTGAAGCCTGCTTTCTATTTAGGGAAAGGAAAAACTTTGCTGGAGCTGTGATTTAATAGCTTTTAAATACAAATCTCAAGACCAGTCCTTTGACAGGCTGAACTGCTTGACCACATTTCAATGGGATGCAAGTGAGCTCAGTAGCATACAGCATCACATCTCTGTTAGCTGTTGTTGACACCTGAATAAGGTTTGGCTGTATGAAAGCAGGGTTCAAGAATAATCCATTCTCACACTTTCCCTCCCAGTTGCTTTTCTCCCTGCTGAAAAAAAAACCAAGGTTGCTTTTTTTTTCTTTTGAACAGATTAGCAAAATGTTTGGGACAGTAGTGGTTGGAGTTGGAATTGCTGGCTTAGCACGAATCCGAGACTTGATGAATCCGATGCCTTCCAGCCCTTCTGAGCACCTGAAACTCCTTGGATTTGTATCCAGGTTAGAACTTTCATCTTAGCATGTTTAATATGTATATTGCAATGTTTCATTTTTCTGGTGCACGGATTTTTCCAGGTGGAGGACAACTATCTGAGGGGGTCAGAGATGAGATCCAAAGTTTTATTTTTCTCTTATAATTAAAGCTGGCTGAAAAGGGAAAGTTTATGCAAGTATGCCTGTCATTTTGAGTGGCAGCTCAGAAATGAGCACAGAAAGCTTTGCAAGAGGGAACAAATAGGTTACCTTAGTGAAATACCTTTCAGAAATTACTAAAATAAAAGCTGAGAGATGTTCTTGCTGCAGGATCTGTGTGATAAGAAGAAATTGCAATTCTGTCCGACTGAAATTTCCTATAGGTTTAAGGTAGTGCAGACAACAACTATATTAATGACCTGATGTCTGAATAACATTTGTAGAAATGTTTTAAAAAATAAGAAGTTTTACAGAGTTTAAAAAAGCTTTTTTTTTACAAAAACATATGCTGTAAAGCTCCCAGTACTCCAACTTCATCATAAAATTGTAATTTTTTTTTTAAGCCAGGTATTGAACCTGTAAATGCCTTTAAAGAAAATCCCATGATTTAGTACCTGCAATAAGGTTGCTTCTTAGAGATCTGCAGTCTTGCTCATTAGGTTGGAGCTGTGGAAATTTAGTATGTATTTCCTCTGAGCATTCCTGCTACACTGTCCTACCCCATTACAGTGGAGCATAAAGGTTTTAAATAGTTAGGCAGTACGTGAATGGATCTCAGATTGTGAATGTATTGATGCCCAAAACAGGCGGAAAGAACTGCTTAGAGACAGTTTTGTGTCTTTAAACAGCAGGTATTTATTAGGCGACGTCAGGGAAGCTCTCTTGGCTCAAGCCAGGGAATAGAGCTCCAAGGTGGCAAACAAAAGACAGAGTATTTATACAATTTCTAAGCATGGTTACAACATTCCTATTTTCATTGAAGTGTCTCTCCTTATTAACTTTATCTTGATTGATTACCTTCATGCTCCTTATGCCATATCACTAGAATAGAACAAATTTTTCTTGGGCAGGACAAGGGGTTATAGAAACAGAGTTTCCCTGGGAGTTTCTCTGGAGCTATCTTGTTTTGATTAACCCTTTTAAAATCTTAGGCTATATATCCTGATTAGTTCTTGTAAAATCCTAGGCTATATATCTATTTTGATTAGTCCCTTTTGAAGTCTTGAAGCTATATTCATTTTAATTAGCCCTGTTTAGGCCTTGTTCCTCTTCAGTATATTCCCAGCGATATTTAAATCATGCAGGGTTGTTTGAAACTGAATTGACTCATTAGGTCACTCCCTTTATCTCCCTGCCAAATACACTTTGGTCCTCTGATGCCTCTGCCAGCGCTACAGCTAGCCTTGAAGAGCACTGAAGATAAGGTTTCCACTACTTTTTTTAAGAAACAGTGCTGTTGAAATGCATGGTTCACAGTCATCTTGATTGTATCCCACTCACAGGCAAACATTACCTGTCTGCTTTCAAGTCCTGCTTGTGGCCTGCTTTCATGCCTTCTGTCACCTATCCTAATAGTGTCAAGGTGTCTACTCCAGTCTTTAGTAATGCAAAGGGCTTTGTGGGGAGTGTGTGTGTTTCATTTTCAGCTGGAGATGTGCTCAAGTGGCTGGCCAAAAGAGCTTTCCCCCTAGCACTGACATGCTGTGTATGTTGCAAGGTGTGAGCCATCACAGCCAAGCATCTGCTTTGTCCTTCTGCTGCTTGTCTGTACTTGTAGTTGTGTGTGGCACTCCCAACGCAAGTGCTTTTGCCCACTTTGTCCAGAACAGTGGGGAGAAGTTCTCCCATAGAAGCACAGTGCTCTTTCAAGTCGCTCTTTTACACAGGCTCTTTGGTAATGATGCTTATTAAAAACCAAAATGCCAGAATCAGAAAGCACTTTACACTTCACTAGCAGGCCAGTTTCTGTACTGATAGCACCACCTACACACTGGCACATCTTTTTGGTTCTCTTGTGCACTCCACTTCTGTCTATAAGTGTTCACAGTCTTCCTGGATAATTGAGCTGCCTTTGTTATACCCTGCTTGAGTTCAGTGAGAGAGTGGTCCATGGGAACAATTTTTAAATAGTGCTATACAATATGCAGTTGTGAAGAATGGACTGTGACAGTTATACTCTGATTGTATTTATGCTACATATGCAGGAGAAGTTTTGGATATATTAATGAGGCCAAGCAGATTAGCCTGGAAGATGCTCTAAAAAGCAAAGAGATCCATGCAGCCTTCATCAGCACAGAGAACAGAAGCCATGAAGAAACCATCAGGTATTTTGAGGGATTTTCCCCTCCTTTTCACATTCTTTCCCTTGTATTTAAGAAGCACAGAGGAACTGTGTAAACTGTTGCAGGAGAGGATGCAGACATTGGAGAAGAGACTGCCAGACTAGAGGCCTGAAATGAATTATAGTGAGTTCTCTAGAGTGCCCAATAAGCCCTGGAAGAGAGTAGGATTTAAGATGCATTCATTTCCCGAGTAATTCCATTTGCATACATCTAGGCCCATGTTTGATGGACAGGCAGCTTAAAACAGGATTCAAAGCCTTTCCTCACACATTATATAGCAGAAGGATATACCAGTGCCCCTCTCCAGCTTCTTGGGTGTCTGTAAGTTAGAAATTGCAGTGGTCAATGCTGTGGCATTTTAGCGACTTGACAGAGGTGAGTGAGGGAATTCTGTGGAAAAAAGAAGACTTAAAACCCAGTTTCCCTGCTGTTCAAATATGTGATGTAGCCACCACCCCATCCTTCCTAGGAAATTTGCCATTTATTTCTGTTACTCCATATTGAGCATTTCTCCTTATGGAGCTGGCTGTGGGAATGAGAAGCAACTTGCACAGTGGTAAATCCTCTTCAATGGCTGATCTTTTATCCCTTTCAGAATGTTTTTAGAAGCTGGGAAACATGTCCTTGTTGAGTACCCGTTGGCTTTGTCTGCTAAGGCAGCCCATGAGCTCTGGGAGATGGCTGAGCAGAAAGGTAACACATTTGTTCTCAAGAGTTTGAAGTACTACCTGTTGGTAGTACCACAGACATCAAGCTCAAAAGCAAGTCTCCAGCCTACTGTAAGTCATCACATGCAAGAGAGTATTCCTGTCTCAGAAGTGTGCGAATCTAGGCTTTAAGACATGTGCCAGTAAGGAAACAAACTTACAAATGTCAGTGCTAAGAGTAAGGTACATTTGCGCTCACAAAAACATACCCTCTGTTTGTGACACTGAGCATGCAGTTAAAGAAGAACGGTGATAGTAAAGCACTTGGTGAGTGCAGCCATTGGACTTGAGCACTTCCTTGTCCTCTCTCTCCATTGAAATGAAACTGTAAACAGCTCCCCTAGCTTCTAGCATTTGTGATGTGCTGGTCACATACAGCTGCTCATGCTGTTGCGGAGTGGTAAGGCATCCCTGTCTGAAAGACAATTTATCTCTAAGCAAAATCTTTTTTTTTTTTTCTGGGACGTGTGTGGTCCAATCCCTGTGGTGACAAGGGTCAGAAGGTGGCAGTTCAGTTGAGGCCAGTGAGGATTAAAGGGGCTGCAAGGGAAAGAGCAGTGGTGGGTAGGAGTGGAGTGCAAATTATTTGGGCAAGTTGCACTATTCATACCACTGCTTCTTAAAAATTTCCTTTACGACTTTTGTCCTGAAATACCGGAGGTATAGGATTTCTGCTTTGCTGTTTACCTGTACCAACACCACTTACTGTCATGTTGCTCCCCAAATAGTATCCCATTGAGCAGAATTTATGCATTTTCTCTTGGAGCAGCAGCAGTTACTGTCAGCAGCCTAAACTGACTCTCCTGGAAATCTTCCAGAAAAACACATACTGAATGAGGGCCACATTCAACTCGTATTGCATAACCTCTATGCCAAAGCAGCCCAATTAATTGCAACGGAGGGAGGTACTCCTTAACATATTGTTCCAATCTGAGTCTGAGCATTATACTATTTTTTCCCTTCCTTTTTCTTTCCACTACCCAGGGAGGAAAAATGCAGAACAAGGAAATGTGAGGGAAAAGAGGCCAAAAATTAATCCACCCGTTACCCTGAAGAGTCATGTTTCAGCCTTAGTTGGGTATTGGGTTTCATTACAGAGTTTCTATTAAACATTGTGGCTACTGTTCCTTTATATTTATAGGCTTTATATTTGTTGTCTCCTGAAAATCCTTAACCGAGATTGATGCCTCAGCACAGGGCGTATGTTTGATTTTCTTCCTGACATCACTTTGCCAGTCATGCATAAGAATGGCATATGAGAGTGAGTTTCCACTGGTGGCTGGTGAAGCCTTCACTGTGTAGACGTGCCTTTGATTCACACAGAAAACTTTTATTTAATCTGTCTTGATTTTTGGCGCTTTTTTTGTTTTGGTTTTGTTTGGGTTTTTTTGGTTGTTGTTTTTGTTTGGTTTAGTTTTTGTGTTTGGTTTTTGTGTTTGGTTTTTGTTTTGTTTTAATTTTTTTTTTTTTTTGCTGGCAGATAAAGTGCTCCATGTGGAGCACATTGAACTTCTTACTGAAGAGTACAAGCAGCTGAAAAAAGAGGTGACTGGGAAAGACCTGGTGAAGGGAACACTGCATTTCACAGGTCAGTAGCTGTGAGGAAGTCAAAGTACATCTGGACTTGTCTGCCTGCTCCACAGGGATGCCAGTCCTTCCAGGCTTCATTCAGTCCTTTTACACAAGAGTCTGTTTGTAAACTGAGTTGGGACACAGGTATCGGTTCTGGATATTTCCATGAAATAATGGAAGTGTCTGGAAAGCACCTTTGCCTTAACAGGTGTGTTTTACAGACTGTTGCTCTGCTACTCTTTCTGCTATCTGGTGAGGGGTGCAAGCCCATGCCTTGGTGTAAGGAGGAGAGAGCACTGCTTCAAACCTCCTGTACCCTAGTGTGACTGACAAATTTCTTATTCATAGTGGTCTCAGAGAGGAGATTGAGTGCTCAGGAAGCATTCCAATTCTTAAGGGGGACTTTTAGTTTTCTATACTGGTGTTTGACCCCAGAAGAGCTTGAGGAGATTTTTTTAGCTGTTTTTTTTTCTCCCTGCTTTATACCCTTGTTGAATCCACATACACCCTCCTGTCCTCAGCATGTCCTGAAGGGTTTGTTGTATATGTACTTCGTGCAGCCTTCTCTGCCACAGGTCACCAGCTGATCCATGTCAAGGCTGACTGTGTTTGTTGACTTTCCTACTCAGTCCATCCACTCATGGCCTTTCTACAACTAGATTGCTAAGTCTACAACTCTGCAGTTTCTTCATCCTTTCCTATGCAGAAGGCATTATCCTTTTTCCTATTTCTCAAGAGTTTCTATTATGTTGCACCAGGTAGTGTCCTTGATGAAAACAAATCAGGATTCCCAGCTTTCAGTGGAATTGCCCGGCTGACTTGGCTGATTGACCTCTTTGGAGACCTCACTGTTACCTCTGCCACCAGAGAAAAGCAGAAGGATAAGAATTATTCCAGAATGACTGTTCACTTCCAGACCGCAAACAAGAAGTGAGTAATGGCTGTAACAGCAAGTGAGCCAGGCTCCTCATCATCTGCAGGAGTTCTGCATCCTTTCTTCCTCTTGTGGAAACAGAATGGTTGGCTGCTGACATGAAAGTGTACAAGAGAAAACTCTTTCGATGACGCATTTTATAGTATTGAGTTTGATCTCCTTTTTACTGTATGGTAACAATATATTTTCTTTCAAATAGGATATTTTTAATGGCCTTGCTATAAAAGAGCATATTTTAAAATATTTTATGACTGTAGATTGTGTACTCAGCTTGGTCCAAAGTCTGGTAAAAACTCTCAGGTTTGGTCATTCTGGACCATCTGTACAGAGTTTGTCCTTTCAGATAGGTTGAAGTTACCAATTATGACAGATTAATGTGTGCTATGGATGCAACTTGAGAATTATCTGATGTGAAAAGATACAGAGAAGTTACCCAAACTCTGTCTGTTTCCTAGGAGGTAGAAAGAGGGATGGAACAATTTGTTCCTTTCTTTTTACTCCTATTTTCCTAGTTTTCTATATAGCATGCTCTGCCTTTGACATAGATGACCCCTTATAGGCATATGACAAGAGACATATTGAAAAGTCTGTGCAGAGCAGGAGAAAATAAGATCCCATGGAAAAATATTCTGGCCTATGTTAATTTGTAACAAATAGCCCTTTTTTTGTTGCGCAGATCTTGCTAGAACTCTTAAAAAAACCCAAACCCAACACAGAATTTTAGAAAACTGTTTAGGTAAAGTAATAACCTGAAGGACTAGTATTTGGGAGTGAATAATCAGGACTCCTTTGAACTGTTAGTTTCACCATGGGTCTGGTTAAGCATTTTATCAGCCAGTCCTGCAAAGCCCAGTGGTGTTTATCTTGGGATTAGCATCTTGTTTTAGCAATCTTTCTCTCTCTTTAATTAAAACATAATTTCCAATTTCTATTAAAATTCATTTGTGAGAGGACAGAACTCTGTATACAAGCTCTGTTTACCCTTTCAGCAATTTGCTAGTAACACAAGAAGCTGTAAAGATTTAGATAGAGTGAGATTTTGAACTAGTTCCAGCAGGTGGAACTAGTGGGTGGTTTAAACATTTCCCTCACTGTCCTGTCTCCTGGGTAGTCCTTAGCTGCTATATATATTTGCTGAGTTTGCTTTACTTGCTTTTTTTTCTGCTCCACACCACTAACCAATACCTGCTTTTCTTAGGCCTTGTATGGATTAATGTTTTGTCACCGTGAGTGTTTTAATGACTTCGTGGACAGTCAGTCTTATGCCTCTGGGATAATTTATGCCAGTTGGAAAGTTACATAGCGTTCCTGTATTCTGTTTAGTGCTGGGGCCATATTTCCTGATGACCTTCCCCCGTTGACATCAATGGAGTTACTGCAGTAGCAAATTTGACCCACGCTCTGTCAAGTGAGGTTATGGCCCAGCAGCAGTGGTGGTGGTGTTACGGCTCTAATTTGCCCAATCTTTTTGCTGAAGGATGGGAAAGGTCTGCACCTTTTCTGAGAGGTATCCTATCCTTTTTTGAAAGGCATGAATGCATTAACCTTGAGAAAACAGGTTAATTCATCCTATTTTCTGCCTTGGAAAATACAGCAGGTGCAGAGTGCGGCAGCCTGTGTTCTGCTTGTTAAGCAGCAATTTGTGCAAAGGCCTGTCTCTGCTTGCACAGCCCACCCTGGTTGCTTGTCTGTCTCTGGGTGGATTTCAGAGGTGTGTGTTAATGCCTGGCACCCAGCTATTTGAGAGATGACCTTTGCCTCTGTTGTGTTTCCAAGACAGCTGAGCTGACAGCCTCTCTTGTGATAAAACATTGAGCAATCCAGGAAAAGCCAAACCTCTACTGACAGCACGTCTGGTTTGGGACTGCAGTTCCTGTCCCAGGATTACAGAGCTTGGATTCAGTAAATGTCAGAAATCAATTTTTAGTGCAAGCTGGAGAGATAATGATTTGGGCAACATCTCTTTTGATGCTAACCAGGGGTAGGGTCCAGTTGTCTAATTCCCATCCAAGCTAAGGGAGATCCTCAGTGACTGCATGATAAATAAAAAATATTGGCATTTTCAAAGTGTGAAAAGGAAAATTTTTAAAAGAAATTGAAGACATGTTCTGGACACATATTCTGACAGTAAACATTTGAAATTATGTTTTATGGACATCTAAGCTTACAGAGTCTAATAGCTTCAAATTGAACATTCATAGAAAATCATGTAATACATCCTTTCTGCAGAAGTTGCTGCATACAATATTATACAATATTATACAATATAATAAGCTGAGTGTACCCAGAATTCTTTCAAGCATGAAGCCAGCTTAATTCCTCTGAAGATACAAAGAATGTTTGCTTCATTTTGGTTTATTGAGCTAACACAGTCCAGCAAGGGCCACTCATTATTTGAGGAACCAGGGAATCAGAGAAGCAGAAAGTCTCTTCCCATCTCTGAATAAAATGTAGCTAGGATAACTCTGCCAGTTTGAAATCTGGAAAGACAGAAAGTCAGAATGGTTTCTTCTCTGCAGACTGTTTGCTTTGCAAAAAGTTGGTATAAAGGTGGTTTGTTAATGCTAGATTAAATTTTCTTTTTCTTCTTCGTCTTTAAATATCCAACATATTTAATGTGGCCTTTTTCAGCTATCAAAAATGTTAGCTTTGTTGCTTCTAAGTAACACTACTAACTCTTCTAACTCATCTGTAGCCAGACAGTACTCTGATACAAATCTTTAATGAAAATGGGTAAATTGTCTATGAAAAAAGCAGCAGCCCTTCACAGTTTTTGACATAAAATATAAGCCTGTTTCTTAAGCTAGAAAATTGCTTAAATAATGTGTGGACTTACAACAACATATTTTTATAGCAAAATAAGAGACTAATTTTGGAGTAGAAGTTATTGTTAATTAAAAAGAATATGTTTTGATTACCAATCAAGTAGCATCAACCTCTCTTTGGGAAGATGACTATAAACTCAGTTGCAGAAGAAGGTAAATCTATTAGTAAACCCAACATTTTCCTGCTCACTGATCTAAATCAGTCATTCTAATAATTTTGATTAAATTCTGCCTGCTCTGCATGATTGTGCTTCTGGTTCAGTGGTTTATCCAAGCTAGAGCAGAAGGCATACACTTGAGCCTGATCGCTGGTGTGCATCTGCTCTAGATCACCCCAGGGAGGTGACCCTGCATTGACAGGCCCTGTTTTGGATCATATTGTGAACTCCTTGCTAATACAAGATGGAGATCTTTGCCTATGGCTGCCCAGTGGTTTCTTCATACCTTTGAACAGCAGCTTTGAATAGCAGTGGCCTGAACCCTCTGTGGCTGTTTACTATCATAGGAATATGTCAAATCAGAGCAAAGCATCGCTTGCTCAGCAGCCTCTGACCCAGATGAACAGCCTTTACCTCAGGGAAGGAGGATGAGAACACAGAAAACACTGAGTGATATGGCCCTCAAGCACCCTTCTGGCTTGAAGTGACATGTAGCCTAGAGACTTCCTAAAACCCATGGTGTCTTTGCATTTATTAGTCCTCTGAGGATTTTTTTGGTGTGTTCTTGCAGGCTGTGATTTAGGTATTTTTTCCCCCTCCAGTTGTTTTATTCTGTTCAGCCAGGTTCATCTGGCCATGCTTGATTTTTAGAGGGAGGTGTGGTGTGGCAGTACAGGTGAGCAAAGAGTAATTGATACAATGATGTAAATATAGAAAATGAATCCTAAAGTATGAAAGATGAGAGGTGCAGAATCATTAAGCTGAGTGCTCTGCAGAATGCATTCAGGGTAGATTGACAAGGACTTTCCTTCCAGATCTGATGATATTGAAGCTTTAATGGGCAGTACTTGGAGACAGAATTTGTTCTTCCAGGCTATTGATGCCTTCATAATTTGTGAATGGCAGACTAAAGTGGGCCATAAAGGACTGTGGAAGGGCCATCAATAACCAAGTAAGAAAAATAATGTGCATCCTCTAAACACAGGCAGTAGTGAGTGCTGATAAATGAGCTGCAGAAAGGTAATGGCATGGTTCAGGCAGCTGACAAAAGAGCAGGAAGGGAGGATTGTGACTGTCACTAGTGTTGAGGATCATTCTTCAAAGCCTCTGCAAGCATTTGCAGTGTTGCGTCAGGGAGTCTGCTAAGAACCCTGAAGTGATGCAGCATGTCCCATGGTTCCTCTTTACTCAGCCAGTATGGGAAGTTGGGGGAGAAAGTGCAAGCTATGCAAGTCAATAGCCAATACCACCAGTGCTTGATTTAGAGACTGTGGCTATCAAGTTGGCATAAGAGAGAACTCTGCTCTGATTAAGAAAGACCAGCCTGGGAACTGAAATAGGAAAAATTGTAATTTTATGGTATATTTTTTAGGATCAGCTCAGTGCTTCTGGTGTAGAGAAAGAAACATATTTTCAAAGTTCAAAGAGTATGGACACTGGTGTCTGTGTGAGTGAACTTGCCACCTGTCCAGCTCATCCCAAAGGGGTGAGGTTCAGCTCATACTGTAGCAGCTACAGGTACATCACTATGTACCTGACAGATCTGAATTTATTCTTGCTGGAGAAATGACTAGATATTGAGGGCCTTGGGGGATTATCTGTGATTGAATAATGTACAAAATATTTGAATGTTTAACTGCACTTTTCATCCAAGTCCACAAATAAACAGATTAAACTTCCCTCATCCCTGTGAGCTGGCTAGACATTGCTGACTTCACTTTGTGCATGGGGAAAACAAAGCTGGAGAGAGCGTAGATGGTGTGCTGAAAGTCATGGCATGAAGAAGTGGCAGAGTTAAGACTATTACTTGCTGTTGAGCTCTGTAACCACAAGGCATGTTTTTCAGAACATGTTGCCTGAATATGCAATGACTGATATTTAAAAATGGTGCACTTTCTGTAAATATTGAGAAAAAAGTGCATAGAACTGTTCATTCCATTTCTTAATAAATATGCTTCCTCTGTTCCTTCACACTAGACCTCTGACTTGGATTGAAGAAAGGGGACCAGGGATGAGACGTGAAAAGAAAATCAACTTCTGTTTCACAAGTGGTTGCCTGGAGAACTTCCCTCAAGCCCAAAGATCTTCTGTGGGCCTTTTCATGCAGGATCAGAACCTCTTTGCCAAAAAACTGCTGGGACAGGTATCCAAGGAAGAGCTGGCTGCTGAGAAATGGAGAATTTTGAGGTGCCTTGACCTTGCTGAGGTGATCCAACAGTATTGTGAAGAGCCAGAGAAAATCTATTCCTGAGACTGCTCTTAGGGAAGGAAGAACATGGAAGACAGACAAGCTGTAGGGCTAGAACTCACTGTTGCCATCAAGCAGTAGCTATTTCTGTTTCATTACCTTCTTTTTAACTTCTTATGATTCCTAGACTCTCTGGGTGATCTGGAGAGCCTGGGCTATACCGCGTGCCTTCTGGTTTGCACCAGAACAAAGCAGCATTCACCTGCACTGATGCATTGCTGTCTTTTCTAGTAGATAGGAACCTAACAACAACAAGCTTTCTGTGATTCAGTTGGAAACATCCCTGAGAGCAGGCCCTGGAGAACTGTAAATACTATATATAATTTTCTCTCCTGAGATGTGTTCCCCCCACTCTAGATACGTCTGAAAATAAGATGTGTCTCGATAGTATTCATGTACTATTTTCTAGAAAGAAGTAATAGCTACAATGAAGTTCTTTTTGAGTTTTCCACCTCTCTACTTGATATGCAGAACTTGTGCCACCACAGTTCTGGCCTTTTCTTCCAGATGCCCTGAACTGTTCTGTGTGTTTGCTCTAATTAGTTATTGTGCCTGTTAGGTTTGGGGTGCTTTTGTGTGTGGTTTCATTTTTTGGGGAGGTGGGTGGTTTTCACACTGCAAGTCATCTACCTTCAAATAGAATCCGTATTCGTATCAAACCAGAATAGAAGAAAAATCTTGTTTCTTGATAGTTGCCGTGTTAGTTCACTCAATTTCTCTGGTGTCCTGTGCCAACACGCAAATCTTTTCCCAGCAGAGATTAGGAACATACATTAAACTAATGCATTGCCTGCCTGCTTTCTACTGAATCTAAATATTTTTCTTCTGTTGTACTGGAAGCAGCATATTTTTGTGCCTCATTTGTGTTCTGTATCTAATTCAGCATGTGAATGGATAACAGTGAAAAATAATAAATATCCTGCCTTTAAACAAAAAAAGTAACTCATGTGCTGCTGGAAACAGGGAAGTTCATTAGAAATAATGATAAATTTAGAACAGAACTGCAGAAAATGGAGCAATTTGCAAATATAGCCATGCAGTTATGTTGTGGTTCAACCCCAGCTGGCAGCTAAGCACCACGCAGCTGCTTGCTCAATGGGATAGGGAAGAGAATCAGAAAGGTAATAGTGAGGGGAAAAAAGGTGTGTTGAGATAGTGACAGTTTAACAGATAAAGCAAAACCTGCATGTGCTGGCAAAGTCAAACAGGGAATTAATTCACCACTTCCCGTGGGCAGGCAGATGTTCAGCCATCCCCAGGAAAGCTGGGCTCGATGATGCACAGGGGTTACTTGGGAAAACAAATGCCCTCATTCTGAACTTCCCCCCGCCCCCCCCTTCTCCTTTCTCACCTTTATATGCTCAGCATGACACCCTATGGTATGGGATATACCTGTGGTCACTTAGGGTCAACTGCCTTGGCTGTGTCCCCTCCCAAATTCTTGTGAACCCCCAGCCTACTTGCTGGCGGGATGGGATGAGAAGCAGAAGAGGTCTTGAGGCCATGCAAGAACAACTCAGGAATAACTAAAACATCCCTGTTTTATCAACACTGTTTCCAGCACAGATTCAAAACACACAGCCCATATTAGCTCCTGTGACTTGATTTAATTCTACCCCGGCCAAAACCAGCACAGGTTATAGCATGTGACATTTGTGTGAATGCATTTTTAGAATTTATACTGTAGTCACAGGATCACATATGAAAATATTATCACTTCCCTAAAGAAGCATTTTAGTTTTAGAAGCCTAAACACCACACAAAACTATTAACAATTCCTCTGGTTGCTTTTTGTTTTCTAATTACAGCATCTGTTGGTGCTACATTAATATAGTAGCAAACTGCAGTCTGTGCAGTTATTCTTTCAAACCAGAAGCATCTTCTTTTTTCCACATTATCACTTGGGCAATCTTTTAATAAGGGAACATATATGTTGTGAATGTATACATAATTTCAGCCAGTCAATATTGATGGAAAAAGAGTCTTTCTTTGGGTAAATTGTGTTCGTTCAGAAGTTAGATACTGTTCCGTTAGCTGGAAACAAGGAAGTAAAGTCCATATATTTTCTTCCAAATCAGTCAGATTTTAGGAGTGACTGGAGCTTGATGTGTGAATGAATTCTGCATGTAACATTTGTTTAAATCTACCCTATCTATTAGAATCAGTAAAAGCTCTTCTATTGCCTTCAGTGGGTTGAAACGTATGTGGGTTGGCAGCAGATTTGTGCAGGCAGATCCTGTGCTTGTCCACCCAAATGGACACCTTACTGAGCATTCACAGGGACTTCTGTGCCAATGGGATGGACATGGTGTGGGCAGATCTGATGCTGTTTGAGGTGGAAAAGTGGATTTTTGGCAAAATGCAAAAAGTCCATCTAGGAATAGAACGAAATGAGATTTTTTTTGTGTGTGTCTGTCTGCCATGTATGAGAGCCGTGAAAGGTCCTGTTTCTTGATGAACTCATCTGTGAATATTGGGTGAATGACACTGATTTACATGCTAATTCAGAATGGATGGCTTTGGAGAGAGGGCAAAGGGAACAGAAATTCACACATCTCTAGGCATCAAAATTAGCCAACACATCTCCCTGGGCATGCTCTGCAATTGCTGGTGAGAGCATTAGTATTCCTCTAAGGAATAGGGAATAAATTCACAGGAGCTCTGTAGAGCAGCAGTATAACGTCGTGCAGTGAATTGGCCTCTGGAGAAGCTTGTTTCTATAGAGAGCACCTGGGGAAATTAGTTGGTTAATTTGAGCTAGGGAAATCCGATGCCTAGAGCTGGATATCCCACACTCTTCTCCACCCACCTTCTATTACTTAGGTAAGCTAACCTGCTTACTTACTACTGTCTGCCCTGCTCTGGGAGCCTGCAGCATTTAAATGGCTTTTCCTTCTGCACTGTGAATTCGCCGAGGTACTGTGATGGTTTGTATATGAGAGCTACTGGATGCCCAGTTTCAAATGTATATATTGTTTAACCCGATGTCAAACTCGACAATAAAATATTGGAACTCTTAATCATTCCTTTTAGTTCCCTTTGTTCTTCATTAGCAGTTCCCATTGCCTGAGTTGAAAGTGTCTTTGTCCCAACCGGTTCTTTTCCCCCCTTTCACTCCTCAGGGCCTGTGAAATCCTGCCAGTGACTACAGGCTGTGATAATATCCTAAAGCCCTCAGCTGCCTCCTTCTCCCTTTTCAAAGTTCTGAATATAGGTGTGGTAGGGTTTGTGACCTTACCTCAACTCATGAGCTCTCCCACAAAATTCCTGCCCTTTTCTATGCCGCCTGACATCTGCCCAAGAGTACTGGCAAGTCTAAACCTCATTGTACACTTTCAGTTTTGGCGCAGCATGAAGTGGTCAGGAAAGAAATGAGACCAGCGGGTACGACACAGGACAGAGACCTTGCTCAGGCAATGCCAAAAGCTGTTCTGCTTTATCAACAAAATGGCCGACCATTTAAGGGAAGGCTAGAGGAAGGTTCAGGAACGTGGGAGGAGCATTCAAAACCAGGGAAAATGATAGGATAAGCAACTGGGTATTACAATGAAGGGGTTGAACAACAACTATTACATAACATAGGGGAAAACTGATTGGTTAGGGCAGCTACCCCACGGTATGCTGCCCAATGGGAATGCTGTTGCTGAGCTCTCAGGGAGCAAGTCCATAAAACACAAGAAGAAATACAAACTGGGGAAATCAACCTAAGATTAGGTTTATCCTCAGGGTTACAAAATAGTCAGTCTTTCAGGCAGTTCAAAGGTTGGGTGATTGAAGTATCTACATCTTTCAAACAAATCCTTCTTCCACTGGTCAAATGTGTCCATCGCGGTCTTGGCTTCCAACCCATCTCCAACACAGTTTCCCATTCATAACAACCCAGTGTATTGGAGCAACATTTTTGAATCTGCTAGGTAGAATCTTAAACAGGTATTGAAATGGGTTTTCTTGTGGTTTTAATAAACTGCCTTGTCACAGCAGAAATGACAAGAGTTTTTTAGGTAGCATTTGGCATAACCTGAACCCAGATAATTTTAGAGGTGCAGAGGTATGAAAAGGTAAGTAGAAGGTGTGACATGGGCAGGTTATTTTATCGCTCTCTTTGGAGGTAGCTGCTTTTATGTTCTTGCTGCTGGAAATCACCCTGCTCCTGTGGAATACTGTAGGAAGTTCATTGCAGGAACTTTATTAGCGGCCTAATGCTATGAGGAAAGTGCTATGATACACAATGCTCTTACAGTGCTGAAGGAGGGATACTCACTTTGCTGACACGGGCTGAAGCTTATCTCTGGCAGATGAGAGGCATAGAGTCACTAGCTGCAATAAGCTAGCTGAAACCTAGAAGAAGAGGTTTGATGCAAAGCCCTCCTCAGAGGGCTAGAGTCATGGGAATGGAAAATTTCCAAAGAGCAAAGAAACTAGATATTGGTATGAAGACTTGGAAAGCTGTGTGAGAAGTTCTGGCTGAGAGGCAGAGATGGGTGTGATTTTGCGATCAAGCGTTTATGCAAGAGCCTCTTTTGCGGGTCCTGGAAATGGGGGCTTATTTACCTGTGTGATTACTGAGGGCTATCAGGAACAGTATGGGAACATGGGAGGTGGAAAGAGGGGGAAAGCAAAGAGGACTAGGGGACACCTCAGGAGCTGATTGAGCTGGCATTGTTTATGAGGAGCATGTCATTGGAACTGCCTCCAGAGCAGATCAAACAGACAAGGAGCGGGGAAGGCAAGGGTTAGCAGCTATGCAGACGGGGGATGTTTTTCAAACCGTCCTTCCGTGTCAAAGCCAGCTGTTTTGAAATGAATTGTATGTATGGCATCTGACTAAAACTGCAGGGCTGAGTTACAGAAAGTGCTTTGGGAGTTGCAAGTCCTCCAGCAGCCTGTAGAGGGGTCAGAGTGGTAAAAACTGAACTGTACATCTATTTTCAGCTGTCATTCAAGATATTTGATTCTTTCAAGTTGGTAGTATGATCTGGGGCCTTGGACACCCTCACAGTTTGGTGGTGAGTGATCCACCAATGGTGATCCTGGCTGGATGTTGGCTCCAGGGAGATTGGCAGCAGTGTGCTGATGTATGTCATGCAGTAACACTTACTGCTCCGCAAGGTATGTGATATGCTCTGTATAATAGTAATAAAACACAGCAACAGAAAGCTAAGGCTCTCCAATAAAATAATAATGCCAGGCTTTTGACAGAGAGATTTGGTTAGCCTTCAATGCTGCAAGATGGTATTTGTAGAGGTTGAATTAAATGAGGTTGTAGGACTCTGTTGAGAGACCTGTTAGAATTTTTGTTTAAAGAAGAGATGTAGCACAGGTATTCTCAGTAGCAGATTTCATGCCCAACCCAGAAGAACCAAGCCTTATAATGGGAAGACAGAAGATGTCCATGCAGTACCATATAGTTCAGTACAAAATACTGGAAACAGATCCAGTTCTTAAACACATTCTAAACCACGAGTGCTGGCTTGTAATGTAATTTCGCCTGACCAGATGTGCCCTGATTCTCCGCAGATTGGGTGGCCTGTGTGGAGCCCTGAGCTGAGCCATTGAGCCATGTGTACATACCCACGGCTCAGCCTGAAGTGCCCATTTTGCTTTTGGCTTGACAGCTTAGATAGCAATTATCTCCTGTTTACACTTATCTTTGGACAGGAAAGGGAACCCAAACATAGCTTCCAAGCTGTACCTTCTGCTTTCTTCCTGACCAAACTTGTTAACACAGATAGCTTTTTTTCTCACCCTCAAACTAAACATAAAGCTCAGGAGTTACAGGGCTGCTGTGTGGTGATGATCACAAAGATGTGGGGATCATCCTGGTGTTACAGGTAACAGAGCTCCAGGCTTAGTGCTTGTCTTTCACATCTTGGCAATAAACACATTTTACTGGAGCTCAGCTGCCTGCAGGTAAATAAGGATGGAAACTTCAAACCAATAATTTAAGTAAAAAAATACCACCATTAGAAGCTCTGAGAGATTAGCAGCCTGGAGATATGCATGCTAGAGCTTACAGTGGTAAATGTATCCTGACCTATTAAAAATTATTTAGTCTAGGTTACTGCTTCAAAAAACTTCTCTGAAACTTCATACTCAGGGCATCCTAGATGACGCTTAGTTGTGAGCTACATTTCTGATTTTGCTACTGCTGTTAATGTTACAACCTGCCTAATAACATTCCTGTCTGCCATACCTAGTGTATTGTGCCATCCTGCCTGACCTCCAGTGAGTTATCCATTGTCCCTGAAAAATATTAACGTACAAAGAATGTGGTAACATGTATCTAAAACAGCTAGATTACCTTAATGTAGTGAATAACTAATTCACTGAATTAGGGCTTTCTGATGTTTTGTGCCTGGGTGTTATTCAAGTAGCAGATAAGTAAAAACAATTTTAAATGCTAGGTTAAATATTAGCAGAAAGTCAAGAGGCACTCAACAGAGGAATAACAACAACAATAATAATGTCAAAAATAATGTCCCTTTGTGAATAATCTGTCTCTTGGGAGTTCTAAAATGGCCCAGAAACAGATAGAATAAAGCTCTATAGTAGTAGAAAGCAGTGAGTGAACCATTAGCTCTTCTTTTTCTCTTATGTAATTCAAATGTATTCTTTAATTCAAATACAGTTCTAATTCAGATAGTCTCTTCCAGTGATTTGGGAAGCAGCACACTGGTAACGCATTTGGGTTTTTTATTTTATGTATCGATACCAGGATTTATAGCTGGTGTCCCAAGATGGATAGACAGCAGCAGCATCCTTCTTCCTTAAGGAGCTGTTTATATCTGTGTCTCTCTCTTTTTCTCCCCCACATCAAGGGCTCCTCCACCTCCACTATACAATTCCCTTGTAAGTTGTCATCTCTCCTTTATTCTGGCCCTTATGATTAGCAGTACTTGTAGATAACATGGCTTTGAAAAGTCTCAATGAGATTGTAAATTAGTCAGTACACCTTTTCTCAGTTTCCCCTGATGTGAGATTTCATTTTATGAATTCTATTGCTGGTGGATTTTTTATTGAGGTCAGTAGTTTTAAGCCTTTTCTTTCTAGTGCTGATGTAAGATACACATTTGTTATAGAAAGGGCCTGGATGCTGACATTATCCTATCATTGACCGTACCTGCATTTTAATATAACCTTTTATTGTATATGGGGACTGTTTAAATTCCTGGATTTGTTCACAAAGACAGTGTTCATGTTTAGACTTTTTCTTTCACTATGCTATAACATACAGATAACATAGAAATGCCAAAAATATGTTTCTCCATTGTTTTCTGCCTGTCAAAAAACTTCCTATCAAAAATCCTCTGTCAGCTTTCTGCCAGAAGTTTTCACCAAAATTCCCACAGGACTCTTCCTGCCAAAGAACCCTGACATTGTCTGAAGTTGTCATATCTTCTCGGACATCTGGACTTGCTGCATGCCAGAGCTCAGACACCTAAGGCTGGCTACGTGCCAGGAAAGCACGTACACACTCCTCAGAATACCATAAAACTTCAAGATAAATTTTGGAAAATCAGGGGATGTAGAAAGGAGAGAGAAATGATGACAGCCAGGAATCCCTCCTTCTCTCCCCTCATCTTTCCCTCATCTTCTCTTCACCGACACCGCTGCCTACCTTGCCACGGGAGACGAAAACTCTGCTGGTCTGGAGAATCACCGTTACCAGATGTGTAAGTTATGTCTCAACTTTCCAGCCTCACTATATTCCTTAAGGGCCTGAAAACTGCTGCATGGCCTGGGACAGCATGACAGGCAAATACACATCCTGCATTCCAGCGACCTGAAGCCATTAAGACCCCCCTGCTGCTAAACAGATAACAGCTAAAGCAGCAGAGAGACAGAAGAAAAAAAAAGGCAGAAACTTCTCCTTCCCCCCATCCCCCACAGACACAAGGCACAGAGGTAGTTTTGGTGGTTATCTTTTCTCTACTTCTAGAAATAATCTTAGCGCTTTCCAATCTTTTCTTATTTTTCCTCCTTTTTCTCTTTGCATCTCTTAGCAATTAATAAAATCAGGGTTTTTTTGGTATTAAACAGATAACTTGTATGAGTTTTAATTTTGCTCAAGGGAATATTCGAATCTGTAGTTCCTTTCTGCAATATTTAAGCAGATTGGAATGTTACATATGCTGAAGTCTATTTGTCTCCAGATTTTAAATGATACGGAAATTTCTTTAAGACCTGTTAACATCGGGTGTTACAAATTCCTTATCACCATCTTTATCTTATTTTGCTCTATGGTAGAAACCAACCAATCCCCAAGCCATCTATGTCCATGTTTCTGTACAGCTTGATATTGTACCCTAGTCTAGCTGCGTTGAATTTTGGCAGAATGGGTTTATGTGTGGGTCTATGTGTACACTAGGCATGCTTTTTTGGTTTGCACACTGCAGCCCACCTCTGCTGCAAACCTGCTGTGTTCTAACATTTGCTTCTCTTGTAATAATACCATGTCCTGCTGTCCTACCTTCATCTTCGTGTGCTCATGAGTCTTTGCTCGTATCTGCTTTATTACAGATACTTGTTTTATTACATGACCACAGAGGTCATGACTGCACACCAGAGCACTCCTGTGAGCTGTTATATCTTAAGTTTTTCTGTGTTAAATTGTCAGTCAGTAGAGCTTTCTCTACTTTTGCTTTTGAGCTTGATTTCATTAGTAGTTCGTTTTTCAGCCTGTCATCCCTGTCAAGGCACAGTCATCTTATTGCCAGCTGTAGCCAGGTTACGCACTCATGAATCATTTTGGAATGTCCTTGATTTCACTCATCAGAGAAACTGTTTGCATGGAGATGTTTTTCACTGAAAAATAATGAGGGTTTGTGTAGCTCAAGCAGTGCACTGTTACCGTTATCTTGTCGTGACGGTCGAAAAAGATCAGAAGGCTTGATTTAGGGTAACATGATATCTTCATCTTTATTGTGTTCAGTTCCTTCTTACATCCTTTCTAAGCAAGCAGCGAAGCAGTAGCAAGCAAGCAAGCAGCAAGTAACAAGCAAGTAAGCAGCAGCAAGTAAGCAACAACGTTCTTAATTGGCTAACTATTATTACTGATACATTTGGCAGTGGACATGAGACATCTGGAGTG
>JAWWES010000081.1:52140364-52162659 GCA_035583135.1 Lophotriccus pileatus
GAACTCGTCCAACCGGTTCTCCTCCCCCACTTGAGCAAGGGAAAGAAAGGGACAAATTTTCCAACTTAGTTTTAAAAAGCACAAGACAAAACCATGACACCGGTGTATAGACTTCTCTCTTCTCTTCATGTATATTTTGTACAGGTTCAAGTTAGCAGCCCCAGTACAGACTTGAAACCAGTTGTTCTGTAGAGTGACAAAAAAGGGAAAACTAAATCATTCCAATAGAGAAAGGGTAAGGAATTTGTTATCTCTAATTTAGTTGCATTAGTAAAATACTTGGCAAGGTTGATGTATCCTCTGCACATGTAGCTAAAAGGATTTCTTTTCTGCATTCATATTCATTTTGCAACAATTTATAATAAGATTTCACTCGCAATGCTCTGGTCACTGAGTATGTTGAGGCTTGTTTATTAGGCAGAAAACTGCAGTAAATCATAGTCAGGTATTATTACTGGCAGTGTAATGTCTTGCTATTAATGCAGCTCTGATCTTTTGGAAATTCAGGGCACAAACTAAGATATATCAACAACTGAGACTCAATCCTGTGAACATATCCCACTGATTCTTAATGGATTAAATAATCACAGTTGAATCTGCCTCTCTGCTTTTGGCCATTCCAGTCAGGGCACACATTTGTTTTAAATGATGTCTTGCAGCTATTTTCTTTTGACTGTTCAGATCATTCAGACTAAAGCAAACAGTTTTCATACCTTAAGCCTCACATAGTAATTCATATCTGTGCAAAAGGGTACAAAGGGAAGCCTCATCAAGATGTACCACATCTCACCCACTTTCCTCTAAATGCAAAACAACAGAGAACCTCTGGAGTTGGCACTTCTCTATTGGAGTTCCTTTTAAGAGACTCTCAGAGAAGCTGTTCTATTAACCCATTGCAGCAAAGAGGAAAAGCAAAGCTGGAGGGGGGACACCTGTTGATTGAAGGTGCAACAAAACTAGTCCCAGGACCATCAAGGAGTGGGAGTTATTCAAGGGAGGTGTTTAGTGGAAGCATGTGGGTGCAGAAATAGAACAGTGTCATTCATCTGGCTGTCACAGAATAAACCCACAGTGAATAAAGACCAACCTGAGCATGTCTGGGGCAGAGCTGGCGGGAGGGTAATTCCGTTTTGTGGTGCCAGAATTGATTTTTTTTCCAGACTGGGAGAAAGTAGAATTTCTGACCAATTTTTGTGTCCACAGACAGTGAGTTTAAATAGTGACTGAGATCTCTAAACCCCAAAGCAATGCTTTGTCTAACTCAAAACAAATCTGTTTTTTTTTCTTCTTTTCCTGAGATCACTCTGACTCAGGTCAAACAAATATTTCTCAGGACAGACTTCTTTGCCATTCAGAGTAAGGTTTATGACTCTGTGAGAAAATATTCTTATTTAATGAAACAGAAAATAGAAAGAAGCTTCATTTGTAAATTGAAAGATACTTTCCCAGGATTAAGCAACACCATGTGATATGTCATTTTTTTCAAGCCATCTCATTGTATGTGTTTCAGGGGTGTTAGACAAAAATAATTCAATTACTTAAGTTAGAATTTAAATTAAAAAATTTTAAAAAATACAATCTTAAAACCTAAATCTAGTTAAAGTTGCATTTGAAAATAAAATGTAATGCCTGTAGTTATTTTGTAAGTAAAACAAAATAATGTGATAAAACCAACAAAAAAGTGATACATATTTTCCACCTAAATTTAAGGTAAACTTGGGGAAGCTCTTAGTAGAACAACTGCGTCAAAGTTTTCTGATTTGGTAAAATAGCTTTCTATAGCCCTAACTTCTCACAAAATGCTTTTTTCATTTTACTGTATTTATTTCAGTATAGTTGTCTCCAGATAATAATTAATAACAAACAAACTGGCTGGAAGTTTAAAAAGCAGAAATACTTGCTTGGTTCTTTGTGTCTTTGCTTACAAGCTACATATGAAGAGCTATCTAATAGTTTTAAAATCTTCAGGATCAAACCCCATATTATAATTCCATTGTAATAAATCAGTTTTAAATGCAGCACATTCTAAGGATGAATTCACTGTTTTTCGTCTCTGTTCAGTACATTCAAAACAGTTTTACATTACTGCTTTTATAAAATAGAACAGTCCGTATGGCATCCAAAGCAAATCACAAGTGAAGTGTTAATAATTCAGTAAATAAGAAATGTCATTTGTTCTAAAATAATAAAATGCTATCAGTGGGGCCCTAAGTGCACTCACTGTAGGTATATGAACATTCACATCCTTGTATTCTATCTTCCTGAGTAACAGAAAAATAAGTAAAAGTGAAATATAAGTTTTGCACAAAAGCTATTTGTGTTGTTATCAATGTTTATTCATTGATGCAGTGATTTCAAAAATAAGTACAAACTACATATTCAACAAGATTAAAACCTACTATTTACATTAAGCTGACTTTCCTTGCTGACTTAATTCCAGATCTTCAGATTAAATTACTTTGATATCAATATATGATTACTTTTTTACTTGATAAATGTATAAAAAACTTAGATGATCTTTAAAGTCCCTTCCAATCCAAACAATTCAATGCTTCCATGATAGTAGCCAGTGATGCGTTCAGTATCCATTTGAAATTTGTTGGCTTCCAGCTATGCAAAAAGGTGCAAAACTCTTCAGAAGAGTCAGTGATAGCCTGAACTCTGAATTTTGACCCCCGGTGTTCTTGAATCCCACAGTAGGTCCTTGGTGTATTTGGGATATTTACATTGCCTCCAAGGAGAAGTTGTAGAGCTTGGGAGGTTCTGTGCAAGGTGTCCAGAGAGCCTACACACGGAAATACTTTTCTGGAAAAACTGAATGCATCCTGCATGCCACACAAGGAAGGCACCATCACAGATGAAACATAACTTTCTTCTATCCCCTCTTAACCACAACTGACACTTACTCCAAGATCCCTTTGGGTTTTCTTGATGTCCCAGAATTCAGACATGACCATTCATTTAGTCCTGATGAGGAGCTGAATGTGGAGCTGGTAAGGTGTTTATGTGGCTGGCTTTGATTACAGTTGTGGTCCAGGTTTATGCAGTGGGAAAGTGTAGAGAGTAAGTGAAAGGTTTAATTTTGTAGACTGGGAAATCACAGTTAATGTTTTTTTAAAGAGTTGCTGTTTTGAAGTATGACAAGTTTCGTGTTGTTCACCTGAGAGAAGGGAGGAGTCAGACAGTGAGTGTGGGAAGGATGTGGGGAAGGCATGGGCTCCTAGAAAGCCTCACAGTCCCTTTCTGGCTCTCACAGTAATCAACAGAAGTAGTAGCTAGAATTTGGCGGAGGTAAGGGATGTAAAAATGGTTCCTGACTGTGTCACCCAGGCCAAGCAAAAGTGGAAAGCATGGAGACCATTTGTCTTGTTTTGGAAATTGGCACTACATGCTTTTACATACATATATGTGACCTATGTATTAATTCATGACCAAAGATATATTTCCTCTTAACAATATATATACTTTCTGTAAAGTGACTGTGGCATCAAGGATTTCTAAGTTTTCTGCCCTTCTGCTCCTCTGAGGTCAAGCTCACTCTTTTCATGCAGGCTTCTGCCTCTTTTCACATCATCTGCCACATGCTTTGCTCCTGGCCTGTTGCTGGTAGACAGTATCCCAAGGGTTGTGTCCAGCTGTGCCCTCCACCTGTGATTAACATGGGCCAGCTGTGCCAAAGACTCCTTTTCATTCAAAAACCCAGCAGCCAGGAGAGGGCTCAGCAGATGAAGGAAAAGCTTTTCACATCTTCAGTCAGTCAAGACAAGCCCAGGCCATGCTTGGGTGTTTTTCTCTGAATGCTTGTTTAGTGAAGCTTGTTTCTTGAGCAGAAGCTGAGCTGAAGGGAAGGACAGCAGGTCACCAAGCATAGAAAGCAAGTCTTCTGGGACATGTGAGAAAAGCATTTCCTCTGTAGACTGACGATGGCTGGAGCTATACAATGTCATCCAAATATTTTGTAAGGAGATGTGTTAGATGGAGGAGTGGTGCTAGTTTACCTGTAGTTCCTCATACTTGTGGCTTTGAGTTAGGTTAAATAAAGAAGCCTCAGCTGTGAGAAATAAAAGAACCAGTTTTATTACAAGCAAAATAAAATGGACAGAGGGTACTAACAAAAGAACTATTTTTGTGTTTACTAACTTATAGGCGTACCGTGGAGGCTGTAAGGTGAAGGATCCTGTCTGGACCTAATACCAGGGAACCTTTTGCAGCTGGGAACAGGGAACAAATTATAAATAAAAATGTATCCCTCTCTGCCATGTGGATACACAGAAGGACCCCCCCATCCCTTGCATAAAACCAAAAGGGGATTATGCAAGACCCCCGTGTATGAGCCCAGGGGATTCAGCCAAAAACTAACACCCTTTCCGAAGTACAGAAATTACCTTTTAAGGCAACTAACTGACAGTAAATGAATATGTAACAGCTGATGTAACCAAAAAGGCACAAAAAGGCACAGTTTTCAAACAGCCGGTGTGCTCTTTGGGTCCAGTGTGACTCAGGGATGCACCCAGAGCTGAAAATGGGCACCCAGCGCTGCAATAAAAATCTCTTGTTTCATTTCCTTGTTCTGCAGGTATTTTTTGCTGTCTTCAAAATTTAAGAGAAGAATTTACTTCTAACACAGCTGTAATTAATTTTTGTGGAAGGAGTCCCTAGTTTTGAAGCAAGACTCAGCACAGTGGCTGACATTAGAATCTTTTCATTTATTAGCACAGTTTTTCTGAAAAGTGTGGATGGAAGAACAGGGATATCTGAAGGCTCACCTAACTGGGGGAAAAAAAAAGAATTATAGTTATATACTCCCTGTGCAGATCTGGCAGTTAGATGTGTTTCCATGGGAAAGTTTTATTTGAAAATGGAAATCCAAAAAAGGTATTATATTTCTTCCTGAATTTCAAGATGATTTTGTTTATAACAAACATATCCACCCTTTTTATAAAAAAGAAAAACCCATAGGACTATTAACATTTACAGTATTACTTGAAATACAAATCTCCCATTGATTTCACTCCCTGAGTGACAGCAGTTCGCTGGGTTTTGCAAAAAAGGTTCAGCCAGGACAAGAATTAATTGGATTATCTCTATTTATTATTGCTTGTTTTCTTACACAGAAGCAAGGGAGAAAGAAGGGGTAGAATGGATGTTCCTTCCTTGTGTGGGAAAAAGGACATCTGAAAATTAGTTCTGTTTCCAAGCTGGGAGCTGACTCTTCTCCCCAGGGAGGTTTTCCTCCATCTGCATTGCTACTCTGAATTGCTACTCTGAATAAAAAGAGCTTCAGAGAAACTGGAAGAGCTTGTGGCTGAGGAGAGATTAGAAGACCAAGAAGCAACATAATGGTGCCCCAAGGAAGATACAACAATAAAGACCAGAAGAAAACTAATTTTGCCCTTGAAACACAGCCTTTGTGACTGATATCATCATCATGTCATCAGAAATCATTTCCAAAAAGACACTGTCCAATGCCAGGTAAACCTAGATGGTGCTAAGTTACTTTTCTTGTGAAAAGAGATGTGTCTAGTATTACTAAATCCTCCTCACCTTCTAAGCTGTAGTATTTTGGCCTTAGGCAATGTCAGAATTCAGGTAGGGTAGCCCTGTTTCCTGCCTACTGCCTTAATTTGAGTTTACTATATCAGCCTTATTGGGAATGCAGCCCACAGACTGGTCTTCCATCCTCAGAGGCACAGCACAGTTATGGCTCATCTTGAGCCTGACTGGCTGTAAAAATGGCATCTCAAAGCTCCATGCAAAACAAGGACATCACGGATTGGCAAATTCAATTTGTTGTACTTGTCACATGAAAAGAAATTTTTTTCTTTCAGTCCGGCACACTTCCCCTGCAGTGTGGAAGTCTGAAATTATTGATCCTGTTTCAACTTGTATGCAAATCTAGTAATCATCCTGAGTTTTGGTTAGTAATTGCTAGTGTTAAGTCCTGTGGGCAGCAGATTCTGCTCCATCACTTCAAACAAGCAATACCTGTATTTTTTACACATACAGAGTGCAACCGAATTAAACCTCTTTGTGGAATGGAAACAACCTAGGAATGCTTTAGAACAGAGTAGTCTGGTTTAATCCAATGAATTAGGATTATTTTTACCAGATTTTATTTTGAGCTATGAATCCAGTTTCTTTTCAATATAGATGGCGAGTCCTCCAAACATCCCTCATATCTTATATTGGCGTATTGCCTCCTCTTGTTAGTGTCTTTTTACTTGTTATCTTTGTCCTACCATAAAATGGAGATTCTGTTAACTCAATTTGAGCAAAATCCTTTGTAATTGCTGTAGCAATACATAAGTTTAAGTTGGATGGACTTCTAGTAACCCTCTTAGGTTGGTGTTTGTTAGAGCACAAAGTTTACAGTTTGCTGATGGGGCTTAGAGATGAAACATGACCAACAAAACACACAAAACATTCAGTGCTATTAGAACATACAGGGTTTCTAAATCAAAATGAAAAGAGCAGCAAAATGCTGTATTGAGCTGATATTATCATCATAATACATTATTTTTCTATTGCTTGTACTTGCTGCTGGTGTCAATAGAACAAATCTCCCGACATGGTCACTTGTTTGTTAAATGAGCTGTCCAAGAATGGGCAGGGATGAAATAATGTCAGTGAAACAATGACTCACTTATCCTTTGAGAAGCTTTTGTCGACATCCTTTTGAGACTGATGAAGTGGATACTTCTCAGTATGAGCTATTGAAAGTTCTGGCTGGCCTTGTAGCAGCAAAAGGCTTGAAAAAGGCCTGAGTGAGGAAGGGCTCAGTGAGCTAATTTAAGCAAGACAGCAAGAAAAACGGCTGGGACAAAAGCTGGTGAGAGCAGGCTTTGGAGGAGATCTCAGAGAAGAAAGGAGAAAAGCACGTGTAGAAATGAGAATCTGGTGTTTGGAAGAGGAGAGGGAGCCTGAGAGAGGGGAAGTGTGGGTGATATGGTTGGGCAGGAGAGTGGAGAGTAGTGACGAATGGTGTTCATCAGAGGTCAATATTGGGACTGACACTGTTTAACACCTTTGTCAGTGACATAGACAGTGGGATCAAGTGCCCCCTCTGCAAGTTTGCTTTCCTATTGGACCATTCTGGATGGTTTGCTTCCTGGGAAATATCTCTCTTTGCCCCTTGAGACAAGTGTTTCTCTTCCAAACAGTGCTGGATTCTTGGACTCTTTTTGCCAGCAGCTCTTTACAACGTTTACAAACAACTGGAAATCCTTTTGTGTTGGGGGAAATCTCAGAGGTCCCTAGGAAATTTACTTTGGTTACAACGATCAATAAATCTAAATGCAACTGTAGCAAGTGAGATGGAACAGTGTATCATGTAAGAAGGGGAAAAAGGCTGAAGTGGAACGCTGAGGAGAATGCTACTTACACTGGAAAACTCTACTATAGCTTTAGCTAGAAAAGACTTTGCAATGCAAAACCCAAAATTAATTGCACCTACTGTGACACCGAAAGGGTTAAAGAGAAAGTTAGACATTTGTACTGTTGATTGTAGACATTAGACTGTAGGCAGGGATTTTGAAAGGGTTTATAAAGTTAGCATGGTTCAAGGAGGTCAAGAATCTGATGATCCTAGAAGGACAAATACAGTGCTCTTTGTATCCAGTTTGCAGACTGGGGCTCTTACTGATCTTGAAAATATAAACTAGAGTTATTGGGAGGTAAGAGATACGGGATACTAGGTCTTCTGGGAAGATGCATAGGTGAGTATTTGGCAACACCGGGTATTGAATCCCTCAAAAGGATTGTTATACAAATGAATGTATTTGAATGAGGTGCTGGAAATCCCTAAATCTTTTGTGTGTGTGTGCGTGTGGTTTTGAGTGTGGGTTGCAGGTTTTTTTTTTTGTTTTGTTTTGTTGTTGTTTTTTGTTTGTTTGTTTGTGTGGGGTTTTTTTTTACTTTTATTTGGTTTTTTGTTTGTTTTGTTTTGTTTCTTTTTTTAAACAACAGAACATTGGCAAGAATAGAGCACGGCTACAGTTGTTCAGAGTTTGAGATACCAGCTATGGCTATAGCCGAGAGCCAAATGAGGCCTTGAAAGAGGATGTGAAAAGTTCACTGTAAAGATAGAGACAAAGGAGAAAATCGAAACTCAGGCAGAAGATCAAAGATGTGAAAACTGACACATGCTACAGCTTCTGACATCTTGGCAGAAAAAGCTGAGTAATACTGTGACATATCAAAGAAGCATGTGGGTAATTTGGTAGCTACTGGAGAGTATGTGGAGGGCAGAAAGTTCATAGAAGATGCTACAAGATAGAAAGTAAAGGAATTCTCCTAGGAAATTGATTTTTGCCAAGCAATAACTACTTCAGTAATGAGTCAGAACACATCATAATTTCTGTGCTCTCTTGGTAAAATCAAAGAGGGAGAAATGTGACTATACAGAGAAAGCTTGGGTGCTGTCACTGGGATGAAGCCATGGAGTGTGTCCTGGAATGTTTCGACACAGTGCAGAGAAAAAACTAACTTTCTAACTTCATTAGAGGGGTAAGATTCAAGTGAGACAATCCTCTTTTGAAAATAATTTATCCACAGCCACTCTTGCACTAAGAATCCACTAACACAGAAATGAATATGTAACACATCACAGTGGGTATCCTTCAGATTCTCCAAAACAGTGACAACTCCTGGGAAAAGATGGAGAAAACTGTAATATCTCCCTTGATAATGCCAAAGTTGTACCTCAGGATGCTGCTGAGCTTGGAGGTGTTTAGAAGTCTGTGGGAAAGCAATGTATGTTGTTCTGCCTGACCTCAGTCTAAACCAGGTACAAATTCTTTAGCACACTTTTGCCTTCTCATGAGCTTTTTATTCCAGGATGTCCCAGTAAGATCAAATACAAAATATATGGCCAAAGCTGTTCAGAGAATGCAGAGCAAATGTAATTTTTCATTAAAAAAGGAATAAATCAGAAGTCACTCTGCATATAGAGGGAAAGAAGCAAGCTGATTTATGACTTTATTAAACTGTTTATTAGGTAATTTTTTATTTTAATTCTTGACAATTTATTAATTTTTAATGTATTAATATAGGTTTTTTATAGTAAAAAAATTTGTTGGGAGTTAAAAAATGGGGAATTTAAAAATTAGAAATCAGTCAATGCATTATAGTTGATTAAATCTTTTATCTTTCCACAGGGAAAACCTCAGCAGTCTCAGTATTCTTTCTTAGAGCAAGAATATTTTTCAAGATGAAGTACTTCCAGTAATATCTGAATCCTATGAAGAAGGTAATCAGGTAACATATGGAAAAATACTTGCATGTGCTTACACTTGAAGTTAAAATCAGAAAGGTAATAAGAAGTTCTTCCCATACCTAAGCTTCATTGCCTAGTCAAATAAAAGGAAATTCCATCTGCCACCTATCAGAGGCTGAGCCATATTCAGAATAGCTGTTCATAATTCATTTGAAATGGGAAATTAAATTAGTGAATGAAATGTCTTTACAGTAGCACAGATGTGTATGAAATACCTGGCTCTGTCAGGCTGATGTAGGAATTCTGTGGGCTCCAAGGAGGGGAACACAGTATTGTTAGTACCTACTAGAGTTTCAGCTTGGTGTTATGGATTATCTAACTCATATCTAGATCTAGCAGCATGCATTTATTTGAGTCTAGTTGACCAAAATGTGGAAGTTAACCCTTGAGAAGGGTTGACAACAGCTATTTTAAAACATTTTTAGGGCTCACTAGATTGCGTGCAGAAGTGATTTTGTTCCCTAGCAGCCCACCCTACTGAGGCTCTTAAGTCCATTCACCGAGACAGAAAAGTATTGGAGAGTTTGATCTCCTCCAAGTCTGCTGCAGGCGTTACGGAAGAACACACTCCTTCATCAATGCCCTGAAGCGACAGCAACTTTTCTTCCAGATGACAAATGTTGACTGAATATAGCAGTGAGATTTGGCAGTGGAATAATTTGTAAGTAATTGGGAGCATCAGAACGTGTTTAATAATATGCAGTTTTGCAGGTTATGTATAATGTGAAAACCTGACAAACTTCAAGTTGCCATGACAGCTTTGTCACAGAAACTCTGCACACTTCTATATGGAAACGGTGACAGAAGTGCCGCGTGAGTTTTAAGTAATCAGTAGATGAGATGCTACTGGGGTCAGAGAGAGAAACTGGCAACCCAAAAGGGAAAATGTTACAAAATGGAGGAAAAGAGAGATTTGGGATGCTGGGGAGGATGTCAGCCTGGGGTCTCTGGGCTGGAGGGACTGGTGGAAGGAGAAGCAGCAAGCAAGGGCCCAGAAGCAGAGGTTATGGATGGGCATTAGTAGTTCTCAGTGGGAGGACACACAAGATTACTTAAAAGCTGTTCAGAATTGTGAGTAGCAAGAGACCAAATTAAGAAGCATTGAATAGCTGCTAGGAGCATTGTGTGCCAGCCAGTACATGTAAAACAAGTTCCTGCATATTGCGCAGCACCTGACGAGGTATCAAGGTTACAAGTAGGATGTAGAGAAGCCCAGTATGGGGATGGGGAGGGAGGAAAGCATTTGGGTTCATAAACCGCAAGATGCTGGAACAAGATGAAACAATAAAGAGGAATTGAGGAAGGAAAAAGGAGTTGTTGGTGCTCCACTGTACTCAGGAGGAGGGTGGGCTCAAGGACTCATCACCACGTCCGTGACAATGCTGGGTAATCTGCATATTTGCAGACACTGTGGAGGTGCTTCCAGGCTGTGTTGTACAGGTCTGTGTCTTCCACAGATATGAGCAGAAATGCTCAATGGAGTTTGGGAAGCCCTGGATACCTTGTGTTCACAGAGTGGTGGCTTCTGGAGATCCTGCTATAAGGTGCTGGAGAGTGCATTGGTGGCAAATGATTTACCTTGGTGAAGAGGCTCCAACTACACACTGCAGCCACAGCAGCTGGTGGAGGCAGGGTGATGCATGGGCTGCAAAGGTTGAAGAAAGGCAAGAACGAGGTAACCTGTGGTGTACAGCATGTCCAGTGTGTAGCATAAGCCTGTTGACATGATCGGTGTGGGGTTTGTTTAACAATCAAACAGGTAACACAGGTGGGAAACACTGAGTCCTTGGTCACAAATCCCACAACATTCAGGTGTTGACCTTTCACTACTCTAGAAGCTGCAGGTCAGCAGAACTGAGTCCTCCTTCACCTCCAATTTATGAGCAGATAGCTAAAGCAATTGATAGCTCAAGGAGTCTACATCTCCACAGAGATGCAGATTTGCTACGAAATCTGGTTAGAGCTGCCCCATACATGCTCGGAGCATTTACTGTGCACAGTAATAAAGCAAGCTTTTTCTAATAAAATGGCATTATAATATTGTTTTTCATTCTCTTGCACAAAGCTGAAGGGTTAGAAGGAAATCTGAAGAAAAGTATGGAAAGCACAGATCTTGAATCCTTGGAAAGGATTTGGAAGTCCCAAAACATGAGCATTATTATGAGAGCTCATTGGACAGTTATGAATAAACAGGAATGAATATTAGCAAGGTTTCAGAAAACTGATGTATGAAGAGAAAGTGGATCATAGAGGTGAGGATGAAGAAAAGATAGAAAACTCAGGAGGAATGCTTGGAAAGTTAGCTGAAGACTGATGTGAACTAGCAAGGATTTTTCATTAACAAAAAAGGGTAGAAAAATTAGAGAAATGGTGGATTTAAGAAAGAAGAGATTGCCAATATAAAGAATGACTGAGATGTTAAGAAGTCAGCAATCAAAAAGGGAAATCCTGGCATTGATTCCAGAGGACTGTTCTTGTACTTTTGGGTTACTTTATATAATAATTGTTACCCATATCTCATTTATGCAGTAAACTTAATTCCAAAAACTGTCTCTCCCATGCTTGAAATAGCAACCTACAGCCCTGCCAAAGCATAGTTTATTCTCTAAAGCCAAGTTCACCCAAGTTTGTCCTCAAGTTGCAGCTGGCTGTTTCACATCCAAATAAGCTAGCATGCTGGTACATATTTATTATCCCTCATCACCCTCCTGTCCTGTAACTGCAGCCTCTACACCTTAGTGCATCAGGAGAGTGTTACAGAAAAAGTTGCTGGGAGAGTGCTTGGGGAGAAATTTATCTAGTGAGGCTTTATCAGACTTGAGTCTCCTCTGTGCTGTCTGCCTCACACATTCCAAGGGGAGAGAGTGCCTCAAGATAACTTCTTTGCTCCTTTGGGAGAGGCAGAAACTGCTTTTTAACTCCTTGGTCGTTCATCCATTGATGGAAAAAACCTGGTCTATCAAAAATCTAACTAATGCTCAGTAAGGTCTGTTTGTACACTAGCAGCTAGTAATGAAGCAACCAAGGCAAATGTACCATGTACCATTCAGGGTACGTTTTTTACCCTGGCAGAACAGGCTTAGCTGTTCTTCCTGGTTTTATGGCTCTGAGAAATAAATCTGAGGCTGCTCTTCATTTCTATTTAGTGTTATTTTTCTGAAGACTCTCTGGAGTCTTGTACTGGCTTAACAGATGGAGCCAGGGCAGAGATTCATATTGTGATGCTTATTTATTAATGCAGTTTTTCCTGAGTCAGGGAAAAAATATGTTTTTGTAGGAAACCTTTTCCCCTTTCCTGGAATGGAAAAAGAATCACATCTGGATCTCTCCTATTCAGCTGTGCTTGGGATACATATTTTCCCCAGATATGTATTTCTGAATCTCATGATGATCTGGGTGCTTAGAAGCAGCTCCAGTAGCCAGTTCCTTTTTCCCCCAAAAACCAGTCTGAATAAAGAAGCGGTTTTCTTCTATGTCAGTGCCCCACTTCTTTTTTAATCTCAAGAAGGTACTGCTCTTATTTATCTACCCCAGAAACACAGAAAAACACAGAAGAGTAAGAAATTTATTGGGGCAGTAGTTGCTTGATGTGTGCAATTCAAGACTGTTATTGACTCCATTGTCTGTAAGACAGGGTTTTGAAGGAAGGAACATTTTTAGGAGGCAGGTTTTTAGGAGGAAGATTTAGATAAGCAACTGATTTAAATTATGACGCTTACTTTTTAATGTCTCTTTTAAGAGAGTCAGAATAAAACAACATTGCTGGAAGAGCCACTGTGAACTCATCCTTCCATTCATCAGTCTTCGTGAAAGAGATGTCCTGTTTGGCTCTTTTGCCCAGGCAAGCAACCCTCCTTCTGGCTGGTCTTCTGCATCAGTGAGGTTTGAAATAAGCCAGAGGGGTAAAGGCCCAGAGTCAGGGGAGACTGAAGGGGGAGGAAATAAGGAATGAAGGACTCAACATGGAGGCTGCTGATTTATGGGATTTATGGGAAAAATCAGATGAAAGGCAAATCTGGAAATTTTTGATATTTTGCTCCCTTTGGGACTTAATTACACCAGCTTCATACCACTGTAGAAAGAAAATGATTAATCAGGAGCATGGTATCTAAAAGTTCCCATGCAGCACAAACCCTGGACTAACGATAGTACCAGTGGCTTGCCTTCTCAAAGATAGGCAACGACCATTTTACCAGCCCCCAAAATTTTTGGGTGGCAAAATGGTATAATTTTGGCATTCAATGCCAAGAGTACTAGCAGGTTTCAGGGAACACAGAGAGGCCCTCACTGCCTTGTACTTTGCATCCTCTGCTTAGCCCATGGGCCAGCATGGCCCTGAATCTGCTCTTAAGCCTTCAGGAATTCAGATCCTGATGTGTGCAAAACAGTAACAAACCAATTTTAGGGTTGGCAGATGACATTTATTGAGTTGGCATGGAGAAAACAAAGGTATTGCATTGTGGGAGCCCATCTGGCTCCATCTCTCTACAACTTATAGCTGACATTCATGGAAATCTTTTCATTGCTACTCAAAACTCTGGGAGCCAGTTCTGTTCCATTTGTTGTTTCAGCTGCAGATTTTGTGTACACACAGAGTACACTGCTCCTTTGATTGGTGCTGACTTCAGATGCTACTTAAACTACCCTCTTGCCCCAGTTTCATTGTTCTCTTGCACTTTTTTTTTCCCCAGGAGAAGTGAAGACAGAGAGAAGCAGGGGAACTGCACAATGCAGGAAAACCATCAGCTTTTTCTTTCCTGTCACATACAAGTTTTCACAGGTGTATTTTTTCTCCTGTCAGTGTGCTCAGTAGTTGAGAGTACCAAGCAGTGAGAAGACATTTTTGAAAAGCCAGTGGTATGCAAAGAAGTGCTTAGGTATTTCCTTGCTTTTACCTACATGACACTGTATTTCAAAGTGAAGCAAACCACTTTGAAATCAGCAGTGGTCAAGGAGATCTGTGAGGCTAGTACTGAGCTGACGAGAGAATCATCTCCGTGCTCTCCCATGCCACCAAATTATCCTCCATACTCAGATTTACCCTTCCTTCAGTCCCAGTGGCAAAGGTGACATGCAGCTGTGTGTAGAGAGGCTGGTTCTGACAGACCAAGACTGAGCTATGAGGATAATTTCTTTCTTTTTTAAAATTTTTTTAAATTATTATTATTATTTTTTTTTTCCAGGAATAATTACATTTAGTTCAGGAAAGTATTACTGCTGAACTAGAGTCTCCTTCTTGCTCCCTTCTGCCTTGTCCTCTATTGTCTCCATTTCCTCTACTGCTCCTGCCATGCACATCTCTTCCATGCACATCTCTTCCTTTACCTCTCTCACCCCCTTTTTATTTTGTGCTCTATATTGTTACTTACTGATGCAGTCAGGCTAGAGAGAAGAAGCCTCTTTGGAAACAGACAAGGTGCTTTTGCTTTCAAAAGCCTGGGTGCTAGGTGCTAGGTCAGCACCTACTCTCTGGAAGGAAGGATAATACTACTGAGGCATCACAGAAAGTAACAAAATCAGTCTTTAATCTCACCGGCACACAGTAACGTGGGAAATGACTGAGTAATTGGAGAAACCCAAGTCTTTCAACTTGCTATGCATGTATAGTCTATGGCAAATTCTTGATTGCAGAGTCAAACAATTTCATTTCCATATTACTGCTGTCTTGTTTTGGGTTTGGGGACTGCTGAATAGGGTTTGCTGCGTGTTTGCTTTAAATGACTAAAATGAGCTCCTAAATGCCATCACTTACCATTTCTTGGCTCTGAGGGCAATCTGTACCATCTGGAGATACCCACAGTACTGTGGCTTGTTTCTGGTATGCATATTACTTTGGGTGCTCCTCTAAAGCAGCGAAAGGGGGATTAGAAGTGGCAGGAACAGCAGAGAGAGTTTTGTAGGGTCTGGAAAAGGGATTTAACAGAAGATGGTAAAATCACTCAAACAAATCAAACCCCTATTTGTCCTAATTATGCGCACACATGTAGGCCTATCTCCTTGTGTTCCACTGTTTCAGAACACCATCCTGAATGCCAGGGAGTCATCTACAGAGTCCACAGCCTTCTGTGCGCCTCCAAAGATGCCAGGAAGGGTAGTGCTGTGTTCTCTGTGTTCCTCTGTGAGACAGCCAAAGCCCAAAACTTCAACTGTCACTTGAGTAAGGTGTTATTTGGACAATTTTGTATCAGTATGTGAAGCCTTCGTTATTCTGTGCAGCTGGAGACTTGCTTCTGTCTGTATCATCCTGTGCCCTTTCCTGGTATAAATTAAGGTGATCCTGGATCTTTTACAGTAGTGAGTATTTTTGCAGCTTTTAAATGAAGTACTCTTGACCCTATCAGCATGATAGTCCTTACTCTCAGTCATTCAGGGCTCTGCAGGAAAACAACATGACTCAGAGGAGGCAAATACATGCATAATGCAAATCATAAATGATTTAGACCAAAAGAATAGATCTGGTTTGTTAATCTTTGAAGAACACCTAAGGAGATCTCTGTTGAGACCATAGGAAGGTTGAGAGAGCAGCAGGCTTGCTGAGGCCTGACCTACTCTGCATCAGATCTCTCCAGGAGATTTTGCCACAGCTGCAGGCAGTTGGGGAGAATGGTTGATGCATCATTCAGAAAATATACCTGATGGTACAGAACAGTCCATGAGGACAAAGCCCATTGCTAAGAGATGTAGTGAGAACAAGCTAGTAGCATACCAATTGTTCTTCCTCCTTTCATGCCCTGCAGCATCTCATTGTAATTGCTTATCCTACAGGAAAATGTTATAATACTATGGGTGTGCAGCATCCTGAAACCTGATGATATTGAGGACAAATGGAATCTATGTAGAAATAAGTGGCTTTACAAAGAGGAACAATACTTGTCTTGTGCCTATACTCTGCAACGTTGATTTTATCTGAAAGCCTGGCATTCTTCCATGCTCAGCAGCCTTTAATTTTTTTTAGAATAACTTTCTCTTCCTTTCTGGGATATGAATATAAATGACATTTCTTGCTTCAGGGCATTTGGACGGGCTCCATATAGATTCAACACACAAATTCATTGTAAACAGTATGTCTGCGAAAGCTCATGCATGGATATTGTTCTTGATTGCAACTGGCTGTCCACTGTTCCACGTTAGGAGAGCTGACAGAGGAGGAGCGTGTGCCCCATAGCAAGATGAGGATCACACTGCAAAACAACTGGCAATTCCATTGACCTCTAAGAACCATCGTAAAAGAAACTCAGAATATTTCCTATGGTTTTTTTATCATATTTTTGGAGAAAAACTGATGCTTTTATTAGGTTTTAACAAGTACCAATTTTGCTTTCTATCAACACAAGCCTAAGGATGAAATCAGTCAAAAGCAATAGAAGTCTTTTAACAGCCTTCTTAATTATTTCCATCAGCTTTAAGTACAAGCCAACAAATAAAATGGTGTTGAGGCCTAAAAATAGGAAAGTTGTGAGAAATAGAATTTACTTTATTGCATATTCTGTGACCATTTTTTACAGGGGGAAAAAAAAGAGAGAAAATAAAATAGCAACTCACCTGGTCAATATAAGCTGTTTAAACTACACTATTTTTCCCTTTCAGCTTTTGGAAGGCAATTATTTTTCTCAATTTCACAGTTGACTTCCTTACCTAAGCTATCTCTTGGATTCTTTTATGTAACAAGACAAAAATATCCAAATACACAAAATTGTTATAGAGCATGATTATATGTGCAGGATGGCATGTAACTGAACAGCCTCTAAACCTCCCCTGTCTTCATCTAAGACTTTTTGCTGAGCTGAAGATGTTGTTATTGGCTGGATAATTGCCCAGTGTCAAATACAAGTTGTTCTGTGAGCAGCAGAGCTAATGAAGCCTGCTTTGCCATGACGTTTGTCCCTTTTGTCCCTTAATTCCATTTTCTGCAGGTAAAGTTCATTGTGAAATGCTTACCACAGGAGAGACCAAGGTGCTGAGATCATCCATGTTTCTTTCTAGCTCCCTGTTCTTCCCCAAAATTTGTAGGACTCCAGATAGGTATGAAGTGAATTCTTCTCCTTTTCAAACGTGATTGAAAGGGGTCAGTGGCCTCCAAAAGCACTAAGGTTGCCAGGAACCACTACGGAGTGTCTCGTCCCCGGAAAAGCACATTTCTTATCAAGGTAAGTGCTACTGTTGGTGAAAGGTGCTGTCCTGGCACCATCTGAGGTATATTATGACCAGGCAGAGAGCTGGGAATGCCCTGATGTTTGCACCAATAAATGAGAGAAGGCACTTCCTCAGCATTCCTTGTTATGGTGGGAATCTAGGAGAACATATGGGTCTCTTGAAGGAAGTTGTCAAGTGGAAAAGAAAAAGTGGGATAAACGTTTGTGTTTGTGTGAGAAGAACATATGAAGAGCTGGATATGGAATGTAGTTGGCAGGCTGCAACGGACTGAGCTTGTTATTACCAGAGCAGGCATCCAAACCAAAGGCAGTGGCCTCCCACTCAAGTTACTGCTGAACTGGAGCAGTAACACATGGCTCCCTTGTGATCACCTCAGTGTAGCCACAGTAGTACACTTAGAGTGTGATGCTTTACATGAAAAGCTACCCCTGCGCTTTGTGTCCAAAGCTTACAAGCCAATTACATCAACCACCAGAGGGGAAGAAGGTTGTGGGATGCAAAAGTCCCAGTATTATAGTCCCTGAAGTTGTCCCTAGGTTTTTGTCACTTCCCGCTGTGTTGAAAATAACAAGACATGTTATTTATGCCCTGAATAACTGTGTGGGTTTTCATTCATATCAGCAGCAATGACATAGGATGACATGCTTGTTAGCTCAGATTTACTTTTTTTTTCCTAATACAGAATTAAAACTATGTGCCGTGCTAAAGCTGTTCTCATAATTTTTAGCAGATGTAAGATTTTGTTATTAAGAAGATCAGAGTTTTAAATTAATCTAAAAACATGAGCAATATGTTGCTTTGAGAAAAATATCAACTGATTGGAAATAAAAATAAGAGGGGAAGATAAATCTACTGGATAATTTAGAGTTTAGGTTGTACTGAACTAGAGAGAATTAACATGTTCTGAATTTATTTTTCTGGGTTTTGATGCTTGTAGGAAGACATGCCAGGAGCACTTCATTTGGGGAAGCATAAGCAGCTGCCCTTTCATTTCTTCTATTCATAAATATTGAAGGGTTACTTGGAGAAATGGTGCAGCTGTCAATGCCATGGCAAATGACAGGGCTGCTGGGTCCTTTCTGTGGCCTCAGGCATGAGGAACACCTGCAGATTTTGGAGCAGGAGAAAGTGAATGTGGTGCTCCCGTGGGAATGGGGAAGATCTTATCTCACACTGGGTTAACACGGTGATGCTTGGCTTCTTCAGGTTGCGGTTTAGGATCCAGCTGTGAAGTAGGTGGCTGAGATTTGAAATTAGCAGCCTGATGCAGTCCTGCAGTCCTTCTCTAGCAGCCTGGCACCTAACTGAGCACAGGAAAAGAGAATTTGGCCACATCAGTTATATGCCACTGATATACAGTGAACTCATTATAGGCCAGAGGAGAAATCCAGTTTAAGGGGCTGAGACGGAAGATTGTGGCCTTCATGTGGCTTCACTGAAGCAGAAAACACTTTTTTTAAATGACAGTGCATTTTATAAGCAAAAGTCTCCTCGGACTCTGAGGATCAATCTCTACAATATTTTCTATTGTAGGCTACCTGAGAAGAAGTTTGAGGTGCATTGACTGGCTGGTAAATGCAGGGGAGGCAGAGATATGAGGCAGGTAAAAAAGATCAGTTTACAGGATTCAGAAATTCAAACATTTCTCCTAAAGTTAGAATAAAGGGAAATTAATTCAGCAGCACTACATGGGCTTTCCTGTCTGGGAATAAATCCTAGGTCTTCCCGACAATCAGGAAGGAGCTGCATAGCTGTGCCACTGCCAAGGGTGAAGAGGCTGTGGAAGTGGAGATGAAAACATGGACACTGAGCTTTGCTAGTGCTGAAAGGGGAGGGCAATGTAAAACGTTCATAAATGGGAAAATATCGGGTTAGGCCTGACTTCTGCCAGGCAACAAATCCCTGTGGTGGGAAAAATCTTTGCTAAACCTCTCCCTTGGGCAAGTTAACTCTGAGTCACATATATGACAGGCAAACTATGGGATTATATATCATGTAAGCATGATAGCTAAATCTTTAATGCCACCCTGGAAAATAGTGCTCTGAAAAGTGCAATGAAGAAGGAACAAAATGTGCAGTAATCAATATCCTAAGATCTAATTCAGTACACTATTTTTTATGTTTAGTGTTGGTGAGGGGCTATAATGTTTGAAAACAAATAAAAACTTTAGTGTTGTTGAAATTACTTTATTCACGCTACCTAGATACTACATTAATCGGATTTTTTTCCTCAAAAACAACCCTCTTTAAAGATTTTATCCTAACCTTGAAAATAGTGTTCAGACTTGAGCTAAATCTGTGCTGGAGAGGTGAGATCTAACCACTGCTTTGGCATCGTATGTACCTCTGTGCAACCACACCCAAGCCACTGAGAGTGCATCTCAATAATGGCAGAGAGAACCTCACTACTGGGGAACTAGAAATAGGAAATGATGCAAGATATTTTACTTACATCTGCTCAGCTGGCACAGATACACAAAGAGGGCTTCCTGCTTACAGTATGAAGACCTTAACAGAAACCATAATGCTTCCATTTTACAATGGAACTACAACTCCCATGGTTGTGAATATATTTTTATCCCTGTCTTATCCATTTTCTTTGACTCTTCTTCTATTTTTGCCTCTCCATACTTTACAGGTACCTCCTTTCTCATATGCTTTCTATCAGAATCTCCAGAACAGATTTAATCAGTATGCCTCCCCTTTCTCTATTTTAGATGATAAAAAATTTAATCATATTTCATTTAGTGTTCCCATTTGAGACCTGCAAAGCAGCAACAACAAGCTACTCAAGCCACAGGAAAGGTACTGTTCAGAGCCTGTGACTATCCTGTGCTGGAGACGTGTGCCATGTTCTCTAAAGATGTTTTATTTTGTGTAACATTCTCACTTGGTACCAGTGTGCTATTTCGAAATAATTTCAGTCTCTTTCTCGTTGCACTGTGTAACAGTAGCAAAAACATTTTTTCAACCATTTAAAAACTACCAAAAGTTATAAATAATGGGGGATCTACACCCCAAAATGTAAACACAGATCTTAATCATTCAAATACTTACCATAGTAGTGTGAAATTTAACAAAGAAAGATTTTCAATCTCCTGTGTATATTTTAGTGCAAGCTCTGGACTTAGATACACTTTTTCATTAATTACAAAAATTCTGTAAGATTTTCTTTCAGCCTTATGGTCTCCTTAGTATAAAAAATATACCTAATTAAAAGCCAATTGCAGGATGAAAGTAAGCTCTCTTATGCACAAGTTCATCTGGAAGCAGAGTCTAATCTGCTACATTTTTATTTTGTTGATAAGACAATCACGAAGAGCCAGGTTTGTTCTTGCATCTCAGACTGCATTTGTTATGCTGGCGCCAAAGGAAATATGTTAGCTGTAAATGGAGATGTTACCTGTGAAGCTGGTAAAATATGAAATTTTGTGTCACCATTTATGCAATTATTTATCTAAAGTTGTTTGCTCCTTATGATTCCTAAAAGACAAGATAACATTTTGTATTAAGCAGGTTAGGTAAACATCCTATAGAAGAGACCTTCCAAGCATTTGGACTGATCACCATTGGTCCTTTCAAGGTTAAAGCTGGCAGGATGGGGAAGCAGAGTTTTGAAAAGTTCATCCTACATCACGTCTTCAACAGCTGATACTTTTTTGTATCAAATGATGCCTAAACCTGGGTGCCCCAGCTTTTTTTCTTTCTTGACAATGAACCAGAAGTTTATAAAATCAGAGCCTGCGTTATCAGGGACTGCAGCAGGAGCTTGAATCTTTGCACCCGAGTTTTCCTAGCAATTAATGTGGCCTTAGGCAATACGGACAGAGCAACATGCTGAGACATCTAGAAAAGCAAGTATACCCTAAGTGGATTTGCAAAAAACCCTTTGGTGGATACAGTTTTGAATTTTTCTAACATGATCTGTGTTGTTTTGTTTATTTTCAATGAGGAGGTCATGCCTGTTTCTGCTGGAAGAAGAACACTGTGCCCAGTAGGGGAGTCAGCGTCCTGCTCAGCACAGGACTTTGTTGTGCTATCGTGGTGGTAATGATTTCATAATCCTGCTTTTTCCTGTTTGACTACAAATATATTGGTGGGTAGATAGTAATTTGGGCTACAGCAAGCTTCTTCAATGCAGGTGTGTATTTACACAGAAAAGATGTAAGGAAAGAGTGGATACCTTGCTATGGGAGTTGATCATGATTTGAGGGACACACACATAAAATCTAGTCTATATGAGGAAAAGCTCAACCAAACTTTTGCTTCCATGTGGGATGCAGTCAATACAGAAACTGAGAGCTTTATTTCATCTTTTACTGAGTAAAAAAGATGATTAAAAGAAAGACAAGAAAAAAAATTGCTTAAAATATTGAAATCCTTATATGATTATCCCACTAGGCATAATGTAATAATAATATTGGTTACCAGAAATACTTTCTCTTTTAACAAAAGCAAAACACCTGTCAAATTCTTTGTAGCATCTTATACAAACACTTACAGAATTGTCAATAAGAAGACAAGGAGAGTGAAGAGGATAAGTGTCTCAGTTTAAATGAGACACAAGTATTTTGCTGAGGTTGAATTATGATGAAGACCCAATCTCCTCCCTCTAAGCAATTGTAAATCCGAAATTTAGAGGCTCCAATTGACGAACAGTGTGGAAAAGGGAAAAAAAATTATAACAAGGTAAGAATAACAGCCCTTTATTAGAAGGTATATGTGTATTGGCAGAAACAATGAAAGAACACAAGTGTGAGAAATATCTCTTAATAATATTTTAGAAACAACCAAATAAGTGAAACAAAGAACTTTTAATTACAGCGCTGGGTGCAAACAGGTTAGCCTCGTGCTAGAGCCCAGAGAG
>JAWWES010000081.1:52162759-52175147 GCA_035583135.1 Lophotriccus pileatus
CTGCAGACCACTCCCTGCCACAAAAACTCCTCATAATGAGGTAACAATACAAGCCCTGCCTAATTTATTTCTTACACAAGTGAAACACCCAAACAATAATCCTACACTCAGAAACAATCCCCTTCAAGACAAACAAATAAAACCAACAGTGAAAATAGTTCCGTTTGCACCCTTTGGGGCAGTTATAACCACAGTCAGCAGGAGGCACTGTTGAACCACTGGAGATGTGGAGCCTGCAGTTGTTTGGGTCAGTCAGCAGGGGGCGCTGTTGGATCACTGGTAGATGCCAGGTGAGGTCTCCCCAGACGTGCTGGAGAAGAGCCGAACAATGGATGTCCTCCCACCTCTCACCGAAAAGGGAGAGAGGAGGGAAAGAGAAGACATGGTTCCTAACAATGGGAAACTCACTCTCTCCTGCTGGCTGAGCTGCACGGTGTGTCTTTTGTCCCTCTCCAATGGAAATCCAAGCAAAACTCCCAGCCGTAGCCCAGCCAAGAGCAAAAGTCACGAGTCAGCTCCTGCTACTCCTGAACCTTTTTCCGGCTTTGGCCGCAACCCCCAGACTCCTCCCCCATTTCCCAGGAGACAAGGACCATGAGGCCACTAAGCTGGAAATGTAGTCTCACCGGCTCTTTTCTTCTGTGCCACTTAGTTGCTTTGCCCAGCCCCCATCCCCCTAGCACAGTGGGCGGGGGAAGGGAAAATTGAAGCGTAACTCCAAGGACAAACAAAACCATGACGATACACATATAATGTAGGTAGGGTTTTTATTGCACCAGTAAAAACTGGAAAGATAGGAGGTGAGGTGGGAATCTGCCATATATGGGAGAAACAGATATCTACAGATTGAATGTAGTGTAATTATAACTGATTGATTAAATGCTGTGAGTGTGGACGTGGCATGCAGATGGAAGAAGCAGGGAGAGAGCTGTTAGTTGATCGTGGAGTGGAAAAAGTAGGTTTCTCAAGCTAAAAGCATGTTTTCATCAAAAACAGTGATCTTGGAGGAGAATGAAGTATAAAGATGTACTGGTTTTGTTGTGCCTTCTACAGCTTTTAACAGAGGAATTAGTTCTGATGAACTTACCCAACTGCCTGCCACCAGCCAGGTTTTTTTATTTTTTTATTTTTTTTTAAAGGAAGTTGACATTTGAAGTTTGGGCTAAAATGCTTGGAATTGAAAAGCAATTAAGTGTCCTGTATAGAAAAAGGAGCTGTTGCTAGCAGAAGGTGGGGAGACAGCTCTGACTGAGGCCAGCCACAGAAGGCTCTAACACTGAAATGTCACTGGCTTCATGAAGGGCTCAGCAAGAGGCTTTAAAATAAAATTTGAAAAGTTGGTTAGGATATGGGTCAGGATATTCTAAGGGCTCCAGAAGAATGGGTGAAGCTGTGTTATTGAAGAGTTAGAGCTTAGCACTTAGGAGTTTTCATAGCACTTTTAGGAAAAGCTGCAGTATAGAGCAACTGGCCCAGGTTTGTCATGACCCTATTTGCCACCCAGCCAAGATACAAAAATAGACACGTTTGGCAGAAAGGTGTTTCTTGGCTGCAAAGGTAGAGCACTGCCCCCTGGAACCATATGTATATAAGGAGAGATGTGTATAAGGAGAGATAATATGCCTATATAACCTTAACACAAGGATTCACAGTATGGTATTGAAAATGGAAGTGTATGTCGGAGCAGCAAAACTCTTGACTTTCAAGGATCTAGGAGGCAGTGGACAAATGCCCTAGGTCAAGCTTAGAGTAAATGAGTGTGATTTTACAACATCACAGCAAAAAGTGAAGCTAAAGCGGCCTTCTTTTTAGGGTAACTTGTCCAAAGGTATTTCGAGGTAATAGTAATTAGGTAGAAATTAGGATCCAAAAAAACAGTCTGGGCATGAGGAACACTGAAAAGAAAAATGCTGAGCTGTATTTAGTAATCATATACTGATAAACTAATTTCTGAATTCCTCTAATCTAGGTCTGAGGTACAGGTGCTGCAAAAGCCTGACAAAAAACACCTGAATAAATTGTAAAAGCAGAGCATGATTTCTTCTGTGGAATTTATGAAAAGGGCTGCACTGATTGCAGGTACTCCAAAGAGTGATGGCAGCTTAAGGAGCTGTGGGTGCAATAAAGCCACTGTAAATCCCAGCTGAAATGAATCAATATCTTCTTCCTAAATTCATTCATTTTCAGAACATGGTGGCTGGGCAGAGCTTACTAAACTATGCTCACTTTGTGTGTCTTCAGAATGAGTACTGGAACTAGAGCTGAATACATTTCTAACAGTGAACGTACATGAGAGACTATTTCTGTGTGAGCAATTGCCCTATAGCACAGTCAGTGTATTTGCTTATATCTGAAAGTAATGAATTCATGACTTCCAGAATAAATGTTGCTGCCTGCTGTTTTATGGCATAGGACTAAAGAGTAAAGAAGCAGTCAGACTGAGGTGGAAGTTCTGCATTCTGCCTCACCTCGGGAAAATATAATGTGTGTGGATAGAAAAGGAAAATACGGTTTTTGAAGAAGAGTGCAGTTGCAGGGAAGAATAAGCAATTGTTCCGGGTGGTAGTTGTTGGATATTCATTCTGGCCAGAAATGAATAGGAAGCTCTCTTGTAAAATTAGCTTAAGCAGTAGCAGCTATGAGTTGCCAGCATAGTCGCTTTTGGATGAAGGTCTACGACATACCTTTGAAGTGTGATAGGTATTTGTACAGCAGGGGATATTTAAATTGGCCTCACATCGGATAACAAAGTACTTTGTACAGGCTCTGAGAAGGGCATTATGCAAAGGTGATAGAGAATCAATCAGTCCCTGTGACTATTCCAGCAAAGAGATTCTTATATAGTGAGAAGGGATTTTATTTACTGCAAGTAGACTTAGCAAAGGACTCAAGGTGAAAATGGCAAATAGAAAAAAAAAGAAAAGGCTCATAGTTTGGATCTCCCTTGTTTTGCTGCATAAATCAGATAGTGGTGAAACATGACTGAAAGGATGGAGGGAGAGGTAGTAAGGCAGTATAGTAGAGCAGATATTGGGATGGGTGACATCCCAGTGGAGGACGGGAGAGACAAGAAAGAAGCAGCTTAGTAATTGCCTGCAGATAAAACCAGAGGATAGTTACAGAATATGTACCCTGACATTAATGAAAAATGGTCACAAGCTTTCATAAGCTGCAAGAGGGAACCAGGACACGGTACTGGGAAGTAATAAGCATGAAGCAATGAGGAGGCATGTTTGTAATCATTGCAGGAGCCAGAAAGCAGGCTCATGCTTATCACATCCCCCAGCACAGCTCCACAGACTTCTGTGCTCGGCACAGGCACACTGGGCAGGCAGTGCTCTGGTTGCCAGTTAATCCCTTCTGCCTTCCTAGGGAAGGCCTTACTGTGGAAGTGCTGGTGGGATGAGTAGCTTGAGGAGGGAAATATGGCCAGACCAATCTGCCAGGCAGTGCCATGAAGGAAGGTGTGGGCTTGGGTCCTTCCTAAGGGTGGCTGTGGGACCTCACTTTCCCCAGAAGCTGCAGCTGAGTTCACATAATGTGGATGCAAGGAGGGGTTGAACACAGGCATGGAGTCTACCTTTCGCTTTAGATGCAGAATCAGATGAAGACGGGGATACTTGAGAGTAATGTCCTCAATTAAAGAAGCAATAACAAGCAGGGACAGAGCAGTTTCTCCTCTGACCTGGTGCCCCACAGTAGTTTTGTACAGATAACCTATGGAGTTTTGCATGCAGGTGTGGTTTCTTAAGAAGGCATCACCAGCAAATGCTGTGTTAAGCCACGGACTGCTTGCTCTGCCCTTGCACTTGGGCAGCAGCCCTTCTGCTACATGAATGATTTGCAGAGCTGCTTTGTGGACTGGATTTGCGAGGATGATCTGGTTTAAAAAACAAAATAGCTGAGGGAAAAAGGAAAGTTATTTTTAACCCAGATTGGTTCATTATTCATGCTTAACAGGAGAGCTTTACCAAGTCAGGAAGGTACAAGTGGGAGGGAATCATACTGCAGAGCACTGTATGGTCTCAGCTGCCTCAAGTGGGGCTGTGGGGCCTGGGTTTTAGCCTCTGTTGTGAGCTTAGCTTCTGGAAATATGGCAATTTTCACTCTGCTCCAGAGTTTTTATTTTTACAACTCCATGTTCTGAATTTGAACTGAAAATGCGGCTGTTTAGAGTTTTTGCTTTTCCAGGAAGAGTATCCCTACTTTTATTTCTTTATTTTTAAGACTCCTGTTTCAGGAAAAAAATAAAGTTATTTCTCCTTTTCTCTTTTCTTTTTTTCTCCTTTCTTCCCCCATTCAAAGGCTGCGTTTTAACTCACAATTTCTCTGAGCTCAGCTTAGAAATTGCAGTGGGAGAGAGAGCCCTGCTGAGGGGGTAGTGGGGAAGGCCATGTTAGGAGAGGAAGCTTATGGTCACTTCTGGCCTTCTGCACTCTGACCCTCTGGACAGCTGTCCCAGGGGAGGCTGGGCTTGAAGCTTATAGTGTGAGCAACAAAAAGAAGATAAGGCAAAAGTAAAATCCTGGCTTTGAAATCAATAATAATCCTACCTTTTATAATTGTTGGTGTCACAGTTGTGCAAACCATCTCCCTGTAGCAGTGGGATAGCCAAGCACAACAGAGACAGTGCCCAGCTTGGAAGGAAACAGTGAAAATCATGGATTTGCTACCATAAAGGCATTAACCAAGGCAGGTTGAGGCAGATCTTGACAAAGGCCAGTCATCCTCCTGCTCATGGGTGGTTTAGTGGGAGCTCTGAAAGCAGAACATGTCTCTCAAGCCTTTCTGCAGTGCCCAAAGTGCATAAACTACTTTCTCCTCTTCTTTCCTTGTTTTCTTTTATCTTGGGAGATTACTGAACTGAGAGTCTGCCTTCTCATAATGAGGCCAGAGTACGCTGGAATTATCTGCGGGCATCAGTTAATAAATAGCAGAATAAAAGGCAAAGAGCTGGCTGAGGGTGATGTGTGTCAGCCCTGCACAGAGCAGCAGCCCCTTTCTGTGCAGGGTGGGAACAGGGGAAGATAAGAGCCGGGGCAGGAGGGTGCAGCTCAGCTGCACGCCTACTGCAATTAAACTGAATTGCCTGGCTCTGTCATGCTCCCGCCTGCCTCAGAAAGCAAGGGTATAAATTGCTGTCAGGCTACAGCTACTAATGAGACTGAGCTACAGGCTGGCATGTTCAGTGTCCCCTCAGCTGTGCTGGAGGAGAGTAAAGTAAGAGACGATGGGTGCATCAGTAGGGACAATGAAATCTCACAATCTACTCTAACAGAAAGCCATCAATTCTGATTTATTACTTGAGTAGCTGTAGTAAGACACAAAGCACTTAACATTCATCATATCAGGAGGAGATAGGACCAATGTAAACAAAAGCATTATTAACTTGATATTCCTTTTTTATTATTATTTCATGCAGAACTTGTAAGGTTGTCTATCAGTAATGTTGCCCAACATTTTCCTTTGGAAAAAGCTGTTTTCAATTGCTTCTAGCAATTCTTAACCATTCATATGGCAATTTTCCACACCCGATACCTTGGTGCGGACCAAGTAGTTTTGGAAAATTTCCAAGACATTGTGGTTGGTGGGGGGAGGGCATGGTGGGGAGGCAGAGTGGGTTGTGAGGCATTACCTGGGGAATATACATTCTTTTGTCCATGCTAAAAATTTAATATTTTTTAAAATACTTTGAATTGAGAAGGTAGTATTTGTTGTGCTCCTAGAGTAACTGAGAAAATAATTATGTGCCGTTTGTTTGCTGAATCTGCGGTTCAGTTTTCAGAACAAAGCTTGTGGATTTCTGTGTTTCTCCGTGTGTTCATGTGGCAAAAGTGAGGCCAGCTTACTGGGCTTACTAGGCCAGCTCCCAATGCAGTAAAGAAGTATTTTCATTTGAATAAGGACTGCAGGATTTGACCTTCAGTGTGTAACTCTAACCTCTGTCTTTAATACAGGATTATATTTATTTTTGACAGACCTGGGGCAGGAAATAAAAAATGGGAAGTGCCTTTCCCTCCTCCAGAAAAACATAGTAATTAGTAAAAAATAATAATTTCTATAGAACATCACATGTCCAGGTATTCTTCTAGTTGCAATCTTGTGACATTAGCAATTCAGATAAAATCTTGTGTTTTTATCTGTGTGGGTCAAGGAACCTAGAAACAGTGACAGTCTATTTATTTTTTTATGGTTGCTGAACCTCTATTAAGAGGTATTATGCATGGTGTTTGATTTTTCTGCCTTTACATCCTCACATCCCCATGGTTACTGTTTGATTAAACTTTGATCAAAGAAAGGACAAATTATGTTGTTAGTTATTTAACCCGTGTATGGAAAGGGCTCTGTAAGTCAGTTCTAATTCATCCAGACACAAAACCTGAAATATTTTTTCAAATGGAATTCCCACTCATAGAGAGGGAAAAAAAAGTTGTTTTTAGCAGACTATGTATGATATGGTCTTTTGCACTGTTCCTGGTATAAACTTGTCACTCCTTGTTTCCTCATCTGTTGACTGGAGCTGCCTGCTTGAGAAAGAAAGAACACTCTAAGGTTGAAAAAACACCCTTCTGTTCCATGTTAGTGACATTGGGCAATAGATGCTTGATTAGAAAATCAAAGCCACTTCGTTTTCATTCTTTGAAAACGTTTGCTTTTTTACATCTGTTCAGACTGAACATCAGAGGTGGGATAGGTTGGTTATGTCCTTGCAGTGCTGAGCAACTTCTGTGTATTGCTAGAAAAGAGAAGTGACACCAGAGGATGAGAGCAGCCCTGCTCTCTTCATGTACATATATATATATATATATATGCATACACACTACACGGGATATCACCTGTTGGACCAATTAATACGTGCTCAGTTGGATTTGAGCATCGGCAGCATATATTTTCCTATCTGTGAGTAGCTGGCTCAGGTTCAGGGCATTCTGCTTGCAGGGCTTGATTGAGTAGCAGTGCATATGTTCTACAGTGCCAAGTACATGGTCAGGGAGAGACAACCAGGGGACTTGGCCTCTGATGGGACCTGTTTGGGTGTTGGACTGTGCCTTTAGTTACAGTGTATGGCTGGTTCTCTTCTATTCAGGGCTGAGTGGGTCAGTTTCAGGCCAGTCTGAGCTTTGGTGTATAGGACTAGGGAGTGACAGAGGGATCGTGTGTAAGTTTAACAGGCAAATGTAGCTGGAGGCGGGCTGTAGAGCTCAGTGTAGGAGCCTTGACAGATTTGATTTTAGGAGTCTGTGTTATTCATCACAGTATTTGCACTGGCAAGAGAAGAGGAAACTCCTGTAAAAGTAAGGAGTATGGGACTCCATTACAGTCAATGCTGTAAGGACAGGACTGTGCCAAGCTGGGTGGAAAAGAGGGATTCTCATCCACCTCACAGTGCTTGAAGCAGCTGGAAAGAAGTGTTAAATTTGGTTAAAACCAGGAAGCTGGCACTCAGAAAAAAACAGAGAGAAGCAAATGAAGTAAATACTAGTACTGTGGCAAAATTAATCACAGTCAGGAAGATTGTTTGAAATATAAAATAATCCTGGAATAAGCTTCATGAGCACTTAGGGAAAAGTCCTTCAAAATAATGTGTAAAGTGGAACACAGAGACAGAAAGTAGGGTTCCTGCTTAAGCTGAGGCAGCTAACAAACTTGATAGCAACCTGGCTAGCACTTGGAACCATGAAATGCACAGTGGTTTTGGACTCTTACTTATACACGTAGATTGATGTGATAATACTAAGAGATCCAGAAAAAAACATCTGCAAGGGGAAAGAGTGACTGGAGATTTTGCATCCACTTAAAAAGGAAATTGTACTAGAACTCTAGACCTGTGTTAAGTGAGCAAGACCATTTGACAGACAAACAGTTGATCTGGACTTCATTAAAAGGGAAAAGTGTATGAGGTAGAAATGTGTTTGAGAACCATATGGTTTGTGGCAAGTTAGGATAGGTCCCTTCCTCCTTACATGAATCAGGAAACAAATGCCTTATTCACTTTTACATAACAAGCCGAGGTTCATTAATCATCTGATCCTACAACAATAGGAGACAAAAATATCTTGGAGGTGCCTCAGATGAATTATACTTGAAATTTGCCATGAATTCAAACACAAGAAAGTTGTTAAGATATGATTTCTGTATGGATAGATGACTCTTGATCTTTCTCCTTTGCTCCTCTCTCCAGCTCAGCAATCTCTGAGTGATGATGGACAATGACATTTAACTGCTTAAGGACTAACTTGTGGGGGGATTTAAAAAATTAATTAGGCAGAGGAAAAGCCCTCTAGCACTTTCAAACCATTATTCTTTTTACACTACATGGGCAATGGCATCCAGATGTCCACATGATGAGTTCCTCTCTTCATGCAATCAGATGTAGGGAACTAGGAGGAAGAAAAATATTGCAGCCTTTAAAAGGGGAAAGGTCCCATCAAGAGGCAGTTTTAAGCTAACTCCAGAATATAAATTAAAGTGAGTGAAACTTCATAATGCTCAGCTAAGGACAGGAATGTGTCATAGCAGTTCTTGCTGAACCCTTAAAGTTATCATTTTTTCCTCTCTTTCTCCTTTACCTAAACCTGAGGGCATAAACTTGCTAAACTAACAAAAATGCTGCTCAGTAAGAAGAGTGGCAGGCAGATGCCTGTATTATCTGTGTAGCTACTCACCACTTCTTCTGGTAATCTGGAACTGAAAGAGAAAGAATAGGATTTAATTTTAGACTTCTTTGACTGATGTTAGAATTTCTTGAAATGTATGTAACTGCAAAGTACTTTATTAAGCCTCTAAACTTTCCACCCAGATGTCATGCAGTTCAGCTGCAGATTCTTACCAGATGGATTTGCAAGCATATGTCTTCCTTGTTGGTTAGCCAAAGGAAAATGACTGAACAAGTCAGTTTATAAAAATGACTTAGGCTGATCGTGCTCTTCCTTTCACACCATTGCTGGAAAATTGCTGGGGAGAGAACAACTGAGAAGCAGACGGTATATGACCGTCAAATAAGAAGTTAAAATAATGATAATGAGAATTCCCAGCACTTATTATTCTCTGCTACAATAGTTTGATGGTTATATGCACCTGGAATCGTACGATATGCACATTCAAAATGCACTTACAAGGGCTACTCTTGGCTTTCTGGAACATGGCCTCCTCCTACTTGATTGCTCATACACTTTTCTCCATCCTCTAAGGAAACCTTTTCAAGTTTCTCCACTTCTCTCTGCCATCCCCTGATTCACCCATGCTTTGACACTTCACTTGGGTCGCTTCCTCCTTCCAGCATCCAGAAAAGCTTTTGGTTCTTCCTTCCAAGCTCAGCACTTGGATGGGCTTCCAAAAACCTAAGAATGGTCCTTAAGGGGAAATTGCCTACAGCTCCACAGCAAAACCAAAAATCTTTCTTTCTCTTGGTATCCTAGTACATGCTACAGCTGGGAGTAGGAATAGATATATTTGCAAATGGTGAAAAAAAAAGTAAAGGTGTTCTAAAAATGAGATCAGAGGTATGAATGGTGACAGTAAAAGTTATCTATCACACATGATCAGTAAAGAGAGACTTTCCACCATCCGAAAGAAATGTAAACCTGCACAAACTCCCCAGATACTCACAGCAGATACACGAAGGGCTCAGGTCTTATCACAGGACCTTTACCAATACTGCAAAAAAACTTTGTGATGGATAATGAAAATGGGGAACTCAGAATTTACCAGAATGAAAAAACTTTCTTGAGAAAGTTTCCATTTTAGCTTACCTATATTTCAAACCTCTGGATGAAGATTTTAGGGGGAAAAAAGTACTTAACAGACCATGGGAAATCTCAAGGTGAGAGCACAAATACTTCCAGGGAAATAAAAATGTTCCAGCCTCCTGCAAGTGAAAACTGATAATGCAGTGATGGCAGCTCAGGTTGAAAGGAGGCATGGTAATAAGGAATTCTTTCACTGAACCCCAAAAGAGACCATGAAAATAGCGGATGTGTATGAAGAACCTTAGAAGGGCATTTTGTCTCAGTTATCTGAGCAAGGTTACACCTAACTGCTGTATTACTGTAGCATACTGGGTAGTGCTAATAATATGCTGGACTGTGGACTACAGCGCATTAACCCCCACTTGGCTGAAACACAGGCTGGTAAAATTGCAAAAAGGTTATAGGATATCTGTTTTGAAAGATAATGAAGATTTGATGTGACTTTCCTAACAGACAAACATTGAGTAATGAGTTTCTACAGGGTTTTAAAAATACAGTTGTTTCCCTGTTTTTCAACACAAATTGGTTGGAGGAAAAATGTCTTTTGGTGAACTTATGGATGAACTGAGTGAAATTCTTGAGATAGGAGAAAACTAGGCTTGATGACTCAGGAGATCCTTTTTAGATTAATGGATATAGCCCATACATACTGATAAGCTATGGATAAATGACTTCTGGCTGATGTATTAAGCCATGTTAAACCTCATAGGGAGTAGTCTTGAAAATTTCATTTGGGTGGGTGATGCTGCGTGAAAACCTGTAAGAACTGCCATTTGATCTGCTGATGTTTAAAGCGTAGGAGCTGCAGCTTCATTTGCCTCCTTTGGGGTTAATGTGGGGTGTTGTATACAGAGATGGCAATGGGACACCTTAGATCCAGAGGCCAAATTCTTTCTCTTTCAGGTCAAACAAGCCCCTTTGTGCAGTCAAAACAGTAAGGGCTGGGAGGATATGGGCTTAAAGCAGACAACTGAAGCTGCTTGGGGATGCCGATGAGTGTGATGCAGCATGAAGGGTAAGGAAGACATGACCTTGAGGAGTAGAGAAAGTTTTTTGGCCTCAGCACTGATGGAGTGATAAGCAATCGTGAGACCGAGCACAGCACAGAAGGCAATTTCTTCTGCTTTGCTCAGGAAAGCAATCATTGCATATACCATTGTAATGAGACTACACTGAGAATTTTTCTGCTTGGTGTCACGTAGAAATCTTATCCTCTGGTACCTCCCTGTGACACCCATACTGAATGGCTAACCATATTCAGGTGAAATGGGGCAACAGTGTTTTCCATGTGCACCTAGAGTGCAAAACTGTCTCTTTTTTGAGAACTTTGTTTTCTTGTGAAAATTTAAAAAGTGTGACACATACTGTGTGTGGCTACCAGGACAGAGAGGAATTTTCCCTGGACTGTCCCCCAAAGAGTTTCTGTATTATTTCTCTGAAGAGTCTGTCTGCAGTACTACTGCAGGAACTAAGCAGCTTATGAAGGCTCACAGAGCACCAAACATCTTTCTAATTACTTCACTGCATGCAGAACAATTATAGAATAAAAAGGATGAAAGCCTAAATGAAGTACAGAGGCCCTTGAAAAATCCCACCGGGTCAAATGTTGCTGCCATCTCCTCCTCCTTTCCTCCTGACCTGTCCTTTCATCTCAGCATTAAATGCTCACTTCCTTTAAATAGCTTTTTTATCCTAACCAACTCTCCTAATTAACAAAGCTTCTTGAACTTCATTTTTGTTGACTGTCTGCAACAGAAAGCTTTAATGCTTCGTTCCTTGTAACTGAGTAAGCTTTCTGTACTCTGCTTGCACTGCTTCAAGCAGCCAGGCAGTGGTCATCTGCCCTGACAGTGCTAACTTGGCTTCTTCTGCCAGAAACAAAACAGATTCCGTGAGTTTTGGGTGTAAGATGGGTGAGGAGAATAGTCACTGTAAGACAGGGACTGTAAGGGAGAGCACGTACTTAGTATCAGTAAACACAAAGAGGAAAAATTCTGCCTCATTTATCCACAGACTGAGAAAGCTTCTTGATATTCTTCCTCCAGAGCAGCAATGACAGCACAATAAGTGATCGTTTTATTAATTTAGATGAATAGTAGCACACGTCCCTGCATTATATAATAATTTCATTAAAGTGAAGGATCAGTTTAAAACATCATTAAAATCTAACCAGCAGAAAATAATATGATTCCATCAACATTGGATTTAATTAAAACCTGTGAATTAGGAATACTGAAATGTGTGTTAGCTCTAGAAGGTCTCTCTGAAAACAGCATCATCTGGTACCTTACCCCTCTGTGTGTGGTGCCTCTCAGAGAGCAGGAGGTATCAGACAGGTGCAAGGAGTTCCTGGGATCCCAACTCAGTTAGTGATCAGTAAAGCCAGCAATAAAGATGGCCTGCACACAGTTGTTCAAAACATCCTTGAATGAGTCAAGCAGGGTTTCCACATTATCAAAATAAGTATTACTCATTCAATTCAGTCTCGAGAGTCAAAGAAGCAAATTGATTGATTCTCTGAACTTCGAGAAAAAATGGCTCCCAGCCAAAGCCTGCTGAAGACAAAGATCCCCTGCTGCGTTCAGTAGCTTGCTGGATCTCACCCAATGCAAGTAATTCCTTTTTTTTTTTTTTTTCCC
>JAWWES010000081.1:52183021-52198073 GCA_035583135.1 Lophotriccus pileatus
AGCCTTGGCCATACTGATCATCACCATTGGTCTACTCTGGCCTCCAGTCGGGAGGCCTGGAGACACACAATCTGTAACGCTGCTGCTTCTTTTGAGAACACGTGCAGGATCACTCTTGAGAAGAAACAGCGCAGAAAGAATCGCGTCTTGTCAATGCCACCTGGGGAGTCTTTCTGCTGTGCCTTTTGTAACCGGACTTGTCTGTCTCGAGTTGGCCTTTTTAGCCATCAGTGCGCTTGTAGCAAGCATGGGTAGAGCCCTTCCCAAATCTTTGTTCGCAAAGCCTAGCCATGATGATGATGATTAGAATACTAAAAGACAAATTGGGTACATCTTTTTGATCAGTGCCTCTCATCTCAGTAACATCCTTCCACACAAAAATTAAGTTGTAGAAGGTATAAACTTGTACATTACCACTGGAAATACAACTACTATGTCTGGATCATCCCCCTAAACCTCCATAGACACTTACTGAAACATAATTATTGAGGATGGAGGCACTGGTGTTAATATGCTACTGAATTTGGAGTAGGTTGTTGAAACTTCAATGAAGCCTTAGTCATATTTCATTTAAAGTTGATCATAATGAGTAGTTAGTGGTGCAAGTCATGGAAAAAATTTAGTCCTTATTCTGGGCAGTTGGACTATAATGTAACTATTATTCTGCCAAGAGATACACCTTTGTTTAAACAGCTAGATAGAAAAAATTGGTATTCCTTTTTTTTTTTTTTTTAAACACATCCTGGAAAAACAAATAGCTTTGAACAAGATAAGGAAGCTACAGAAATATAACATTATGTTTGTCTTGGCTAGTTATTGCTGCATTCATGAATATTTTTCCTACCTGTTTTTAAATGAATAATGCTAGTGTGGTTTCTCAACAGATACCAATTATGATTTTGAAAGGCTTTAGACATTTACTGAATATTTTATGTAATTTAAAAGGGCTTTCTTTTACTTACTGACAAAGGTTAGTACCATTTACATAATTATAAAGAAAAAATTCTCAAAATATATTCGAGGTGATCCTACTCTTAAAATACAGAGTTTGGAAAAAAAACAACTATGAATTTGGCTAATTTTTAATAGCACCTGTGAAGAATGTAGTGGAATGTTTTAATAAATACAAAATTATAGACATTATTTACAGTACATGTGGGGAAGCGAATGAAAACATTATATTTCTTTGTTCATAATAAAGTTATTACCTGCTTCATACACAGACCTTGTGGAATTGACTATTTCTCAATAGTATTATAAAAAACTGTTTCAACATAAATAAGAAACTGTTCAAAAAATCAATTTATAAGTACTATGTTCTTTAAAAATATTCACCAGTCTTGGTTCAAAATAAATAAAGTCTACAGAATACATGCATCTATGTGCACTGGGGTGCCCCCTAGGAATTTTTATACCTGTTACTCAATTTGAAAAAGAAAAATTGACAGAGGAGTGGTGGTCTCAAAAATAATGTATGCTTTTATGCTTCAGGAAAGAGAGGTGGCTGAGTAAAAGGAATATGTTAATATTGGCACCTCTACTGAGAGAAAGATGGCAATATTATTGTGAAACACCCAAGATTCCACAGAGAAGAAGTGTATTATGAATATTTCAGATGCAGTGCAAGCCTTGATCAGATAAAATAAAGTTTCATTAGTCCTACTGCTCCTGAAATTATTTCATTTTATTTTAAAATATATATATTTATTTCTATGCATAGATTCTGGGAGCTCTGGAGGTATAAGCTCTGAAGAGAAACTGGAATCAGGATGTGAAGGGAGGGGCTGTTTTTTACCTAGGGTTTACCTCCAACAAAAGCCTTATCTTATTTCTCTGCTGTGTCACCATGGCATGGTTCATGTGCCCTGCCTGTCTTGCCATCAAGCTGCAGCACGGTGAATGGAAAGTGTTAATTTATTGCCTAGACAAACTCTAAGGGGCACTGCTGCAACTTGCACTTTTGCTGAGAAAATGCCACATGCTGGGCTAAGTTCATTTGTACTCAAACTCTATTAAAGCTAATGGGCTTTCCCAGGGGATGAAGATGGTTCCTTGAAGCTGGGTGGAAATGAAAGAAGACATCACTTAGGGGAGCTGAGATATGACTGAAATGAAATGCAAAACTGTTTATTCCCAGATCAGGAGATGATTTTCCTTTTTCAGCTTATCTTAGACTGAAAGAATTTTATAGCATGGGATATCCACACCCTTATCTAGGCTAGATAATAAACTATGCACTAGGATGCATATACTTCCAGACTGTGCGGCTTCCACTTCCTCCAGCCCATTGCTTCAATCTCATTCTTGCTAATATGACTACTGGTTAAAAACAGCAGTACTTTCTCCCAGCTTTTCTTGCCTTAGCTGAGAAAAAAAAAAAAAAAAATGTAGTGCTTTATTGGTTCTCAAGCTAAACTCGGTAGTGATGTGTGTGTTAATAATTAACTGAAACGTGTTTTAGGGCTAAGCCTAGACACACACCTCCTGTTCCCCCTCATGAGGCTGATGGAGGCAGCATCTCATAGAATCATAGAACCACAGAATGATTTGGGTTGGAAGGGACCCTCTAAGATCATTCTGTCTGACCCCTCTGCCACCAGCAGCGGTATTTTTCACTACATCAGATTGCTCAAATCCCTCTCCAACGTGGCCTTGAACACTTCCATGGATGGGGCATCCACAACTTCCCAGGCAACCTGTTCCAGTATCTCACCATCCTCATTGTAAAAAATTTCTACCATATGTACAATCTAAATCTACTGTCTTTCAGTTTAAAACCATTGCCCGTTGGTCTATCACTACAGGTAAAAAGTCCATCCTCATATTTCTTACAAGCCACCTTTTGGTATTTGGAAGGTTGCTGGAAGGTCTCCCCAGAGCCTTCTCTTCTCCAGGCTGAACAGTCCCAACTCTACCAGACTGTCTTCATAGGAGAGGTGCTCCAGCCCTCTGAGAATCTTTGTGGCCTCCTCTGGACTCACTCCAGCAGGTCGCTCCCGCGGAGCCCGTTACCGTCCCCTGGGGGCAGGCACGGGGGCAGCTCCGGCGCTCACCCCGCCGCCACCGCCCCCTCCCGGCCGGGCAGGGCGCGGGGCGGGGCCGGGGCGGGCCGGCTCCGCTCCCCGCCCTCAGCCGCGGCAAGGTCCGGCCTCTTTGTGCCGCCCGCCCCAGCACCGCGCCGGTCCCCGCCTCCCCTCGACCCCGCTCGGCTCCGGCTGCCGACGGGGACCGGCGGGTCAGCCCGTCCTCGCCCTACCGCGGGGCTTTCTCACCTCCCTCCCCGCCCCGTCGCTCTGGCCGCGGCGTGAGCTGCTCGCCGCCCCTTCCCCCGGGCTGCCCGTCATCCCGCCGTGCGCACCGCTGCCCGGAGCTCTCCCGCCGTCGGGGATGGCGGGGCTGGCAGCGCCCGTGCGCGCCTGAGCCCAAGCGGCGAGCCCGCCGCCGCTGAGGGAGGAGGAGGAGGAGAAGGAGGAGGAGGAGAGATGAAGCGCTTCCAGCCTGGGGTCGCGCTGCTGCTCTCGCTGCTGTGGGAGGTGAGATGGGCCAGGGAGGGGGCGCTGCCTTGCGGCAGCCCTGGGTTCACCCCGGGGGGATACGCTATCGGTGTCTGCCTGGAGCTGAGCGGCCGGCGGGGCGAGGCTGTAGCCCGCACGCAGCTGGAATGTGTGCGGGGGAGGTGATTTGTTTTGGGGTTAATGCCTTTGCCGGAGAGCGGTGGCTCCACGGGCTCCCGGGCAGTGTGCGGGGGAGTGCGTGGGAACGGTGGGGAGGTGCGGGCCGGGGTGGGCGAGACCCGGCGGGGCTGCGATGCCCGCGGAGGCTGCGTTGCGGTGGATTACGGGCTTAGCGGCGGCCAGACTCGCCTCCTGTCCAGTGTCTTACTGCGGGATCAGAGGAAGATTATCCGCGGTGTGATGGAGCGGAGTAGCACCGTAACCGTAGGCAGGGGCACAGGCTGCTGGAACCTGCCCGTTCCCAACAGGCTGGCTGAGTCTCCAAGGATTTAGAGGAAAGTGCATCTCTTGTTTGGGCAAAGTGTCCGTTGCGGCGGCATCAGCTCAGGAGGAGCCGTGGCAGCACCGAGCAGCGTGGTTAAACTTCTGGGAAAGCCTGGGTAGCACAGCTGTCGTAGTTACAACAAACAAACAAGCAGAAAAACAAGGAATTAGGAGCTTTCATTAACCGGAGAAGGTATTTGTCCTTTGCAGCTACAGAATCATAGAATAGTTTGGGTTGGAAGAGACAAAGATCATTTAGTTTCAACTTCCCCACCATGGGCAGTGATGCCACTCACTAGATCACGGGGTTGTGAAAAACAGCTCTTTTTTTTCAGCAGGCAGATCAAAAAATGTTTTCTGGTGGCGAGCTATCACTTGGTCTTTGGTTTAACCTTGGGGCTGGGATCAGGCTGTGGGGCCACCCTGGGACAGGTTCATGGTGGGCACGCTGCCATATGCAGCTCCCGGTGACAGGTTTGCCAGCGTGCTGGAGTCATCGCCAGGACACGTGCGGTGGAAGCTTGCCGGGGTGACTTCGCAAACACCGGTGGGCTTGTCTTAGGTACATCTCTACATTTTAAAGCCCGGAGGCGATGTAGCTTAAAACGTCAGAGAGGTGGAGAGCTGTGTTGCCTCTGTGACAGAGCAGTTTAGGCAGAAAATTAAATATTTCTTTTTAAAAAACAGCATACAACTAAACCCATACATGGAAACCAGAGTCTGGCTGTGTAATTACTGCTTTCAGCAGTGGATATAATTCATGAAAATTATGTTTGCTACATGTTTATGCCACCTACATAGATGAATGATTTCTGGTGTGTTGCCCACTATGTCATCCAGCATCATCCCATTAGAACACTCAGATCAAAATCACCACTTAATGTAAATAAATGCAACTCTTTACAAGTTAATTGGTCTGCATCTTGTTACTCCGGCTGTAAACCTGGCCCTGATTCTGGACCACAATTGCTCTTGACTCTGCAGAAGCTCTTCAGAAAGCAGGAATAGCAAAATGTCAGTTAAATGAAACGAACACCACCATTTCCCTGAGGGATTCTGTTCATGTGAGACTGTGAAAGGTTTTGCCCCTCCAGGATCTGTTTGATTAGATGTCTCTGGTCTCTTAATGTGTATGCTGCTGAAAAAGATCCTTAGTGCCTGAAAAAAGTAATTTGCATAAATCCTCTTTGGATGTAGCCAATGTTGCTGTTATTTAAGCTTTTGTACTGGTTTTAATTGTGGGTTTTTTTCTTTTAATCTAGAATGTTTGTTTTGCCATCTGGTTTTGTGAAAAAAATTTTTTTTGGTTGGAAATGCTTAGGGTGCCTATTAAAATTAGATGCTTTGTAAATAAGGTTGTATTCTACAGGAAAAAAAGGCCCAGAAAGAGACTGCTGAGAGTTTAAGTAACTTAAATGGAGACATCTGGTTGTTTTGAAGGTTTTTGATATATGAAACTTTCGCTGTCTTCTGCACAAAGTTCTGTACTGGATATTATCTGAAATAGCATTGCTGCAATTGTTTTAAATATATTTGCAGCTTCAGTATTATCTTAGTTATTACTGAACAAAGGATGAGCTGAACAATATGTTTTTCATTCATCATTTTACAAAAGGCTTTGACTCTTACCCAAATACCGTGAGGAGGAAGCCATATAGTCCTTCAGAGCAATTTGCAAGTTTACTGATTCTAATCAAGTTTTCCTTGGTTAAATTACACAAAATACATGTTGCAAGATGTTCATGTATTGTCTATTTGTATGCATGCAAAACCACTGTTTCTGGTTATACTGATAAAAGGAATAAACTGCTTCACAAGTAATCACACATCAAATTCATGGTGGGTGTGAGTTTGGATGTGGGGACCATGGGGGCTTTCAGGTTGAAGCCTAGTTGGTAGCTGACTGTGCCAGACTCCCATGAGGAAGATTCAAAAGAAGGACTGAGGGGTGGGGCAGGGCAAGACACGTGCCATGTGCTGGTGGGTCCTTTCACAAAAGTAACTAAAGGCATTGCTATTGAAGCAGGATTTACGCCTAAGAAATTGTTAGCTCTTGGAGATAGGGTGCCAGTCCTTTCTCTTGAAGAGCTTGAGATACACTAATTACAGAAATACTCAGAGCACTGTGGTGGTAGGAGTGGGTAATTAATTTTGAGTTTTCTGGTTTGATAAGGGTTTTTCACTGTAACCACAAAGACCATGATGGAAGAAAAATCTCCAGCCCCAGGTCCCAAGAAACTCTGCTCTGGGAAGACCTTGTTGTCAGGGGAGAAAAGCCAAAGATGCCATGGGTTTCGCTCAGAATGTAATTGCAGTTGGACAGTTTAACAAGTAAGCCAAAATGAGGTGGATAACTTGACAGGTAATTTTGGTTCCTGCAGAAAGAAATGAAGACTGCTGAATCTTTATCTGCCATTTTCAAATTAATTTGGCCACTTAGAGGTAGCAATGTGTTATTAACTGCAGTTGCTTGAAATGCCCTTTTCCACATGGAGCCTAGATGTCTGGTATACCTGTGGTACCAAGTTATGTGATTTTAGCATTCACAAATAACCAGTGGTCTTGCTAGCACGGCTTGTGGTTCCCTCAACAGGACTGTATTTTGTCTTAGTTCGCTCTCAGTTTTATGGAAAGCTTTGAGGAGGTCCTTAAAGTGATGTCTGTTCTGGGTATATATCTAATATTTTCTGCTTCTGTTTTATCAGTGATCCCAAGGGTTTTGGCTGTCTGAGCTTAAATGTGACTGTAATGAATAGTGATGTCTTTGAAATGGGAAAAAGTAAAACTAAGCAGGCAGTCCCCTCCACCCCCTTGATGATGAAGTGAGCTTATTTTCAGCCTGAATGAGGCCATCAGAGTGTCTCTGTAGGGCTTACTTCTCAGACTGAGTGCTTGCTTTCCCACCAGTTGCAGAAGTGCTAGAGGGAGGTGAGCTCAGTGGCTGAGACTCAGCTCAAAGCTGTGGAAGCTGAACAGAGCTGTTTCAACCCAACAGAGGACCCTGTCTGTGCTGCAGTGATAATAAAGGTGTTTTATTGTTACTGCTGCAGAGTAGCTTGCTGGATAGCCTCAACTTCCAAAATAATTTTAGGTATCTAAGCCTCTGGTTGGCCCATACGTTTTGTCCAGGGGAATCTAGGAGCAAGTGCAACTGTCTGAATATTTAAGTCAACCTTTTTAGTGCTCTTGATTAAGATAAGCTGACACCTAGTAGTGACTGTAGGTGGTGTGAGACTTGGGTGAGAATCCATCCGCAAAGGTTTCCACCAGGCTATCCAAAATCAAGAATATTACTTTTGGATATAGTGGCATTGATATTTCTACACACTGTGTTTCTCGTTGCTGAGAATTATACTGTGGATGCTGACAGAAACTGATAATTGGATGGTTGAAAAAAAGCGATTGAATTAGTCCTTTTCTTGTTAATTTGTCAGATGAAAGATAATGCATAAGAGCCAAGTGCCTTTTTTAAAAGAGTAAGAGAATGGACATGTCATAGGAACAGCAAAGTGTGTTATCTTGAAGGAAAATTCAAATACTCCCGACAGTCTGTCATACAAGATTTGTTTAAATAAAAGCAAAGTTGGCTGTTGCTTCTCAGTTGGGTAACTGCTGTGTTGAGCTTTTTAGTATTATTTTTGTAAGTGGACTTCAATAGGACAGATTTTATCAAATCAGAGAAACCTCAAATTTCTGTCCTTCCTGAAGAGGTTTGTGTTAGGTTTGTTTGTGGTTTTGTTTGTTGTTTGTTTTTTATAAATCATTGTAGGAAAAAGAACATTAAGATGAGCAAACCTACCAGTCTTAAAGAAAAGACCTTCACATTTTGATCGTAGTAGGCACAGGCAGAGTTGAAGAAGTTGTGAGGATTATGGGAACCACCCTGCCCACCGCATCTCCTGTTTCTGGTATTTTTCCTATCCATTAGTGGTCAGGTTTTCCTTTATATATATGTGATATAAAACTGTATGTACCCTTAAATGTATGAATGTGTGTGCACACTGCAGTTGTTGTCTCTATGCTATCCCTCTCTGTGGAAGCCCACTGATGCTGTCCTATTGATGTTTTAACTCTTGTGGGTGTTGTGTAAGTGGGTGTTGGGAAGAATAAGGGGAAAAGTCTATCTCAAAAATTCTGTAAGAGAGTTGGTGGTGTAGATGTGTCCTCTAACCCTCTCCTACTTTTTGATTTTAGCTACATAATGCACATAGCAGCTTAAACAATTTTTGGTGATTTTTTTTTTTTTTCCTTACCCTCATGTAGCTGATTGCAAAGTAGCTCCTGCATTACTGAGTGAAGGCAGGAAAGAGCTTACTTATGATTTATAGTTTGAGGATCCAACTGGTGCTGGCAAGTCTTCCCTGTCTCTTGACAGCAGGGAGATGGGCTGTGATTTCCAGGCGGGAGGACTGAGCTTGCACACTTTTCTCACTTTGCTCCTGCTGAGGAGAAGACAAATTCGTGTTCCCTGTGGGAAGGGAATGGTGGCCAAATGCCATTTACATTCTCTGAGGGGAGATGGAAATAGCTGTGAGGTGCAGTGGGTTTTTTTGGGCTTAGTGTTTTTTTTTTTTTTTTTTTTTTTTTTTTTTTTTTTTTTTTTTTAATTAGAAAAAAGCAACTATAAAATGTGTTTATATTTTTTTATAGCAGTCAAAATTATTTAGCACTTTCCGTTATGCTATCTCCATAAAAGGGAAGTCTTCTGACTCTCTTTTCTCTTGGTACTTTCCACTCAGCTAATGAAGGTGACTGAAAGGGTGTGTTAGACTTGACCAAAGCAAGCCTTTAGACTTCAGGTGCTCCTTTAAGATGGGTTCAGCTAAAATCAGTGAAAAATGGCTCAAATTTATTTTTGTTTACTCCACTAAGTAGAGGCTTAGGAAAACAGGAATGACTATGCCAATATATAGGCTTGCTCTGGTCATCTGTCTAAGCTGAGTGTACAGCCAGGAACAGATTAATGCTTGAGTGTATGCTATAGAATTTAAAATAAAAATTTGTATCTTGCTGGGGCTTCAAATTTGCTGTGATATAAAGTAATGATTTTTCATATGGATTTTACAGAAAGCTAGCATATTTTTACTTTTTGGGTCTAATTTTCAAAGATGCTGTGTTGCCTTGTATTCTCAGCAATGCAGCTGTTTCCAGAGTTTCTTTTGCTGAAGTTTTTGTTGAAATCCTGTTAGTTTGGTATGGCAAATATAAACTCTCTTTGGACTAGCAGGAGGCAAAGCCTTTTTAAAACAATTGTGTTTTCTTTGCCTGAATAGTGCTTTTCAGAAAACGAATCTGAGGTCTGTCTGAAGTCTGGGAACACAGTCTGGGATTTGGGCATTAAATAGCACTTTCAGGACAAAGGAGTGCTAAGGTCTTAAACAGTGGACATTATCACTTTCCTGCTATCAGTACGGTAATACATGAGATGGGATGCCATGCCTGGTGTTTCAGGAGGGCATGAGAGGGGAGTCTGGGTTTGTTGATTGCTTTTTTTTTTTCTTTTTGAGGACAGTGTATCTTGACAGGTGTCTTACATATTAAGTCAAAGAGTTTTCATTGGTGAGTTAAAAATGTCTTTCTTCTCAAGTGTGTCTTCAACTTTGTGCTAAATAGTTGTTAACTAAACCTGTATTTTAAATAGCTCAGCTAAAAAATCTCTTCCTCTTTCTCAATGACTCAGCTTTCAGTCTGGTAAATTTTTAAAAGGAAAGGATTTGACAAGAAGTGGTTTCTAATCTGTATCTCATCCAGTGAAGACACAGATTATTGCTGGCAAGGGTGGTTTCTAATCCGCTGTTTTACAATTTCCCCGGGTCTAGTGACCACGCAGCCACAAAAGGATCGTATCAACGCACTGATGCTATGAATGACTAAGCCACCAAAAAGGGGATGGTGGGGGAAAAGCATAAGGCAATAATTTTCCATTGGTTCAGCCTTCCATTGGTTGCTGCATGAAACTTGCTGCAAGGGAGGAGGGGGAATGTGTCGCTTGGGGCAGGACTGCTCATTTTGGTAGCACACTTCTTGTTTCGATACATTAGGTATTTCCTAGTTGAAATCATCAAATCCTCTTGGTTGGAAAAGGCCTTTAAGATCATTGATTCCGGTGGTAAACTTAACACAGCCACATCCACTGCTAAACTGTGCCCCTAAGACAATACAAAGGCAACTATGCAGACCTTTTCCATATTCTGCTAGAAGGGCAAACTAGCAGAGTCTGATTTTTTTTTTTTTTTTCACCCTGAAACGTGCCATTAGATGAGACTAATTTCTCCAGAGGATGTCCTATCATTTTCCCAAATTGCTTGCCAAGTGTCTCTCAGAGCAGAAGTGTTCAACCAGGAGCTAATGACCTCCCCAGACTTTCCCATCTGTGGGGTGGGAGGAGGTCATGGCTGGAGACTGCCCTTCTGGAGAAGGTCCAGCATCAGTTGCAGTGTGGGAGGGACTATTGTGCTTGAGTCCAGCCAATGGGAAACTGCAAGCACAGCAGTCTTCTGCTGCACATTCCATCTCTCTTGTTTGGAGGTGTGAAAGAAAAACCTTGTCCTTTCATTGGAAGTGACTGTGAAGTGATCTGGGCCTTAGTTTCCAATTTCAGTGGCTGTGGGAAATGGCCATTTGTGAAGGCTGATGAAGCAGGGTGGTGGGAATGTGCCCATACTCCAGCCCTGGCTGCGCTTGAGCCCTCTGTAAGCAGCTCATCCTTTCCAGCTGGAGTAGGGATGATGGTATGCCAGTTGGCTTGGTCTCCCACCTCTGAAACTGATAGGCTTCATGCAACTAAATAGCTGGCAATAGTTTTGAGGATGGATCCTTCCTTCTCAGGTCTTGTGCTGGTGGAATTAGAAGTGAGGATCATGGACCCCAAGTATGTAGCCAATACCTCAAGAAAGCTGTCTTTCTAAGGCAGTTACATTTAATGTTTTCTTTATGCCTTTTTAGTTACATGCATTCCAGTCCATTCGGATCTTCCCTTAGAGGATGAAGAACTGGAGAACCTTGAAATTAAATTAATATGAGAGAAACATGGGCATGTGCAAAGGTGGCAGAATCTCGCTGACAGCAGACCGAAGACCACGGGCAGCATGTGTCAACCTTGATGTGAGAGGGGTGTTTTGTTGCACATGTTCGTCCTCTTGGGGCTCAATGGCTCTGCCACCCAAGGGAAGATCATGCTTTTGTAGACCTACTCTGCTTAGCCTGGTCTTGCCAGCAGTGTAGTTGCAGTGACAGGCTTGTGCCACTTTATGATTAAGACCAGGTAGTGTGCCTATGATCTAGAAGGTTTAGTTGTCAATAAATTAGGAGCTCTGTCAGGGAATGTGTAGTAGCAAAGAAAAAAAAAAAAGACAGGCTTCTTTTGAGTTGCTGCAAACTTGTGTGGTGTTTTTTTTTGTTTGTTTTTGTGTTTTGTTTGTGGTTTTTTGTTTTGGTTTGGTTTTTTGCTGGCATAGTTGTATCTTTCTGCCTGAATGTCTGTGGATGTAGGTAGACCAACAGAATTATTTCGTGTGTCCTGGTCTCAGTCTTTTTGGACAGGAGACTCTCCTTATCTAACCAGAGAAGTCTAGGTGTTTATACTTTCCTGGTTTTATTACAGTCCCTTTAGGGTCAACACAACAGATTGATATTCAACTGTGCAGTCCCATTTAAGTATGACAACAGACAGTGTAAGGGGTCTGTACCTGGGGAATTGCTCAGGTTTAACTCAGTGTTTTGTTTCTCCCAATTTCATTAGATCTCTTCACTGAAGTTGATAGAAAACCTGTAAACTTAGTGAATTCCTTTCTTCTTTCCTCTTTATATATCTGTAAATGTGGAAAGTCAGAGCAGGCACTTCTCGCTGTGGTGGGTGACTGTAAGTATGCTTCAGTTTTTGATGCAAGAACCAGGCAAGGATGAGTCAAGCATTTTCTTTCATTTCTGCTCCTTGGAGAGAAAAATGCATTGCTTATTGCTACAGATAATTATCTCAATACTGGTGTAAGTGAAATCTGGGAACACTTACAGTGTAAGTTCCCAGCTCAGGGCTTTACTTCCCTGCTGCATTTGGAGCCAGGGGTTTAACCCAGTACAGGAAGGGTAATGGGTACAAAAGTTCACCTTCATTTGTTCAACTGTCATTAAGTTTGGCAGGATTTCAGTCCAAAACAGAGGAGGATACATGCTCTCTAAATATGAGGCTTTCAAGTGGTCAGACAGTTGTCTAGCCTAAAAAAAAAAAAAAAAAAAAAAGGAGGGGAAGAGGAAGAAGTTTTAGATCTGCTTTACATGGTTTGCTTTTCTTTTTCAGGCTAACATAAGCTGCTCCTATCTTGAGTGTTCTCTTGCCTATCCCAAGCATATATCCCTAATGATAATCATGATTTTCAGTGGTTGAGCAGCAAAGATGCTGAGAATGTGTGCTGATCCTGAGCTGGCAAGCAGTGCTGTCACAATGGGTACTAATGTGTATAGAGGGGTTTTGTGTCAGGGACCCCGATTCTGCTGTGCTCTGCTTCCTGACTTAAGCAACTCGCATCTCCTGGCTGTGATACAGAAATAATAATAGCATATGGGATTGGGTTAAACCTTTTCAGAACTGGGTCATCCTGTAGTTTGAGATAGTGTAAGATAACATTAAGCTGTTTTCATTATTTTTTTTCTGTAGCTGAAACAATAGTGGTCTCTGTTCCCCAACTTGTGTGCTGTGTGTCCCTGCATAAAGCACATTGTGTTACGCTAAGGCTGGGGGTTTGCCTGCATATTTCTTAGGATGACCTATATACCTAGGGAAGCTAGGGAGCAGAGGAGGTATAAGTGCCTAATAACGGCCAGATACTACAAGTTGCATAATCTTGAGGAAAAGTTAAGGCAGATGCCTTTGGATTTGAGTGTCAGTTGGAGGCGACGAATTAAGATCAAAATTGTTAGTCTGTTCTGTCTTCTGTTCCTTTGGTATTTACAGAACTTTGTCTTTGGTTTTCAGTGGTGTTAATACCTTGTTCTTGAGGAGCTTAACAGTTTGGGGCTTTCCCATAATGCTAGCACCATGCAGCTAGCAGAATTTAATGCTGAACTTGCAGCATGGTAATGGAAAACTCTTTCAGGATTTGCAGGTGATCTGTGGATCTTGGAGCTTCTGTTTTCTAAAGTCCAGGACTTAAATTTTGTCTTCTCACATGCTGTGAGTAGTGCTTTTGATGCTGACCTTTTAAAACCCTGGATGAACGTTAGGATATTGGGTCTGGTTACACCTTCTATGTGGCAATTGTCTGTGTAGGTATCTGCAGTGTTCTTAGAAGGTATTTAATGGGATCCTGAATATGCTGTAGGAGACACATTGGAGTATGCCCAAAACATGGCTGGTGAGACTTCCCAGAGTGTCTGTGCTGACCCACGCTGCCAGCTTTGTGTATGCCTGTCACAAGGCACCGTGCGGGAACACATTTAGGTTGCAGCTTCACCTGGCTTTCTCTGTGGATGAAACACAGGCATGTCTGTGTCACAAAGCCAGGGGGATTAGGATTAAGCTTGTTTTAATTCTGTAGTAATCTTGACTTCCTATTTTTATTAAAGCCCTAATCCTGGCCTGCATCCAACAGCCGCTAAAAGTCAGTGGAGACATCCCACTTGCTTCGAGTGTGTGCTGGGACAGGCTGCCCAGAGGGCACTGGGTGCCTTTGATTTTGCTATCTCAACCAGCCTGAGGTGTGGGTGATCTTTGCTTCGTGCAGCTTTTGGAGCAGTGTGGGCAGGGATGGTGGTGTCTCCCTTGAGCTCTAGGCACATGTTTATACATCACTGGTTCTGAAAAGTCCAGTTGCCTTGAGGCAGCTCTTGCTGTTGCTCACCCGTGCACCTGCAGTAGCCAGCACATCCACCCGTGGTGCTGCTGGTTGGTGGAGCTCTCCTTGGGGAAGCAGCTACTTCAGCTAGTTGTGGTCACTGTCCACGTTGCATAAGGAAAAAAGCATTGTAGTGATTATATAAAAGATTATGTAACTGGGTAATTTGGTAATTGCCTCTCTGGTGAACGCTAAGAATAGCTTGTGAATATACATTTATTTCTGTGATAGCCATCCACAGTGATTAAGTGTTGGAAACAGTGGGTGCTGGGCAGTGGCACAGGGTGAAACACTGGTGCCTGCTATGTAAGTGTTTGCATTGAGGCTCCCCAGCTCCGTCACTTCTGTGCTGCTCTGGTGAGACACATTAGCTCCTGTTCCCCTTGTCCCATAGTGTGGTGTGACCTGATCTGCAGGTATGGTGAAGGTATAAAACTGCTCTTGATGAGCCTGTGCTAGCTGTTTGTGGCATCCTGATGAGGATATGCAAGGCATAGGCAGAGCAGATGGTGGAGGTGGGAACACATGTTGCTTCTCCACGAATTTGGGCTGTTTCAGCTTTCTCTTGCTTCCCAGAGTATCTGTTTTTCATGCTTAAGTTGCCAGTACCCACACCACCCTTCCCTATTCCTCCCTCCCCCCGCCCCCCCCACCCAGCCTGGTGAAGTGTCTGTGAGGGGCTGGAGAATTTTCAGGGCTGGACAATTTCCAGGACCCTGATGAGGAGCAAGGAGCCTCCCAGGCTGGTTTGAGACAACTAAGATGACCATGTGTGCTTCAATCCAGCTCCTACTTGCTCGTGGGTTTATTCCTCACTTACAGAAGGGAGGGTGACTCATGAAAAAATCAGATGCAGCCAAAGCCAGTGAGAGCTCTGCAGTGCTAATTGAAGTCTTCAGAGAGAAACTGGGGAGGAGATGAGTGCTGTTCCTTGCAGTCTCTTAGCCCTAGGAAGGTGCAGGGGTGAGCTAGGGATAGCTTGGGAGAAGGCAGGAAGCTCCTTGAGAGGTTGTGGCAGAGAGAGGAAGTGAGCAAAAGAAACTCTGTGAATGCCAGTGGTTCATTTGGGAACATTAGTCCTGGCTCTGAAAATGTTCCAGCAGTTCTCAGCTCAGCTGCTGGAGTCTGAGTAGCTGCTGTTTTTTGGTGCTTTGGGGGGGGGGGGGGGGGGGGGGGGGGGGGGGGGGGGGGGGGGGGGGGGGGGGGGGGGGGGGGGGGGGGGGG
>JAWWES010000081.1:52198173-52210605 GCA_035583135.1 Lophotriccus pileatus
GCTTGCCCCGCCCCCCCCCCCCCCGTTTTTTATGGTTTTAATTTGTCCTCCCATTCACTGTCCTTAAGATACAGTTTGCCACCTTTTCTCATTGCTACGACTACAATGTCTTCTCTACCTTGAATTACTTTATCAGCTCCTCATCTCTTGCTGCCTGAAGCTCAAGCTGTTTAACCTTAAGTTCAAACTGCCACATAATCCTCTCTCCACCTACAGCTCTGACCTGGTTTCCTCCTCCTCCTCCCAGCCTTGCTCTGGACTGTCATTTTACTTTTCTTGGCTTAGGATGGCTTTCTTATCTCTTTTCTGTGTTATTGATTTCATGATTTGCAATAGTTTCCACTTCCTTGGCTGCTGAGTCCCTGTTCTCTTTTTAAAGTGTTTTTTTTCTGTACTTTCCTCTTTTATTTCTTTTCTAGGCTTTCTTAAGTTCCATCTATGATTCAGCCGTGGCACATCCACTTCCCACATGGGTTTTGCCTCTTCCATAATTTCATTTCTTTACCCTACTTGCAGAAGGAAAGGCTATACCATCTGCACTTAATAGTGTCTTATAAATCTATTTCTCATGTATTGCAATTATGCATTGGATACAGGTTAAAAAAATATAATTTAAAATCATTTTTTCTTGAAAGAGGTACAGATTTCCATCCTGTCTTTTTGCCTTGAATATCTGTTTCCTTGCATGCTTTTTCTCCTTTTTGGATGTTAGGATAGAGGTTTGAGGGTTCAGCTTGCTGCTTCACCCAAGAATTCCCGTTGCAGAATGGGTGACTGCTCATTACAGAGGGTTGTCTTTCATACAGACTCTTTCTGCTTTGTATTTATGTCTCCTACTTTCAGTAGAGTATAACCCTGGAGTGCACTACTGTTGCTGTCAGGGCAAAGGAATGTTAGGGGAATGTTTTTAATACACATATGGTTGTTGCGTAATGTAGAAGGAAAGTGGGCAGAGGAGACTGCATGTGCTGCTCTCTGTGAACTGGAAAGGACAAGGACAAGCACAGACCGTGGATAACATGGAATTATTATGACACCATGTAAATTCTTAGATGCTTAATGGACTTAATTTTTCAGTCTCAAACTACACATCTAGAAAAAGATGTGAGTGAAGTTGAGAGGTTTTGTGCAAAAGCATGTAGGGAGGTGTGAGAGCTGTTGTGGGAGCTTCTGTGATCTGAAAACTTTTTAATTTGCAACTGTGCAGATACATTAAGAATAATTCTATCCAGACTGATAGGCAAGTGTGAAGTAGTGAAAAGCTAGGAAGCCAAAATTCATCTACTGTAACTTTTTTAAACCAGTGAAGCTGAAATGGTATCTCATTTACATCAGTAGAGGTATGTCTGTAAACTCCTGCCTAGGATGAAAGAAAAAGATTAATTCTTAGTTTCATTTCAGTAAGAGGGCTCAAGGTATGTAAATATAATATAAAAAGATATGAAGACAATTTTTAGATCTGGTGCAGAGACAAGGTACAAGATCTTGCTTTACTTTTGTCTGCCTTGCCAATGCCACATGCAGCATATATAATCTGATTCATTTTAGTAGGAGTATTATCTTCTATGTTCTGGGACCTCCAGATGCAGACTTTGACAATGCAGGTTTCTAGTTTGTGACAGGAACCCTGGAGTTCAGCTGGAGTGTGCCAGTTATATTGGATGTGTTGGCACAACTCTCACTTGTGGGAAGGAGGATAATGGGTTACATGTTTTGGAGTATTAACTTGGACCCTAATTGATTATCTGTTCCCTTCAAAGAAAATAGTCTGCAAAGATATTAAATTCCTTATGAAGGTTCAAGCTCAGTTAAATAGATTCACTTAAATAGATTTCCAAAAGCAAATCTGACAGAGGAAAGAAAAAAAAAGAGCAGTGTCAGCAAATATCCTGCTGTCTCTGGAAGTGCCTGATGGAGCCAAATTAATAACTTTAAGAAGTTTCCTTTTGAAATGTTCCTGCAGCTAGCTTTTAAAAAAGATCTAGAGAGGCTTGAAAGCAGGAGCCCTTTGTAAAAAGTCTTTACTTCAAGCAAGAACAATTAAACGTGATGTGAAGCAAGGACACTTAATACTGGCTTTCCTGATACTGTCTAAAGAATGCTTGGAAACCGTATTCGCAGTGGTAGGGATGGCACTTGTAATCACACTGTCAGCAAGTGTTGCTCTAGCCCTGCTAATGACTCCCTGAACATCTCCCTGAATGTGACTGTCTCACTTGTGAGGGTTGTAAACAGCTGGGTCTTGAGGAAGGATTGAGATCTGACTGTAAAGCTGTCTGTATGAACAAATGACTTCCAAGGTCTTAGTCTCCCTGTCTATGCAAACTTGCCAAGTTTGTCTGGACCTGACCCTCACTCAGCCTGGTAGATATTTTTGCAGCCAGTTGATGGTGGGGACATGCCACCTTTGTGCCTGAGAGCTTGTATGTGTGTCAGCTTGGCACAGAAGTGCCTGTGGAACCAGCATGATGGTTACAGCCAGCAGGGTGGTGTCCTGCTGCTGGATTGTGTACAGCTTCTGCCTGGAGGTCTGCCAGGACCTGCAGGGACAGAGGTGCTCACACTCGGACACCTGTGCCTAGAACATGTGCTAGAGGTGGGAAAACTACATCATGTACATGACTTCAATATCTGGCTGTTCAACTGCAAGAAAAAAAAAAGATCAGCATTCCATTCTCTTTCAGTGCTTTATGTTGTTCTGGAGGAGAAATTCTTTCTTAATGATGTCCTAGACTTTGATATATATGCCATATTCATGGTAACAGCTTCTCCAACTATCCGTCTTCCAAATTAGATTAAATCTATTTGTACATTTGTGGTGTTTCTTCATGCTTTATTCAAGCACAAGTAATCAAGTAAAGAACAAATCAGGTGGTTATGCCTCAGAAGTCTCTGACAGTACTTAGATTTTTATGGGAAACCAGAATTTTGCAGTTGTTTGTAATGACAAAAAGGATGCTTGTCTGGCACCTCTCACAGAAGGATTTCGTAGTACTTAAGCAGTATTAAGTATGTTATAGCATGTTCCAGTCACGTCCAGTCCAGATGCATAACCATTGTACAGATGGGTAAGTGGGCAGAGAGTATTGAAAGGGTCATGCAGGGTGTTTCTGGCAGAATTAGAAACTTAAAATTTCTGATTTCCAGTATCCCACTCCAATTCAGTAGGAGAAAACTGCTTTGATTTCACAGTAAATGCTTTGCAACAAGTCCTTCCATGAACTTCTAAATACAGGCATTTTTTGGAAGTCCCATGAAAGACATCTTGTACGTGGGGGATGGATCTGTCCAGTCATATGAGTGGTCTGGAGGAAGATTATTTGTATTGGAACTGCTTTCTATGTGGAAATATCAAATTGTAACTGTAATGTTTGTTCAGCGTGTGTTAGTAGTGAATCTGAGATCAATAGATACATCCAGATTCTTACTCTTAGTCTTTTGATGTATGCATTTGGACACTTACCATTGAACTATAGTTGTATTGGGATTGTGTAATACACTTAATGACTTTCTCATAATCTAATTAACCTCAGACTGTTAGTGATGGCAATACTTATTTGGGTAGAACATGAATTAACAGAAGTCTCTACCTGCAGCTCACCTCTTTGGATAGCTGACTAAATGTGTTTAAGCTATTGTTGTCTTCTTACTGCTGCAACTGAAATACTGTAGGAACTAACGCTTGCATGTGAGGTTTTTTGTTCTCCCCCCCTTTTTTCCATTTTTTTTTTCCCTTTTAATCATTCATTGAAATATGCAGTCTTAAGACAGTCTAAAGTTTTGCAAAATTGGGTCAATGCCACTGAGTAGATTTAGTCAAAATAGAAATAAAAGCACATGAGAACAGTTTCAGCACTTTCAAAAACTGCTTTTAAGTACTTCCAAAAGCTATGGAATTGAAAGTCCAGGTTTACAATATGTGATCAGAGTGAAACTTTTTCTGAAAAGCTTGGCATTCTCCCAGGGTGTGGGAGGCCAGTTTGTGTCCTCTGGATCATTTGAATTCTATCATTCTTCTCCTGGAAGAATTCCTAGCCTGAAAGAGATAAGGTATACTAGAATTGATTTATGTCAATTGTTGAGATTACCCCTCCGCTCCATTTGTAGAGTACAAAGGAAATATGCACCAAGCTAGGTGGAAAGCTACACCATAGCTCAGTGGTTGAGATAATCTTTGGAGAGAGGGACCTGTGTTTGCAGTGTTTGTTCCAATTATGCCCCTTCTGAGACTGAGGAACATAGAAATTCAAAGAGAGAAAAGGATGACATGTTAGGTCTATTGGTTGCAATTAAACAGCATGGGCTTGGGAAGTGCTCACATGGAGAATTTGAGGAATCTGCTTGGGTCTGTTGGAGAAGGACATGATTCTGTCCTTGCTGCTTTTCTGTGCAATGTCCCCAAAATTTTGTTAGTATCTCCTGATAGAGATAGGATGCTGGTGAAAATAGGTCGTTGCACCTATATTTATGCATTTCAGGCAAATAGAAACACCACCAGCACATATCTGAAATGCCTTCTCCTCTGATCACCTCTAGCTTAATGTTTGTTCACTTCCGAGAGAGAGAGAGAGAGAGAGAGAGAGAGAGAGAGAGAGGTTTCAGCCCTTCTATGTGAGAAACTTGAACACAGATTTGCCATATCCTGGCAGGGCACCTTAGCTGGGTTGGGTGGATCTTAACTGCAAGGTGACAGTTGCTACTGTTTCCTTTCCCTGACCTCTCTTCTGCAGATGTGTCCTTTTGGACACTTGATGGATGCTGAAAACCCCAAAGATATGTGTTTGTTTGTTTGTTTTTTTTATTTTTGTTTTAGGCATTTAGTAAACATGGTTTCAAAACCCAGAAAAATACATTCATGTGCCTAACGCCGCGATATGAGTGGGTTTCTCAGAAGATTTCTGTTGAAGTTTCAGATCAAGCTGGTACTATCTGGAGTTTACCCGCTGCTACATATTTAATTCATATGCTGATATGAAATATTTATATTTAATAAATAGCTCATAAAAATCTGTCTTTCCTCCTTTTTTTTAAGTTGGGAGCATCTCGAGGCAGTGTCATGAATGTTGTTGCACATCCAGGCAAGGGGTGGAAATACTGAAGATACGTATTTCAAATAATCACCATTTCTTTCCAATAAGTAGGGAGATGGGAAAGGTGGTACAGTGTAGGCTGCAGAGAAGGCAATGCCTAGTATGCCTTTTCCAACCTTAAAGGCTGTTGTAAAACAGATCTCTATAACATTTGGGCTTAGGTTGTCGGTAGTGTCTCTTCTAAGCACCAGATTTTTTTCAGGGTTGTTGTGTTGCTGACACTGCTGTGTCAAATCACAGTGCCTTCCTCAACTCCTTCCTATCTGATAGCGAATGGGGTAAGGAATACATGCTGAGGCTGATTTGGGGGCTGTCCTTTTCCTTAAGGCAGCCTTGGATACCTATTTCAAATTCTATTTATGTGATCTGATGAAATGTTCCTGGCACTGGATGTTTAATGCATAAAGTGGTGACTTTATATGTTCCTGTCTAAGTCTCTCATATATCTGCTGCTCTAATTGGTTTATTTGGGAGTTTTTTTCCTAGTATTTTGAAATAATCCAATGATTTTTTTTCTGGACTAGTTCAATTTTCCAATCTTATGTTTCTGTGGCTGGTGACAGGGCTGGTAAATTAGGATTGATGTAGAGCTGGTCACCTCTGTTGTTGAGATGCCATCCAAGTGCTCTGTGCAGTGAAATTAAAAGAAAAAAGAGAAACCATTTTCAAGTAAAAGCATGCATATCAGCAACATCAAGCCTAAACTTACTTGTACCAGTGTATAGAATTGGCACTCTGGGTTTCCTGTTGCACACTGTGGATTTAAGCTCACAGGAAACCGTTCCTCTTCAGCCTGCGATCCCAATTTTATGCGCATAAATAGTGCTGGATTGTACAGTGTCCCCCAAGACTCCTCTGTTCTACTGTCAGGCAGAAACGGTGCAGACAGGCCCAAAACAAGCTGCCTACACATACGCCTTGCAAATAAGCCTCAAATCTGACCCGGAGGGAATACATCTGTGGGTGGATACACAGCCCAAGCTTCCACCTTCTCAGTGCCTTGCCCCTCAGATGAGTCTGTTGACAAAGTTGAGAATGAATCCTGTTGATGGGAATGACTTTTCGTTGTTTGGTGCAGAAGAATTTAGTTTTAACTGTTGTTAAAAAAAAAAAAAGCTACTACTTTGGAGCTTGCCTTATGTTAGAATTAATAATTTATTTCATTAATTTCTTCATATATTTGAAGATATTTTTCCAACCAGTGTTTTTGTGCGATCTGCTATACTCTAGAAGAAGGCAATATAAAGTGTGACCCCATGGCTAAAGGCAGTGTCACTTAGGAAAGTGGGGTTCTGCTGTTGGCTTTTCTGCTAGACCTGGGCACACTTTGATTTTTGTCACATGTTTTTCTTTTAGCACTCTAAGAAGTGATCAGCTTCTATTCATAGGTAGTCATGGAAGCTACAGATTTAAAACTGTAGGGAAGACAGATAAGTTTGACTGAACTGCTTTAATTGAAAGCTGGGTTAAATGAAATTGAGCAGATTCTACCATTAACAGAGGTGAGGAAGAAAGATTTCTGATATCCTTTTAGTGGGCAGTAAGGAGGAGGATCAAGTACCACAGAATTATTGCTTGCCATGTAACATGTTGGTTCTCACATCAAGCAATGCTCTCTCTGACTATGGGCTGAGGGTCTTCTCTGTCAGTCCTCTCTCTCACAGTGTGGGTGGATATTTTTTACTAATGAACTTCAAGGCCTTTCATGAAACCTTTTTAAAAAAAAATAAAAAATATGTATATCAGTTTCATTCCTTCTATTGAGAAAGATGAATTTCTGGGATTCCCCTTTTTCTGTTTGTTTAATGTCTTTGATCAGATCAACTTTCTTCTTGGCCTGAAAAGCCTTAGGCAGTGCTTGACTTGTGATACAGTTAGGACTGTACCTTAAGGAGCCCCAGGCATTGCCATTAAGGAGTCTTAAACTCTCTTCCATCATTTGGAGCCGGCTCAGGTTAGATCACTGCTGCACTTGTCCTGCTTCGTATAATGTCTGTCCTCCACTAGTTCAGATGATTTCTGCTATAGTAGTTGCCATAACATCCAACTCAAATGCTGCGTTACAACACTTCAACAAAGGTATCTCCATTACAATCTCCACTGCCTTTTGACCAGACCATAGTTTATAATGCAGTGAACTTGCTCCTGCTCCAGTTTGGATTTATCCACAGACTGCGTTTCCTTAGAGCTGTATCTTGCCCCAAGTGGAGCCTTATCTATGAGCCACAGTTTCTTCAGGGGTATACCATCTGTAGCATATTCTTATCCATAGTCGCTTTGGGATGCATCTGTTCCAGCATGGCCTTTTATCCATTTGTTATAATCCCTTCAGAGGTACCCCTGCTGCAGCCCAGACATAACCATGGCTGCAGACACTCTGGGATGTACCTATTCTGGCATGGGCTTATCTACAGCCACAGATGCTCTGGAGTGTTCTGCTCTGGTGTGGACTCATCCACAGGTGACAGTCCCTTTGACTTGAGTTCACATGGGAATTCCAGCCTGTCCAGCCCAGCAGCAATGCCCTGGCCATCTGCCAGCCCAGGTGCATTGCCATGGCTGCTATCAAAATGTTCCTGGGCACAGCTGAGGAAGATAAGCAGCACAGCAGTACAGGAAGCAGCTAAAGCAAAAAGCAGCCAGTAATGAGCACAGACATACAGTAAAGCAAGCAAGACTTGCAAGGACAGGAGCCTGCTAATTAATACCCAAACAGCATTAACAGATATAAATTTCACCTAGACCATTCCAATCTAACCTGTTGTTATCTTAAAATGTTCAAGCCCCAGACTGGGAGCCGAAAAGGAGGGTTGTGGTTTAACTCTGGCTGGCAACCAGGCACCAGCCAGCCTCTCCGTCACTCTTGTGCAGTGGAACGGGGAAGAGAATCAGAATGGTAAAAGTCAGGAAAAGCGTGGGTTGAGATAAAGACAGTTTAACAGGTGAAGCAAAAGCTGTGCACACAGAGCAAAACAAGGAATGCATTCACCACTTCTCATGGGCAGGCAGGTGTTCAGCAATCCCTGGGGAGGCCAGGCTCCGTCATGGTAACCTGGGAAGACAAAAGTCGTCACTCTGAATGTCCCCCCTTTCTTCTTCTTCCCCCAGCTTTATATGTTCAACATGGCACCATATGGTATGGAATATCTCTTTGGACAGTTGGGATCAGCTGTCCTGTCTGTGTCTCTTCCCAGCCTCTTGTACATCCACAGTCTTCTCACTAGCACGGTGCTAAAAGAAGCAGAAGAGACCTTGACCTTGACCTGAGCACGAGTTCAGCAATAATTAAAACATCTCTGTGTTATCAACATTGTTTCCAGCCCAAATCCCAAACTAGTTAATCAAATTAACTCTACCCCAGTGAAAATCAGCACACTTCATCGTGATGCTTTCAGGAAACGCACCCTCAATAAGCTAATGCTGTCCATGTGTTCTGTGGCTGTTTGGGAGGTGTTGGTCAAAATCAAGCGCCTTTCTAAATCCTCATTTAGCCAGTTCATAGGCCATAAAGTTCAGTGGGACGTTTGCATGGGTGAGAGGAGATGCTCCTCCTACTCATCAAGGTGTTCTGTTTAATTGGATGGTGTGTGTCTTGTAGTCATACAACCTATAAGCTCTTTGCGGTTGTTTGTGGATGATGGGTTTGTATTCTTTGCACCCGTGTGGAGAAAGTCTGAATATTTAATGGAGTACTGAATATTGCATAACTTTTCCATGTATGAACTTGCAGAAGGTGTTTTGATGGATTGGCTGGTTTGTTTCTCAAACTCTCTGTAGTGTCAGAGTTCATATGTCTGAAATGTTTTATACATGTTGTGTAGGTTTTAGGTAATTAATATTTTATGCTTACCCCCAGCTATGTGGTAGTGCTTAAAACTCAATTAAGTGGTGATTATACAGAACGATGAATATTTCATTTATTTGGTATGCAATAGGAAATAAAATATATTGCTGTGATGCTGGTTTTATTTCAAAAGACTTTGTCAAGATTAGCACATTAAAAATCTGTTTAGTGTCCTAAATTTATTCTGCTGGAAGAATGCAAACATATTTTTGAGGACATTTTTAAAGGGATTTTGTTCTGTATTCAACCTCATTTAGCTGCACATTCAACCTTGCTTTTGCTCATCACCCAGGCATTTGCCTTCTGTGTTGAAGGCTCCCAAACCTTCTAGACTTTTCTTGAAAGGCAGATCCTCCATCTTATTTGTTGTCGTTGTTTGTCTCCATACTTCCAATTTCTAGCTACAAGCACTTCTCGGAAAGCAGAAAGAGAAACTTAGAGGTGGACTTTAATTTCTCTCTTAGGAATTTAGTCACTAGTATCTGCTGAAAATTTGGGATTCCCCTCCTATAGGGAAAAAGAGCTCAAACTGATCTTTAAAATAAAGCTAATTTTAATTTCTGAGCTTTTCAGGAACCATAATAAAATAAGTAATTGGTTTGAGCTGGGTTTCCGTACTATTACTGACTTTTAGTTGTACTTACTGTGTGAGGAGTTGTTAGTGGAGCAAGGGACTTTTCAACGCAGAGAGCTAAAGACCATGAAACCTACCTGAAAATTGTGTATTGACTCATGCCTTGTGGAGCTTCATTGCTTTTGGTGGGGCTGGACAAGGGGTAAATTAGTATGTGTTCACCTCCTATGAGGGAAACTATTATAGCTTAATTTTCAAATCTCAGTTGAGTTGGAGCTTGGAGGCTTGGTTGAGTGTACCTGTAGGAAGAGATGGACAGATTTTAGCTTGAAGGAGTATGGATAAGTGCAGCTGTCAGAAGATGGTTGGAATGTGTGTACTGCTTCTGCAGCAAACATTCAGCTCTCTTCTCTCAGTGTGAGCATAAAGGCTGCTTATCATCATGCCTGACTCTTAAGAGCTGTACTGCAGAAATGGAAGTTTTATTATGTGTTTTGTAGTTCACACTATTATTTAGGATTGAGTTTTGTTTCATATAGCTGTCCTACCACCACTGTGGTGGTGTCTTCCAGTGGTGTAGCAAACAACACAGCTAACATCTGTTCTGGGTCATCTTTTAGTGAGCTGAGGTATTTTTCAGATGAGAGGCTCAGTTTTATGTGGTATGAAACTTTGTTATAGACAGTAGAGAGAAAGTAGAATTTGTTTTGTTATGTCTGTGGTGAGTTTTTGATGGGCTTTTTTTTGGGCAGGAGTAGGGGTGGAGCTGTAGGAATTTTTTTTTCTTTTCTGTTTTGTAGCCTGTGTTGTTGAGAGAGTACACTTTGATACTTGGTCCCTGTTAGATTTTCTGAGGCACTAATGCCTTTATGGTATATCACAAGCATCTGTTAGTACCATAGTTGAATTGAGAGATGGCAAAGGCACCCATACCAAGACACAGGCCACAAGATGAAGTGGGACTTCCAGTCTGCTGGGGTCTCTTAACTGTGCTCTGCCTTTAAAACTGTAGGCAAATATGACCACTTACGGATGTATATGGAGAGTCAGAGATTAGTGGAAAGTCTTCAAAACACATTTTAGTCTGCATTTTGTCTTCCTTATTTAACTCTGTCATCACAGTGGCCACAGTGGTGAGATGCAGGTGCAACTGAGAATCATCTGCAAGTGTGTTAGCATTTGTATCCATGTAATTTTTACCAATTTCGCTATTACTGTAAATAAAGAAAATTGATCCTTTTGAACCCTAATTTTGTTATCTAGACATAAATTGCTGGCAAAAGAACTGGATTATATGCTTTGATTTGTATTGTATCAGCCAGATTACATAGTTGGGCTGTTGCCAACTAAAGCTTGAGTGTGTCTTACTGCAAATACTGCAAAAAAAATTAAATACTGCAAATCAAAGTTTAGCTGCTAGGGATCTTACATGGTGGGTTGGTTGTTTTTTGTTTTTAGATGAACTCCAGGTGTGGGCCTATAGTAACTGTAAGTTTGTTCATCAATATGGAGGTTTTTTTAATAAATCACATGCCTCTAATTTTAATGTACCTTGTAGAAAACCACAAGAACTTGGTACCATTTTCTGAGACATGCTGTTTCTCCCATTTCCCCGTTCTTTTTCAATTCAAATGTGTCCAGTCCAGTTCACATAGGTCTTTGTAGATTTTAGTTTACGTACATTTTGCTGATTGGGTAGTTGTGTTTTGGCTTTTTTTTGAGAAGGGCAGTTTTAAGCATCTGATACTTTAAGTCAGTGACCTGTGGTTTCTGTGTCATGTATATGAAGAGTGGCTTAATGGTGTGCTTTAGACCTGAGCTAGTTGAATGAATGGACATGTGAAATTCAAGCACAGAAATCTTGGTTTATTCCCAGCTCTAAATTTTTCTGAGACTTGGGACCATGGATACACTTATTCTGCTTGCTTTGTGATGAATTGGAAATGGTATTATACCACCAATCCTCTTCTTAGTTCCTAAGTCTCTTAAAAAATGTTTGACAAATTCAAGAATGTGACTTGAAAGAGCTTAAAAAAAATAAAAATTGACAGCCTGAAATAAAGTCCTGTCTATTTGTTTACATGGGTAAACAGGTAGCAAAAATGAAGTAGCAAACTTGTCAATGTAGATGGGATGTGAAAAATGTAAAAAAAAAAAAAAAAAATCACTGTTTGGGTAAGAATGCCAGTAGTGGTGACTTGTTAAGAACTAAATCACAAATAAAAGTACTTGTAGGCTTGCAAGACTAATGCATTCACTGTGGGTACTTGGTATTTGTTGATGATACACTCCAAGGAAGACTTGCAGAAACACAGGGACACAAACAGTAATGTTAGTTTGGATATTTGCAAAAGAAACTGGTATGAGATTCCTTGATGTTTCTGATGATGCAAAATGTTCTTGCTTTGCTGCTGCTTGGATGAAAACCTAAAGAGGTAGTCAGAATAAGACTTTTTGCATCCCCGTCCTATTGTCCTAGTGTTTTCTTCCTAAATCCACCCTAACCTTCAAATAAATTTGTGAAGTTTTTGCTGCCGTTTCTCCAGACACTGGGAAGGGCTTTCAGTAAGCCCCTTCAATTTCCTCACTTGCTTTTCTACAGGTCCTAGCATGGACTTTATGCAATTAAATGCAAAACGTGACAGCAGTTGAGCAGCTGGATCCGAGACCATTTGCTGTCATGACAGGGAATATTGCTTCATTGTTTGCTTTTCCCCTCTATTTGTGTCTCGCTTTCTATTGTGTCTTTTGTTTTATACTTTGATAGTCCTTATTCTCTTTCTGTGAAGTGATTGTGCAGCCATGTCCTGGTTGCTGATTAGGGCTTCGAGATGCAACCAATGATAAATGTGCAATAACAGTCATCCTGGTATACTTTCTATCAAACCCTACTTCTGGGGAATTTATTTCCATTTGCCTTTGGG
>JAWWES010000081.1:52210705-52224676 GCA_035583135.1 Lophotriccus pileatus
CTTTTCTGGTAAAACAAAAACAAAAACAAAACAACACAAACAAAACCACAAAAGAACTAAACAAAACAAAACCAACCCAACCAACCAAACCCACCCAACCACAACCCAACCAACAACCCAACCTAATCAAACCAACCCAACCCAACCAACCCACCCAACCAACCAACCAACCACCCCAACACAACCACTACCCAACCCACCCAACCAACCCAACCCAACCAACCAACACAACCCAACCCAACCAACCCAACCCAACCAACCAACACAACCCAACCCAACCAACCACCCAACCCACCCCACCAACCCCCCCCCCCAACCCACCCCCCCCCCCCCCCCCCCCGCCCCCCGTGGTGCTAAGTACCGCAAACAGCTGCTTCTACCAGCAGAAACTCTGGAGAATTGACTTTCCCATTGTTGATTTTCCCTTCAGACCATATGAATTTCTCCTTAGACTGAGAGGCAGATGCACTTTGCCTGCTCAGTTATATAACACACCACTGGTTGCTTTTCAGCCCTTAACTCATAATGAAATAACCTAAATGATTATAAAAGCTTTAGCACCAGCTTCATTTCATTTTAATAGACCAATAAAAGCAACCAGTGTGCACACTGCTGGCTCCAGTACTCCTGCATAAACCATTAGCAAAACAGTATTACTGGCTCTTGACAAAGGAAAACAGCAGCAACAAATCCAAGAATTTGCTCTGAAGTCAACCAAGTGCCAGTGAATCCAGAGGCCCACTTGTATGCATACTGGCTGCTGTGAGCTCTTTGTTTGAGGCTGAGAAGTCAGCACTTTCTCATAATTTGTTTTACATTCTGGCTTTGTCTTCTGTAAATATCCTTTGCAGTGTTTCCAGCAATGCTAGCAACTGGCCTAGGCACCAGAGGAGCTTTTCCAGTTAACTTGCAGGAGACCTGACAGGTTTTACAGTCTGTGCATGAGACTGGCTCATCTGGCTGCCTCCTGCGCTCTCCTCCTGCAATCCCGGTGGCTAATGTATTTGCAACATTTTCCCCCACATGCCAGGTACAACGTGTTGGCTTTGAAGAGCAGAGTCTCCCCACAAGGCCCAAAGGAGCCGCAAGATGTCTCTGCTAGAAGGCCCCTGGTTACCTCACTAGTTGTGGGGGAGTGGGAAACAAAGCATCACCGTCTCATAGGATCTAGCACATGGAACTGTCTGTACTGAGCAACAACAAAATCCTCCGAGCCTTCTGTTTACCTAAGATTCATTAAATATACCTTGAAGGATGCCTATACAATTGGTGTATTGTGTGTTTCAAATTATACAGAAAATGTAAAGCACCTACTAACCCCAGTCAGATCTAAACTAGTACCATCTGCTTATATATTATCCCCTAGTGTTTAGCTGTGTTTGATAAGCAAAACCACTACTCAAATTTTGGTACCTTCATGGATAGACAGTGATCTGTTATCAGTCATGGAAACCTGTGACGGTGGCTGCACCCTGGTGCTTTCTCTTGAACAATGGACCTCCCACCTGGGCAGGTCAGAAGGCCTCTGCTCTGCTGACACATTTTCTTAGGGTGGTTTGTGATTATGCTTTGCCTGAACACTCTGCAAGGGCAATACATGATTCTGAGAGCTTTGATCCCCTCTTCCCTGGCTTTTCCTTTGTTTTCCTTCTTTCAAGCTGAAAAAAACCCAAACAGCTTTTTGATTTCACTTGCTGAATTTAAAGGTGTCATGATCATTCTTTTCCAGGAAAGACGTTCAGCATTTCAAACTGTTCTAAGATATTCGTTGAGTATGGGTGCTTAAAAAGACCTCTGGTCTACTGAAGCAATTTTAAAATGTAACAGCAGCTAGAACAAGACAGATGCTTGGAGATGTAGATGACCCCAGGGACAGTGAGGATAGGGGAGAGGATGAAATTTCCTAAAACACAGTTTGGGGAAAAAAATAATATCACTCTCTGTGCTATATTGTGGTAGTTATGCATTAGCTATGAATAGGGGAACTGAGACTTCTTTCTGTGCCTTTATAACCTGGAAGAGGAACTTTAATAAGTTTGTATGGACTTTTCCTTTCCATCTCTTAGCTTTTGCAGAAGTGGGTGAACAGCACACCATCATCACTTTTCCTGTTGTCCAGATCTTGTTTCACTATCCCTGCAAAACATCTGCCAACCATCTAGGTGGATGTGGTTGCATGTATACATTTTTTAATTTAGATTATTCTGTGATTCATTTGTGTTCTTCAGTGTCATTGGCAGCAATCTGAAAGTTCACAATCTGGTTTGCTGGCACCATGTGCTTCTCTTCTTGCTTCTTATGACTGATCTTTGTAGTTGTGAACCTTTGACTCATGCTTGTCCTATTGTTTTTAGCCTCCTGATATCTGTTCTGGTTTAAAGCAGATGTTTCTAATCTATTAAGAATGCCTTTACTATGATAGCTAGACTTTTAAATTTGCAGAGCTGATCTGAAATAGGACACAAATTTCCAGATGATCATCCTTAGACTCTTGGTGCATTGTGGATTTGTTATTTTTAGTAATCTTTCCTGTTTAGTTGTCAGTCTGACATTGGTGATCTTCCTCTCTGCTGCCAAGATCAGCTGCTAGAGTCAAGGGGTTATGATTACTTTAAAGACTGAGCAGGGAGCTTTGTAGTCTGACGGCTGCAGACAAGAAAGTTTGATATTTCATTTTCTTTGAACGGAATTATAAAAAGTCAACACAAAAACACGTAAAGAATTTCAACAGTGTACCACTGCAAAGCTGTGATAATTTCAGTTTCAACGTAAAGGGCTTCTCCTGATAATGCTTTCTTTCCTTTCTTTTTATTTAAATGAACATTGTACTGTTCCAAGAGCAGTCCATGTGGATGTGCCTGGAACAAGTAATAATTGAGTCATCTCACAAATGTAATTGTTCTGGATGTAGGGCTTCATTTTGGTTTTTCCCCTGAAAATTATACTGTATGGCATATTTTCTGTTTCCCTCCCACCCCCACTGCTCAAAAGAAAACATAGTTAGACCTTTGGTAGCATTACCTGGGAGTGTTATTGCAAGCCCTGAAGTCTCACTGAAAGCTTCTGGCTAGACTAGGCTTGGAGTGTGCAGAAGTTTCCAAACTGTTATACAAGCAAGCACTACTTGTGTGTGTGTAGGATCTGTTCATATTGGTGTAATACCAGCTAAGTACTCTTTCCAAAACCTCTGTATTAAGTGGGTAGTTGGAGCTCAGTGATGACTGGGGCCTTCTTTCACTCATTCCATGCATCACCTTCATGTTGCACTGTGTAGCACAGGCATTGCTGTGATGCCAGGTGTGTGGCCACAGAGGAGATTTTATGAGTTTTACCTAGTTCTGTGATTGCTCTGTGACCCTGGTGGTTGCTCACTTTATTAGTAACTCTAATACTATATTTAAAAGCTGAATAAAATCGCTTCTGGGATCTAGTTTCTTTCTTTGTAGAAAAAATGAAATGTGTCAGGAAGCTGGTATCTTGTCAGAGAATATAGGCCCCTGTCTGAGAGTGCTGAGTAGCAGCCATGTCTGCTTCAAACAATGAAGACCCTGTCTTTTGGCACCAGGGACTATAACCTATAGGTCTTTTCCTGGCTGGATAGGTGCCTGTATGCCTCAATATATTTACTATCCTGTGATGTGACCTAATATGTACAAAGATCTTCTTGTCACAGGAGAGGACAAGCATGCAGGGACTGAGCTGTGAAGAGCCAGAACAATTATCTAACATGAATAATGAGTTCAGCTGTATTAATGCTGTCTCTGTAGACAGCAGAGGGATATGGTTTTGCTCTGCTAAACAACTGGAGGAAGGGAACAGGAAGGACCCAAGACACCTTCTACGTGCAGGATGAAGTCAGGGAGAGCCCAAAAGCCTGAGGAACAGCTGGACTCTGAGCTGTCTCCAACAGGCTTTCTTCAGCTCTCACTGGTGCTTTGTCCCTTTGCAGAAGATTCTGCCAGATCTGATGATTGCTCTTCTCCGCTCTCAGGCTGAGGGCAGGAGCACAGTCCTGTTGGCACTGCCAGCCTGCTCTTCCTGCCTTTGGGTGCTCAGCAGTGATAGGCTTTGTCACATCTGCATCATTGGTCACCTTGGGTTTAAATAAATCCCATTCTTTACCTGCAGGAAGGCATGAGGCCACGTGTGAAACTATTATTTATGTCTGCTTTTCAACCCAATTGCCCCATTTTCTTCCCCACTTCAGTTACATTCGCCAGGCAGTTTATTTACGTAGAGCAATCCAAACCAGAGTCTCTGATCTGTTGAGTGTTTGATTGAACCTTTGCTTTTGCAAGGAAGGACCGTACTGCTTGCCTTGGCGAGCAGTAATTGTTGGGCCAAGGCTGGATTGTTGGTGCCTTTTTAATCTACTCAAGGGAGGGAAAAAAAATATGAGTATAATAGAGGGGTCTTGGCCATGTTACAAACTTTGACTTGTTTTAAATTTTTTTTTCCTCCCCTTTAAAACTTACCATGTTTTTTACCCAATTTTGCTCCGTCACTGGGCCCTTAACAAGAGGAGAACAGATTTTTTTTCACTAGATATTACCTCCTAAATGCCTTATGACCTCTAACTGTGTTTTCATGCATGGGAATGAGGCAAATGAAGCCCAGTAAAGATAGAAGCTTTATATTTCCGATTATAATCAACAGTTTCCCAATTGCCCTGTCACTTCTAAGCCTTTGAGTTTTACTCCTGTACATAAATCTTAATTTTTCTTTTGCACTTCATTGCTCCTCATGTCTGTTCTGTGTGAATTTCTAAGCACTGTCTCTTTGCTAATTCTGCTCGATCCGGTTTGTAAGTGGGTACACATGAGAAGATGCTTAGCAACTGAAGGCAGAGCCTCAAGAGGTATAGCTAAGAAAGCATTTCTACTGCATCTGACTTCAGTGTTTCAAAAGCGGTTTTAGTATTTAGATGTGGTCTTGGTTTTTAGATTCTCCTTGCCAAGCTTAAGAGGCATATTTTATTTCATTTCTATTTCCTACAAATACCAAGTACTTTATTACTTTGTTTTGTGTGAAACTTGGGAAATCTACTCATCCAGGCTACAGACAAGTTGGTTTATTCAGTGAGATAAGCAAGCGGAACCTCCCTGTGTTTCACTAGAAACACCCTCTACTTAAAATAGAAGGAAAAATCAGCTATTCAGCTGTAAAAATGTTTTCCACTTAATGAGTTTTTATTATGCACTTTTTTTTTTTTTCTGCTAAACAGGCTGGTAAGTATTGCAAGCCTGATATAGCCAGCTGGGAAGTTGACTAATAACGTTAAATGAGAAACAAAAAGCAGGAGAAAATGTTTGATGTGGAGACCCAGTGGTCTACATCGTATTGTCCTCCATCCCTTTCTCTGCTTGCTGTAGTCGTTGACTTGCCTTTGGCATTCACATGAGCTAAAATATCTGCCTCCTGCTCAGAAAACCTTGTGCCAGAACTGAAACTGGAGCATATTGTTCCATCATTAAATGGGCAACATTGAATACTTGGGAAATTAACAACAGCTGCATGTTCTTCAGCTATTTTTATTTGTACTGTGGCTGTAATTTTTCTAGTGTGTTTGTGCTGAAGTCAGAAGAGGAAAGGAAAATAGATCCCCCAAGAGGCTCACTTTTTGTTTTAAATTAAAAAAAAAAAGGCCCTGTGTAACAAAGGCATCCATAAAACAAATAATACCAAGGGTCGCCCAACAGTTTATTTGGGCCTTTAGTCTGGTTGCTGGTATGATTTTCTGGGGATTTTAGTGGCATCTTGGCACATAGTGAGGTAACTGGTGCTTTCCACAGTCAGCCCTCTCCTTTAGAAGTCCTTCCCCTAAGAGCAGGACTGTCTTCGCCTTTTGTAAAGACTGCTGGTGGCAAACAGTTTGTTTTATTTATGTTTTATGCTCTTAGCCAGAGATATAAGCCTAAATCCATGGCGGCCAGTTCAGTGGTCTTTGGATAAGACTACAAAATCAAGCTGGAGAAGCTTTAGAGGATGATTGTAAAACAGGATTTCTTAAGTATCAGTTAATAGTGACTTGAATTTCTTCCCAAAAGTTGCATGATCACATATCAGGAATGACAAGGCAGAGCCCACACTTTAAAAAGAAAGGTCAGTGTGGATCCATGAATTGGCCAAAGGCGTTCAGGCTCCTTTGCTGCTCCTTCCCCCACAGTGTCAGGCAGATCTGTGGCTGCAGAGGGGAGATGGAGAGATAATGCTGGGGGAGAATGGATATCACAGTGTTGCTTTGTGCTTTTTTGAGCACCTGGACTTAATATCCCTCACATGGAGTTAGGATGTTGTCTTGAAGTTTGAAATGTAGCAAGAAACAGCAGTTGCAAAGGCCACTGAGGGGAAAAATGAAATTTTCACTTATTCTGTGGGCTTTTTAATATTCTGACTAAACACCTGGTGAGTGCAAAAATGAGAAGAAACCCACGCTAAAGCATTATCCTTTCTGAAAGTTCAAGAAGATGCTCCTTAGAACCCTTGCCATCGAGCAACTGTAGGAACCAGGCATAAGTGCATTATTTGTTTATTTGAAAAGCAGTTTAGCAAGAATTTTCTTTTTCCTTCAACTGAAGAGAGAGGTGGTCCGATTGTTTTGTCTTTTTATGTGACCCAAGTCATGGCTAGACATCCATTCCTTAGGCTGGACATAATTTTAGAAAAATGCATACGACTGTGGGAATTCATAGCCCATTGAACATGGGTTGGTATATTTCTGGATTTGAGTGGAAATAAAGGAGATGGTTTGCTGTTTGTACCCAGTGACCTAAAGCTTTAAGGGCAAAGCTAGACCTCTTGCCCCTAACACCTGTGCATGTGCTTACCTTTGCTGCTGTGAATAGTAATAGAGTCTTCTTTGTATATGAAGTCCTATTCGCATAGTTGAAGGACTGAGACTATTTGGTATCTGGTGTCTGATTTGGGAGTCTCTAAAGTGGATTAAAAATTTCTTCTGCATTAGAGAAGCATAGTTTTATTGACATGGGTTAGCACCATTAGCTATTAGAAGTTTTCATCTTTTAATTGAAAAGGAGCAATAGCAAGTGTGTGCAAGTGTGTGCCAAAGGCAAACAACCTCTCAGGCATGAGGTGCTAGGCTTTTCCTTTCCCAAATTAGAGGCTAAGCACACTACAAAACAAAGGCCTCACTTTTTTGCCTTGCACTGTGGGAAGATGATATCAAGATCTCTGCCCTGCGCTGGCATGAGGAGATGTAGCTAATTCATGGTGTCATGCTTCTGTGTCAGAAAGGGCTCCTGGTTTGAAAATTTGTTATAGGTGAAAAATTAATAACTACTGCCTTGCATGGAGGGGACGTGCACCATCTGTCTGCAGTATAAAAGTGATAAAGCCAGTGGAGCTGTCCTGTCATCAATACCCTATGCAACATATTGACATTCTTGTATGGTGACCTGTCATTCAGAGACAACCTCTGATTTCTTTGGCTGCCACCCTCTTGGTTTCTGACCTCTGAAGCCTGTTTGGAAATGTGCTGTTGCTCAGTGTCACTGCCATTTATTCCAGTTAGCCTCAGGTTTTATTCTGCTTCTCATTTTGCTGATTGTCTTGGACATTCATTGTCTTCCTTGTTTCTCTGCTCTGCTGCTCCTATTCCATTTCTTTCTCCCATACATGAGTTTACATTTGTGGTTACAGTCTAGAGTGTCCTTTGCCTGCTCAGAACTGCCCTGGAAAAATGTAGGAATGGTGATGCTGCTTTAATGCCTTTGTACTGCTGTAGTGCATTTGTAGTTCTGTTTCTCCACTGAGATGAACCTGGCTCTTGGAAAAGCCGCTGGCAGACTTGTGAAGAGAAGGGCAGCAAGCCAAGCCATATCCTGTGAAAGCAGAAGCAACGCCCTTGAAATCTGTGGAGTTGCCCACTGCATGCACAGGGATTAAATTTTCTCCTAAAGTTCAGTTTATGCAACATTATCAACACTGACCAAAATATTACAAGTGTGTCTGTGCTTGTCTCTGAGCTGTTGGTTCTATTTTCATCTGTTAGTGTGGGCAGGCACTATTAAAATCCTCAGTGCTTTCAGTGTAGTTGAATAATTTTCTAGCTGCTAGGTTTATAAATTAAACATTTATGGCCATATCTCCTGCTATTATCTGTCCATAGCAATACCTCCAGGCAGGGATCTTAAGCTTTTTCACAGTGTAGACCATGTCTTAAAGAAGAGTGAATGTTTCATTTATGCCTCATCTCACTCTTGCACTTCTCAGTTGCTGAACGTCCCTGAGGTAACCTCAGATATTCTTTGTGAGGAAATAACCTTAGTAAGGAGATTTTTGATGTCTGTGCAGTCTGTATCAACGAGAAGAGCAGAGTTCATTGCAGCATCCTGAATTTTTTTTATTCTTGTCAAGTAACTTCTCAACACATGAATATGATCTGTCATCTACAACCTGGAATAAAGAACATAACATCAGATGAAGCACAGATCACAAGAGTGGTAGCTAGAGGACCAACAGTGATAACTAGGCCACAGCTGAAAGCTTGATGGGGTCCCCGCAAAATCCATGTATATGGAGAGGTGTTTGAGCAAGGGGCATGCACTGATTCACAGGAGAGGAGGAAATGGAAAAAACTACCCTCATCCAGCATGGCCTTCATCAAGTTGTGAAGTAAGGGGTTTGAGGGGTAAAAGAGAATGTGAGCCAAGTCATGGCTTCTATACCTAACCGAAGAGGTTATGTGAATTTTTCTGCTTATGTGTATCCTGTATCTCTATCTAATGGTCAACTTTATGAACCCTTTTTTTTATTTCTTCTCCTTGCAGGAAGCTATTTTGAATGTGAAGAAACTCAGGTGAAAACTCAAACTAAGGAAATGATCCTTTTAGAAAAATGCCGAAACTCATATGCTTTTGATTTAAATGAAGGGATTTGTCATATTCTTAGTGGTTTATGTTGAAATTGGACAATCTGGACATTGCAGTTTATTGTTTAGGTACATTCAAATTCCTAATAGAAGAAAAGCAAATGTTAAGGTCTGATGTAGGAAATCACTTCATTTGGGAAATTAGTAGGCATTGTTACTTGCCTGAAAGTGTTGTCTATTTATTTGCTATTGTAGTCCTTTAACAGGAAATACTCCAACGACAAATGCTTAGTTTTCTTCCTGCTCAAATAAGTCATTGTGAGGTACAGCTGTTGGATTTGTCTCAGTGGAATTTAATAATCATATGCCATTGCTATGGCAGTGCATTGGACTGTCTGATTAGGAGTCAGGTTAGGTTCTTAGTTTAAATTAAAAGGCACTGATGTTTCAGTCTACCTGAAGACCACAATAAAGCATGTCCCTGAAAGCTTGAATTGACCTGTTACACAAATACAAATTACAATCAGTCAACTCTTCTGCTGTTTCTTTTTCTGATGAGGGTTTTTGCCTGAGAAAGAGAGATGTTTGCTGCCAATCAGTAAGAACTTTAATAGACTGCAAGAATAGAAAAATGTGATTATTAGTCTGGATGAACCCACACCCATGAACCCAGTGTTCCAGTAACTGCCTCCCAGTGCAAATGGTTTTCTGGACTCCCCTGTGGAGATGGTTGTAATACAGTCCTGTTCAATGAGCTAGGCTTGCAGACCAGACCACACTCACCTTTGCTGTGCTTACTATCAAAGTTTCAGCATTTACTTCAAGGTAGTTAGTCTAATGTACCTGAATCAAATGAACTGAAGTTTCCTTTAGAACAATTTCTCTAGTCTCAGTTTGGTCATTAAACCAGACTGGGCCTGTACCATAAATTATACATCTGTGCCCTTGAGAGGCTGGTTTGCCTTGTGAGGGTGTGGAGGACACAATAATGATGGCTGATAATGGAAGTATCCGTATAAGCATTGACTTCACTGCTAAGCAGGTGAGAGTTGACCAAGAATGAAACTTTTCCCAGCAGAGCATTTGAGTGGATGCTTCTGCTCGAAGAAATACCTGAATTCTGACTTGCCAGGGTTTTTTAGAAACTGGTTTTCAAATATCAGAATGTTTCCAAGGTAACCTCTTTAATCTCCACTGTGTTCAGATGCTTACTAATTTAATATACACATGATGTGTGTAATCTGATTTCAAATTAACAGATGCTCCTAAAAACAATCTAACACTAAACGTGATGGGTTTCTAGAATACCCTCTTCAAGGTGAGAACTTGCCTTGGCCTTTCATACCTTCCAGGGGAACAGCACTTAGATGATATTTCATTGTTATTGATTTCTTTTGTTCTGTGCAATGGGTGTGTGTGACTGGTCATGGATTCTGCCTTTTTTTTTTTTTTTTCTTTTTTTTGAGACTAAGTCATTGCTACTTTCACTGTAACAGATGTTTTCAGGACTTCTAAGCAGAAAGGATTTTTGATCCCGTATTTACAGTTTCAGAATAAATATCTCAGAAAATGGAAAAGGGAAAAGTCTTAGTTGAATAAAAAAATATTTTGTTTTCCAATATCTTCTCATAAGAAGAATCTGAAGAAGGTGTGCATCCCTTCCAGAAAAATAAGGGTATTAGAGAGGGGAGCAAGAGTTGCTGTGACTATGCAGCTGTGCTCTGTCCTCTCAGCTTGTGCTCTCTCTCTGCTGAACAAATGAGCATGTGGGGGATGCATAACATCAACATAATAAAGCCCGGGATCTCCTGAAGCAACTGCCCTGTGTCCTGGTGACCACCAAAGAAATCTATTTTCCTGCAGCCTTTGATGGGCTGTCATAGCTTAACTCACTGGCATCTGTAGCACAAGGCTGTTAAGTGCCTTGATCTTGTCTGCACGGCAAATGACTAAGAAAATTGAGTTCTGAATTCGTCTTCTTTTGCTCAGTCTTTCTTTGCTTTGCTTTTATTATTATGGGAGATGAAAGACAGCTCCTGAGGATTTAAGTACTGTGTAATTGAAAGGCTGTTTTCATTATTGGGATGGTAAAGCAGAAGAATGAAATGCATGTAGGAAACTGGCAAATTTTCCAGTTCAGCATGGACTGAAGGGAATGAATGCTGGCATGGGATTAGATAAAAATATGGGAAACTCAAATCTAGATGTTGCCCTTAATAGTACTATAGATAGCATCAGTTCGTGTGAGTTTCCTCAAGGAGGAGATGAGCAAAGCTTCCAGTTCTTAGTCAAAGGAAAGCAAGTTTGCTGTCTATGTTAATGCTGACGTTGCAAGTTTATTAATGTTCATTAGAGGCTTAAAATTAAAACCATTGTATCACCAAATAATCTGAAAAATTAGAATTAGTTTTGTTTCATTTTTAAGGAGATTGAATGTGGAAATACTGAATGTCCTCACTCTTGGCATGGTCTTCCTTTCAATTTCTGACAAATGATCCCTTACCCCCATGCACCCTAATTTATGTTGTTTTATGAGGTGACTTATGACTTGCTCTGTAGCTAAAGAATGCAAATAATAGTAACCTTGGTTTTATTTTTCATGCACACATAAAAGGAAACAAAGTAATTGCAGAAGCTAAATTCAATTTTGGAGCTATGGAACCCGCTCAGTACAATTTGGAATAGATCAACTGCTTCTAGTAGAGTTGGGAAAGTGTTACATCTGTTTCCTTTCAGTTGGAACAAAAAAGTCTGCCACTTACACCCTTGAAGCTGCAGTGGAATGTTGAGTCTTTTTTGCTTTTCTTGGGTGAAAATGCATTCAATATGTGGCATGCCTCATACTTGCTTGCAGGTCTAATATTAGAACTTTCAGTGTAAGGTCAATTCCACCAGGAAGATTTAACTACCCCTCCATTCCTCTAGCTTTTAAGTTTGTGCAAATATTGCCAAGTTCATGGGTGCCGAAATAAGATGAAGCAACTCCTAACCTTCTCTGGTACTGAGGATCTCTTGGCACTTCATAAGCATGTGGCTTGACATTATGATGGAGATCCAAGCTGGATATTTCACATAACTGTAACAACTATCATAAGTATATTTTCCAAACACTTTGAAAAAGAATGAGTACAGTTTTTCCGTCCAAGGCAGTCAGTGGTGGTTTGGGTTAATAGCAAGTTGAATATGAGTCAGCAGTGCGCCCTGGAAGCCAAGAGGGCCAGCCATGTCTTTGGGTGCATCAAAGACAGCCTCACCAACCAGTCCAGGGAAGTTATTGTCCCGCTCTACTCTGCAATGGTGTGGCTCCACCTTGAGTCCTGTGTGCAGTTTTAGGCATCACAGTATAAGAAGGACATAGAATTATAAGAGTGTGTCAATAGAAGGGTGACTGAGATGGTGAAAGGTCTTGAGGGCAAGACCTATGAGGAGTGGCTGAGGTCACTTGGTTTGTTGAGACTGGAGAACAGAAGGCTGAGGGGTGATCTCATTGAAATCTATAACTTCCTCAAGAGGAGTAGTGGATTGTCAGGTGCTGATCTCTCTCTTGTGACCAGCAGTAAGACATGAGGAGATGGCATGAAGCTGCAATGGGAAGTTAAAATTAGACAGTAGGAAAAGGTTCTGAGAGGGTCACTGGAACAGCCTTCTCAGGGAGTGGTCATGACACCAAGCCTGACAGAGTTCAAGGAGCATCTGGGTGATGCTCTTAGCTGTATGAATTAGAGTTAGATAGACCTGTGAGGAACAGGGACTTGGACCAAATGATCCTTATAGGGCCCTTTGAAGTTGAGATATTCTGTGATTCTATGATAGTTGTGCTTATTAAATTTCTCATATTAGTGTTCACACATGTGAAGAGGTAATTTGTAGGTGCGACTGCTGAGAATTGAAAGAGAACTGAGAAGTGAGTGAGGTGATGTGGGTGAGGTTTTATACAGATGATTTGTCCCACCGGAGCGCGGTACAGCCAGGTGGGCGGTGCAGGGGGCGCTGTCCGCGGTGCTGAGTGCGTGGCAGAGACTGGGGGGTGCTGACCCTGCACCCTCTGTGTCGTGGGCTCTGAACAGTAAGGACGTCTTGCTTTGCCTTTTATTTCTTCCTTTTTTGTCTCCTTTGGATACGGATGAAAGAATTTTATTCTGTTGAAATTGTATTGCTTTAGGGCTGAAGTGCATTTGCGATTTGCTGCATAATGGCAAAAAAAAAAAAAAGAAAAAAAAAATTAATGAAATAAACAAGTCAGGTTCCTAAAGTGAAATTGCACACAAGGGATATTTGTGTTCCTTTTGCGGGAAAGGTTAATAGATATAAATGTGAAATAATGCTTTGTGATGGGAAGCTATTTAATGCTAACCCCAAATTAATTCTAAATAAAAATATGATGATTAATGGATATGCACTGAGCAGCACAAGAAATAATAAGAATTAGCTGCTTGGGCTGGAATCTTTTACTGTTGCAAAAATGCACACTGATGAATTCAAGGTGGAAAAGTTTCTTTTTAAAATCCTGTATGAGAAATATTCCCTTCTTTCTTAGAGAATAGGCAAAAAGTCTAACCAAAACCATCTCCGTATGAAATATATGAAAATCATTCCTTATACTGTGAGTTATATGGCTTTGTAATCTTGGTGTTGATGAAACAGGTGTATAACTGAAATAGTATTTGTTCTTTTTATTGTTACATGGGAGGGAAAGCTTGGTAGAGGACAGGCACACTTTTATACAAGGGCATCCTTCTGTTTTGTCATTACCTCAGTAAATAAAAATACCTTAACATAATCTTGGGGTTTAGTAAGAGTGGAGTTTTGTTTGTTTGGGGGGGGTTGTTTGTTTTTTGGTGTTTTTTTTTTGTTTTTGTTTGTTTGTTTTGTTTTGTTTCTAGCTGGGTTGGGAAGGACCTCTGAGATAATCAAGTCCAACCCTTGATCCCCTACCACTATGGTTACTAGACTATGGCACTCAGTGCCTCATCCAGTCCCATCTTAAAAACCTCCAGGGACGAAGAATCCACCACTTCCCTGGGCAGGCCATTCTAATGGCTGATTACTCTTTCTGTGAAGAATTTCTTCCTAATATCCAACCTAAACCTCCCCTGGCAGAGCTTAAGGCCATGCCCTCTTGTCTTACTGCTGGTTGCCTG
>JAWWES010000081.1:52236984-52250271 GCA_035583135.1 Lophotriccus pileatus
TTTAGCCTGGAGAAGAGAAGGCTCAGGGGTGACCTCATCACTCTCTACAACTACCTGAGAGGAGGTTGTAGCCAGGTAGGGGTCGGTCTCTTCTGCCAGTCAATCAGCAGTAGGACAAGAGGGCATGTGGCCCAGTTTGGGTTTGCAGGGTAGATAGGGTCCACCGGGAAGCCCCTTTGGTGCTCCTCAGAGGAGCAGGCCCTGCCCCAGCGGGGGGACAGGGCTAGTGACAGAATGAAGAGACACGCAGGGTCCAAGGAAGATGGCGAACTGTTTATTACAGTAAGGTTACAAGGTTTTATAGGGGTCTCTTGTAGAAGGGGCTAGAAGAAGGGTGGTTCAGGGATGGCCTATGTAAAAATTAACCTATAGGAGAGGGTAGTGACATGCATAGGGGCAGTTTCTAGTGATAACTATAGGGAGTACTATTGGGTCAAGGAGGTGATAAATCCTTCTAGCTGTCCTGTCATTCTAGCTGCTATCAGCACAGCTGCTTCAGGGAGTTATAGAGGCCTATATCTTGGTCTCTTGGGCTGGAATGTTATCCCTCCACAGCTCAAATCCAGCTCCAGGCTCTGACCTATCCCCAACAGGCATGGGCTTAAGCTGTGCCAGGGGAGGTTTAGGTTTGATATTAGAAAGAAGTTCTTTACAGAGAGAGTGATCAGGCATTAGAATGGCCTGCCCAGAGAGGTGGTGGATTCACTGTCCCTGGAGGTGTTTAAGATGAGCCTGGATGTGGCACTGAGTGCCATGATCTAGTAATCACAGTGGGGTTGGATCAAGGGTTGGACTTGATGATCTCGGAGGTCTCTTCCAACCCAGTTAATTCTATGATTCTATGATTCTGCCATAGAAATTAGTTTACTGCATACAACAGACAACTATACAGCACATGTACACATTTATGTTGATTAAATCTGTTTAATTTTTCATTTAGAGTTAGTATAAGAACATTAATGTAAACCTCAAATACTCTTCATGTTTAAAGCATGTTCCTGCCCTGAATGGGAAGTGTCAATTATTTTTCTTATTGTGGAAAATACTGAATATATTCTGTTTGTGGGTTTTCATGGTTTTTGAGCTAAATTTCTTGTGCATTTCCATATGCCTCTCTTAACTTTGCAGGTTAAGTTTTGTTGTTTTTATCACACCGTCATATTCATCTGGGTTTTGAATGTAAGTAAGCCCTTATGTTCTTGGTAGTCAGTCCATAATAATAACTCTGTGAGTAATATCTCTAAATAAAATTTCGAAGATGGCCAAATAAAGTGAAACAAAGAATTTTAATTAAAGTGCACTGGATGCAACAGGCTTCAGAACCAAACCCCTGCATCTCGAGAATGGGAGGGACCAGTCCTTTTAAGGTTTCTTGATTTACATAACCGCTCCCTCGCTCCTCCTATGGCAAGCTCTGCTCCTTTCCTTCCTTATAAGATGACATAATCTCTTTTCTTGAGCTTGACTGGGTCTCTTGGGGCCCATTTCTGTTCTTCCTTTGTCAGCTTATTAGTTATCTTAACCGGCTTATTAAGCCGTTTGGCCATGTCATCCCTTGACAATGAGCCCTGGCTGGGCCTATTGTCTTACAATCTTCAAGTTCACCCTTATGCAATACAGGTAATTATAACTGAGACAAAAGCAACAACTAATAGCTGCAGGTAGGCCTGCAAACAGGGTAAGCAGAAACAGCAATGCTCATTATTTAATAACTCTCCAGCCCCCCAAACAACACAGCTTCCAAGCATCTTAACATGAGTAAACTCCTGCTTGTAAAAAAACCGCCCCCATTCATTTCTCACAACTCTGTGCGTTACCAAGAACCTGCAAATGTTCCAGATAAAAGCATTAAAAAAGTGATTTTTTTTCTCACTGTTACTCAAATAGCTTAGAGGGCACTTCTTCTATCTGTGTAGAAGAGGCTGGGAACTCCCTGCCCCCTCCCAAACTCTAGAAAGCCCGGTGTGTTGCATGGTGGTAGCTACTTTCTGTGCTCCACATCGTGTTATGTTTTCTGCTTTTAATGAAGTTTGCTTTCCTTATGTCACAGCTTTCCTGTTGCAATTACAGTTGCATGAAGTGTCAGCAGGTGTGTGCTTAGGGCCGTAATATAGCCGCTGATTTATTCTTCCATTTGATTTGAAGCCAGAGTGGAGGAGAGAGAGGGGAGGCAGTGTGATAGTTCTACACACTTCCAGGTGCCTTGAATGTCTGGCACTGTACAGAAACAGAGACCTGGATTCAGGCCAGGGCCACCAATTTAGTAGCGAGCAGTCACAGGGAAGGCCTCTTTGCCTATGTAGTTCAATGCAAGAACTAAGTACACAGTTTGTATGGTGAAGGAAGACAGCAGTAATTATCAGACCATCTGTATAAAAAGGCAACAGAAACTCACTACTGTTGCACAGTCCTGTGTGGCCTTAAACAATAACAATACAAAACATCACAACTAGCTTCAGTAGTCAGTGCCCTTAAGGTGGCCTATTCCTTGCTTCAAATAAGGAACTAGATTCCCCTTGTTGTTGATGCAGTTGTTGAGGTTGTAGTCCTGACTGCTGTAATTACAGCTAGATGCCTTGCCATGCACTTGAATTTCCTTCAGTGGATCAGCTGTCTAAAGCACAATCTGGGGAGAATTAGGCTACCAAATTAATACCCAGCTCAACTTGCTAGGAGGGAGCCCTAGGAAGGCGAGGGGGATTTAGTATCACAGCCTTCACAGGCCATCAAGCAGATGACCAACCTAATTTGAGATTTAAAGCTATGAATGATTTTGGAGTTGGGGGCTGGTTACGCATTGGCATCTTATTCTGAGAAAGGTAAAGAAAAAGAAGGCAGTCTCTGTCATCTAGTGGAGTACTGTGAGATCGGACCCTCCTCTGCCTGAGGTGAAGTAGAGAACCCAGTCCCATCCCCTCCTCATTTCCAGAGGATGTGATAACCACAGTTTTGACTTATCATGAGAAGAGCCTTTTCCTGTGGAGGCTCTTTGGAGTACTCAGCAGATCATTATTTCTTCCATGTCCCAGGCAAGAACTCTAATGAGAGGGTGAGAATGAATTTCTCCTGGCTTCCTGTGAGTGGGACAGGAAGGCTTGTACCTGGTTTGACAGCAGATGAACAGCATCAAGGTGCATCTTACACCAAAGTCATCTTGAAGTTTCTAACCCTTTCTAAATAGGGAGCCCCTGAATTAAAATTTTGGAAGACTTGGTAGCACCTAACAGCTGTCCATTAATACCCCTACCCTTCTCTGTATTTGATCATGCAGTGGCTTGGTGAAGGAAAAAAAAGGTTTACTCGACGTTAGTATCTTAAGCTGAGGCAGACAGCAAGTTCCTGGGTACCAATCGCCCCCTGCCAACAGGCTGCTTATGATTTCCCAAAGCAGGGGTAAGATGCAGTAGGACTGCTCGTCCACTGGGAGCAGCTTGAGATATGAAGAACTAATTGTCTGTTTAATAAGGAGGACCGATGATTAACTAGTTCTTGTTCCTGTTGATATGAGAAATTTACAATTCCACCTCCAGAAAATTCAAACTTGTCATACACATTATCTCTGGCTTACTTTTGTGAGAGCCTTAAGCTATGCTATTTCTTTGCTTTTTCTATGAAAGAAAAGCCTGCAGCCTACATTGGAAAATGGCTAATTAAAGTTCTGTATACCAGTGGGTAAAGCCCAAACCACAGAAATTCTTGCTAGGTTCTGCCACGAGGGGAGGAGAAAAAATTTCTTGGTGGATATGTGCTGGCCAGAAAGCCATGTGGTGAGGCTTGCTGCCTTTACAGACAAACAAACCCTCTGTAGGGTGGCTTTCCTCTTGGGGTCTGAGAAGAGAGGGCTGGAATTATAGCAAGATGTTGGGTAGCAGCAGATGGTGAGAAGAGCTGAGCAAATACTTCTCATCCCTTCAGAAATGGGGGAGGATTTGCCATGTTCTGCTGAATTCTTGTACAGAGACAGTGTTTATAGGCTCTTCACCTAAAGAGTAATTGAGAAATAAGCCCTTTTTCCAGTGTTTCCTGCTCTTATTTTTCATGTCTTTGTGAAGGATGGAGCCAAGTACATTGCCTTGTTGGAGATTAATTGTGTCAAAGCAGACAGGACTCTTAACTGAGCAAATGTTGTTTCTGTTGCATCTATTCTCTAGAAAAAAAATTACCTGACAGACCTTTTCTTCCTTTTTACCTTACATTTTCTTACATAGTTAAGGTCTGGATTATTTACCAAGTATCTGTATAACTATATCTCCAGCACTCTCCTGGGTACCAGCAGCAGTGTTTTTACTCTCTGGTACAGATGTGCCATTGAGGCCACAGTTGCATTCATCTCTGAAGCAGTTATATTTATTATGATCTACTTATCCATTCACCATAATCAGACGTACATTTTACAAGGCACTGTTCTGGCATGCTATGTATAAGAAAAGAAATGCTTTTGGGTGCTGAGAACCTGTAGCTGCAGGTGACTGGGGTGGAGTTGTGTCTCTGCTGAAAATTAAGCCATACATATGCCAAGGAGACACAACTAACTCTAAGACCAAGGCTGGAAAGCAGATGTTGCCTATCACTCTGCTCCACCAGCCAAGGGCCTTGCTTGTGTTACTGCTCCTCAAGATCTGAAGTGAATGCCAGTGGAATAATGTGGCTTTTGTGGAGGGAGATTAAACCATTTTGGGACTCAGAAATAGTTACTTAGGTGGGACTTCTGAGTGCAGAGTTGGACTCTGTTTTGATTTCCATTTTCAGTGGGCACATGTAGCAAAATGAGTTCCTTGGGATAACCTCTCTGGGTGCTTGTAGCATTCAGCTCCTCTACAAGTCATTAGACATGCAGATACAGTCCTTTCACTCTACTGAATTATGAAAAGATGTACCTTCTAAATCACACATCACGTTGCAGACAGTTTTCAAAAGAGAGACCGTATGCTTGATGAAGTTGTACATTAGTAGAGCAACTAATGGATTACATCTTATCCTATGTCATGGGTTAACTTTTGATCAATGAAACAAGCATTGCCCTAGAGAAATGTAGTTCTTGGGATCATGATGTGTGAAAGAGGGAAATTGACTTTAGAAAAGTCTAACGTAGCAGATGGGCTCGGGCCAGTTCAGGTCAATAGTAAGGTTCTTCAACTGGTATTGGGCACAACAGTCCTTCTCTGTAAAGCTGAATCAAAACATGAGTACTTAATTGTGTTTTGTCATTTTTGTTTGTTTGTTTGTTTTTTAATGAACCAGGGTCTTAATTTTGCTGAGATTTGCTGTCAGGCAGTAAGAGATAGTACATCAAAGAATGGTTATACTTAAGCTTGTATGTTACTCCATTAATAAACTGATTTTATTGTTGTTTTTTTGCCTGCTAATAAATCTGGCTTTTGTAAGTAAGTAAATTAATTGTTGTGTAATTTGAATCGATCTTGTCAGAAGCTGTGTTGTATTTTCATAGCGCATTAAATCAAGACGAGATCAACAGAGCTTTTACTGTAGCCTGATGGCGGTGTCAGCAAATGGGCTGTTTGTTCTTCCAGTCTTTTTGGTGCTGCAATCAGGTGGTGGGGAATACAAACACAGGTTGTTATCATGGCGACATCCTTGATTCTGCGCTCCTACATGTGGGTACATGTGTCCATTCTCACAGGCACACAAAATAAAGCCCGTATGTGGTTTTATGGGTAAAAAGTGAAAAAGTTACTCATGTCAGATCTCAAAGGGATTTGCTTTTGAGTTGTAATACAGGTTTACCTTCTTAGATCCACCCAGCAAGTTCAGTGCTTAGCCTTGGACGACTTGGCTCAGAAATTGGATTATTAGGAATTGGAGCTTCTCTAAACACAGGCACAATGAGAGATTCCTCTGTCCTTTACATCATTGTTTTCAACCATCTGGAAGTGCAGTCATCTGTGTGGAGGACAAAACTTTGATGGCTTGTTTGTGTGCCAGTCAGTGGTCTCAGGAGCTTCATAAACATTCAGCACTGTAGCCTTTCTGACTTCCGGCTGGTACTTTAGCCCTCTTTTGCTGGAATAAAAGCTAAGCCATTGAGACTTGTAACATGGTGCTGATCTCGTAAGCCTAGATAATTTAAAGTTTAAAAATAAAAAGTAAATTCAGGTACAATACTTCTCATACAGATGCTCCTTTAATTTTGGTGGTTTAAATGACCATAATTGTACATTTTAAAATAGCTGTTTCTCTTCTGGCTCTTGAGAAAACAGATGCAAAATAAGCAATGCAAGGGTTGGGCATAGGAGAGGTGTATGTGCAGCTTCCATGCCCTCTCTGTTTTAGTTTAAGTTTTATTACAGGTTAAGCTCTTGGGGCTCTGGAAAATGGTGCATCCACTCCCCATCCTGTGTGTGGTCAGGTGTAGGTGTCTCAACTGACAGAGTCAGTGTGAGGAGACAGGGATAAAGACTGCTCACATCCCTAAAATCCTTCTTTTTATTTTTGCCTTAATGGCCTCAGGAAGGGCTTCTAGATTTATGGGTTCTGTTTCTTCTCTGCTTTTCCGACCCAACAGAATCCTTGGTGTGCAGCATCAGCCAAGGGGGCAGGTGCTCCAATCGAAAACATGTTGAAGAGCAAAAGGGTCATGGTAGACCACTGGTTTAACAGAAGGCAGCAGCTTCCAGCCCATTTTGTAAGGGACTTGAATCTGTCTGTGCATTTAGCATAAGTCTTGAAATCTCCTGGTGGGTTGATCCACTGTGGGAGTATGGAGGGATGCCTAATTTCTTGGTCCTGATAGGACTGACATTAATGCTGACTTGCTAAGTCTTGTTAGTAGTTTTGTGAGGTCTAGTAGCTTTGAGTATGAGTTGTTAGGATCCTGGCAAGCTTTAAAGAAAAGTTGGAGATGGGTCTCTTTCAGATTCAGTACAGCAAAGTGTATGTTTTCTCTTTTGATATGAGCAACTTCCTTTGCCTGAGTCTCAAACAGGGTGCCTGAGACTGTTAATGAACCTTGCCATAGTCATCATGTCAGAGCCTCCAGCTTGCTTAAATAAATCCTACTTATTTCATCAGAAGTTTCGACTTGCAAAACAGCTGATTATGTATCCATAGAGCATCGTCCCCTGGCCCCAGTTAGAGGCTGAAGCCTATGTGACAATGTATTTTGTGAGTGAAGGCATGTTAATTGAGCATATAAATGTGTAATTGACTGTGCAATTATTCAATTGAAGATTTTTAGTTTGCATACAAATAAGAGAGCACAGTCATGCAGTTGAGCAGATTTTTTTTTAAAGCAGATCATATGCTTACATAAATATGTGCATTAAGCAAACAGATGCGAACACCCTTACAAAGATCAGTCCAGCTGTGGCCACCTCCTCTTTTCTTTTGGTATGTGAATATGCTAATCTGCATATTTTCATCAGAGTCAGACACCACAGTTTCTGTGTTACCTCGGTTCTTTTCCCTATAAAATGTGATTCATTGGTGTGGGAAATGGCAATTACTATAGAAAATGTTCAGAGGTTGCTGTTAATGTATGTTCTGGCTTTCAGTGAAGTAGTACCTTTTGCTTCCTTCCTTGTTGGTGTCGTAATACCTTTAAAAATGGTTCTATTGCATATGAAATATTAATTTGAAGTGCTGGGGGTTTTAGAAGAAAGCCCACGTTAGTAATGGGATTGTTGGCAGTTGCAGTTCAGTGCAACTTCTGAGAAGCAAAAAAGGGTGTTAAACTTGCAAATAATGGTACACTTGGTGTTTCTTTGCACAGTAGTTTCTGTGCTTGGAAGCTGCTGACTTGCAAAGAATGGATGATCTTCATTTTTTTCCTAGCAGTTCTTGTCTGTTGCAGTGAATAAAACTCCAAATGTTTGTTTGAGGTCTCCCATGTTCATTTACTGTGAAAGAAAACACAGTAATACTGCTTTTCTTTGTAACATGCCCTTTTATATATAGAACTGAACACTGCATTCAGTCTTTTTGAGGTGGTTTGAGATTTGGTATATAGGAAGGTAGTCTCAGTAACGCTCAAAAATTTCCTGAATAGTGAGAGAGCTGTGCCACATATGTGATTGACAACTTTATCCACCAAAGGTAATCTGTTCTTATTCGTAGGCCCGGAGAATGGTTTGAGTTGGAAGCGGCCTCTAAAGATCATCTAGTCCAACTCTCCTACCTGCCCCTCTAGTGGCAGGAGACCTTCCATTAGACCAGTATGCTCAAAGCCCCATCCAACCTGGCCTTGAACACTTTTGGGACACTTTGGCTCCTAGGCTCATGGCAGTGTCATAAATAATGCTTTGGTCAGGGGTGAGAATGCTGTCAGGGTTGGGAATGCCATTTTAAGCTGAGTACCAACCATTCCCCTTATGCCCCTGTTTCTTTATTTCTCTGCAGATGTCGCTCCTATGAGGATTGCTGTGGTTCAAGATGCTGTGTAAGAGCTCTCTCTATCCAGCGATTATGGTATTTTTGGTAAGTCAGGGCATTTGGGAATTTTATATTTGTCCTCATCTTATCTTGTTTGTTGGACTTAAATCAGGGTATTTTCAGCCCTAGCATTTTAAAGTACAGTAGTACAAGTATGCAGTAAAGTATACGTGTACATAGAAATGCAGTGATTTTGGGTTTTTGCTTGTAAAATTCTTCTGATGTAGTGAGAAAACACTGGAAAAGGTTACTCATGTCAGGTTGACCTTTCCTGCTTCTGCATCCTGTGGGTTTGTACAGGCAGTGGTCCCATTTTTATCCAAAATTGCTGAATTCTTTATCCCTGTCCTAGCTAATACCAAGCAGCAGCATTTATCTGGTTTTGTTGGGCACTCAGTTTTAAAAGAGAATTGTATGAGGAGGATTGTGCTTTTAGGCAGGGTTTAATATATTCTTGCCAGCTGAATTGAGGCTTCAATTAAAAAGGAAGGGAAGTACATTTATGACTATGAGGATTTTACTGGAGATGACAGCGAGGGAAAAGAAGGCAGAAATATTTGAGCTTGTGAAACCAGGAGCTCAGTAATCTGGATAAAGCTTAAACTAATCACTGTTACATGCATAATGAAAAAATAAGGTAAATTCCTTTTGGAGTGGAATTTAAGAAAGCACCTGAATAAAACCTTCTCATTGTCTCGTTGCAGTAGAGAGAAAGCAAAAAGTCTCCTACAAAACCTGATTTCAGGCATTTTTATGTAGAATTTGAAGTCTGATTAAAAAAATAAAAGCCTTAAAAATTGAAACAAATAAACACTGAAAACAAGAAGCCTGATATATTCTATAATACAGAGATGTCTCAAAGCTGACTGTAGGATTTTAGTGTACAATCCTTACTGATGTAACTGAAGAGCTCTCTATCTTAATCCCTGGGGTGACGTCGTAAATCTCTGTTTTTCTGTTCAGAACAAATCCTTTGCAGGAGTACTGCATAAGGGGAATGTATTAATATTGGCTCAGGGAAATAGGACCTCCTTCTGCTCTCATTTCTAATGAAGAAACAAGAACAGAGTTTGACCCTTTGTGTGAAATTACTCTTGCTGCCATGCTGTGCCACACTCTTCCTCTCAGGCATCTGGGAATTCTCCAGAGGAGATAAGCTTGGTGTGTAGGCTTGCCTCTGGCCAACTTCCTTCCCTTCCGAAAAAGCACAGTTGTCATTGTCTTCCAGTAAAGGGCCACCAAATGAGAAGACAATTACAGGCAGAAGAACCATGCGTATTTACAAGAGCTTGCATGAGTCATTGGCGTGTCTGATAACTCCTCAAGGAAACACACTGAAAGCCACTGCCAAAAGAACAAAATCTCATGTGCCCTCACTGCATGTTTCTGCTTCCACAGCACCAGGGCAAGGGAATGATGAGGAGGGTTTAGTTAGGTCAAAAAAGCAGCTGAGAGGAGAAGAACTGAGGCAAAATCGTGTCCTGTTCTTTCAGAATGTAATGACCCATCTAGGAAGCACAGAGCAAAGCTTGTCATTATCAGTGCTGAATGCTTCAGTCTTCTGGCTTGAGCTTAAATGCCACCTACCATATTTCCCACAGGAGACAAAATTACAGTGTTGGGTAATTTAAGAACATCTAAGAATCTTCTTTTAATGGCACCTGGAGAACAGTATCCCTCTTTGTCTCCCACAAATCTCCTGACTAGCCTAGATGCTGCAAGCCTGAGGCCTTGCATCCAAGATGCACAGTTTGAAACTGTACTGACCTGGAATTTCACTTCAGCATCCTGGTGGCAGTGGTCAGGTGTGAACATGAACTTTTGAAAAGGTCAAGGGTGTCTTTATTTCGGATTTGTATTTTGACATTGTCAATAGTACAAATCACTAAAGATGTCCATAATGCATCCATAAGTGCCCCATGAGTGCTGCCTGAAATGACAGATCTGCTCTCAAGAGACAACCTATTTAAGAAACCCTGATGAAAGTCACAGGCTGATGTAGAGTGTTTTCAGTGAACAGTTTGAGTTTGAGAGCTGCCTGAATGCAGGTGAGTTTTGACTTCCCTCTTTTCCCCTCCCCACCCAGGTTCCTTTTGATGATGGGAGTTTTGTTCTGTTGTGGAGCTGGTTTCTTTATCCGAAGACGGATGTACCCTCCTCCATTAGTAGAAGAACCTACTTTTAATGTGTCTTACACCAGACAACCAGTCAACACTGCATCAGGTCAGACACTGCTCATTATACAAGTTTCACTAGTTTCTTACATTTGCCAAGGTATTTTAAAAAGTTGGGCTTTGAGCTTTTGTTTGTTTGGGTTTTGGAAACTGTGGGATTCCAACAAGGGATCGCACTGGATTAAACCATGCATCCACCTCCTGCGATGACTGACATCTTCAGCCTTTCAAACAGCATTATTCAGCTGCAGTGTACAGAAGTGGTTTTGAAACCCAAGATCACAGAACTTTCAGTTCTCTTCTCTTTTTGTTCCTAATGACTTTACAACTGTGTCCATGCATGGAAGGAGGCTAGCAAGCTCCCCCTTTGCAGTGTAGACAAAATGATAGGTATCCAAAATCAACAGTACTATGAAGAAAGAGTTTAAATACAGCTGATAACATCCAGCAGAGGCAAAGGAAAGCCTAGCATTTTCTTCCACAATATGGCTGTCTTGCAAGTCTTTTTTATTTGCCTTCAATGGTCTGTGCTACAGTTTTTCTCTGGCAAAGTGGTCCTTCTTCCATTGTTAGTCTGCTTGCTGTCTCTCCGGTCAGTACTGCCTGTGAGCATCAGGGGGATCTCCCTAGTGAGGGCTCCTCTGAAAATACCACTTTCTAAGTTTGTAATTTCTTCCCCCCTGTTCAACAGTTCCAGTTGGGAGAAGCCTGCAAACTGTGACTCACCTGTAAGCAGAAGCTGTTAGTGCCTTATTTTAAATGCAGCTCTCTCTAGTTGAAAGACCTTCTACAGTGCTGAGATTTTATCTGAGCACACACTGGTGCTTTTTTTCTCCCTGCCTCAGCAGGGCTGAACTGAGACATTTTTAACTGCTCTCCACATTGCACAAACCAGTGCTAAAGTGTGCCAGCGAAAGTACACACATGCACAGGCATGCAGGCATGCTTGGGACACTGGCACTTTTCCTCCCAGACTGTCATGGAAATAAAACTGAATATTTAGTAATAAGAAGAAGGACCTCTCTGAAAATACGGTGCCTAAAACTTCTCTATCAGAAATATTCTTCTGAACTATTACATCTCTGTGCAATACGGTGGCTGCATCAAGACAGCCTCCTTAGAAAAGTGTCCTAACACCCACCCCCATCCCCAGCTTGCTGTGACTGAGTATTGTGCAGAAATGCAGCATTTGGGCTCTCACTGCTCCAGTGCCAGCTATTGCACATCCTTGTGCCTTGTGTAGACTTTGGAAATGTTCTTTCTTTATCCTTAAGCATGAACTCATAGTGCATTCCCCCACCCTCTCTCACATCTAAATAGTTAAAAAAGTGTTACAGACGCTTTATTCACCCTCCTTGTTTAAATTAAAGAGGTTTTTTTAGGGCTTCAATTCTGCATCTGTTTTTCTCCTTGACTGAACAGAGAGTATTTTGAGCTGTGGGGGGAGCCAAACTAACTAAACTGATATTTTTAAGCCTGAAAAGTAGCCCTGAGATTATGTGAACAGGGAGTGTCTTTGGCTGGATTGGTAAACACTGGATTTAAATTTAGAGCACAGTTTGACTTTTTCCTGATGCTTCATGGAACACAAATTGCGGCAAATATAGAATAAGCACAAGCTCTTTAACCTGCTTATGGCACATGCTTCCAGACTGTTGTTACTGTTACTCAAAAGCTTTGGGCTCTGAGCTAACCCCATCTTTTTTTATTATTTTTAATTTTTTATTTTCAGTTTTTCTACTAATCTAGGAATATTCAACAGCCAAAAGCAATGGGACTTAGTAGACAACCAAGTTCCCATTTTCCACAAGCTACTCTTCCAGGTTTGGTAGCAGTAGCCAATTCACTGTTGAGGTCGATGGAGCCCCTTAAAACATGGTTCATTGCCAGTCTCCTTCCTCCTCAGCAATGACAGAAGCAGCATCTTCTATCTTTTTCTGTGGGCCTGATTGGGAAAATAAATTGAACACCTCACCCACAAGAAGCAGTCTGCAGATCTGCATCCTCACTTCAGTCCTGGCCTACACAACCCCAAACTGGCAGTTCCAGTGCTGGCAGTGGTCCCTTTATAGTCACTTACCAAATGCTCACTCAGCTGATCCCACAAGGACATTGATATTCAGATGTTACTTTCTTCTGTGTTTAATGAACTGAAAGATTGGTGTCCACAATTTCCTCTGCCACAGATTCAATAATACACATAAGTTTTAATGCAAACAGTTATTTTCCTAAAGAGCAAACTGCACAAAGCTACTCCAACCTCTCCAGTTTCCCATAGAGATGGGAATGAGAAATGCAGAGCTGGGCAGGATTTAACTGTCCATTTAATCTAAAATGCTTTAAAAAAAGGCTACAGAAGAGGGTAATAGCCCAAACTTTGGAGAGGTAAGACTCAACTCCTGGCTTTTGGAGAATTAAGAGCCCAGCCTGGCTCTCCTGCAGCCAGGAACTGACGCTATAGATGGATGCAGAGTAGGGGCTTCTTGTAACTGCAGCAAAGTAGGGAGGCTGCAGAGCAGCTCTCTTCACTCACACAGGCAAAAGGGAAAAATATTGTGATGGTGTGTGCTACGGTCCAGTTGGGGAAAAGGAACATGACAGCACACAGGGGTTCGTGCAGAGTAGAAGGTAAAGCGCTATCCTCTTCATTAAGGTAACACACCAGCTTATATAGGGTCGGGTGTGGAAGGTGCTAGAAAATGAGGAGGAGTATGGGATTGACAAC
>JAWWES010000081.1:52250371-52291430 GCA_035583135.1 Lophotriccus pileatus
TGTGGAATGTCCAAGTTGCTTGAGGTCTCCCCAGCCATCTCTTGATTCTTTCTCGTTCCTCGGCTTCAGCTGCCACAGTGTATTTCAAAATTACTGTGTTAAGAAGGAAATAGCTTCATTCCTGATCTGCTTTCTATCCTCTTTCCTCCTGAGTGTCCAAACACAGCTCCTTTGGCAGACACCCCAGCCTCTGGGACAGTTTGTGCTCATGTTCCCTCTCTGATTTAATATTGTAATAACATGTTTTGGGGTTTGGCATGTAATTCCTTCCTGAATGCTTGAAGTTTGTAGGAATGCTTAAAGAAGCCTGTATTCCTTCTGTGGCAATACTGAGTCCAAGGTCACGGAAAGGAATGATTGAGGGGAAGATCCCTTAGAGGCTGTGTCATTTTAGGAAACACAGACTAGCATCAAAAGAAGAAAACTTGTTGATCGGACATGATCTTTTTTTTCTCAGTCCATCTTTATTTAAGTAGACAGGGAAACAGAGAAGAAAACTAATTTACATCTTGAGATAGATAGAGACAGTCTGTGAATTCAATTGCATTAGGTCATCTTCACCACCCACTGTGATATCTGAGGAGGGTTACACCACCTTTGTTCCTAATGGCAGCAGTCTCTGTTATTCCTCATGTATCATAGCCAAGGAATTTTGCGTTTGATCATACATTTCCTTTCCTTGTCCCTGCAGGCTCAGACGTCATTTCCTAAATTTAATCTGTGCAAAACAATCTTGTCCCATTGTGTTAGCCAGCCATATCTGGCTTCAACTTGGCCTCTTGCTTCCAAGCTGTATCATGCCTAGAAGGGAAATTATCTATTTGAGATGCACTCTGGCTTATCAGCAGATCCAGCACACCACAAAATAAGCTATGAAGTCCTTTTGTAAGACTTGACACCTGAGTCAGAGCCACAGTAGAAACTCCTTTGTCCATCTGGGATCCTACACCTCTCCTCTCTGCAAACATAGTAGCTTTTCTGTCAGGGGAACTGAACAGAGATTGCTGTTTTCCCTTTCAAGTAGCAGTTGCTTGGAGTAGTGGTGCCCTTTGTTTCACTAAGTGATTTCCATTGGATGCAAAATTGAAACTTTCTGGTGATATCTGAAGAAGTGAATGCAGTCCTGCAAGGCTAGGTTTTCTCTGGAAGGGAGGAAGGTAGCTCCCTGTCTTTACTCTGGTGAACACTTCGAAAAAACTTGAATCTGTCCAGATGCGCAGAGCACGGGCCCTGGGAGGGCACAACCTGATGTCGCTGCTGTTGTTGATACCTTTTCTCTCCTTTTCTTTCTTTCAGGGTCACAACAACCTGGAGTGCCGTATTACACAGATCCAGGTGGACCTGTGATGAATCCCATGGCTTTCCACGTCCAGCCCAATTCCCCACAAGGAAACCCAGTTTACCCACCCCCACCTTCCTACTGCAACACACCACCTCCCCCCTACGAGCAGGTGGTGAAATCCTCCACGTGAGGACTCTGGCTCTCTAACCTGACTGTGTGACAAGAAGGTGCAATTGCAAAATGACCAAGATGGGGGGCATCTGCCCTTTTGAACACTTGCGAGTTCTCCAAGCACTCTCTCCCTCCCTTCCCTGCACTTTTCCTCATTGAAGTTATTTGCAAAGGGGGTGATTTTTAAATTTTTTTCTTTTGTTTTTAGTAGAAGTGGATTTTTTCTTTGTCTTCAAAATGAGAGAAGTTGTCTTTGTAATGCTTTTAATGGAAACCTATATTTAAAACCTGTATGTCTTTCTCTTTATTTATTGTTCATTTTAATCATGGGTTTAATTGTACTGTGGTAGGTTACTGATAGCAGTTCTTTATGGAGCCCCAGAGTCATGCACCCTCCTAAGACTCCACAGCAGAAATGTGAGGTCCCCCACATCTAAGGGAAATGACAGAGAAAGAGGGTAGAATTGGTAGGGCAATACCTTTATCAGAAATTGTGACTACCATATTTTTCTTTTGTGATTTTTTTTCTTGTACACTTGGGTTCTGATGTATTACAAAAAGATGCTGCAAGAGAAGTCGCTGTGACTAGAGTACCAGCACTGGCTGAGCCATGGCAGGGGCTCTGTCAAGTGCCCTAGAAAAGAGGGCATTACTGTAGATGATGCATCCAAACAGTGAAGGACTGGGACTTGAGTTTCTTGTCCATCGCCTGGATGCTGCCTGTGTGATGGGCATCCTGGCTCACCTTGTTTTGCCAGCAGTGAGATTGTATGAAACAGATAACCTAAATGTTTGTGGTAAGAGGGAGGTGTTACAACCTCGGAGCTACTTGTGCCTCTTGACAGAACAGGTAGAACACTAAAATACGTAGGTTTTCTTCCGTGAATTGGAAAATATTTACAGTAAGAACAGATGGGAGCATAGTTACAGGTTTACTCCCTTTGATGTTGATGGGAGTTTAGTCCCAGAGACATAGTAGCTTTCATTATAGTCTTACTGCTGCCACAAAGAGTACCAAGTGAAGCTGCCATCTTCAGGTGACATCTCTGCAAATCTGCTCTCTCTCTAGGTTCAGGCAAATGATAACTTTTGGGACAGGTGCTTAATAGCATTCTTTGACCTGATTCATAGATGGTTTGACTTTCAGTGGCTCAGCTCTTCATGCGTTTTGTTGTGAGTGCTCATGGATGACTCTGAGTGACCACAGGTCACTCGAGTGAACCTTCAAGTAAACACAGAGCCCCTTTACCTGTCAGGGCTCTTACACCCATCTATGTCTAGCAGAAATACGAAGCTGCTCTGAAACGTGACTATGTACTGATGGGACCTTCTCCCTTTGCGCATATTCAGAGTCATGCCACTGAACAGTGACAAAAAACGAGATGCCATTGCCTCCTGCTGCTGAAGGACCTGCAAAAACAGAGTTAGGAGTCCAGTGTGGACCTTTGGGTACCCAGTAAAAGTTTATTCACTGCCAATACACAGACTGCTCCTGTGTTGTGCCAGCCAGGGCACAGAGGTCACTGGGGTGGTTTGGAGTAACCTGAAGACCTGTGTTGCACAGGGAACCAAAGCTTTATGGTGCCATTGTTAAGTGCAAGTGGTTTGTGAGAACTTGTTTCTAGGTGTCAAGCTGAATTTGCAGAGCATCTCTTTTATTGCAAATATGAGTGTCTTAACAGAAAAACTTCTAAGGGCCACTGTTCCTAAAAGTTGCTGGTGGAGTTAGTGGCCATCTGGAGCAAAGTTCAGTTTGGAGGAGTGCATTCCTGCCTACTTGACCTGGGTGAAATTGTAACTAAGGCTTTCCCTTACTATGCATCATAATAAGGGACAAAGCAAAGTACTTCCGTGTGTGCAGTCAAGGCTTGACAGACACATAAGATAACAAAAAAGTAAATTTCCTATATGAATACTAGTTCCATCTGCACACCACAACTGTATGTATTTTCTAAAGTAGTGTGCATTTGAAGTGTAAAGCTGTGTATGTCACTGAGTATGGTTATGTGTACAAGATGATTTTTTAAAAGCAAATCCAACCTTTTTCTGTCAATAGAAATGACAACAGACCTCATGTTAGTAGATATTGTTAGGTCCTTTTATATTATGAAATGTATCTATGACAGCTGGCATTGTCCTGGACTCATTGAATAGAAGCCTTTGTACACTGAAATTCAATTTCAGATGAAGTTTTCCTGAAATCTGGGTAGTTTATTTCCCAGTGTTGACGGATGACACTACCTCTTACAACACATGGACTTGTCTGCTAGCAAATTGCTTGGTGCTTGGTCTCTTCTTGAAAACACAACATCTGTGTGGGCATCCACATGAATTACTTGCAAATTGTTTACATGCCTTTCCTCTTGTTGCCTCGACAATTCCAACAGGATTTTATTTGGCAGTAGTGATGCCCTAGGAGCTGCCAGCTGCTGCATCTTTGCTAACGTGGTGATTTGGTGCTTTATCTGTTGCAATTCTCTGGGCGCGCCTACTGTGTCCTCCCTAACACAACAGAGATTTGGTACCTCGCTGATGGAGCAAGGTGGTGTTTCGACTGCAGAATAAGCTTGGTGCTGGTGGCTGGGAGATTTAGGGATGTGTGGGGCACTCTCCTGTCTCTTCCCAGAGGCACTGGACCCATATGCAGCTGACTCCCTGCCTTCAAGATCACGCCATCTACATCAGGAATGTGATTTAATGTCTTGTGGCAATGCATTTAGGTTTTTTCAGAGGTGTTTGATACAGGGGGTTGGGGGGTAAATGCCTTGATTGGGCTTGGCCAGAATGGAGATACTTTAGTGGAGCCACTGTACCTGAGTGAGGAGCCAGGAACATAAGCAATAACCCCTTGCGGTCCTTTCTTCAGTTGTGCATCCTCAAAATGTGTCTGATGTACCTGTGAGAAGGCAGTGAGCAGGTGTGTAAGGAAACCCTTGAGGTCTCTTTCTGCTGCTGTGACCCATCAGCAATGAGAATGAGTCCTTTCCTGCTACGATGAAATCTCCCAGTACACTGTTTTATAAGAAGAGGCACGACGAGGGACTGTTAGTACTCGTTGCCTGTAGCTCTGATGTGGCCTGTGTTTCATCACTTTGGGAGAAGCTAATGTAACGACAAACTTCTTTTGTTTTGAGGGTGGCTTTTTTTTTTTTTTTCTTTAGAGCTCTGTGGCAGCTTACACTGCTGTGCCAACAAACAGCTGTGCCAACAAGCTCTTCAGACCATATGAACAAGCAAAGGCAATATTCCTCTTTCTTCCCCACTTCAAACAAACAAAAAACCCAACCCCAAAACCCTCAGAAGAGTCACCTTTATATGCAGAAGCCACACCACTGCAAAAGGCACACAGGTCAGCAAAGAATGTATAACACTAACACTTTTTCACAGACTGAAGCCTTTTTTTTTTTTTTTAATTGTTTTTCAGATCTAACACTGCTAGTTCAGTAGGTGAGAGAAATGGGCTAGGATGTCTTTGTAGGTCCTATGGCTGTGGGAGCCCTCCCCCCTAATACCCTGTCACCACCCGAGATGCCTTCTGGGCTTTTACAGTTGTACAGTTTGGCAGGGAAATGACTACTGAGACACCACGCAGGAGAAGATCCAGCATAAGACAGTTTCTACAAAGCAACTGCCAGATAATAAAGCAATTAAAGAGGAGAGGTGCAACTGGCAGCCACTGTTCCAAGGTACCATGTGCTGCAAGGTAAAGGGGACAGCAGAGAAAGCAGAAGGAACAGTGACAAGCAGCCTCCAAGCCCAACCCCTGTAGATGAAGATAGCTGCCTCCCTGCACAGCTGTGTTATTTTGGCTTTATGCAGTGAGAGAAGTCACAGGGATAGATGTATCTCTAGCTATGTCTCACTCTGTTTTTCTCCTGCTGCCTAACCCTATCTTATCTAATAGCTGCAGCAGGATTTACAGCAGTCCACTTGCAGATGTCAAGGAGAAGCTGTGGCTCAAAGTCAGGTCCCTGCTGCTCCCTGAATACAAATAACAGCTGCCCTGCCTGTGAATCAATATGAAACCATTGAGAACAAATGGGAGAAAAGTGAGCAATTTCACTAGGAAAGACTGCTGCATAAAACACCCTAATGGGACAGGGCTCAGGCAGCAGGCTGCTGCTCAGCTATTACCTGACACACTGCACACATACCTCCTCCCACCTCTCTATCCTATGCTGTTTTGATGTGGCAGAGATCTTTTGTGCTAGAAAACCCCCAATGCGTTTATTTAGCTCCACCTGGGAGAAGCAGCAGGAAAGGGGCCTGCAGTGCTAGTAAAATATGAAGGTTAAAGAAAAGTGATTTGCTCACTTGCCCGCTTTCTGGCATGTGTTTCATCCTGAAAGGGGAATGAGAGGGGGAAGAGGTTCAGCTGTCAGATCATCACAGTGCTGGAGGGAAGGAAGGAGAACAACAGGGAAGAAAGAAAAACCCCACACAAATTACCACCACATAGCTTGATCTTTACTAGTAAAGCCAAAGAACAAAACATCAGCATTTTTTCCTCTTTTTCTGCCCAAAGAGCATTTCCATTTTTAAAACTACTGCTTTTTGCAACAGATGGACTATTACACACAGACAAAGCAAACCAGGGAATATTAAGACATTTTCCACATTTTCCACATTTTTAGTTTGATGTAATTTTGGAAAATAATGCCTTGGTGAAACACATTTTTTCACCTTCACACTGTATTATCCTTTCTTAATTGGGCCACCTAGATCACGCTGTGATGAACAGAAAGGAGGAGCCACAGGGAAAGTCACGTCAGGAAGACGAGACAGATGCACTGTCAGATGCTTCTCAACTCTATACTTTCCAGTCTTACTCAATTCCAAGAGGATTCCTCAGAGAAGGATGGTGCCAGGCCCCACTGTGGAGAAGGCTGGCTGTGGTACAGAACAAGCTGGTAGCTGACTTGTTCATTACTATGACAGGTACACTCAAGCATCTTGGAGATCTCCTCAGTATGAAGCTGTTCTGAGTGTGTATATACCTATATATTTTTAAAACTAGCAAGTTTTAATTCCCCTTGGGCTCCAGCAAACCAAAATCACTTCCCATAGGAAACATTCCAAGCTCAGTAGCCTAGGCCAATATGCATATAATCACTGAATGACGAAACCTGCTTGTTGACCCCATAGTTAAATGGTTCATACAACACATGCTTGGGATTTGCCAGAAGGCTGGTGGCTTCTGTCTGTTTGTGAGCAGTTCCTGTAGACTTGGTGAGCTATTTCCCTGTTGACCCATTCCACATGCTCTGCAGCCACAGTAGAGGGGAGTGAACAAAGGTCTGGAGGTGATGTGAAACAGGATCAGAACTGATGTCTCTACCTCCTTTGTTAGCATTTCTGTGAAACTTCACCCTGGACTTCCTGGCTTATTTATGCACAGGATCAGTGATCCACAGGCTTAAGAAAGAAACACAGAGCTAGCCCTTGGTATGCTTGGCATGGGGGAACATCTCATTGAGATGGCCTCTACTGGTACACTGTGCATTGCCTCCTATAATCAGCTCTCCCTGTTCCTCACTGATCCCTCACATTAACCAACTCTCCCCACTCCGCTCTTTCTGCTGCTCTGCTCCTGTTTGCTTCAGCTCAGCTGCTTGCCGTGCAGCATTCTTCACTCCCACTGCCTTTCAGCATTTTCCCTCATCCCTGGCTGTAGAGGTACAGCTGGGTTTGGTGCCCCCACCTCACCTTCTGCCCTTTGCCAGAAGGGTGGAAAAGTCTCTCCAGCTGCTGTTTTAATCCTACCTGACAAACCATTGTGATCTTAAACTGTTCCTGCACTGACACTGTTGTTGTTGTCCAGCAGAACTGAATGCGGAAATTATTAGCATCCCAATGGATTTGGTAACACATTCAAGGAAGTCACCTGCTACAATTCAGAGACCTGTGCAGGAACAATACATCTCGAAGCCGGACTACAAACACTGGTGCTCAGCAGATGGCCCACAGGTCACAAAATACCACCGCGTGCCCGAAAGGTCAAATTCTGCCATGTGTCACACTCACACCCAACAGCAGACATCAATTAAAATAAGCACCTGGAAAGCACTGGGAGACCTGGGGGGAAGGATGACCACAGAGCTTGAGCAACTGAGAGCGTGCTTCACTTACCTCTCTCAAGTAGTAAACGTACGTACTATCTGGAACACAGATGTCTGCTGTAAGTGTACTCAGAGCATATTCCATTTCTCCTCCCAAACCAACAGCCTAATCTTCGGAGCACCTGGAAGCTGGTCTAGTATTTCACAACTTCACCACACTACAGGGGGAAGCAAAGCACTAGCAGCAGCTAAAACTAAGGGCAAAGGGCTTTTCTGTTTGGATTTTAACATGAAATATACTTCACTTACAGCCTCTAGCAATGGCTTCATATTGCTCATTTATCTTCTGCAGCCTCCACAAGCAGCTGGTACTTATTGCTCCTGTACTACTACGTGGGCTAAATGCAAGAGGGCTGAGGAGGGAGGGGAGGGCTGAGGAGGGAGGGGAGGGGAGGGCCCAGAACAAATCATCACCTTGGTTCAGAAGTAACAGTCATACTGAGTTACCTGCATGAGAAACTTGCCCTGACACCCTCCCTTACTCATCTGTTCTAGATGCTGCAGGACAGGTTTACTACAAATCCAGGTACGGGAGAGGAGAAGCACAGTTATGCTGTCCTGGCTCTGGTGTTGGTGCCAGTGGGAGGTTAGTCAAAGTGACCCCACCTGCAGTTTAAGCTCATGCCATGGGACAGGGCTTTGCAGAGGTAGGGAGAAGCACCTCCACCCTGCTATAAGTGCCTAACACACTAACCAGGTGCCAAAGGGAGGCTCTCTTTCAGACTTTCAAAAAAAACTCCCACAAGAGCAGCAAAGGACAAGTCAGATCCTTTCCAACCTGCTAAGTTTCTGAAAACATAGGCCTCATTCCTCTTCATCAAAACAGACTGATCTCCATCAGCTTAGCTTGTAGGGAATATAGAGAAAAAGGCAGAAAAGTATGAACATAAAAACATTTGTTATCTCTTTTTAGAGTTGCCAACTCACCAGTGGAGCTGGGCACTGTCCTGCAGCAAACTCTCTGGCATAAGGTGGAACTCTCTGGGTAACCATACTGCAGAAAGCAACACTGCTGCTGAGAGTCATGCACGAAGGTACAGGACGGAGATTCACACAGAGACCAGCTTTTTGCTAACAACAAAAGACTCGAATCAACACACAACACCAATAAACGTGCAGAGCATGTCAAAGACCTGAAGAAGACAAATACAACAGAAGAGAGAAAGTTCAAAACTTGACTTCTCTTGTCCTACATCTGAAGGTGTCACTTCAACAGAACTTAAATGTGGCTTCTCCTGTTCATGCTCTAATGACTTCATGGTCCTTTGGGGCAGGAGAGGTGAGAAAAGGGGTTTTAGCCATCTGTCGGTTCAGCACTGAGTTCGTCCAGTATCAGAGGCACTAAACAGTCTCATCTCTTTCGGCATCAGTTTTCTTTCAAAATGATGTTTTTAGCTGTCCTGTTCTACTTTGTCTTCCCTCCTCTGAGGTCCAAGTTCAAATGCTGGAAACTGGGAAGTCTCCGGTACTGAAATATCTGAGAGGAAGTGAATAGCTCCAGCCATGCCTAAAACATAAGAAGAAAGAGATCTTTGTTCATCATAGACATTAAAATAGTACAGTTGACAGCAAAGGCAACAGCACAGGTTTGAACACCTCCCTGACTAGTTCTCTTTTTGAACAGATGAACTTAGGGCCTACAGAAAGGCAAGTGCATCTGTACTTTGTCCAGGAAACAAATTTTATTTGAAAAGATCGAAGGCAAGAACCAAGATCTCTCTGCTAACATCTTTGCAGCTGAACAAACTCAATGCTATTTCAAATTAAGAAAAAGTTAATCCTATTTTGGACAGTCCCTCACTATTGGAGCAGCTCTGGCTTGTCATTTCACTGGTTAAAAAAAACCCCAAAACTTTATTATAATTGTGATATATAGATTCATTTCTTCACGATTCATAAAGAGATCATCCAGAGCCCAAAGAACTAACACATTAGTATCACCCAACAGAACTCTTATGGTGACAGACAAGAGACATTCTATAGCAGGAGAGCATACAAATATAAAGTCAGTTTTAAGATCAAGCTAAAATTCTACTTTAGCAATAGCTATGCACATATAAAGGAACCTTCCTGAATTACAGTATCTGATGGAAACAAAACAACTAAGAACAATCCTGTAAGATGCACATGCAAATTCTGCAGTAAGTATGCAGGTACATGCAGAATTGGACAACTTCAAGCTCAGTTTTGGCTAGAAAACCAAACAAATCCCAAAATTAAGACTTTATCTGAAATATGAGACTTCTTGATTCTTCTAAAAATTCCCAGATGTTAAAAACTAAAATAGAAACGTGTATCCACATTCAAGCACAAATAATCCTACTGCTGGCACTACTTCACCTTCTCAACAAATTTCAAAGCATTTATACAACAGATTGTATGCCCACTTTTACCAACCCCCCCCCCCAACAAGTGCATGCAAGGGTGCTATTAGGAATAAGAACAATTATGCTTGTCTCCCTTAAGCATTAAGACAATAACTCTGTATTTTGGAGAGATGAATGTAACTCCTGCTCCCTTGTGTTCACACCCTGGACTGGTTTATTTGCAAAATAACCCTGTGCCGCCTGCTGTAATTTCGTATGTTTGCGGCAGGTGGCGCACCAGGCTCGTTCATGGAGCAGGGGCGCTACCTTAAATCCCACTTGGGTCTCTCATTCCTTGATACCGATTCTGTAACACAAGGATAAGATACAGAACAGAAAATAAACTACAAACAGAAATAATACAAAGCTCTAGGAAAGTATTTTATGATATCTTTGAACTTACAGAAAAGCCTGTAAGAACTCTGCATTTCTTTCCTGCTCAAGGAAATTTGAGCTCAAGCTCATTTGGGTTCATATTAAAACTACCTTTTCCTTGGTTTAGTATTGCAGCAGAGAAAGTCCAGTTTGGCAAGCTGGCAACTAGTTTGAAACCCCCTACCCACAGCTGCCCAGTCCCTCTGTGACACCACCTGTGACAGAACTGCTGCCCAGACGTCTGTTTGCTTTAAACCAAGCAGCATCAGCACGGCAGAATTATATTTTGAGAGCAACAGTGGCACTGGTTTTACATTGGACACTGCTGAAGTGCAACCAGGAGTGAAAGTTGTGATAGTGAATGATTTTCCTTTGTCTTTTTCAGGCCCCCTACCACTCTGCCTTCTTTTAGGCAGAGGTGGTGGTAGGGGGTGGGTGAACCTCACCTCATAGTGGAGGAACCCACCAAAGACTTCCCAACTGGTAAGCATGTCCCAAAACTGCAAGGATGCCCCTCTTTTGCAACACCATCACTTTACCTTCAAAGAGAGAATAAGGTCGGTCAGGAATACGACATCCATGTGCACCATACTCCAAACACCATTCAGCAAACTGGGGAAACATTAAAAAATGTATTTTTATTTAAGACTGTTAAGTGCAAACTTGAATATCTGCATATCATTAATAGATAAAAAGTGCAAAGCAGTGTGAGCAGACACTCAACACATAGATCACTCTCTGAGATAAATTGGTCCTGCTTCAACCATGACAAGGTTGCACTCAGGTTTTAAAATATGTGGTTTCATAGCATGAGTTTCAGTTTCGTAACAATGCAATTAGGTGGGCTAGACTTTCTGTAAATCAATCCTGCTACAAGTCAATGAAAAATGCTGTAAGAACAGTCAAAATTTTTCTTCTCTTGGTATGTGCATGTTTCTGAATGTCTTCAGGAGACCCAGTAAAAACAAACAAACAAACACAAACATTGTGATCCACATTGCTACTGAGAACTGATGAAACATTTTTGGGCCTCCTCTGGGTATAAATCTTCAAACCAAGATTTAATTCTCCCATGTAATCTTGGCTTAAATGTGAGGAGTAAACACGTTTATGTCATGCTTCTAAGCTACAATCAATTCTTGCACCATCCGCATTTTATTGCCGTTATTATTACTTCCAGCCTGGGAACTGCAACAGAAATTAAAAAAATGTACCCTAGGCTACTGAAGCACAATCATCATTTCCAAGTTCACAGCTTCAGCCCAACTCAGATCCAGTAAGCCACACTAGTAACTTTGTTTAACTGAGGGGAAAAAAAAAAAAAGGAAACAAAATATTATAGAAAGACATCTGCCATTACTTGTCACACAGACTGGGCATGCTTGCCACCAGCAGTGGCAATCACAATGCTGAGCAGCACAGGGCTCAGATACTTTCTGTTGTTTGGAGCCCAGGATGTCACAGCCCTTCTCTCCTCTTACAGACAGGCCAGCTAGGAGCAGCTCAGCCGCCTGGGAGCCTGTCTGATAATGTGAGAGAAAAGCTGTGAGGACGATAAGTGTGAAACACAACCCAGGGGTCTCTTCTCTTCAAGCTCTTGTGGTTCATTTGTGAAACAATTTCATGGCTCCCGAGGGGTAACCAGGGATTCTTGACAAGACTCCTTCCCCTGGGCCTCAGGTTTTCAGTGTGAAGAAACACCCCTGGGAAGGGAGCCATCTAGTTCTCTCAGTTACAGGCCTTTAGGTACCAACTTAACTGCATGTTTGCTTCCCTGCATGCTCTGGCTCGAAAAGATTTCAAGAGTGCCAGAAAAGCAAATTGTTTCAAGATATCCTCTGCAAGGGCCTGACTGAATGCTGGAGATGCTAAGCTGCATAGTGGCTGCAAATATGCTACCAGACCTCACTGTGCTGGGTACCTCCAGCAAACAGTCTTTGGCCACTGTGCTACAATTTTCTTCTCAAATGGATTTCAGGTACGTAACTGAGACTCTTCCTTTTATGCCTTTGAAACAGATGTGCTTGCTTTACTCTGGCTTGGTGTGAACAAACACCAAGGGCTCTCTTGGGCCAGAAATGCAGCACCAACAGAAGCGGCCAATGCTGCACAGAGCTGCAGAAGATGCAAGAGCATGGAGGATGACAGGGAGAGCTGACAGCCATGCTGACAAAAATGCCTGCAGGACACGGTGGTTTACACATCAGCAGTGGGTGACTCCATGTCCAGGAGTGACTCCAAGTCACACATTTGCTGTGGGACTAGCAGGGGTTTATTTCAATCTCTAGGATGCAGGTATGCCTACAGGTGTCCCAATGGCATGATGCTTTGATAAATGTGAGACAAGCAGTAACTTCTTTAAGCTCTGCTGACAGAGGACCGGCTGAGAGCAGAGATAAATACAACAGTTTTACATATGGCCAGTACTCATCTAAAAGCACCTAAGAAGCAACCCATTGAATTTCAATTGCAATACCTATAAAAAGGCCTCAGCTAAATAGCTATGTACACAGTATGAAACCTAATGTCAGTGAATTCAACTGAAAAAAAATCCAACATAACAAACCAAAACCAAACCAAAGTCTTATGAGGTGAGGAAACAGAGGCAGAGAAAGCCTTCCCCTTTGGTAACTGCTAGCATAGTCAGAGATGATGGCAGAACCTGGACAATTCCAGTGGAAAAATTCTGAGTGCGTCTTTCTCTGCAAGTTGTATTAATGAAAAAACTCTAAATGAGCACTTTAATAACTGCAACTCAGAGCTCTAAAAGCCCCAAACAGGCACTAGTCTGAAAACAAATAATTACAAAAGACTACAAACAGTATTGCTCGAGGAGCCAACGATGACAGTGGATATCTCAGTGGAATAATTAGCACCACATAACATCAGCCTGTTATTGTTCAGGCAGGCTAATTTTCAGACTCTTATTTTCTTCTGAATACATGTTTAGTTCCTCCCCTCTTACAGAACATTTGTGTGTTCCACCCTGTGTATTAAGACAGTGCTTGCCTCACATACACAGCTGAAGTGGTCCAGTCAAAGTGTGAGTAAAGGGAAGCAAATGACAGGGCCTTTTTGTCCCACCCAACCCCACAGCCAGCCCCAGGACACAGCTGCCTACTCCCATCACATTTCACTCTTGCACGGGCATTGTGATGTGAAAGGGAACAGTAATTTTGCTGGGAAGCTGCAGAGCTCACCTTGCAAGCTCGATAGAGGTACTTTTTGTCCTGAGTTAGGTTATAGAGAGACAAGAAGGAGTAACCATTGCCAGCAGTACCATGGCAGATCCCGTATCCTTTCCTCAATAAACCTCTCTGCCAGATGACATCGCTACACTCCATAGCATCTTTCAGGTATTTATCCTCTTTAAAAACCTGTGTAATAAAAACAGAGAATAAACACATATAAATTGAAGTACTAATGAAAACAAAAGGAAGCTGCACCTGAGAGGTGTTTCGCTGTAGTGTGGTGTTTTTTCATATAAAATTTATTTTGAATTTTCGTAATCCATTCCTCATAGACTTTTCTTTTCTTACTAACTTGTTTCTTCTCTCCCTGCATGGAAAAAGAAAGAACTTCTCAAGTTTTTGTTTCTGAAATCAGGACCCCAAAGGTAAAACTCAAGTTCAAGGCCTTTGGTTCTACAACCTATAATCTATTTGAAGGGTATGTGGTCCTTTTTTCTTCATCCTCCATTCCCAAACCTCAATTTGAAAATACAGACATGAAATTCTGCCGCCTCCAGGAAATGTAAAACAGAGCACTGGACATCAAATCTAATCTGAAAAGGCTAGGTCCTGGTCTTCCTGAGTAATTCTTCCTGGTTACTCATTGACTGCCTTAATTGCTTGTCAAAAATGCACAAGAATATCTCCTCGCATAGCACAGGACTTTCTTCTCTGTCACAGTACAAGTAGGAATACTACACTGCCTTGCTGAGTACTTCTATTAGTATGAGTATACACTCAGAAGCAGTAACCAGCGAGCAAAAGACCAGTTTTGCAAAATTTATTGCAACTGAAGTGCATTTTGGACACAGAGAGCCTATCCAGAAGGCAGCAAACAAAAGCAAGCAATTTAGCTAAACACTACCAGAATTCCACTTTTATAAAGCCACATTTTTGCTCACCTTTGCCTCATTCTAGCCATTCTAGAGATCAACAAAACAAACGCACCTCCTTAAAAAAAAAAAAACAACAACAGAAAAACCACAACAAAACAAACATGATGCACTACTGTAGACTTAGTCCTTTGGAGATGGCATCCCCTATCAAACTGTTTAATAAGGTAATAGAAGCAATTAACATGCAAGATTCTTAAATCCACAAAAGCTTGATAAAGAAGAGAGAGCTCTGAAGAGGGTTTCTCAGCTACTTGACTGTAACATTTCAAATTAAGGCCTGGCAACACCATTTGATTTCCAGGACAAACAATCTGTTATTGCGAGTGTCCGTGCTTGGTATGAAAGCATAGCCAGCAAAACATACTTCAATTTTTTCTTTCACTGCTTCAAAAAGCAGAATACAAAGAGTAAAAAAACCCTATCATATGCTCCATCACCTTAAAAAACAAAGAGGCAAAAAAAGAGACTTCTAAACATAACTTGGTCTTATCCCTCCTACCTCCTGCAAAATGTTTTGTGCTGGGAAAAGCATCACACTGTAGAAGGAGTAAAGGAGGAAGCCTGCAGTGTTAAATCAGTCTCCTACCATAGTCCAAAGAAAAAGCAACTGTGACTACTGCTATATGCAGCAACGCAGTAAGAGATTTACAGTTCACATTTCAAGTAGCAGCATGAGTAATTGTTCTATAAACCAAGCCTGCTTTTCATCAGCCCACCCAGAGGTTGACCAGGGAATCTTGTCAAGGAGGGTTGTCAAAAGCAAGAATCAATTTACATAAATTTAATTAAATGGCATACTTTCAAATGTCATGAAAATCAGAAACACACAAGACAAGAGAGGTAGCAAACCTAGTTAAGAATAGAGAAGGGCAAACAGTAGGCTTGTGGAAGCTCAGTGGTTATATTTATGCCCCAGAAGGGGCCTGGGATCTTTGCTCTGACATTAAGTTTTCAGGAGATATTTCTAAATAATGAAGTAATTTATGGAAGACATTCTTTGGCAAGGCATATGAACCTACACTTTTGAAAACCAGCATAATTGTTAAAACTCTCAGGATGAAGATTCAAAGATTTTAGGTCAACGTTATCACACCCATGACTGATGCCAAGTTGTTTAAATACATGACCCTTTTCCAAAAAAGTCTGAAGTCTAGTAACCACTAATGCCCTGAGAAGCAATTTCACCCACTTGTTTTCTCTTCACAGACATACCAATGTAAGTATTTTGAGATTTTTTAGGTGCCTAGCCTAAGGTTCTAGTTTAAAAGACTACATCTAAAAATACATAAAATTAAAGCCTTACAATCTAACAGGCCTGCATATAGGTGTCTCTGTAAAAATAGAGGTCTCTCTCTCTATATATATACATATACACATATATTAGAGCATGGTGCTAATAACACCAAAGTTTTGGGTTCAATCCCTGTACAGGCCATTCACTTAAGAGCTGTACTTGATGATCCTTGTGGGTTCCTTCCAACTCAGAATATTCTGTGAAATCTGCGAACACAGAATGATTCACCTTATAAGCTTGCATGAGCATGTGGATGACTCCAGGGGCACCATGGCACCAGTGAACCAGTCTGTCAGTCTCGTTGCTCAGTGATGATGGGTAATTCCCAGATCGGAATTTTTTATGACGCACATAGTCAATGCTTGGCTTCACCAGCTCGGCCAGGGTCTCCTGGTCCACATTTGCGATTGGCTGAAGAAAATATTAAAAAAACGATCACCAAACCCATAAGCGGAAGTAGTTAACAAACTGTGCATCAGCATTTAATTCTACAATCTATTTTCAAGTATCCTACATATGTGCCCTTGATCCAAAGACCGTGAATCACTTCATACAGATTTAATTAATGTCTGCTTATAATACCCTTGTGAAGAACATTTTTATAGTTACTGCAGAGAAAAAGAAATTGGGGCACCAAGTTGTTACCTGTCTTACTGGACGTGACACAGAAAGACTATGGAAGAACTGAGAACAGAATATGGATTTCAAGACTCCCAGGCCTCTCTTTATACCTTGTAACAGGGAGAACACTTACAGGAGAAAGATGGGTTTTATAGCTATGGTGCTTATAACACACATTTGAAACAAAGCATTTGTTTCAAGACAAAACATTTTGTCTTAAATGTTGTGTTTCCCAACAAATGAAGACAAGTATATATAGTGGCATATCTGGCAAAGATTTATGAAGGTTAAAGCTTTCCATCATAAACAAAACTCCCTGAAGCTAAGAAGAAATAGCTACCTCACCAGGTACCTAAGCATGTTTGCATTACAATCTCATCCTTCAATTGCTCTTCTCAATTTTCTTTCTAGTTTTCTTATTTAATTTACATACTTGCCAAATTGAGAATATATCCATCAACCTGCATGCTCCTTGTAACTAAAGGTTTAGAAGCCAAGTAACTGTCTGCAGTTGTTCTTTGTTGGCATTCCCTCCGCTACCAGCCCATTTTACAGCATTTTAATAGCAGAGCGCTCTATTTTTACACAATCTACACGATTTCTCGAATTCCTGCAAACTGTGGGAACAATCACAGACACTGAAGCCTACAGGAGCCTAATAACTGAGCATATTTTTTTAAATGACTTGTCTTTATTGCTGATTCAATGTGATCCAATTTCACTGTTTCCCACCAGCCTCAACCCATTTTCATTAAACAGGTGAGCACAGTCCTACAATTGAAAGTCTGACAGCCAAATGAAGGAAAATTTTCAGTAGCTCTCTTTTGAGTAAGCTGAAGAAACCAAAAGCATCTACTTCACCTCAGCAAGGAAACCTTTGCCAAATTTCCATCTATCAGGTCCCTCAAGCAGATGACTCCATCTCTGCACTTTTCTGAATGGAACAGCAACCTTCATGCTGCTCATCCTCAGAAATACACCTGAATACAGATCAGCTTGTCATGAAGAACACCCCAAAGCTGATCAGCCCTCACTCAAGACACTGACCTGTGAGGTAGTGAGGCTCAGTAGGAAGGTTTAGTTTGGGGTTCTTGATTTCACACTGTACTCTGGAAGCAGAAGGTGAATGGGCACCAGCAATAAACATCTCCTAGTCTTGAGCTATGGGAAGCAAGACCAGCTCAGCCACTCTTGGGAGGTAAAGCCAAGAACAACAGAGCTCTTTACAAATCTCCTTGCCTTGTGCTTCCGAGAAGATTTGAGTACCAGTGAGTTCTTTGCCCCAAGCTGCTGAAGTTCCCAGCACTTACTTCAAACAGCAAAAAAGTAACCTACAATCCTGAATCTCTGGCCAAGAGCAATGATATAAAACCAGACATTTTTGCTTCAGGGTTAGTGAAAGTGACTTGGAGTAGAGACTCCCTAGCAAGCACTTCAGAATTTCTCCTCTACCTCCTGGATGAGTTATTTAACATGGATAAGCTCTTATTCTTCCAGTAATCTTCTCTGAGTAACTCCAGCAACACATATTTCCCCATATAGATGTTGTAAAGAAATTACAATCAGTGACCTTCACATCTCAGGTGCTATGTTAAACACCCTTTTTTTGTTATCAAATAACCACTCAATAAACCATCTCTTGAATTCTTTGATGAAAATACAGCAAAATTCTCATTTGGCGTGGGAGGGATGGGGAAAGGATGGAGCTCTGATATGCCATCTTCTTCTGCAGTGGATGACTCAACTTTGGATGACTCACAATATTTAATGTACAGTGAAAAGATGGTAATCTAATGCTGCATAAACAATGGCTTTCTGGTAATTCTTAAAAGCAGCAATTAAATGTAAAGGAAAAATAGTTATGATTTGAACGTGTAGACACAGTAGCTTCCGCTCAAATCAAAAAGCACTGTGCAATTATTTCTGCTATCATCCTTGAATAGTAAATGAAGGATAGAGCCTTTAAAGAGTCTCCTTTAAAGGACTGGATGTTTCTCAGAAAAACTAGAAAAGCCAGGGTAGGAAAAATGGCAACCAGAAAGATGAGGGAGACGGAAGGGGGAGGACAGCCTTGCTGAAAAAAGTAGTAAGATAAGAGAACAGTAAATCAGAGTAGTCTGAGGCCCTAATGGGATGGTTCCTGCAGAAAATGTCTGTACTGAGGTTAAGACACGCCCCCAAGTAGCAGAGCAGTAGCTACTTGCATAGCAAAGTCAGCTGCTTTAACTGGAACTTGTGATGGAAGTGGCGTGAGCTAATTTGAAACAGACGGGGAGAACTCATAGCATCTGTTCCAAGTGAGGAATGTTTGAGTAGTGGCAACACCAAATACCAGCTCGGTCACTTCTGCACTGAACGTCTGCACACAGCTTCAGGGTGAGGATGTACAGTCCTTTCACTTACCCGAGGGAAAGTCATTCTGAAGGCGCTGGTAAGGAAATGGACATTTATAAAGATGCACAAACTGGCAGCACCTTTGAAAACCAGAAACAGGTGCTAAACAAATTTTGCAGCTCTATGGCCATCTTCTATAATGAATCTTTAAGGCTCTTTTTCCAGATCATAGAACAGAAATAAGAAAAACATCATAATCCTACTGGAGACTCTCAGGGCAGGGGGGAATTGATTTAAGCATGAGAAAGAGGAGGTATACAGAGGAGAGGAATCTTACTCAGGACAACAGGAAGAGAAGAGCAGAAGAGCAGGGGTTATAAATACACTAAGGAACATCAAACAAATTGTGTGAGAATAAGGGAGATAAGAAAGAAGAAAAACATCTAAATAATAAAAGCACTCTGAAGACTAATGCATGATTAAGGATAGTCTTCCAAAAGCATCAAGACAGTGGGGGGAAAAATAAATCACTAAACAAAGGAAGGGCATAGAGGACTGGAAGCACCAGTGGTGCACTCATTTAAAAATAGCAAAAAATTGAAGTGTGATGGATGGTAAGCGAATATTTAGCTGGTCTAACTGCAGGCACCAGAAGAAGTAATTATGAAGATGAGACAAAGCACCTCACTGTCTCCATTGAGAACAAGAAACCATATCCTGGAAAGCTGGTGCTCTGAACCACAACTCAAGAGTTAATTCACTCCAATGTGTGGATACTCTAGTCAGTTTTCTTCCGCTATCAAAGCCTGAGGTAGCATCTCTGCACAGCTCCGTGCTGTGAGACCCTGAGCCAGTACAACACTGCACATGCATGAAAGCTGAAGAAAATATCCTCTGATACAAACCAAGAAATCACTGCTGTTTCACTACGCCCACAAAAGATGCTCTTACCTGCATGAGCATGTAATAGATCCCAGCCACTCCATGGGCTGCTCCAACATACTGCTTCCTGTGCCACTGGTACAACAGAGGGCAGCGGTCTGTTTTGCGCTCCTCCTTTGAAAAGTTTTTCCCCGATTCAATAATAGCATCTATCACCTAAAGAAAACACACCTCATCTATCAGTCTCACTCTGATTCAGAGTGTTTTGCATCGGCATGACTAAAACCATGGTAAAGAATAAACCACTATAAACAGTGTTAGGACAACAATATTCAATTCATTTGGATTTGAGTGTTGAGGCAGAAATTGTATTCTTCCTTAATGATGGAATCACCTATATTTTAAAGAGTAGAAATTGAATATATAAATATTACTAATCACTTTTTTCCAGGCCTGCCTTCTCTGGTTCTGGTATCTGCAAAATAGTCATGCATTTTCCCCACATTGAATACTCCTTCTTTTCATTTAAACACTTCCACACTTCTGTCTTAAGGTTTCTTGTAACACTGTCTCATCCTCAAATGCTCTAAAACTAGTTACATATTAGACCTATTTCCATGGGTGGACATGGACCCACCCACACTAGCCTGTGTCAGTCCTAGCTGGGCAGCAGGGAAAGGCGGAAGAGATTGGAGGCACAGATGAGACTGGATTCCCAGTTCCTAGCTCCCTCTCCTCTCCAGCACCCCTCTCTTAATCCCTTGAATTATGCAAGGGAATGATCCCAATTCAACCTGACTGATGCTGTGATGCTGGAGAGAGAAAAGTATCTTACCTCTTTGATAACAGACTGGGGGACAGTGTCTGGACCAATTTCAGTATTCAGGTACAGCAAGGCATACAGGTAACCTGCTCTGCCATAAAGCAGCTCATCTGGCAGTTCAGCCTCTGTGCTTATGACTGTCCTCTGGAGTTGCAACAACCTGCATCAGACAAGGAAGTGGGGAAAGAGAGTATCTTGTGTAGAGACCAGCCATCAATCAAACCAGAAGCAGAACTAGCCGTGAAGCCCTACCACTTCCCTTCAGTCACCTCCACGTTCAGCTGGCTGCCAGGTTTACACACAGGAGCTCTGCATGCCTGCCACCCCTGAGACAGGAAACTGAGCCAGAGCCAGGTCAGTATTAGTAAAATTGTCAGGTTTCTGTGCAGACAGAAACAGATATATGAGTGCAGGGTAGGGGATGGAGGAGCTGGAGAGCTACTCCAACAAAGAAATCTCCTGGAGTCTCTGGAAATTTCACTAAAGTGAGGAACCCTTAATTGTAGATGTGTAAGAGGGGAAATAGAAAACACACAAAAACATCCAATACCACCATTCAGCACTCCCTCTCCCAAGACAACATATTGTCTCAAACAGTTAGCACCCCAGTTTTGAAAAGGACACTGCTATTAGGCACAGTGTTTTGCTTGCTTTTAGCAATGAAAAAACAACACAAAAACCCCAAAAAACCCTTGGGCTGGATACCACAACTCTCATTTTCTCCAAAGAGATTCTCTGCTAATACTCCACCAGCCTGCATTAGCACTGAGGTGGATGAGAGATCTGTTTTCCTGCCCACTCCCTCCCTGTCTCTTCCTATCTTTTGTGATTAAACTGGTAATTAGATTAAACCATGGCAATGATCACATTTTAAATTGTGGGAGGGGGAAAGACAATCTGGATTAAGACCAAATTCAATTCCCAGATCCCCCCAGCTGCTATTTCTCTTCAGAAACATTAGCATTAATGTCACGCCAGAGCAAAAGCACTGACCTCAATCGTGTGTTTATGCTGTCACTGCTTAATACCACAGAAAAGCCACTCACAAAAAAAGGGTTTTATATTATCATTCCTTTCTTGGAATTATGCTTTGGACTTAGAATTAAGTTCTTTTCTTCTAAACTGTCCACTGTTAAATTTTATTGTTGAAATCATACAACTGGACAACTACAAGGTAAAAAGTTAAAAGTGAAATAATAGATTACATTTCAACATCTATAATGCACAACTCAACTGGTGTCATGAGTATATTTGTAAACAAAGAAGGAATAAAATACACAAATAATCAAACTAAACTCCTTTTGACCACTCCTCCTAAAAATGACTTTCCAAGGAGAGGCGAGACAAAGATTTATTGCTAATCTCATTTTGCTATACTCATGCCTGACAACAAGACTGCTTTCCAAGCTGCATCCAAAATGACAAGCCCAAGTTTACTGCCAGTTCTTAAAGCAAAAAACCCCAAACCTAACACTCATTTCAAAGTTGAAATATTCATTCAGGAACAGCAGCAGAGATTCATCACGGTAGGATTCTAGCTTAGACAGAGACCGATTACATTTCCAAATATAAACCAGAATGGAGATGAGGACATAAGCCTAGTCACAAATTCTGTCAGCCTAAGATACATTGCTGGGCAAACTAGCAGCTGGATTGCTGGTGCCGAATGCAAATCCCACACGGTTCCAGTGCTTCCAGCCCTTGCTGGGACAGTGATCAGCTCTGTACCAGCAAAGGACAGTCAATTCTATAATTATTGCTACACCTAAATGGGATTTCTTGATACATTTGTTATATTTAGATTACTCTGAGAAGGTGCTGAAATTTTTTCAGGTAACCTTCATATGGTCTGACCTTATTAAAACCCTTGCCTTTACAAATTTGCTCTTGTAAATACTTCCTCTTTATTAAATCTTTGTTACATATCAATTCGATGTAATGTGATTCTATCTGATTGTTTCCAGATCCTACTGTGTACATGTTTTGTAATGAATCTAAAATTAAGACCTACTCTTTACAGGAAGCATTACATACTGCACAAGCGCTACATATTGCTGATGACAAGCGTGTGGCTTTTGCTAAATGTCACTTCAATGTGAAAAAATGAAAACGTGCGTACACTACAGATACGCCCAGGGCATCCTGTCCTAACAGTGATAGAGGGTTCAAGATAACCTGCTGAACATGAACCAAGTGTAAGTCAGCTTTAATAAAGATAAAGCCTATTGTGTATTCTACTGAAAATGTATCATGGTACAAAGTGTCTCCATTTTTTAATCGTGTCCTCTAAAACTCCACTTCCACAAGTTACTGAAACAATGCTCTCTACAAATAAAGGTCATGGCTTTTTCCACCATTAACCACTTACTTGGCAACACATTCTTTAGATTCACTGTCGTTTTTCAGTTTGTGGTAAACCACTGCACCCACAGCCAATGGCCCAGCATCACCGCAGAGGAAAGTAACTCTTCTGCCATTCAGATTGCGAAGGATTCTCTTCACATAATCAAGAGATCGCTGCAAATGGCTCCGGTTTTTCGTGACACGGTACAGCTGCAGATATAGGAGGGCAATACCTGAAACGACAGCATGAAAAAGAGGTAGTTTCACTTACATTTCCTTCTATGCCTATCATATTCCCCTCTTTGGTGCCTCTGAAGCACTTACTCATATGTGAACAAGTATTTGGGAAATAAAATCATGTCAGTCAAGGGTCTTAGCTTATGCAATGTTAAGGCATCAGGTCATCTATTTTGATTAAATTTTGATTCGGATTGTGGCAAAAATAAAAAAAATTATCTGACTGAAGCCCAATGGTAGACTCACAATTTGCAAAAAAAGAAGAAAAATCATGACACAGGCCTCAATGCTTGGGAGAGAAATCACTGTTAGATTCAAAAACTTGAGCTAACAAGCATGTGTATGACTGAGTACAATAATTGTACAATACTCATCTATTATATGCAAGAAGTGACATTTGATTTCTAAAATGATCTTTCCACGAGTTTTTGGATTTAATTTGCCAAATTACTTATAACCCTTAAAAGTATTTCACAAGAAGATTACCAGCTTGTACAGGTCAAGCTGGTTTGTAAAAGCCAGAAGGCCAACAAGTGCTTGGAAAATGCCTGGAGGTTCTATCAAGTTTGATTCCATTAAACTCATTACATAGTTTTCCATTAAAACAAAACAAAAACCTTAAAAAATGCAACAATGTAGACTGAAGAAAGTGAAACAAACCCATCTAAGTGGATGTCTATTGCCCAACTGCAACCATGCATGTGCAGAAGTAAATCACCTCCAGACCACACTGTAACTCAAACCCATCTCAACTTTAGCCTCAAATAAAGCCAAGTACACACAAAGCCCACATAGGTCACAGAGAGGCAACTGAAAGTACCAGAACAATAGCACCACAGGAGTGCTGGTACATTCTCAGATATTCCCTGGACTGGTTTTGAAGGAGCCTTTCTAGACAAGTCCAAGAAGAAAGCCGCAGAGCTGGGGAGCCCAATTCAGTGTCACAGGAACTTGCGGACAACTCACAAGGATTTGTGGAACCCTTTCTTATGTTGCACAAATGTAGGTTTGATCAAAGGACGATCAGAAAAGTAGCCAGGAAGTTCAGTTCATCCAAACCTTCCTAGTGTTTCTTAGTGCAACATCCTTAAAATGGCTTCTCCAAGAGGTCTGGCACGTACAAAGAGTACTTGTATAAGCAAGATGGACTCTATGATTGCTACGTGCCAACAATACGTGTTCCAAGATTTTAAAGGCGTTTCACAAAGTACAAGCCAGTGCACAGGACTGCACTGCATGTAAGATTTGACTAGACTTGGTACATAAAAGCAGAGCAGTTGTTTAGAGCACTGCTTTTACCTTCTGATTTGCACACTAGCAAAACACTGCAAAGAGAAGTTTGGGGAGAAAGTATTTTCAATAAATATTTTTTAAAGCCAGATAATTTAAACATTTTTATTCAGAACCATATCCACAGGAGCCCTGAATGAAGTTCACAGCTTGGAATAGACGTTGGAATATATGTAGATAGTGATCCTTCTATAGGATGGAAAAACCCCACTCTCTTGAGGCGACATTACTTGTTCATCTATATTCTTGCTTCAGCTAATGATGGCTGTGTTACTTTTACCTTATGACTCATTTTCATCATGCTCTGGTTTATCACCCATAATTTCAGTTGTCAATCACAGTGTCAGAACACAGCTCCCCAGGAGCCGTTTCGTACTGTCAGCGCGAGAAAGCCCACCACTGGAGATCTTCTGCACTCACTCGGCAGCCACTTGCTTTCAGACCTCAAAATACATCTATGTTTTAAGCCTGAGTTGTCTAAAATTTCCCCACCCATCCACCTACAGCACCATCTGTACTGAAACATCAAGAAGAAAGCAAAGACATTTTACCCTTTCATTGTCAGAATTAAGCCTAAGGATGGGCAAAGGCTGGAGAGCTTTTCCGAGCTACTCCCCCTCCTGACATAAAGATAAAAGAATAGATCTTCTCAGGGCACATTTCAAACATGCTGTGCTAAAAGCATAAGTATGCCTGAAGTGTGAGCTAGAAAAGCAGAAATAGAATAAGCCATTTATTCCAGCAAAGTCACACTTAAGAGGCCTAGATGGAAAAGCATTTTGGCAACTTGAAGAAGAGTGGCCACATCAGACTTGTCAACTGTAGGCTCTCCCTAAAGGATCAGAGTCCTGGTTTCAGCTGGGATACAGTTAATTTTCTTCTTAATTGATCTACCCGGCACAGTGCTGTGTTTTATATTTACTATGAATATAACATTGATAATACACTGATGTTTTAGTTGCTGCTGAGCAATGCTTACCCAAAGTCAAGGACTTTTCAGTTTCCCATGCTCTGCCATGGACCATGTGCACAAGAAGCTAGGAGGCAGCATGACCAGGACAGCTGACCCAAACATGGCCAAAGGGATATTCCATACCACGGAATGTCATGCTCAGTACATAAACTGAGAGGAGATGGAAGGAAGCCACCAATCACTGCTCAGACACAGGCCGGACACTGGTGAGTGGGTGGTGAGCAACGTCACTGTGCATCACTTGTTTCTCTTGGATTTTCTTCTTCTCTCTCTCCCTCCATTTCATTACAATTATTATTATTGCTGTTGGTGTTATTATTATTGTTATATTTTAATTTATTTCAGTTATTGAACTGTTCTTATCTCAGCCCATTAATTTTTTTTCCCAGTTCTCCTCCCTAACCCACTGCAGGGGTGGGGGGGGGCGCGGGTGAGAGTGGTGTTGAAGGGGCAGGGTATCAGCTGTGTGATACTTAGTTGCCAGCTCGGGTTAAATCCCAAAAATCATAAGGGCTCATTCACACCCGAACAGCATTGGTGAGGCAATGCTAAATGAATGACGGTCTGTAGCAATAGCCAGCACCTGCACATGCTTATTTACCTCCATGATCTTTACAATCTCACAACCCCACTTCTACACTCCCTCTCCTCACACGTCCATTTTACCATTTTTGTAGAGAACAAGCACAGTCAAAGTATCCGTATTCCAGATTTTAAGGCTCCAAACTCCTGGGCACATTCCCCCCACCTACTCTGAGTGATTAGAAGATGCTGTTATCATTAGAAAACTGCTAACTAATACTCCGTTGAACAGAAAAAAGTGAAAAATAACTATTTTTAAAAACCTCACATAAACAAACTTAAAGAAACAAGAGGTAAGCTAAAAGAAAGGGCAGAAAGAGCAGCCTTACAAAATCCACTCCTTCTGCAAGACAAAGATCTCCACACACAAAGGTAAATTATCACGCTGTAACTTTGTCTGCTGAAGTCAGTGGAAGTCATTCATTCCAGACAGCAGTGACCAAGGGTCCAGAGTTAAACAAAAAACCAACTTACACAAATGCTTGTATCGGAATATTTCTGCCACTCCTGTGAGAACATCAGATTTTTCTCCTGTGAATAAACCCAATCATATCATTCAACAATATACTTCAATCAAATTCTAGCTTTCTCACCAGTCCAGCCAGTATAGGCAGAGCAGTCATGTGGATCTGCTGTCTTCAGCCCTTCCTCCATTTGTTGCAGAAGGTCTTTAATTTTTGCCTGGATCCGTTTAGAGAACCGAGCATTGACCTGAAAACAGGAGACAGGGAATGAGTCAAAAAAGGAAAGAATCCAAGAATTTAAACTGTTTGCTTCACTTCCTTGTTTGAGAAAAAAACCCAACCAAACCCCAAACCAACCAACCAAAGAAGAACTAGGGAATAAATACTCTATATACAGCAATCAGTAAAATCAAGGTGGTTCACCTTAAGCACGTAAATGCATTCTGACTACATATTAGAGTAAGTTACTAAGATCTACATTAGACAAAAATTATCTGGGGATGCTTTAAAGTCACACAAAGAGCAGCTACGGACACTGTGACAGTACGTAATTCTATCTGCCTCTTATCTCAGGCCCTTAATACAGTAAAGAAAGCTTCTTTGAACTGAGTAAAGGTGAGTAGAAGCAAACAGAAGACAACCATCTGCCGCCACTCCATGGGACAGTACTCCAGTCAGGGTTGTGGTACCAAGACCACATTACTGACAAACACAGCACATGCCCTGTGTTATAGGTGCTTGCTCTCATGTCAAGGTCCCTGAACAGCCTTTGTGGCACTACGGAGTGGGAAATAGTTAAAGGAAAATAAATGCTCATACTTGAGACAATCAAGTCGAAGTCAAGCCATCATTTTTAATGATGTGCTCAATCACATAATCTATGATGTAGACACATTCTCTTCTTAAATCCAACTTTTCTTGATGTCAGTTTGTGAGTGCCACACAGAAGTCAAGTTGCCTAAATGTCCTTCCTCCTACTTCTTGCTGTCTTTCCTATCCAAAAACAATATTGGGATTTACTTGCTTGAAGGTGAAGAAACAACTCTTTGATTTTACGCACTACTTGCTTTTACTTTTGATCAAGAAAAGTTTATATAGATGATATCTATGCAATATAACAGAGGATACTTCACTCTTGCCAATATTTCTCTCTCATGATGCATACTTTAGGGGAAGATACACTACTGATTACTCCTTTAAGCCTATGGTTAATGGAAATAGTTAATTAACTTGAATCTATTGTATTCATGAAGTCCCTTCACAGGACAACTTTACATTTGAATGGGCACACCAGGGACAGCAATGAAATCTGTTCACGAGTTTTTTCAGTTAGGTTTGTTTTTTTTTCAGAATTTAACAGTATGACCTATTGATCAGTTTTTCCTATTAACACATTTATTAAAAACTACTTTATAGATTAAAATAGAGCCTAAGGGCTAGTTTTACTTATAGCACAGTTTATCTACTACAGAGCTAGAGAAGAAAAAAAAATCCTCCCTTTCTGGGCTATAAGAAAAGTTTTATCACTATTGGATAATTGCATCAGTCTGACAAAAATTGTGATGTGCACAAACCTTATGCCACCCCAAAATATTTCCTGAATGTGTTTTCCATCATTTACACACCTGGGAAACTTCCTGGCATACATCACTTGCCACACATAAATTAATTATCCAGGAACAGCCAGAAGATAAACTGTCTAGGAAGATGGAAGTCAGCAGAGCTTCCCCACCTCCCAAACCAAGAGCCACAATGCAGCAGTCATCAGAAGAATGGCATTACACAATCTGGCTACTTTTCAGCTCACACTGTTTCCTGAACAGTGCTTGATCCCCTTCCACCTCTTGCTTCTCTAGCCTGCTCCCATATAGCAGCTGGAACAAATCAGATTGGAGAAGACTTTGATGTCAAACACATCTACATTTATGATTTTTTCACTGGAGAAAGAGAAATAAGCTTACTAGTAAGGTAAGCTCATACTTGATTGCAACAGATCCCAAAAGTGAAAGGTTCAGATAAATGAGAGGTCCTGGATGCCACCATACAATTGATTACTCAGAATGTACCACATTTTGTACATCTATTAAGAGCAGAACTTCAAACAAAAATCAGTGATTTCAAGCAACCATCCAACAGATTCAGAAACCAGAAGGAAAACAGGAATTGCACAAGGCTTCTGACACACCAGAATTCTCCAGGGTCAATGGTTCAAATCCATTTTATGGTGGTAAGATAGGAAGGGAGAAGGAAACTGTGCTGTTATATCTCACACTGCACACATGCCATCCTAGAAACAAGGCAGAGACCCTTTTAACCTTCTCCAGTAACCCTGGAAATAGCAACCAACCACAGCAGGCATCTGATGTCTCTTACTCTTTAGTCTTAATATGGCGCGAAGCACCGTTTTGTTAGGAAACAGTACCACACACGCAGAACGCTCCCACACCCACACTTTCGACTAGTTCAGTGAAGTCTCAACACAAAGAAAACCTTTCCCAAGGGCAGGGCTTCTCTCCTTCAAAAGACAGCTATGCCAATGCTAAGGCATATGGTGAAACAGCATGAGGATATTCATGCGGATGCACTGAGTGCTCAGCTTATCTGACAAGAGTGAACTAAAGCTTCAGACTCCCCGCTTATTTACCTACTACACATCACAAGCAGGCTGATTATCTTTTTGTTCTGACAATACACCTGCTGTTACCAAATCAACATATTTTATATTAAACACCAGATTAAATTACTTAGAGGCAGGAGGGGAGTACTAGGACACCACAATGCCTGGGTTCTGCTTTGAAACCTCAGTCCCATACATATAATTTAGCTCAGGTTGGCATATCCCTCTCTAAAATGAGAATTGTAACTTGCTTGTCTTTATTCAGTGCTTGGAAAAACATAGATGAAAGGATATTTTTATTATAATTATCTATCATCCCAAACAAAGCTATTGCCAAGCTTATGTCAGAGTAAAAACGTTTTAAGTGGCAACAAAGTTTTCCCCAGTTACCTACTCCTCCACCACTGCCTCTTTTTTTCTTGGTTGCTCTGAAGCTTTAACAACCAAGCACTGTCACTGTTTGTCTTATAAGATTCCCCTATAAGCTTATAACAGATGCTTACATGGACTAAAATAAACTAATTACGTGAAGAAATGAATGTTGAAAGGTGGCTTTAGAAACTTTATAAACAGGACACATAACGTGGTGCTGAGTTTTCTTTCATACAAAAAGAGAAGAAAATACAGCTCAAGTTAGCACTGCAGCAAGAACGCATTCGAAAACCAAACTTGCATAAAAGACTGCATAAAGGACATGACATACACTGACAAGGAAGACCAGGGTAGAGGACAGCTCACAGTTCTACTGAAACAAGAAATCCTGGCCGTACTGAAATCTTTGGGAACTCTGCCACTGGCTGTAAGGGAGCCAGGTTTCACACCCATGCATTGGAGCACAGCACAGGTTTACTGAAGCAGGGTGAAGTCTCACGCGTACCTCCACAGAGCTCCTGGAAAAGCACACCAAAAGAGATGGCAGTAGGATCCCATATGCAGAACCTAGCAAGATCTGCTGGGAGGTGACCTGTCTTTTTGAACAAAAAAACAAGTTCTACTTCATTTTTACCTAAATCAAAAGACTCTTATAGCTCCAAGAGCAGCTTTTTTTTTTCTTCTCTGAAAATACCAGATGCTAAGAAACCTCATCACCCAGCCTTTGAAACAAACACTCTGCTACTCCTCAGATAGGTCCTTCCAGAAACAATTGCCAGTTCTGCAAAACCACATGCTTAATAAATGCTTTGAAACACTGCTGTCCATAGAACACACTGCACTGTCTTTCAGTGATCCAGCACTTAGTACCATCCATGTGACAGTGGGGGGAAAAAAAAATAAAAGAAAAGGGGAGAGGGGGAAAGAGAGAGAGAAAAATCAATAGCTGTAGGCAAACTACTACACTGCTAAAAATGTCAGCTTAAGAATAGGCTTTAAACGCAGTCATCACACCCTGTCTCAGAGTGGATAAGGGCGTGAAAAAAAATCATTAAAAGGCAAACCATTCAAGTTACAAAAAAAAATTGTTTAAAGCAGGGAAGAAAAAAGGAGACCGTGCTTCTAACGCATTTCTATGCAAAAGGAGCACTTTGCTGCTCTCAGTGAGACATCTAAAATGCCCATTGAAATAAAAATTACAAGAAAATACCAAAGGGAGAATCCACATAAAGGAATTATCAGAAATAACAGAAGATTGAGAAACCTACTAAATCACCCAAATTATAATCTAAGTAAATATTCTGTATCACCATTAATTGCCAATGAGCACCATTATCTTTAAAATATGTTCCCTGTAAAGAGCCCCTGCAAAAATTTATGAAGTACATTTAACACATTTTTCGGAATGCACCACCTTTTACTAATACTGTAAAACATTATGGCAAGTCAGATAAAAACTTATCAAGAAAGAACTGGCCTAAAAAAGAAGCTATGGTTTGGGTATCCATAAAGTTTGAATTTAATTTTTGTGCCGCCCTGTGATTCCACAATGAATTCAGACAACCTTATATTGAGGGCTGAGATTGTGTTAATTTCTTGATGACAAGAATGCTTTTTTTGCACACACACAAAATCCACATCAGGTTGCCCAGGCTCCCACCTTCCCCTGCCTGAACAGATTAATATCAACCTCCCTCAGTTCCCAAGTCACTGGCCCATAGTGAGTGTGAAGAAGATCCCAAATCACACCTGACTATACTGTGAATGTTGTCAGAAAGCTGTGGTGGCTCCAAGGACAGCAGACAATCTGAGGTTGATACTGGTTGGTCACTCACAGAGACAGGTCCTTGAACAAGTTATCCCCATCTCTTTTCTGCAAGCTCTCCACCCTTCCCAAGAAATTTATTAGAGCTTTGTAGCTCTCTATCACATTAGAGAACTAAGAACTAGGGAATATTATTTGTTCTGAGTCTATAGCTGTCAATTCATTTCTCTGCCTCCCCCGACCATTTAGATTTCTATTTTGAAAACTTTTGGACAACTTTGAGATTGTATCTATAGGTACTTTTTTAGACTAAGGGACCATGATGGAACCCACATGAAAAGGAAAAGGGCTACAGGATATATATTTAATTAAAAGATTCATCATTTATTAAACAAAGATCTACATTTAAAATTATGTTTCTTCTTAATCTAGAATTAATGCTGTCTGGTGAATTATTACCTCAGCATTCTCAGACAAATTAAAGGAACTGTTCAAGTCCCTGATATTTTAATGGTGAAGAAATCTAGTTATGAAAACAGTGAATTTCAACTACATGAGCAGGGCCCACACAGATAACTGCAGTGTTTACTATGACTATTTATAAGAAGGCAAATCAGAAGCCTCAGATTTTGTTTTCTCTTCTCCTGCTCCCTTACCTTCAAGCTTCCTGAACTGTACCTTATGCATACAAACACCCACTTTCATATGCAGCACTTTGTCCCAATTGTCTCACATTTCAGACAATTACTTGAAGAGCTTCTTGTCCTTTTATCAACCAGATGAATTTTAGATGGCAATCATGACAGCATAAGAAATCAAATGGAGGGATTAATAATGCATTGCCTTCCATGACAACAGCAGAGCCACGCACACCTCAGGCTGTCATTACGTGAGTCACTCAGCGCTCACCACTCAACTCAGCAGCAGATGGGAGGGAGAAATTATGCAGTTCACTGAGGACTTCTGAAAGCTGCTCTCATTTTTAGGAAACTTGTGCTCTTGTGTACAGCAGTTTATAGAACAGACTTCCTAGCCTCTATAAAGTCCTTTTGTCTTCACTGGGGCTTCAGGCAGGCAAAGACAACTCTCTGATGGAAAGGGAGCCTATTAAAATCAAAAATAAAACACTGAACCACAAATCAAAAATCATAACAACACAAATGCTGCAAAGAATATAAATACACATAAATACACTCATGGCTATATTCTAGCCCAGAAATATGTAAGACGATTCCTTAGATTTTTTAGATGCAAAACCAAGAGAAAATGTACACTCACAACTCTTCTCCTGTGAGATGCACAGAGTTGAAAGTACTCAATGACCACTGAAAGTTGCTGTAGTTACATGGCCTTAAGACAGCACAGAAGATTTTTTTTTTCCAGAGGAGTTTCATTCTTCTGAAGGTAACAAGGCCCAGACACCATCTTTTATCAAATACGCAGTTACTCAGGTGATCTAACTTGTTTTCTGAACACACCTGCATAAATAGCTGCTGACTGCCACATGGTATATCACAGGAATGTCATCCACCATTGATGCTGGGAAAAAACATTTGCACTCACTGTGAAACAGCATACTCACCCACAGCAGAGCAGAACAAGCATCTCTAATGTGAACATAGGGCTAGAATTCTTGACTAACTAATTCCAGCTCTGCTACAGAACAATATCTCTGAACTTGGATTCATTCAAGAATCAAATATGAAGTAAATTGGAGCTGAGCTATTCTGCAATACAGCTAATATGCCCTACAGAATAATTTTTAAGGATGTGTACTTTCTTCTGATATCTCACTATTCTTCTAAGTATCTCACTTTAGAAAGCTGTAGTCAACCCAAATCAGCAGTAAATGAAGACTTATTTTCTGTTTTAAAATATGGACATGAAGTGTGGGATCTAAAGCAGGTATGTAAGAAGGATGACTGGCCTACAGAAGGCCTTAGAAGAAAGTTCTTGGCATGTTTTTTACCAATTTTTACCAATTTAACAACAATATATACCTATAGCTGTTCTGCTGTCTCCTCTCTGCCTTCATACCTAAACTCATCTTACTTGGATGATTTTTATATACTAAGCCAGATACAAAAAACCAAAGAAATCACAGTTCTCTTCAACAAAAAAATAGGTTTACCAACACTGAGTATACTACCAGGGAATTTTGTCAAAAAAAAGCAGGTTTCACTTCTGAACCTACTCTTCCTTTTTAAACCTTCTCAAATGCTCTGCTTTTGACAGCTGCAATTAGCTGCAGCAGTAAGACACTGAACACCTAAAGTATTCTCTTCTTTTGTGCACTCTGCTTAGCCACACACAATTTCACAAACCTCTGTTAGAACTTAGTGAAACCTTTTGTTGCATTGGACAGATGGTGAGCTGATGCTGTTCTGCTGATACTTATCATGCTTAGAGAGAAAGCCCCTCTCACCAGCACCACGACTTACCACCCTATTAGTAAGTCAAGCTAATTCCTTATTTCCACAAGCTGAAAAATACAGGGCTGATATTAATGTCTCTATTCACCCCAGCATACAGTCAAAGTAAGTTAGGAAGTTAACTTCCCACCCTTGGCACATTTGTGCTTCTAGCAATGTCACCATGCAGGGTTTTACACGCAAAAGATGACAAAGCAACACAGTATTGAAGGATGAGGCTGCTCAGGGCCTAAAATGACAGCAGGTCTACATTCTGGTATTCCTTCTGCAGCTTAAGCCACCCGGCTGGCAGTTTCTGTACTTAAAACCTAAGGCACTCATAGTTCCCCAAGCAGCAGCATATGGTGTCAAGAAGATAAGCAGAGCTGGAGGACTGCAAACACTGGGTGACCAGTGCCTCTAGACAGACCTGCAGGCATGAACCGACTGCCAGATGCCTATCGCGGTGTACCTGAAGCTATAAACGTGTGTATGTCAGTAAACACGTGCCTGGCAGACGACAGTCCAGCATCACCCAACGCCTGAGTGTCATTGTCACCTGAGAAGAAACTCTCCTTTTCTAGATGGGCGCTCATTTTTTCCTTCCCTATGCACTTCGTTGGTGGAACTCGGGCTACTTGTGCTGGCGACTTGTTCTGTGCGACAGATCCACGGCGGTAAGCGCAGCTATAGCTCTTCTGCTACACAGCTGAACAGATGTAGAGATCGGGCACCGCGTTCACTCCCGTTCGAGGGCAAAACAAACAGCTCGCACAGTCGCTCCCGCCGGCTCCGAGCCGTGCGGCCGGGCTGAGCTCCCGCTCCTTCCCTCAGCTCACCCCGCCGATCCCTCCCCTCGGGAGCACCGGGAGCCGCAGCCCGTTCTTGTGGACCCGCCTCGCGCTCGGCGGGCGGGCAAGGGCGGCGGAGGAGGCCGCGGGCAGCCTCAGGCGCAGCGCCCCAGTGCCGCCGGCCCGGGACCTGCCGGGGGCCCCCCCGGGGCAGCGCCCATGGCCGCCCGCACCCGGGGCCGCCGCTCCGCCGGGAGGGAGCGCCCCGCGGGCCAGGCCGAGCGCGGCAGGCCGGAGCCGGGACGCGCCGACTGCCCGCCGGCCGGGACTCACCTTGCCATCGGCGCCGAACGGGAGGGACTCCTCCTCCGCCGGTGGCTGCAGCGCTCTGTCCCGGTGGGCGTCTGCCACGCTGGGGGCTGCCGCGGCTCCCTGGGGCTGGTAGTCGGGGTAGGGGTTGGCAAAAGCCCGCTCCTCCATCTCCGCCTCGCCGCCCAGCTGCAGCTTCAATCTCTTGGACATGCTCTCTCCCATCTCAGCCGGCCCCCGGCCCGCCTCCCCGCACGGCGAGCCGGCTGGGACACACTCCGCTCTGCGGAGCGGCGGCTTTGCAGCAACGCGAGCACCGCGGCCGCCCCCGGCTACAGCTGCCCCTGGCTGTGGCCGCCGCCAGGCGGGGTCCGGCGCTGGGTCAGGGAGGGCGGCAGTGCCCGCGGCCGCGGGCCCATTGGGGCCGCCCCGGGGCAGAGGCGCCGCCGGCCCCGGCCCCGAGCCACCGAAGCCCAACTTGGGAAGGCAAAAGGGGGAAGCTGCGATGCCGCGGCTCTGCTCGGCGTTCCCGTCAGCCAGGGCGGGGGAACGGCGAGCGCGGCGGCATCACAGCCTTTAGAGGGGCAGAGCGCGGCCGGGGCCACGGCCGGACCCCCCCGCGGGGAGAGGCAGCCCGCCCGCCCGCGCAGGCTGGGTGGCACCGCTGCAGAGCTCGCCCCAGCACCTCATCCTCCCCCGCCGGGGCGTCAGTGCCTAGGGCTGCTGCTGTTACCGCCGGCCGCCCGCCGGGCGGCGGAACAGGGCTGCCGCCGGCTCCTCTCGCCCGTCCCCCCGCGGCGGGGGCGAGCCGCCGCCCAGCGCATCTCAGAGGAGCGGCAGCAGCAGCAGGAGGGGCACGGAAAGCCCCAGGAGCAGGCAGTACGCCACCAGCTCCTTCGCCCGGCTCATCCGCAGCCGCCAGCGGGCTCCGCTCATCTGGCCAGGCCCGGCGGGAGGCAGGGAGGCGGCCCTCGGCTGCCGCCTGGCGGGGAGGGGGCAGGCGGCGGGAGGCGGCAGCTCCCCGGGGAGAAGGGAGGTGGTCTCCTTGCCTCGGCCCGCCCTCGGGCTGTAGTGTTGGCCTGGCTGAGATAGCCCCCTGCCGACGGCGAGCCAGCTGGCGCAAGCGAAAACATACTAGTAAAAAAGAAAAATAAAGAAGACGCCAAACAAACTCGCAGCCCTGGAGGGACTCGGTGGTGGTGGGTGGGAAAGGCCGTCAGCGATCGGCCGTAGAGGCTGGACGTGATGGGGGGGATCGTGTCCTGCCTGGTGAAGAGCAGCGCCTAGATTCCGTGTGAATCGACCGTTTGTGTCCCGGAAAGGGAAGCGGGGGGCGCTCAATGACAAGGCAGTGTCAACATAAATTTAGCCCATCGTTTCATGACACCTCTACCTAAAGCTAGGAGAAGGGGTCCGGACGAAGGGGCACTGTACAATCATCAAGGATAAATCTTTCCTATTCACAAACAAATGGTAGATGCTGTCGATATTGTCATAGCCTTCAGGAATTGATATGTTTCAGTATGCATACTGAAACACATTTGTGTAGAAACAGCCATCAGAAAACCTACAATCCAGCAAAACACTGCACACTGTGTTACACTAAACACTGTGTAAAAATAGGGATACGGGATTATCTTGTTATCCTATTGAATATTTACTCCCAACTATGCCATTGATTTTTGCCAGTAATTGCCAGACAGACCATAAACTATTAATTCAATAACTGGACGGTGTGCAGACTTATTGATCTTTAGTTTTATGCACTAATTTTATTCCTATCAAAATACATATTCAGTGTGTAAGATTAAATATAGGTGATGCGTGTCCTGTCATTTGCTTCAGTTTATGGTTGTCCATAGCAATATACATGTAAATAAATAGGACATGCCCCACCATCTTGTCACAGTTTATTTGATACTTTCTTCATTTTATTTATTTTTATAAATTGTGCTGATGACAAAGCAGAAATTCCAAACAACTTATCCAACTAGAAGTACCTTGCTCTGGAAGTGAAAATAATCAGTTGCTTAAAAATTACAGGGTCATCTATAAAATATCCTCTTCTGTTGTAATTTTAAAAATTACTACTTTATGCATCATTTATTCTTTAATGGGGTCTTTTGTGCTGTGTTGCAGTGCCTGAAAGGTAAACACAGAACCTTTTGTAAAACATCTTGTCAGACATTTTGCTATGAAAAGAACATTTTCATCTTGAATGATTTCTTACCATGACTGAAGACCCGCTGCATCAGTGCAAGTAACTGTATCCCCATAATGAAGATCAGAATGAAGCCTTTAATAAAAATGTGCATGGCTTCTGTTTTCTTACACTTTGTACTCTCCTTGAATCGAAACGGTGTGAATAATAAAACAGGATCATACTGACTGATACCTGCTCAAGGCCTACAGATAAGGAGTGAAACTGCTCTCTGGCACCTTGCAATAGCACGTTCTTCCCTTCTTCTGGAGTGGTGGGTTGCAGGGTGGTGGGTTAGAATGTCTTCCCTTTTGCATCACTGCACTGTTTGGTTATCTGCACACTGATGTGTTTAACACCCTGTTAAACATTTATTTCTGGAGCACTCCTCTCCATGCTCACTGTTCTTCCAATTTGTTGGAATGTAGTATGTTTAGTTTCAAGCATACATGGCCTTCTTTTGTTTTTATAAGGTGGGATAGAGTTCAGAAGACTTTCAGGCTCTTTTTCAGTGAGTGTTTTTTCCTTTTACTTTTACCCTTGATGCATATGGAGCTCCCACAGCCTGGGGAATCATGGATGAAGGAGGAGGAAAAAAGTTGGGCTGAGGGAGGTGCCAACCTTTAACATAAGTTTTAAGCAATAATAAATTTACATCTCACATCTGTAGCAGTACGAAGCAGGAGGCTTTGCCTACTGAAATCATGATTTCATGTGTGCTTTCATCCAGAAAATGTCTACATGCTAATGAAAGCAGTGAGCCCTCATCCCTTCTTCCCACTCCAGCTATGCACTCCTGTAACCTGCCTTCTGCAGCACTGGCAAACATGCAGCCCTGCAGCAAGCTGATCTAGCTGAAAGCTGTCCTTTTCCTTTCTGAGATGTAGGTGAAATCCAATTAATGTCTAACCAAGGCCTGATTCCTACTTAGAGATAAGTTTCTTCATGTAAATTATGGAAGTTTTTGCTTACCAGATCAATGGGCTATTCATTCTTTACACCAGAGGAAATCATAAATCCCTTTCTTTTACTTCTTCTGTCCTTTTCTTTCCTCCAATCCTTTTTACATCCTGCAGTATCTGATACTGTGCTTCTGACGAGACTGGTGCCAATTCCTTTAATAGTAGAATAAAATATCTGTTACATTTTGGTCCACAACTAAATAATCACAATCCAAATGTAAACCATTAATGATGTTATGCTTTTCCATGTATTTTGCTGCTTGCTTCCCAGTATGCATAGTAAATTATCCCACTAACAAGGTGAGAAAGAGCATTGTAGATCACAGAGTCAGCCCTCCCAGGGCTAACACACAGCTTGCCCTGCACACTATGCTCCATGAGAGCTACATCACGATGAAACATGATGCAGCTTGCGAAATGAGTGTGAGCAACCCAAGCTCCAATTGTGACATGTTTAATGGTTCCTTCAGCAGTTGTGCTTATCCTTATTACAGTATAATAGCGCTCATTTATTTTCATGCACAATGGCTCCAGATATGTGCAAGCAACTGCCCTGTCCATATTTTGTTCCGTGGAGCCAGAATGATGAGTATATGACTTCAGCACTCATGGTAAAGTGCTTTGTAAATTCTGGGAAAACAATGTAGCAGGCTGGCATTAGTCTAAATTAATTTCTGAACATAGAGATCCAGCTGAAATTAATTGAGAGAAGTGAGAGCTTCAGGAACGGCCCCTGCTAATGCGATACATAATGGAGAAAAAGGCTGTGCGCTGCTCTCTTTAGTATTTACCTGTGGAAGAACAAGGTATGGCAATTTCTCATCTGCTGTTAATTAGTACAGGAGGTCAGTGGAGACGGGGCAGTTTATACCTGCTGGGATCATACTTTTATTGAACCTAAGTAACGTCTTTCAACTGGCTTTTGCTTTTTTCTCTGATCATCTCCTCTTCAGACTGCTCTCTGTCTATGCTGCATCCTTTGTGCTCTGCAGAAAGCTTTCTTCTGCTTAATTATTGTCATAGGCCTATAATAGACTATAAGGAAGGACTTCCTAATTCCCTCTTCACCTCCCTTTAGCTGTAGTACCTAATTTCTTTTTATCTCCACCACTGTCTAATATTATATTCTGCAACTAAATTATTTAAAGCTGTTTAGGCCTAATAAACTGGGGGGGCAAAGGGGAAGGCAGGGAGGGGGCTTCTCTTAACATGATATTATGAAATAAAATCTGCAGGATCAGGTTTGAATTTTAATTGCAAAAGAATTACAGGCTTTGGACTAAATTCAGTTCTGTGTTCAATTCAGCTTCAGGAGGAGTGTAAACATAATGTAAGAACTAACTGATCTGTGTAAGACTTAACTCACACAGACTAGTGTTAGTTATATTGCTTTTCAGTAGCAACAAATTTCTCTGGCTGCTGTAAATAACTTATCTCTATTACTGCATAATGTTGCTATTTAAAATCTCAGAGATTTCTGTGAATCTAAGAATTTGTTACTCAACCACAAAATATATGTTTTAATAATAACCCCATTGAATATATTCTCTTCTTATTTTCTGTTCTTATCTCTGGTGTTGTAGCAGCAAAAGCAGCGTCATAAAGTCTGTTGCACTTCTGCTGCTAATAAATGATAAGCCAGAACAGTAGTTATTGCACTTCAGCATTTAAAAAGCCATACTTTTTGAAGAATGGATTTTGTTATAATCAAACTTTTATGTTCCTTATCCCCTTATTGCCAGTAGTTTTTGATTTGCACATCCTGAGAAATACAACTAATAATGAAGTCATGCAAAGATGCTTGTAAATGTTCTTAGAGGTCTTTACTGTCTATGATGAAAATGGAGACAGCTCACTGTTATTAAAATGTACCCCTTATAATAATTGGCCTACTGTTGGATTTTCAAAGGAGTTATTTCCAACCTTGGCTAGGTTTGTAAGCCGGGAAAAGAAATGTTCAGTTAGTAGAAGACAAACGTAATCCTCCTGAACCATGAGGAACAGAGGTGAAAGATGGGTACAGTTAGAATACCTGTGGCTGACCAGCATCTATAAAAATGAACAACAAAACAAGTGTTGGACAAGGGAATTCCCTTTACCTAAGGAAGCTGTTGCAAGGTAGACATCTTATTTTCTTATTTCTTCTGATATCCTTTGAATAACTCAATGTCAGTGGGGCTTAAAAAAGCAGCCCTAGTCACTGCCTTCAAGTTAGGATAGGTGAAAGACTCAGGCCTAGGAACTGCTAGAAGTAACGGGCATGGTCCTGTGATGCACTGAATGATCTCAGTTCTATTTCTTTGGGGTTTAATTATAGGATTTTGCGACCTTGAAAATGTACTCACAAGTCTGCGGGTTTGGGTTCTGTCTTCAGTGTTTTTCATTGCATCAAGGCAGAGTGGGATAATGCTTTTGTGGAAAACTAAATACCAGTACCTTCAAGCAAAGTAGCTTTATAACTTTGGTGGGGTAAGAATGAACTACAACAGTACAAGAAGGGAGAAGAGAAACATGGGAATGTAAGGAAAATGAGACAAAGATAAAACTGTCAAGGACTAGTGAAGTGCCGTTCTACTCCTACTAAAGGAAATGGGGAAAGATCCCACAGACTTTGAGGCAGGTAGCTTCTCTCTTCCCTGACACTGAAAATGCAGATACAGAAAGTGTTGCTCAAGAGGGTACAACCTTGATAATGATAGTAGTGAAATGGCAAAAGATTCTTTAGCACAGGCTGTATCATCTACTGCCTGTTGCTGTGGGCACTCAGCAGCCTTCAAAATCAGCAACACAGGGCCAAGACAGATGACTAACAAATTTTTTCCCTGCCCTCTGGCTGCAAGAGGTCAGGGCTGTTCCTGACGTGTTTACTTGATGAGATTTTAAAATTCATCATCAAGAAGAGTTGTTTCCACAGGCAGCAATTTCTGTTGTTTTTCCCATGGACAAATTATTTCCTGTGTTCAACCTGAAAGTCCTTTACTGCGGTTTCAGATCCCGTGGAGAAGAGTTTATACTGTTACGCCTCTGCAGCCTTGCTAAGGCATAAGAACTAGCACAGGCGCTACTCTCAACATAGTGTGCGTATGTGGATCGTGGTGCAATGAGTGAAATGGGCTCCATGTCTGAACAACACTCTGGTCTTTCCTGCTGCTCCCCACCCTCCATCTCTGCAGCCTGATAGTTGGGATCCCTTGACTGCCATGCATTGGGTAGCTTTGTCTTGTCCATATAACCTTGCTTGACTCCCTGTCTCAGTTTAAATGAGACACAAGAGTTTTGCTGGGAATAAATTATGAGGAAGACCCAAAACTCCTCCCTCTAAGCAATTATAAATCCAAAATTAATAGACT
>JAWWES010000081.1:52291530-52411354 GCA_035583135.1 Lophotriccus pileatus
CAGTCAGCAGGAGGCGCTGTTGAACCACTGGAGATGTGGAGCCTGCAGTTGTTTCAGTCAGTCAGCAGGGGGCGCTGGTGGATCACCGGCAGTCACCATGTCTGGTTTTGTGCTTTTCCAAGTGCTGGAGCGAGCTGGACAAGGGATGTCCTCCCCCCTTCACCAAAGGGAGGAAGGAGAGGAAGGGAAAACACGTCTCCTGATACTGGAGAACTCACTCTTTTCTGCTGACCAAGACGCACAACGATGTCGCTCCGTCCCTCTCCGATGGAGATCCAAGCAAACAGTTCCAAAACTGCAGCACATTCACAGAAGCGGCAGCTCTGACAGCCCGGCAGCCCCGACTGCTCAGACAGCCACAGTCTCCTGAGCAGCCGTCCCGCAGTAGTCCGGGCAACAGTCTGGGCTGCAGTCCCACTGCTCCTACAGCTCCGGTTACCTCTCATAGCTCCCGAGCAGCACAGCCACCAAACCACAGCCGTCCCACCAGCTCCAATTACCTCCCAACCCCCCTCACCGTTTCCAATCCGGACCTCCCAGTCTCCTCCCTCGTTTCCCTGGAGACAAGGTCTGGCAATTAACATAGGAATGCTGCCTAACTAGCTCTTTTCTTCTGTATCACTTAGTTGCTTAGAAACAGTCCTTGACCAATCCCCCTCCCCCAACACAGGGGGCAGGGGAAAGGGAAAATTCCAGCGTAGCTCCAAGAACACGCAAAACCATGACATTCCATTGTGTTCATCTCTATCCCAGAAGGGCCCCTGAGGATACCCGGATTGCCACCAGCATTGAAAAGGCTGACAGGTCATGTATTTAACTGGAAACCTGTATCAGAAAACCATCTATGGTGAAAGAAGGACCAAATCTACTTGTGTATCTCAGTTGATTACCACTAATTGCTCTGAGAGCCCTTGTGACTGTAGAAGCATTTGTAGAAGCACAGAAATCTCACTTCCTGCTCTATGTTACAGATGTGTTCCTGAAAGTTGTAGGAAGCTTTTCTTATGAGCATAGAATTTTCGGAAGCGTGGATCTAAAACCAATTTACTAAGAAGTTATTAGGGCATAGAGAACTCAGCAGAATTCTTTTCTTTCTCGTGTGTTTTGCTCATGTCTTTTACTAGAAATATAAAATTTCTAGATGGACTTCTGCTGGTAGAAACTTTCTGTCCATTACCTGATGCTGTGGGGAGCACCAGGCAGCACCTTTTCATTCTTGCTATGGATTCTATGCTCATCCAATCTTAGTCATAGAAGCAGAAATTGTCTCATCTGGTGTTTTAGGTACAAGCCTGAACTGAAACTGTAGCCTAAGGAGATAGATATGGGCCAAAAAGAGGATAACCCTTTTTCTCTGCTTACCTGAAAGTCCAAAGGAGAACCACGTTCATGTGGAAAATTCCCTAACAGTCCTCGTACAGGAAGAACCTCCATGTGGGTACCAGCCTCTTGATTTGAGTATAACATCTTGCTTTTTTATCCTTGTGGTGAACAGCAGTAGGAGCTAGTGTGTTTTTACAGAAGAGCAGTGATGACAAATGGAGTCACTAGGTTGCCTAATGTAATCCTGCTCACATATTAGAAGATGGAGTCATGGGTACAAGTTTATGCAGCCCATCCCTTCCAGCTCCTCTCAATCAGTGCAGCACTTCATCTATCCCTGTGAGGTGTACATTTATCACCATTAACATTGCTTTTTTCATGAGGAGGAAGGAGAGACAGAGAAAGGAAGAGACCCACTTTTTCCATTAGTCACTGAAATGGTCTGTTAACCAAAAACCTGTGCCTGAACGATCTTATGTTTTGAATTCTTTGTGGTCTCCAAGTCCTGATTTGCATCTCTAAAAAAAACCCCTGCTTTGTCAAAAAGTATAAGGAAGAAAGTCAGAGTTACCAAAACTAAGGTGACTAGGATCTTACAAAAGAAACGAATTACTGCTGTAACAATGGTAAAATCCCTTTAGCTAAATAAATATCAAAGAACAAAGAAAAAGATTTTTTTTAACTAAGGTAAGAAGAAGATAAAAAATATCAAAGAGATTAAGGGTAATCTAAGTCTATTGAAAAGCAAAATCAGTGTTTTGTCTCAGTTTTCAGTAACACAGGTTACAGAATGTGGCAGTGCAACAGGATAATGGGGATAAGTGAAGGAGGACAAATTATCACATTCTGTGTTTGGGTTAAAACTAAACTTAGATTATTTATGACCCAGTTTAACAGCAATCATAAAAGTTGGCAAATGAAACTGCAATTCCCTTAGTGTTCTTTTATCTGTGCAGTTAGCAAATTAGCCAGTGCTGCATGGTTGGAGAACAGCACATATAGGACCTGTTTAGCTGACAGAGAAATAATGAAACCATCCAACCATTAGTATGACCTTGGCAGGAAGCAAAGATTTAGTACAAAAGTTGAAGAAAGCATTAATAGGGGAGATAGAGATAAATGGAAAAAAAATACGATGTGGATTTATAAGATATAATTCACAATGGAGAAACTCACTGCGGTTCTTGGACAAGAAAAGCAGTTCTGCAGCTAAAGGATGTGCAGTAGCTGTCATTCTTTGTACAGTTGCAAAAGCATAATTGGTAATTTTCCATGTAGCCCAATAGCAGGTGAGTACAGTTATTTTACAGTAAGTGAGGAACTAGCAGAAGGGGAGGCAACAATGTGCTGTTGTCAAAGGGGATGCATGGGGCTAGAGGAGAGGTAATAGGGTTGATGGCAAGGTACTAAAGGAGTGGATTTTTGACTGCTTCTAATGGACGTTTTTATTAACCATTTTTGTACAGAAAATAACGAAAAAAGCCCAGTTAATTTTGCAGAGAAGATCAGGATGTTGTAGTATAAGACTTCAGTGATGAAATGGGCAGTTGTGAATGTAGGGTTGATAGTTTTAATAGGGGTAAGGATGTACTGACCACAGTCCAAGCAATCTACAGATTGCTAGAGCTGGTCAGTTGTGCTTAAAAAATCCATTAAAACTGGAGTAAATGCAGAAAATGGGAATGGAGTCTGTTTTTATAAGGAAAGCCTAAATCATTTTGGATTTTTTTAGGGGAATGAAGGCTGGAATTGTGTATAGTTGCTGTTCATAAGTAAGAGAGAGATATAAATATAGAGCTATATCTGTACTGGGGGAATGAAAGAATGATTATGGACCATACTTGTAACTGAACAAAACTACAATATGTTGACCATGATGAAAGTCAGGTTAAAAACAAGACAAAAAAGGGAGATGTTAATTATCAAAGAGGAGTATTTTGGAGTAGCCTAGCAATGAGACTTTCTGGAGATACCTCAATAAACAACTTTGGGAAAAGGTGACCAAGATGGTCATATTTCTGTGCCTCAGGGAAGTACAGTGGTCTCAGGGGACATGAAAGAACTTCTCCTTACTCATTGACAGCTTCTAGTAGCCCGTGATTGTGGAGCATAGTTGGTTTTTTTCCTTCATAAATTCCTGCTGAGGGAGGTATAGTGGCAAGTGAGATGGTTGTAATAGTCACTGGGCTTCTGTGTGAGATTTCCTACAGCAGGCTTTTAAAGTCAATTTGTCATTAAGAGTTCTGCACATGTGGTCTTTATGTGGGGATGGAGACCAGGCATCTGAACCTCCTTAAAATTCTGCCAAGGGAATGACAAGCCAAATCACTGGTCTGGCAGATAAGAGAAAGTTAGAAAAGGATGGATCTAGGCAGCCTTCCATTTTATGTCTTGAAGGGAGATTTCTGTATGAAGTAAACTCCCCATTCAGACAGTTTCCTGACATGTGTGTTTATTTCCACAGCTTTCTCCTGGTGTTTAACTGTACAAATATTTCTGTCATCCAGTACTGAGCTTCCAGGTCTGACAATAATAAGAAGACAGCTGAAATATGAAAGTGGTGCCCTCCTGGAAACCACTTAAAATCTGTCAATCTGACATAAAAGAGTCTACTAATAGTGCTGTGTTTGGATTTTTCCTAACCTGAACAGGTAAGGAATTTATGTGGGATGTGCTCCCCTTTTTTTCCTCAGATGTTCTAGCTTTGAAGAGCATTTTGGGTCCCAGAACAGAGGAGTGCCTTGACTGTTGTTTAGTCCCTCACTGTTGCACTGGATGCAGTTCACCATAGGGCTTGAGTATCCCCCTGTAGTTATGAAGATGTTAAGAAGTTGTTGCAGAATCCAGAAGTTTGTATGATTGAATAATGTGAGGAGTGACTGCAAACACCACGGAAAATCTAAACTCTGCTGAGGTAATTGCATTGACTGGTTTAGGCTTCCTTAAGTAATGAAATAAATTAACACTATTTTTCCATGTATGTGTGTTGTGGGAGGAGCTCCGAAGTCACTGGCTATCTTCACAGAAGTAATATCCACAGTGCTTCAACTTTATTAATCCAATACAGCACTTATATACAGTTTTTAAGGCACATACATCATCTCTTAGCAAAGCCATTGGCCAGAAGGGGCACCTGCTGTTTCCTTTCTATTTGTCCTTAAAATTCAAACAGCACGCATAATAAGATAGTCCACAGCCTAGCAGAAAAACAGCAGGTGCTATTTATATTCTTCTGTTTATACACACAGTTCATTCCTATGAACCGTTCAAGGCCTCTCGGTCTGTGTTCTTCAAGGAAACCTGATTGTGCATTAAAAAGGCCTGCATTATTCAAAATTCCCACAACATATGTGTTGCAACTCAGTTGCCGCATCACATCAGAATTTAACAGATCACCTTTGCACATTTCTGGAGAAATGTTGAGCCTTATCAAGTAGTATGAGTATTGTTGTATGCAGGCTCAAGCAGGCCATCCTTTATTTTTCCTTTCTTTTTTTTTTTTTTTTTTTTGACCATAAACTACAGCAGCTTTCCAACACAGGGGCTCCTCAACACACTGGGCCAACTTCTGTAAAAATGATAGATTCCAGGGACTAAGGCAGAGAAAATGATTGTAAAACTATTGATCATAGTTAGCTATTTTAAGAAAAGAACAGCGTGAGAGAAGTAAATTAGGGATAATGGGCTTCAGTAAGGCAGACACTGATAAAATTTATGAGAGGATTCTTTTGGGAAGATAATTTAAGGATAAAGACGTGCAGGAGAGATAATAATTACTGAAAGAAGCTGTATGTAAGACACAGCAGCAGATTATTGTGCTGGGAAGGAATCAGCATAAGAAGGAATAGCTGTGGCAGAAGCTCTTTGAAGTCTTGAATGTTTAAAAAGGAATTTATTTACAAATTAGGAACAAGAACATCTGGCTAAAGCAGGGTAGAAAAAAAGTAGACCAAAGTGCATGGTTGAGCCCAGAAAGATAAACTAAACGATGACTTAGTACTATTGAGGGTGATAAAAATTAATGTGAAAAGACTGTATGAACACTACAAGAGGAGAAAAGGACAGCCCCTTCCTTAATAGACCATGATAAGAAAGCCAAGATATTTAATGACATCTTTGATTCAGGCATGACATAAATTGTGAGCAAATGCCTAAAGCATTTAGGTTGTTTACAAGAGCACAAAGTAGGGAAAGAAGAGGTTAAAAAATATTTAATGTTTAAGTATATTAAAGTTAGGGTGACCTGGTAAAATTAACTCTGGAATATCTAAGAAGCTGAAGCAATATCTGAACCATTGACACCTATTGGTAACAAAAGAGGAGAAGGTTGTCTAGGAACTAGAAGAAAACCCAGAGACCCTATTCTTCAAAAGAGAAAAAGCAAGATTCAGGAAGATAACAAGTCTATCAGTGTTACCCTAAAAGATACATAAGAATCAATGTATAAAGTACCTAGAGAATAATAAGCTAATAAAAACATGGGAGATTTGTGAAGAATAAGTCATGTCCAATTAATGGCTTCCTTCTTTGACAGGATAACTGTTCTCATGGATAAAGGAGAAGCAGTAGGTAGGTCTTGACTCTGCTAAAGCTTTTGACATGGTCCCACCTAACATGTTTTAAAGGAAACAAAAGAAACATGTTTCTAACCAGGGTCACGGTACAGTGAGCACACATTCACATGCTTTGATGTTAAACTGGGAAACAATTACATACAGGGCTCTGCAGAAATCATATTTTTATTTCAGATCTTCATTAACAACACGAATCATGAAATACACACATTTTCAAACAACATGGGGCTAGAAGGTATTACAATCTCTTTGAGACATGGGATCAAAATTCAGAACCATATTGAGAAACAGCACAAAAGGCCTGAAATCCACAAGGAAAAATTCGGTATTTGAATGCAAATGCTTAACCTTGGGAAAGGGAAATTAAAATATAAGCTATAAAATATGGAATGAAGATATGTGATTGCTCTAATGGAGCCGTCTAATGGGGCCATGACAAATGATACTGTCATAATATGATGCTGTTACAAAACGAAGCAAATCTCATGCTGAGATGTGCTGACAAAAGTGTTGTAGGTAACATATGAACATATGCAAGGTAATTATCCTTCCCTGCTTGACCCTTGGATGCTGTTGAACAGTTTTGGACACCACACTTTCTCAGGTGTTGCCAAACTGGGAGGAGTCCAGAAGAGAGAAATAAAAAAGGTGGGAGGTAAAGAAAACATGGCCAGAAAACAAGAGCCAAAGTCGTGACTTCTGAGAAAAGATTGAAGGAAATGGCTTTGCTTGGTATACAGAAGAGAAGACTAGAAGTAAGATGTAATAATAATCCAGTATTCAAGGCCTATGAAAGAGAAAGGTGGTAATTTGTTCTCAAAGACACTTGCAAAATACGCTGTGATGAACTCAGTGAATTGGCAAAGCAGATATTTTGGAGTGTGGTATTAGGAATTATCTGTGGTGCAGTGCCCAATATGCTACACAGAAGAGTGTTTATGGAAGGGTTATAAAACCAAGGTAGACACATTATTAGACATGTTCTAGGTATAATAACCCAATCTTTCAGAGAGGAAAAAGGACGGTATGATCCTAGGAGGTCCTTGCCAGGCTTGCATTGCCATTGTTCAATTAAATTAAGACGAAGAACACAGCAGGATTGACTGTTATCTTTGCAGATAATTTTCAGTTCCAAACTTCAAATATACAAGGCTATTATAAGGTGTCTTTTCTTATATGGATGTTAGACAACCACAAGTAAGAAAGGAACGTGATTAATATTTTTTTTTTTTTAAACTGACTTTAATTTCGGGCCGGTTAAGGAATAATGATACATGGACAACAAGATGTAATTAAGGAACTGTGAGAGGCCTGTGAAGAATTAAGTCTGGTGTGTATAAGGAAATAGCAATAACTTCATCAGGCTGGTCAAGCTGGTAGCCTTGTTGGCAGAAATCAGGCTAATTACACCTACCCTGAAATTCCATTCTTAGGGTTATTGTGGAAGAGAAAATGGAGGATAAGACAGAACATAACCTTAATTTGAAAGACCAAGCATCTGCAAAATGTAAAGGCAAGAAGAGGTATAGGAAATGCTGAAGATTTCAATAATCAGAAGCAATAATGGCGAAATATGTTTAAGCCCAAAATCTTCTCTGTGGTTGTCATAGAATCATAGAATATCCTGAATTTGAAGGAACCCACAAGGTTCATCAAGTTCAACTTCTGACTCTGCACAGGGCAGCACCAAAAATTACACCATGCACCTATGTCTCAGTTTAAATGAGTGTCATGGTTTTGTGTGTTCTTGGAGCTAGGCTGGAATTTTCCCTTTCCCCTGCCCCCTGTGTTGGGGGAGGGGGATTGGTCAAGGGCTGTATCTAGGCAACTAAGTGATACAGAAGAAAAGAGCTAGTTAGGCTGCATTGCCATGTTAATTGCCAGACCTTGTCTCCAGGGAAATGGGGGAGGAGACTGGGAGGGCTGAGCTGGAAGCTGGGAAGGGGGTTGGAGGTAACCTGAGCTGCTGGGCTCTGAGACTGAGGCTACCTGAACGGTCGGAGCTGCCGGGCTGTCGGGGTTGCTGCTTGTATGGACGTGCTGCAGTTTGGAGCTGTTTGCTTGGATTTTTTTTTTTCCCATCGGAGAGGGACGGATCCACGCCACCTGCATCTCAGCCGGTGGGAAGGAGTGAGTTCCCCACTGTCAGGAACTGTGTCTTCCCTTCCCTTTCTCTCTCCCTTTGCTGAGGGGGGGAGGACATCCACTGTCCAGCTCGCTCCAGCATTCTGGGGAGAAGCCACGTGGTGACTACTGGTGATCCCCCAGCGCCCCCTGCTGGCTGACTGAAACAACTGCAGGCTCCACACCTCCAGTGGTTCAACAGCGCCTCCTGCTGACTGTGGTTATAATTGCCCCAAAGGGTGCAAAATACTGAACTGGTTTTTCACTGTTGGGTTTATTTGTTTGTCTTGGAGGGGATTGTTTCTGGGAGTAGGATTATTGTTTGGGTGTGTTACTTGTGTTCTTTTGTTGTTTCTGCCAATACTTATAGACCTTTTAATAAAGGGCTGTTATTCCTCCTTTGCTATAATTTTATTTTCCATTTCCCACACTGTTCCTCAATTGGAGTCTATTAATTTTGGATTTATAATTGCTTAGAGGGAGGAGTTTTGTGTCTTCCTCATAATTTATTCCCAGCAAAACTCTTGTGTCTCGTGAGAGCATTGTCCGCATGCTTCTTGAACTCTAGCAGCCTTGGTGCCATGACCCTGAAGAGCCTGTAACCTGTAAAGATTTCCAAAGTTGTGATTTGCTCATTTGTGCTCTCCAACCATGTGGTCTAGAATGGTGACTGCTGAAGGGCTATGACCCTAATGCTCTTGGGAAGCTGGGAATCTAAAACTTGACTTCATACCGTCACCTCAATGCTGCTCCATCTGTAAGACCTCACCCAAATAAAGGATCTGTATGTAAAGAATATGCCAGTGCTAGTTTTAATCAGGTCTCTAACACAGCAGCAATAAAGGGCATTGTTTGCTAGGTGCCACAGATGATGCATTTATCAGAAAAGCTCAGGGGTTATAAATGCCAGTCATGGGGCTCTAGATGTGAGATGCAATACAAGAGTTACCTGTGAACTGCAAAGTGAATGTAGTGGTCTCCTTGCTTAGCTGTACACCATTCATTGGCTCTGAAAGCTGCTGACAGCCTTGAAGGGGAAAGGCTTTATGGATTACTGACACTGTTGATGCAAAGCTTTGGCTGCTGTGACCAACACAGCCCTCTGTCGGCCAACTTAGGGGTGCCTTGATTGCAGCGCAGAGGACAAGTGTCTGCGCAAACACAGCATCCCACCTGGGTCCTCCCAGGCACTGCAGTCTCACTCAGACTGAACTGATCCTCAGGGATGAGCTCATGGAGCAACAAAAAGGGCAGAGCTTCTTTCACCCCACCTGGGGACACTGCAGCCAGGAGCCTTACAGTGTGATGCTGGAGTTTCTTTCCCCCAAACACTCTCCCTATTGCAACATCCACATCTTTTTGAACCCCTCTTCTGTGGTGGCACTGCTCCAAGGACATGGGCCTTGGGGTCTCTGCATCAAACATGAGTGGTTGGGGATAAGCCTGGGCTCCATGCATCCTTTCATGTAGGGATTGCAGGTGGACAATCTCAGCAAAACAAGGGGTTCTGGGATACAAATAAAGCTGCCCCGTTGGTCTGGGGCAGAAATTTTCCCTTTCCCACTCACTGGCCAACATACTGTAGCCCCTGCATGCTGAATCTTGATGACTGGCAGCAAGAGATCTGTTACAATGAGGTTTCCACTCTTTAGCAGAAAGCTGACATCTGCTATGGTATTCTGTTTAGAAAAGGTATGGAGTAGGAGGGAAGGAAGAAGCTGTTCTGGGCAAAGTATGTTTTCTGAGAAAGCTTCAGAAGCAATGGGAATTAAATTTGAATTAGTTCTAGCTTTATTCTACATTAATCTCCTGACTGTTATTCTGGAGTCATTATCTTTAACCACCAGTGACTGCAAATGCACGTAGCTTTCTGAGCAGAGGTAGGGAAGTACCTGCACATTTGAGGAGTGGCAACAGATAGTGGGCAATATGAGTTTGGTGAGGGAGGTAACAGTTCTCAGCAGGTGAAATTTGTTAAATCTCTGTTCTTAAGCAGAATCCTGCTGTTACTGGTAAAGGAAGAAAAAATGTGATTTTTCTGCATGTAACTGAGGCAAGCAGAAAGTGTGAAATATCTGATGTATGTCTACTCTGGTTTACAGGGACCCATGAATCCCATGTGGTGTGTGCTTGGGGATGAAATGGAGCTAGACCCTGAGGGACAGTGACTTACAGGGCTTAAATGTGTCCACTTGATTTTTGAGAAGAGGCAGAAGCAGCCATAAGGTCAGCATCTTTGCCTTGTAAAGCCTGAGGCTTTTGAAGAGTTATTCATGGCAACCATTTACCTTGTACCTATGTGGAGTTAAACAGCAGGGCTTTTTGCTTAGAGGAAATAACAGCAAAACTTTGCTCCTGTCAAGAAAGAAGACATGGTATCTTAATTAGCTAAAACACAGAGTTAGTTAGCTCTTCTGCTAATGATGCCCCTTGATCTTACTGACCATCAACAATAAAACAGGCAAACACTTAATATACATAGAACATATTATTTCTCTACAAAGGGAAGAATTTATCACAATGCTTACTTTAAATATTCTTCTTACTGAATTACAAGCAAGTCCTCCATCATTAATGAATAAGACTAAAATTTAAGAAAAAGCCTTTTAGTCTATAACTTCAAGCACCTCAGCAGAGACAAGTTAATATGCAATGATGTGATCTCTGTTTTTTGTGTCCAGTATGCGTATTATTGCACCTCCAGACAATGAAGTAGCCTGTGCTACAACCAGTTAAGCTCACATTTACTTGAAGACAGGTGGAGATTCAGTTAATACCAAGCAGCACATTGTCCAGAGAACATGATCTGCTTATCTTCCTCATCTCAGGAGCTACTGAAGTGATGTCTGCTCTAAGACTGTGCTCTAAAACAGTGTAAGCATACCTATTTATCTAACAATAAATTGAGCATCTTATATAACAGGAGTGCTACAGAGAAGGGAGGAAAGTAAAAAGAGAACATCAATAATTTTCAAATACTGAAAAACTCAACGTGGCATGGGGGCATGATTCCCACCCCAGCTTAATCACCATCAGCAGTGATTAAAACTTGCCTATATCTTGTAGAATCTTTTAGCTGAGATTTAAATAAACAGTTCTCTTGAGGAAAAGCAAAGGAAGTTAAAAACTGGTTTGGGCTTTCGAAGCTGTACAGAATTTTTGTAGCTTGTGTGCCTAAGATTTAACAGTATTTTTATCTTGAAATCAGCATAAAAGATTTTTAATAACTGTATAAGATCAGCTGAAAAATAAAGAAATACCTTACATAAATGGCTACTTTCCTCATTTCTCTGACAGTAAAAGTATTGTGAGAAAGAATTGGGAAGACTCAATTTTCATCTATTTTTATGTAGTATGAATTTTTTTCATTACTTCTTTCTTTACTTCTAAGTATATCAATTCATCTCTAACATTCAAATTTCTGTGGTTAAAATAGACCACTGTACATCAGTCTTTCTAAGTAATGCAGACCAAAGAGCACCACACAGCAATTTCTGCAGTTAGCAGGGGACTTAACTTTGAATTATAGCATGTTTCAGAAAGACATCCTGTCTTGCTTTTCTCTTTGTTACAAATTCTGTTGTATTCCCTCAGTTTTCATCTGTAGGTATTTTGGGTTTTATTAGAGCTTCAGCATACCAACAGGATGCTTTCACTGAAAAGCATATATGTGGCTCTTCTTCTAAATAAAAGATACATTTGCTTTATGAATAGTTAAGATGTGCATAGTATTGTGAAAGTATTAATTAACTCCATACCTGGAAGCAAACTCAAGAAGGAGCTAAATGGGCATGCAGAAATCCTGGTGATGCACTCGTCCAGGGTCAAAACCAAGGGGTGTTGGTGTAACAAGAGAAGCGTCTTGTTTTGCTGTGGCCTGGCCTCTCATTAGACATATTCATTAAAAAAAAAAAAAATTGAGAGTGTGCTTGTGACACTTTCAGAATTTTCAGTATTAAGTAAAAGATGGAAAAAGATGGAAAATATCGGAAAGATCTGCCTCTAGTGGAAAAGACTGACCTTAGTTGCAATCCCTTCCTTATCAAATATATTGCATGGCTTTTGGAGGAACCATTATATCTTAACAATACCAATCAGCTATTGGTGGTGACTATAGAGAACTCACTGATTGCTAAAGCTGGTTACAGTCTGTACCATCTCTAGATTTTACTTTGTGTTCAGTGGAAATTCATTCTTGTGCTATTTTGGGTCCACTAACAATATTAGTGAAGTGATACTTTCTGTCTGCTGCCTCTTGGTTTGTCAGTGTTGTGGGGTTCTTTTATTCTTGGTGTTTGTGTTAAGTTTGCATTGCTTAAATGACCTCTCTTTGTTCTTTTTACTCTCCCTTAAAAAAGAAATACTTCCCCATTTTCCAACTGGTCAAGGCTTAGAAAACCAATGCCTCAGGTGTTTTCAGTCCCTTTTGAGTTTAACATTGTTTGTCAGGATTCTTGCCAAGCCCCACAGGACGCAAAAGAATCAGAGACAAATCATCTGGGAATAGATTTTGTGTTCAAGCCCAGACAGAATTGACTTACTGATTCTATAGGTCAGTAGGGAATACAGATTCATTGCATCTGTCTTCAAGCCAAGGGTTCAGTTAAGTTCAGGAGAAGCAAAACTTAAGACTTACATTTTAACAGAATTGTCAGGTATGTTCTGTTTGCCTACTTTTTTGTTCTTTTTCGTATGCTCAGTATTCAAGTGGATGTTTTCTGATGCCTAATGTTTTCTAACAAATTGAATGGCAATGTCATGTTCAAGCTAATAAAAGCTGTCTGATCATGGCACATTTTGTAGTTCAGTCTTCTTTTGTTCTGAGCATTTTTTAACTTCAAGATGAGGTTAAAGATGATAAACCTAACCTTTGTAACCTAAAGATGATCTGAGTTTGGATGCAAATCTTGCCAAAGCTCAGATGTATCACTTAGATATAATCTGTAATATCATTGGCCAAAACCATGCAATTTCACAGGGATTCTTAGGAGCACTTCATCATAGGGAAGGAAAATGCCCTTTTTGGTGCCCTTACTACCATTTGCGCACATGGTGTTAATCTTAGGTAAGATATCATGTGCTGGGCAGACATGTTAACATAGATCCACATCTTGTTTTTTGCAAGATGCGAATATAGCTGTGCAGTGCAGTAATTCTCATTTTTCCTAAATTCACGTGTTCATGTCCCTGTACTGCCATTTGCTGTAGCATTTGAGCTTTTCAGCCATATACAATTTCTTATAATGAATACCACTGGGAATATTAGAACATTGAGGGAGTTATTTGGTGTATCTGGAGCCAAGGACAACTAGGAGAGCCATGAATATTATCTTAGGTGCTTGCAGAGCTGAGGATGTGAAATCTTGGGATACTAAGTCTCCCACATACAAGAACCAAGGTGTAGGGAGCTACAAGTCTGCAGGTTAGAAAAGCGTCAGGAAATGTTTTTTTTTGGAGGCTTACAAATACATGAGATAGGACTTTACAACAAAATCATTTCAGGGCAGCACTGACATACTTATTACATCACAAAGGGCTGAGGCTACTGTTAGTGTAGCTGCTTCTTCAGGGATGTAGCTGCACTTCCAGGGATAGGTATCCCATCCCTGGAAGTCTTCAAGGTCAGGTTGGATGGGTCTCTGAACAACCTGGTCTAGTGAAAGGTGTCCCTTCCCATGTCAGTGAGGTTGGAACTAGATGATCTTTAAGGTCCCTTCCAACCCAAACTATTCTATGATTCCTCTAGGTGCAGTTTGAAAAGCTGAGGAAATGCCCCCTTCATCCTTCTTTCCTTCTCTGAAGCATTCATTTGAAGACCAAGTGCAATCCAGCAATATAGAAATCCAGTATAAAAGTCACCTTGAATTCCTCACAGCATTATCTGAATTGAAAGCATCCATTAATTGTCAGATGTTGCATGTTGACCCGCATTGGTACTTCCTACATTAGACATCTACGAAATACTGAACTTGTATAATGTGAATCTTGAACATAATCATTGATCATGAACATAACCAGGGCTCTACTTCTGTGAAACAACCATACCTGAACAAAAGTATTTTTCTGATAGTCCAATTCATCTCACACTGGATTCAACCCATCTGAAAGCACCCTGAGGTGTCCAGGCTCTAATGAGCAGCGAGTGATACCTCTCTTAACTTGGTCTGATGAAAAAGCTTGTGCTCAGAGAGCCCCCTCGGCAGCAATGTATGATAGAAGATCTATTTTAGATTTTTCACAGTGATGATCGTGAGGGACATCTCTGAATCAGCACCTACTTGGACGAAATGCTGGGAGAATCTCTTTGCCTTGCAAAGGACAAAGGTTTCCTAACAGCCTTCCATGTCCTAATAGTATCTGGCGAGACTTCACAGTCCAATGAGTGTTGCATCCGGTCTGGTGCAGTGGGTGATTTCTGATGTGCACAGCTTACTAACACAGCAAAAGTATCTGCTCACTCAGGATCAATTTCTCTTGCGATATCTAAAAGCTCAGTTGCTGAGGAAAGCCTAGTTCAGTGGTTAACTGCTTCAGTTTTCAGGACTGCAGTGAGCATGAGATTATTTTTCTTAAAATATGCCTTTCTTCCTTCTCTTCACCTTCAACCACAACATTCCTGTTCCAAACTGCTGAGTTATTTTTGCTGAAAATTTCAGCGAAAATAAGCAATTTTGCCAGACACTTAAAAAAGAATACATCCAGAAAAAAGGAAAACTGTGGTCCACTGAAGACTGTGGGGGATTCTTGCATAACATGATCTAAAGTAGCCTGCTGTGACTCCTGTTCCAATTACTGTTCCTTTTTGATAAATCAAGGATGTAGAATTAAATCTACTGATGTAGAATTAAACCACTTGGGAAGAAGAAAAAATCACAGTCATCAGGCTGCAGAGTGCTTCATTAAGTAAATCTATAGGCTTTACATGGAAAAAAAAAAGAAGAAAAAAATCGTCTTTTGACAAAGGCAGCTCTGAGGGCAGAAGGCATCATCAGTGTATCAAATTCAGTGACTGACAGGATGTAGGTAGCAACAGGCTTTGGTTATGAGGACTTCCTCCTCGGTGGGGTGCATGCTCCTTGTAGCTGTGTCAGATCCGACCTCCCAAAGAACATATGGCTCTAGTCAGGGCTATATGATAATGCAAATCAACACAGGACTGAGGTCAGAGAGCAGGAAGGGATGTCAAACCAAAGAGTCAGCAGGTGGTTTGAGGAGGTGACAGAAAAGTGGGAAGAGGATAAAGGATCCCATGAGGTGAATAAGATGATTAGGGCCTAAAAAAAAAAAAAAACCAAACGCAAACCAACAGACCAGCCGTTTCCTAGCTTTGTTCAGGAAAAACTCCTCAGCCAGGAGTTCTTTGGTCAAGTAGGTGGTGAGAGGGTGAGAGTGGAGTGAGAGAAGAATGAAAAGCCTGGGGCACAACATCTTGCTTAAGAACTATGACAGTGAAGGCAGAAGGGGATTTTTAGGGTTGTACCAAGCTCTGTGAGATGTGATGGGGCAGGGGAGGTGTCAAGTGGAACGACGACCAGACATATTGCTGGTATGAGTGGTAAAGATTTAGCAGCCCAAGCCGGTGAGGGTTGCCAGGGATGTGGAAGAGAGGAATGCTCTTCTCATCAGGAGTGTTTCCTTGCACCATTTCAGATATTGCTGAGCCAAATGCTACTGTAGATGGGAAAAAAAAAAGAGTAAGTGGATTGATACCTCCATTCCCACTATAGATGTGGGCATAAAGGCTATGTTTTCTTGATTATTTATTGATCTTGATGCTCACAGAGAGTTATATTCTGGTAGCTGTAGAGGCTGAAATTTTCATGTTCAGGTACAGTCAGACATTGTAAGCTTCTATGGTACTGAGGTCTCCTAGGGCTAGTTCTGAGGCTAAACAGGCAGGCAGACCTGCTTTAATAGTGATTAGACTGCAGTGATGTCCCCTTTTTATTCCAATAATTAAACTAAATCCATCTACCTACATCACATAGGTGAAACAGTCATCAGAATATGACTAAGCTTTCAGCAATACTCGTTTGAAGTAGCAGTGTACCACTGCTACAGCGTAATTTAGAAATTCATCCTGGTCCCCTACCAATTCTAGTTGTTTTTCCAGATCTATGAATATTTCTCTTTCTTTCCATCTCTGGTTTTAAATATAAACAGATGGGGAGTTTAGAAAAAATAAAAAGGAAATGCTATGTTAGTTCCTAGCTATTGGTAAATACCCAGATAATGTGTCCTTATAGATTAAAGAAGTAAGCTCTTAAGAAGATTATCTAGCTTCATCTCCTACTATTTGACCTTTACTTTTTTCAGAATTAGCACTGATTTGGTTTTTTTCTTGAGATCACTTTCTTTCTGAGTGGTCTGTCATTGTAATGTGTAGTTCTGCCCAGTATGTGCTTTGGTGTGTGCTGCAAATGAATGGGTGCCAGCTCTGAGGACAGCAAGTGTCCAACTACTGCTTCAAATACTGGAAGAAGGGGCAAAACGGGGAGAAAAATGATAATGTAGATAATATGAGATTCTGAAAGCTGATGAGGCAGGAAACACACAGTTCTTGTACTAGCATATGTCTGATAGCAAAATATCAGAGGAAAGAGTGAAGACGGGGCTGTGAACTTTGCTCTACTTTGCTCCTTGTTATGCAGGGGGAAGTCAACATAATCTTTGGTATACTACTAAACTTTTTCAAAAAATAACTCTACAATTTTGAAACAGTGGGTCAAAACTTACACAAACTCATTCAAGGCCTGAAAGTTTTGGGGCAGGAACTCAAATATCCTCAGACACCCAACATGTATACATTATCACTGCTAACTTCCAGACCAAGCCTGTAAGTTGGGCAAAACAGAACCACTGTGGAAAACAAATGTCATGGGGAAAAGTGCTGGTAGCCTAGGAGCTTCTCTAGTCTCACAGTGCTCTGCAGAAGGAAGAGATGATATGGGTTTATAAGAGGCAAAGAGATGCCTTTCAGCCATACAGCGTGAACTTTCTGGTGCTGAAAGTTTCCCTGAAAGATGAGAAAACCTTTTGTATGATGGAAACAAATGTTAGCTATATGCCTCAAAGAAGGAAAAGATGTGAAGGTTGTCTTGTGTGGAGCTGAGACAAAAGCATCAATGAGAACTTTTCAGAAAGTCAATAAAATGAACTTTGATGTCTGTCTGTGCATGCCTGCTTAAAAGCTTTCACCTGTATCAACAGATGTACTCTTCTTTCCATGAGAAGGTTAAAGAAAAAATTCCCATTTGTTGTAGCCCATTTGGTGTTTTAGTGGGTGTGTGTCTTGCGACCCTTTCTGCACCACAAAACTAAGAAGGTCCTACCCCGTTTGGACAACTTCACTTTGCTTCCAACACTGTCAGAAAGTCATGCTTGAAGAAAAGTTCCTGATATTTCCAGCTATTCATCAGCAACCTTATGGATCTAGTCTTTTACTTGCACAATTTTCCTTGACTTACAAACTGCTGAAACTGGTGAAAATTGCAGCTGGACCAATAAATAAATAAAAATGTTTAATTGTCAGTGATGCCTGCTTATGATTATTTTGTCACTCTGTCATGGTGGTCACTACAGAAGCCCGAAAAGTGAAGAATTGCAGTCTTTATCATAAAGGCCAAGACTGGCATGGACTCCATAATGGCAGGGTCTTAAAAAATTTGCATTTGAAATTAACAAAGAGGTATGGTCTTTAGCAAAGTTGTGTGACACTAAATCAGTCACAACTGTATTTGCCAACAAAGTCTATGAGAAAGTCATAAATTATCAGTTCAGTTCAGAGCAGAAAGAAACACCTCCTAAGAAGACATTACTCAGTATTGAATGGAAAACAAAACTTTTCTAAAACAGCCTAAGAAGTTTTATGAGAAAAAAAGTAAAACAAAGTATTCATAAATGAATCAGGACCACATTTGAAAAGCAGTGGGAGTCAGACAGTAATCCATCTGTGTCGCGGTTGAGGTGGGAATGACGTGGCCACGTGAATCAGGAACAGGAATCCATAGATCCAGAACAGGAACACTTTATTCCAGCCAGCGCTATTACTTTTATACACATTTAGGCTACACATGTCAAAGTGCAATTGGCTTCTCAGTTGCATAAATAATTTATAATTGGACATACATCTGCACATGTTCTAAAACAATGACTCAGCAAATTGTCCGGAATTCAGTAGCCTAGCTGCAGGAAATCCATGCTGTGTTACAGTCTTTCTGGTCCAATGTTGTTACCTTGGCCAGGCACAGATGTTCCGTCTTCGAATTCTTGGTTAACACACAGAGATCCCCAGAACCAGCTGGGGGTCTCCCATACATATGCTAGGAGACTGTCTAAATGCCTAATTGTACATCCGCTTTGAAGAACTGGGTCATAAGCTATCTGGTTATTCAAAATCTCATTGTAAAAGAGACTCACCTACTTAGAACTCTATTTCTTTGAGCCTTCATAAAGTGATTAACATTATGCCGTACAGTATTTTTGATGTCCATCAAAGAGGAAATATATACGGAATTGGGTAACTTAAAAGTACAGATTTTACTACAGTTTTACCTTTTGGATTACAAGCACAAGCTAGTGAGTTGAACCCAGCTTTTATATAATGCACAAATGATTGATGCTCTTATCAGTTGCATGGCAACAAACTCCGCTGTGGTGAGGATTCTAGGGGCACTTTCTAGCTTGGGCCTCCAAGTAAGCCACAAAGTTGCCTCCCCGGTGATGTAAGGATGCCCATTAAAAAACCAAATGAGAGTAGCAACTGCAGCAGGGCTGAAGGATGCACCTGTGTGTGCCAACAAGAATAATAGTCCAATATTGCAATTTACACCCATTATGGCTTTCCTCATGTAAATGTTGCGTGCTTATATTACCCCAGGAACAGCTTCACTGAGCTTCTGTGGAACTGCTTTATGGAGTTAATAATGTATGCCAGTCTTGGCAGACCCATCTATAGAAGTTCAGTCCAACACAGAAGGCCAAAGTGCCATTAGTCATATTTTAAAGACTTAAGAGGGACATAAATGATATATAACTTTTTACGCAGGTTGTATACATGTATATACATTTCAATAGCCTAGTCAGTGCTATTTAAAGTATTTATAGAAGTATTTTGCATTCAGCAGTGAGCTAAAAAAAAAAAATAAAATCTGTGCTTCAAATGACATCTGAAAGGGATATGTAGAGACTTTACTACCATTTTCCCTGAGGCCCTTCCCATGATAGCTGCAATACTGAGACATGGAATGCTAATTAGTGAATGTTTTTAAAGAACTTTGAAGATGAAAAGCTTTCTTTCCTTCTTTTTTTCTTTTTTCTTTTTTTTTTTTTTTTTAATACTAAGCATGCTGATGATTATGAAGGTGGGATTTCTGTCAGCTTCTTTGTTTTGCATGCTGCGCTGAAGTGGTTTGCTATGAATTCTGTTTGCTGCCAGATTTTCAGTAACTTGTTTTTCTGCTCTGCTGCTACCTTTTGCCATGCTGCTTTGTCTCCCATGGACCAGCACTGCCCAGGGTGTCAGCTGATGCAGGAGGAGAGTGGGCTCAAGTGCCACACTGCACACCATCAGCAAATACCTATGTGGGCCAAGGGGAAGAAACTCCCTGTCTGTAACTCCATCAGAATTCCTCCTTGATTTCAACAAGCAACAGAAACATAACCTTGCAATCCAGGAAATGAATGAAGCGTATTGAACAAGATCTGTGAGGCTAACTCTTCTCATCGATAAAAGCAACCCACTGTGACGTTCTTCTTAGTATAATATATCCTACCCTTGCAAGATTGAAAAGATGTGACAGCAGCTTTGCCACTGGCAAGTTTGACAATACCTTCTTTCCATGAAATCCTGTACAAAATAACAGTGTTTAAAGAGTTGACTGCTAAATAGTCTACACTAGTGCATCTTATTCATTTAAACACAAGAGCTCAGCAGCAACAACAGGCTTTGAGCCTAATTCTCAGAGCTTCCTGCTGTTTCAATGAAAAACCTTCCTTTTCTCTTCATTGAACTCATTAGGTCGTTCTTTATCTACTACATACACTTCCGCAGGAACTCAACCATGAAACAAGGCAAACATCAGTCTCCTTCATCACACAAGTTAGTCCATGTTCATATTCAGTAAAATTAGCTAATGTTATTCTACCAGCAATCTTGATGTGCCTAATTTATTAAGTTTTCATTAGCTAGACCACTGTAGTATTGGAAAATTTTATACCCAATAGAAGTTGGTTTATAAAACAGTTTATATTGCTAAAAATATGTTTTTGGTCATTTACACATTTGAATGTGTGTATAGCTGAGACATGAGGATAGCTTGAGAAGATGCAAATAGCAACCTTTGGACTTCATTTTAGCCACTGCTAGTTATTTCATTTGGTGTTGCTTTGTTTGCCTGCATTGCTTATGCATGTGGTAAAATGTACCTTCCCTAGATGAAAAAGCATCCACAGTAATATGACAGAAACCCACCACTGAAAACCACTGTTACTGAGAGTTTGTACTGAATCAGAGCAATACTTAGAGTGAGAATTTTCTGAAACAACAAAAAAAGTAAATATAAAATTTCATTTTACAAAATGAAAAAACAAGGCATTTCTCCAGCAAAAAGCCAAGAATCCTCTTTAGAGAAATCTGTGTTAAAATATTTATTGTAGAGCAATATGATCTTGGAGAGAAGGCATTTATACTACATAAATAATTCTCCCTCTTTTTCTTGGAATTATATTATAAATTATCACTAAAAGTTCCTTGTGCACTAATTTCTCACCACCTATGGGTAAGCAGTCACTCTCTATGTATTTATGTTTTCAATGTAAAGAGTGTCTCTATTAGATATTTCAAGGCAAAAACATTACGGTCAATATAACAGAGGACAAGCCATAAATTCATAAACTTATATAAAGCTCCCCTGGCTCAGTGGATGTAAATCAGCAGGGTTCCAATTAGATCCCATTGTGTTATACTCACTGGAGAGCTGAAGCAGCCCCAGCAACAGGGACTAAGTCTTCTCCTTGGTGAACAGTGCTAAAAGTGTTTCAAGAAGGCTGGAGCCAGGGTTTCCCTCTAATTTCCATCAGTATTACTAAAAATTATGACTGGGTGTCATCAGACCAAGGGTCCATATAGCAAAATATCCTTGTCCCAGTGACTAAAAGGAGGTGCTGTATGGAAGTGTGTAAGAAAGAAAGGCATCCATACTCTTGAGGTAATTCAGTTTGTATTTATTAATTTCCTGATAGCCTCTGGGTAATTTTTTGGTATTTCTTGGTGTGAGAAAGCATAAGTTTGAGTCGTGGTCATTAAATGAGTTTAAAATAGATATTAACAGAATGGTACCCTTTCACCTAAGACATTTTTCTGATAAAACATTTTGAATAATAACCTCAATACTCAGTAACCCAGCACTGAGGATGAAATATCATCTCTGAGCACATTACAAATTCTTTGAGGCAATACCTTCTCTATGTAAGCAGCTGATAGGTTTGCAAAATTGGAAATTGCATCCTGTAAGAGAATATATACATGCCTGTGTCCTGTTGTACCTGCTGTTTTGCATGGAAAGGTGAGACCAGAAGACTACATATCCAGCATCTCTTTGCAGAAGGCAGTGCAAGAATAATTTTTTCCCCACACAAAATCTTAGGTCTATTTCAAAGGGACCTAATTGAGATGAGTATCTATAAAACTTTGCTAAGAAACATGCAGCGCACAAAACAGCCTACAGCCTGTATGTAGTTCAGCTACAGAGCTAATACTCGTGTAATTGTACTGACTCTTTATTAAAGAAATTGTATAAAAGTCTGCCATCACCTCAGCTAAAGTCTTAAACATGGGCTCAAAAATTGACTTCTATAGGGGACTTCCTCCAAACTGCCTTCTGCTACAGCCCACACTTTTCCTTTCCACTTGCTTGCTAAATCCTCCTCCACCAAAGAATACAAGTCCAAAAGACCATTCAAGAAGCAAATCTACCTAATACTCTCCAAAACATCTCCAGAGGGCTCAAACCTTTGTCACAAAACAAATAACAAGATCTATAAAGAAAGGGATTCAGTTAATATCTTAGGAAATAAAATGCTCTGTGTGTGCACGTGCCTTTGGTCACTCAGCTGTGACCAAATTCTGGTGCAGATGTTTTTTTTTTTAAGAAAATGCCAGTTTTCCCAAGCCAGTCAACCACTCTCTGACATGTCACTTCTTAGCTCGGCCCTCCACCAAGTTTTCTTCCTGTCCTTTAAAAATACATAATACTTCTATCCTGACAGTCCTTGTGCAGTCACACCAACATCTATTTGCTCCCTCCTCTTAGGCCGACCCACGCCAGAATAAGAGATGTTTCTTCATTTTGTTCTTCTTTTTAAAGTAAATAAAAAAAAAAAAAGAGAGAAAAATTGTTATTTTTATTACTTGTGTGTAACATGCCTTCCTACTTCCTAGGGTCCTTGTAACACTAAATATGAGTCACATACTGTGAATCTACCAGAGTCACCATGAAGGTCTCTCCAGGATTCCTTTGCATAGTCTGAATGTGCCACCTATACCCTCTTGTGTCCTTCCTCTGATTTCTTCTTTTAAACCAGCCTGGTGAAAATTCTCCAAGCTGACCCAGCTACTGGCATTTCAATGAGCTCATCTCTGGCTAAATAATGATTTTAAGCTTTCCAGTGAGCACTGTCCCTCTGGGAGAAGTGACCTATTGATCTGCACCAGTTTCTGTTGAAAGGAAGCACTAGAAAGCCAATGCAATTAGCACTCTGACAAGGATGCTTACTAAGATGAATTTGGGATCACTGTTACCTCTAATAACTATTGCCTAATCACATTTGGTTTAATTACATAGAGATCACTGATTCTCCCAGGAATTGCCTAGTGCCTGCCTGCCTGCCTGCTTCTCTGTGTTGGTTTCATGTTCCCATTGGAGGCAGCCTGATCATCAAGTAACAATAAAGGTGTACCTTGCTACTGCCAATCCTGTGATGGGGATATACCCTGTTGGTATACAAAGACTTCCTTGGCAGGCTTTTCAGCGTGGTTTTGCTTTGATATGAAACTGGGGAGAAAGTAGCCTGACTTTCAGCAGAGGGGCTCTGCGTGCTTTTGTAATGTTACATATTACTTACAGAGATGTGTTTCGGAGGCATGCCCATTGCCCTCTGCTCCCAAAGTTCTCAGTTTTTGGCACACAGACATTTTGTTACTTCTCCCCCCCATACAACTGATGTCTGATGGAAGCTAGGTTTGTCGGCTTAGCACCCAAAAGTCGAGAATAATTCTGATTCTCACTTGTTTACAAGTCTATTCCAGCATCATTATTCGCTTCAGCAAAACATAAAGTGGCCAGATTTTTTAGGCAGATCTCCACTGGATTCTAAACCAATAAAACAAGTATTAAAAATAATCTTGCATTAGCAAGCTCCAGGGGCCAATATATTAATTTTTAAAAGTATATAGAGGCATTATTTACATTAGGCAAGACCATGGCTTTTCTAAAACTCCCATTCACTGAAAATATCCTTTTTTGTATCTGCATTGGAATAACGCCGTGCTGGAGCATTCTCATAGGAAACAAAAAGGCTGGATGAAGAATTCTCTCTGCCAGCAGTATAATGATCACAAACCAAACATGAACCTAAACCTATTTGCCCTGACACAGCCTATTTGCATTATTTTAAGATTCTTCACAGCATCATGTACGCAAATATTCCTTTTCTTGCAAGACATGAAGAAACCCAATAGCTAAGAACTGGGGAAATAGAATGCTTTACAGCAACATGCACAAGAGCTTCTGAGGACAGGAGGATGTCACACTTGTTATGATGCTGTCACTTGTACACTTGTCACCAAGGGGTACAGTCATGTCCTTTGCGTGTACATTGAATGCCAGAAGTCAGCTCTATGGTGCCTGCAATTGCCTTGCAAGTCTTGTGAAACTAAACTGCCAAAGAGAAGGATTAATTTTCCATTGGATCGGTGCAGCGACCCTTCCAGCAGCAGCCCACGCGTAGGCTGGATTAAATGTACCATGAACCGGTACTCCAAACAGACTGGAAAATAAATCGCCTACACAAGCTCATTTTTTCAGCTGTTTGCTGGGAGACTTATTTTAAACCTATGTGTGCTGTGGGCAGAGTTTCTTCCTTCCAAGAGAGGGCACTATTAGCTTTCCTTCTGCTGCTCTTAGAAGCAGGGGTAATAGGAGTAGTCCCGCACAGGCTTTGCAAGCTTGGTTTCCTTTTGGAAATCTCAAATAGCTGCAGATGCATTCTGCAAGTGCCCCATAGGATGTCTGGTCACAGGGGCAAGCACTGTGCCTGAAGGATCCCACCACTGCTGTGCCAGAACTGCATCCCCGTGACATTTACGCCTAGCTCAGCTTGGTTTGACGTAGAATGGCTTGGTCTCCATGGGCAGTGGTAGAGGTCGCACGTTGCTGTATTTCTTACCCATGACCATTAAATTCACACACAGAACTTCAGCTTTTGATGATTTAACAGGCTCCAAGAGCTAGATGGAAATCTATGCAACCAACCTTACTAGCTGTACTTTGGCTAGCTAAATCAGTGCCAGTACAAATTTGGCTAAATAAAAGCTGTCTGTGAGACAAAGATATTCATCAATTATATCGTCATTGCTCTTATCTGAGTAACAGTGTCCAGTGTAGTCTAGTGCAATCCTTAAGTCTGCACCCTCCCAAAAAAGAAAAGGAAAAATAAGTGTAAACCATTCTATACAATAGAGGATAAAGATGATAAACTCTTACTGTGCTGTTTCTGAGCTAGTTCAGTTTCACAGGGCTGTAACTCACTGAAGGCAGCAGCCTCTGAGGTTAACACATGCATTAAATAACATTCCTTCCGCTCAGTTTAGAAAGAAAGCACATTTTCAAGATAAAGGCTTTCTGCAACAAGAGCTCTGGTGTTGAACTTCACACAGATGGTGCTTATTAGAGAGATTTCAATTTCCAACAAACAATTTAAAGCACCACCTGATCTGCAATTTCAGCTCCTCCCTCAACTAAATAGCAACAATAATTCAGATTGTGGGAGTGAAGGCTTACTCCCCCATATATACTTACAGGTGGGTTGCAAGCCAGCCACCTTGTCCTGTGGGCAGGGATGTGGGGAGCAACATCAGCCACCCTACTGAGCAACCTGGGCAAGACATGTTCCTTTGTGCCTGCTGTGCCAGTGACACCCTTCGGGGTGATCTGCCATGGGTCTGACCCAGGTGGGCGCTGACATAAGAAGCCTGTCTCTGCCAGCAAACATAATGCCACCTTAAGGAGGTCGAGTCACCTACTCTGCTGTTCCCAACACCTGCCTTTGGTAACTGCAAGGTCCCTCTTTCTTGCCAGACTCATGCCTGGTACAAATACTCGTTATCAAATGCTGCTGCAGAAGCGTTGCCCCGGTTGGCAGCCTTAGGACAGGAACAAAAAAGGCCATCTGTGACCAGTTACTGCTGAAATGTGACTACCCTGGAGAGTGATGGTGAAGCCCTTCCATTTTCAGTGCTGAAGGAGGCCTGTAGGTCTGTCTCAGGTGCCATGATAGGTGGTCTGGCTACGGCTGTGTGTCTCCTCAGGGAATGTTGGCTCTTATTTCTCATGTGATCTAATGTAATTACTGGGCACTCAGATTAGTTCCTCAGAGGCTGGCGTTGTTGTTTTCCCGGGTCAAGGTCAGGAGTGCCAAAGGGTGAGGCTTGCTTAGTCCTGCTGCTGCTAAAGTAGAAGCATGTTGAAGAGAATTGTATTCTTATCATTAAATAGTAATTTTCTTTATCTTATCTTAATCTGCCATATCCTGTGCAGGCACTTACGAGGGTTAAACTGCAGCTGTCTTTCTTTGGCTGTCTTCTCCTCTTGCACCCTCTGTCATTTTTATGTTTATTTGAAGTTGACAGCAGTGAACTTAGTGGCATTTCTGAATGTTCATCCTTCCCAAATACCCATGCTTCTCTATACTTACGCCATTCGTAGTTGTAAGTTCTTCTCTTTTGGTGCTTCGACAGTGGGATTTATCACATCACTATCCCCACCTCTTTGGAGTAAGTATGGAGGCATTGCTCTGCCTCTGGCAGAGGCAGAGAACAGAAGTTTCCTATGTGATAAAGACTTTTGCATCTAGGAGTTGTTTTCTGATCTTCACAGAGGAGGTGCATAGATGTACAAAATACATTTCAGTTTTCTTCTTGATATTAATACTAATTATTCTTCTTCATAGCAACACTAACTTATCTAGAATCTTAAGCCAGCTGATCACTAAGGGGGGGTGTGATGGGTTTGGTTTAGGCCTTTCTGGTGATCGGCTTGTAACCAAGGAAGTGTCCATGTACAAATTCCCTACAATTTTTACATAAACCGGGGTATAAATAAGTTGGAGATTAGAGACCTCGCTCTCTTCCCTTCCGGTGAGATTCAGGAGCAGGGAGTCTCTGCATTGGTCTCGCTTATCTGTGAGGCTTGAGGCTTACGCTGACTAACGCTCTACCACGTGGGAGGTCTGGAGACTGTTGGCTTCTCTCTCTGAGGGATGTGGTGAGATTTATCTTACCATTTATTTCGCTAATTTACAGGGTTTGATTGCGTGTGTTTGTTTTGTGTCCCTTTTATCCCTTTTTCCCCTTTTTCCCTTTTCCTTTCCCTTCCCTTTTCCCTTTTTGGAGTCTTTTGTAAATAATTTTAATATATATATATATATAACGGGGAATTTGGTTTGGTTTGTTTTAGTTTTGTGTGGTTTCTCGTCGGTCTGGAGAGAGGGAGGAGGAAGGTTTTTCCCATAGTCCAGGCACTTGACCGGGAGCCAAGTTCAACCTGCGACGGGGGGGAGGAGGGAAGAATTATGTGCCAAAAGAGCAAAGATTTATTTAATTACTTTTATTAAAATAAAAATATCATGCATTAATACGCATTAGGCATTTCTGAGAACCAGTAATATGAAGATTAAGACTACGTAATTTCTGCATAAAGTAGGTCAAGCTGGTAAAACGTGCCGCCTATGTACCAGAAGGGACTGGATAGAAAGATGAGAATGACAAAGGTGCTGTAGTGGCTTTCTCTTTTTTTTTGTTTTCTGTGTATGAAGTTCATCTATAAAGACAAAAATTATTTCATTTACTAACTGTGATACTGGGGACCTATCCAGGCTGAATGCATACTGACAGTTCCAGCTCCTCTCTTCTTTACTGTCTTGTCAATACACTGTATTTTGCTCTGTTATGTTGAGGACCCTGCAATTCCTTTAATTTTTGTCTGTTCAACAAGTTGGATAATTAAATACCAGGGGATAATTAAACACCAGGGCTTCATTTGACTGCCACTGCTAACAGAGTTTCCCTTTCTTGCCTAGTGTAGTACAACAAAGTAAGTCACCAGTGTGACTCTGATTGAGACTTTATTTTGCCTTAGCTATGCGATTAAGAAATGGTCAGCACCGTGGCTTCGCACACCACATGTCACATGGATGAGCTTTTGAGGGATTGCTTTCACTCTGCTTCTGCTCTTGTCATGAAAGTGAAGTGAGAACCTGCTATGTAATTTAAAAGAGCAGCATTTTTAGGACCCTGATAAGCAGCACCTAGGCATTCATATTGCACTTCCAGTGGTCACGAGTGTTACCTGTATTATTGCTCACATTAAGAAACTCCAGCACTGTGCATAAAGATAGCCAAAGAGTCTTGGAGAGAGGAAAGAGTGCTGTTATTAGCTTCACTAAGCTCTGGATAAATCCCCAAGGTGACAAATTTTACCAGGAAAAAAAAAATCGAAGTCCAATAAAGAACCCTTAATGCGAGTTCTCTGGCTACAAGCTACAAGCTACAAGCTAGCCACTGCTTTTTTGTTCCCCCCAAATACAACAGTATATTACAATAACAGTTTTCCAAAAATTAAAAACAATTAAAAAGAACAATATACACCTCATTTTTCATCGTCATATACAAATAATCTTTGATCAACAGTATAAACCATTAAACCATATAAAAGTCAAGAGTTTCTTATTGTACAAATAGTGCTTTCATAATTGAGTAACTTTAAAATGCTGCAAGGGTCTGTATCTATGAATATATTGCTTGACAGTTTATTAAAACCAAGCCATCATACCTTGATTGCATCAGCAGCCTAAAACGGGCAATGGATCCATAGGATCTCTGATTATTGTGAGGGATTTTCAAGAATCACTCAACATTAGCCTTGTTTTATACTCTCACTGTAATCAATTTAAACACCCCATTAATTTCAAGGGGAACAATATAAGGAATGTAGGATTAAAAAAGCAACCTAAGTATGTGAGCCAAGCCTCCTATCATTGTAGAGAACTACTTCGATTATTCCCTTTCATAAAAAGTGAGGATAACCTTGATGGTGGTAGCAAATGCACATTCTTCAGCTAGCTTGTGAGAGGTAAGGAGAAGAGTCTGGATAAATTCCAGTGTGACTGGAAATGATGTACCGTATTGGCTATGTAAGAACAACATCTTCTACCAGTCCAAATTGTTAGTGGCATTTTTGATTTCGTGTTTTCACCTTATTAATCAGAAAAATCCATTACTTTAAAGTGAGTGCTACAGAGAGATCATAGGACCTATGCTGTTGTAAATCCAGACAGCTCCATCTGTATCATGTAAGACCATGACAGCAATGTTGGTGAAACACCAGTCCTGAATCTTGGCCAAACACATTTTGCTTGCTGCCAGCTGCCTGTTGCCAGCACTTCAACAACTGGTGCGTCCTTTGTCAGGTGGGTCTGCAGTTATCAATTTTTTTTCCCCGGGAAACCCAGTGTTGGATGCTGTTGAGGGTTAGCTTGACCACTAACTCTGGAACAGCCTACTATAACCACACTTCTATCTCCCTGCATAAAAAGAAGGGGTTGAATCAACCCACAGTTCTCAGTCCACATGGCCATGGTAATACAGGTGATCTGCCTAAACACTTGACACAGGATGTACGGCAGAAAGCAAAGCATGTCATAGGAGTGCCATGATTTCAACTCCCCTGCATAATTAAAGTAATACATTACCAAAAGTGTTATCATTTTAAACTCTCACTGCCTGCCTACACATTTCCTCACAGAAAAACCCATCATGTCTCATCTTCACGTTTTTGTATTTTTTCCTGATACTAAGCCAAAACATCATGTATTTGCTTCTTTTATTCCTTTAGTACGTCCCTGTTTAGATATTGCATTAAGTGCAATATGGAGTAGAGGTTGTAGGCCCTGAAGTGATACCTAGTCCTGATATTCAGTTTGGTTTTCTATGGACAGGCCTCACCCTCCTGTCAAACTCTCTTGGCTCAGCAGAGGTCTGACCCAATGAAGAGTAGAGATCTGTAGCTCTTCTCTGTAATTAGAGGCAGTGGAAGTAGTGACCAATACCCTATTCCTTTAAAGCAAGAAAACAAGACGTAACATCTTTGGTCCTAATGCAGCCCATTTCATAAGCTACTTGAAGGTGTCGTGGTTTTCTTTTATATAATTTTTTTTTTCTGTTATTTTTCTTGTTATTTTAAAAGGGCTCCTTGAAAGCTGTATGTTAGAACACAGAGGGAGCGCTTACAAAAAGAAAGCTACAAAAAGGGATCCCAATATAAAAATTCAAACTAGTGATAAAACATTACAAAGCATTCTTTCTAAGAGTTCTACACAGAGTTTGACATTTTATGAATATACAGTTTCCATCAAGAAGGGGACACAGGTACATTTTCATATTTGGTCCTGATTCAGATGTTTTCTCACAAGAGAAATGTTGGGGGAACAAAAGCCAGCGTACCATAACTGCTCAGTTGAGAGGCAGTGGTCATACTAACAGATGTGGAGCTCTGAATGTGAAAAATGAGCTCTTGCCTGGAAATGCAAAGTTTCTCTTTGGCACATTGGAGCATCCACAGACAGACCAAGGACACCCCAGGAACCTTGTGATGGGACCTTTTCAAAGCTGTTTGAGGTCCTGTGACATTGTTGTTAACCTAACCGCATCTCCCAGGGAAGAGAAGAAATACACCCCATTGTATGAATGTCACGTACGTTACTTTTTGCACAAGCAATCTCTGCAAGGTGGCTTTACATCTAGCTGGTAGCAGGGACAGGAGCTACCTATACCTGCAGAAACACTCAGTGGTCTCAGTGGCCTTGAGCAAATTCAGCAACTGTCTTGGATATGGATGGACCAGATGCAGCCCTTCCCTGGCATTACTCTCCCTACACAAGACCCTTCTTTTCAAATAAACCATGGGACCACATTTTCTAATGCCAGGACTTCATGTGGCCATCTGATGGTGAGGTTGGTGGGACAGGGCATCATCCCAATGCATTCCAGAAACCACCATCTAGTTCCAACTCCCTCTCTCTAGAAAACTCACTGAATGTTGCCTGTCAGTTGGAAACTCAAGCAGGCCTCTCAATGAATTTACTTGACAAAATAAATTGCAACATGAAGAAAATTTCCCAGGCCAACTCCCTTTGCAGCAGGAACAATCCAAGGCCCAGAATGAAGTCAAGTGCACTGTACACAATCACTGGAAAACATCAAAGTAAGATGATGACTCTTGATTTAACTTGCATTTTCATATACTGAGCAGTTATTAAAAGTTCTAAATTATTATTGCAAAAGGAGTTCTGTATTAACTGCTGCTTTATGGTAGACGCTAAGGACTGATTGTGTTTTATTTTGCCTTCCATTAAAAATTCAGTAAAAAGAGAAATTTTAATTTTCTCTATTAGTAAGACTATTAGCTTTTAAAAGTGGCCGTGGCATGTTACATTTCCCTATTTAGCTGTGTTTTTAAAATCAGCCTTTTCTACCCACGCCTCCAGCTGAACTTCCAAGTTATTTTTGGATGTTGATTTATGCTGCCTAACCATGTTTGCCTGTATAACCACCTATGATCCACAGGGACCTCCTTGCTGTTAAATGTGCAATGAGCTGCAGTGGGAAAACCAGGACATTTTAGATGCTGATTGGTTCTTTTTTTTTTTTTTTTAAGTCCTGCTGGAAATCATTTTGTTTATTGCTATTGTCTGTTACCCTACAAGCATCATATTGCACAGCACCTGTGCCTCCAATGACAGCCACGCAGCTGCACAGTCCCATCCACTCTCAGTGCCACTGTATCTGCCCCTGCAGGCACTATCCACTTTTTATTTTTTCTGGCTTTTGAATGATTATGACCTGACAATTTACAAATCATGGCTTACAGGATGCCTATTTAGCAGAAATACTTCACAATATAGCTCATCCCATCAATCTGGAATCAACGTTCGCACTGAGAGTTTGTGGTTCTACATCTTCTTTCCTACTTTTTTCAACAAAAACGTCACATTCTAAATGTGACGCTCTTTCAAATTTACATTGCTTAATTTTTGGATGAATCTCCTTGTTTCTAGCAATGAATTGCTACTGAATCCCTCCTGAATTGTTTTAAAAGGGCAAGTGTATTAACCTCTATTAAATAATTTGCATGCTACATAATGCTGGTGATACGTTTTGATGCTGCTCAGTGGCTTTCTTGTTTTAGCTAACAGATTAAAACAAAACATCAATAAATTCCTTTGTGCAATAAGTGTTCAGAAGATTCTGTGGGAGAACAAGCACTGCGTGATTTTCTAGTGTTCTGCTTGGAGATATAGCAGCTCTAGCAAATTGAAAAATTATCTGTGAATTCTGTTAAGATCTTTTTTTAGTTTTATGTACATTTCTCCCAAGGTGGTGGGTGGAGAACAGCAGCAATGCTTGTGTATACATGTTGCACGCTTGTGAGAGCAACACAACAAATCTGCTCTTAGGAATGCAAGGAGAAATCTGCTGCTAACTGGATATGGGAACCAAATTTTGGTGCATGTTTTAAATACAAGCCATTAATAATCAAAGTCAAACATTGCATCCTACATAGCGCTATGCTGGGGCTTGGTCATAGTGAGACACACCTACCAAAGAGGACCATCTTTGGATTGTGACCAATATCATAGAATCACAGAATATGCTGAGTCAGAAGAGACCCAACCCCTGGCCCTTCACAGGACCATCCCCAAGAGTCACACCATGTACCTAAGAGTATCATCCAAGCACTTCTTGAACTCTGTCAGGCTTGGTGCTGTGATCACTTCCCTGGGGAGCCTGTTCTAGTGCTCAGCCACCCTCTGGGTGAAGAACCTTCTACTAATATCCAACCTAAATCTCCTGTGACATAACTGCAGGCCATTCCCTTGGGTCCTATCACTGGTTACCGCAGAGATCAGTATTGTTGCTTTATGCTAGACTGCAGTGTCCATGAGCCACTGTATACAAGCTGTTAATGCATTTTACACCATGTTACTTATGAAAAGGGTCATTCCACATGACTGTTCTTTTCCTTCCCTCAATGAATCTGTAAAAACAGTGTTCTAAGGATTTGCTGCTTGATCTTGGACTTTAGATGCAATCCTTAATCTGAAACACGTACTGGTGTATTCAAAACACACCAGCGGCATAAATTTGACTCTTTCTTGCTACTTGATATAGACTACAGATCCTCTGCAAGTCAGCTGCTTATGCTACCCTCAAGCAAGTTACCAACATTCAACTTGTTATAAGGGCCTTTGTTGCAAAATGAGCATTTGCCTTCTGATCTAGTGGTTTGATTAAAATAGCACTGCCAGGCTGCTGGTGGGATGCATCTAAATGACTGACTAAATTCACACTTTAGGCACTTTACTCCTCCTACACTCATAAGAAATGTTAATGATGGAATAATTTTATGGTTCACTGGAAAGAGTAGTTGCTTTTGCTGCTGTGATTGATCTATACTGTCAAGCTAAAAGCTTAGCTTTGCCTTGCCTGCCTATACCACACTGATAACCAGAAGACGATATTGTGTATTTTAAAGAAGTAGTGGGCAGCCCTATGTTTCAAAAGAGGGAGATAATATTTTCCATCACTCTGGATTATTTTTTCCTTAATCTATTCTCACTGCTCCTCCTGTGTTGCCAGGATATGTGACCCCAAAGGGGCACGTAACCAGCCCCAGCCTCTGTCCCAGTGTGAAACAGCAATTGGCAGTATTCTGCCTTGAAATGTAACACTTATATATGCCTTTTCTTTGCCACATGTATAAGGGAAAATGATTTCTGCTCTTTAAGAAGGAAAATAAAACTGCTTGGCTAGACCTACCTGTGTTTCTTGCCCTAGTCAAGTTTAATTTAGTATAGTTCTTCCAGTCTGTCTCATGAATGTTCCAATTTGCCACCATTTGCATTTCCTTGACATTTAATTAAGGTCTGTTAAACATTATTTGACACTTCATTTTTCAGTTATGGCAACATCTTTAACAGTTTTGTTGAAGAAGAAAGGCATTTTGACAACTCGACAGCTACATAAGGGATCAGAAAAAAAAATGTCTTGGGTTTGACCATCAGAAAACAGACTAGTGAGCACTTTAGAATCATGTATAGATGACGTGAGGTGAGTTCCTTCTGTCAGTTCTTAGCAGTAGTGGTCAGCAGATGATCCATTGTGCCACTTTGCTCCTTGTGCTAGTTTCCTCTGGAGCAATCCAATCCAATGCTGCCCTGGGAAGAATTGCTTACACCTCCCTTAGATGCACTTCTCACCTTTGGGCCCAAAGGCAGTATATGGAGACAATTTGTAAAAATTCTGTGGTTTGGAATAACAGTTTCTCTTCCAGGAGTTTTGGAAAACTATTGGTAATATTTTTTTTTTTGCTGGTGATCCGAGCACCACATAGCAGAACAGCAGTATAAGCATCTGATTTTGTAAAAGATCCAAAAGTTCTGTTAGAAACATTTATAAAAATACAGACTGTAGAAAGGAATATGACTGTACAATGCGTACAGCTCTCAAGTTCATCCCAGAGTGGCTTTTTACCATGCTACCATTTGAAAATGAAAGAAATGCATCCATTTTTCTTCAGTCCAGGATGATCCTGCTCTATCCCAACACACATCCGAGTGCAGGCTATGTGCCTCAGTTATTACATGGAAATGGGCAAGAAAAGACCCACACTACCATCAGATAGGATCTGCAGTTTCAGCCCCCATGCTGAAAAGGAGAGGTGTGCTTATTGATGCATTGCAGTTGCCATTTGCTCTGATCCAGAGTCCATTCTTGCAGCAGCCAGGTAGTTCACTTAAGAGTCTGGCTTGCCTTGCTGCAAGAAGAAATTCTCCATGGTCATGCCGAGGCTTCAATGTAGTCACTTTTTGGTGCTGCTACCCTCAAATACTCTGGGTTTTCTGCTGCAGGAACTTTCAAGAGACCATTAGGTTTTGTTTCCTTTGGTAAGAAGTCCTGCTGGTAGTCAGGATTGTCCAGATTTATTTGGTGGTTGCCCGCCTGGATCCAATAAGGAGAACTCTCAAAGACGGTCTTTGCCAGTGGAGACTGGTTGGTGTTGAGATACTCAGGGTTGTCCACAGCTGTGCTGTGTGAATTCTGGTAGCTGGAGTTCGTGGGGACTTTAGAGTTTGCTGTGAGAGAGAAGTTGTTGTAGATTGGATTCTGGACTGCTGAGGCAGATGCTTTCTTGGGCACCAACTGGTTTACATACTCTAGAATAAAAAGAAAATAAAATTCAGAAGGAATGAAAATGAAGACATAAAACTAATGCAGCCATTTGCGTCACTTGACATATAGGTTCAACCCAGCTGCCACTTGCTCTTCGCTCACGGCACATCACTGAACTTCCCCAAGTGGAAAAGAGCCAAAGGCAGAAACTGCCATTCTGTGGCACCAAACGCACCAAATGCTCTGCCCTGAGGTTCATCTTCAAGAATTTTGTTTGCAAACCAGCAGAAAGATGGCTTGGACCATGAGACAGTGAGATAGCTACCGCTGATTTTAGTGACATGTGGTTGGCTATGTCCCAGATAGTGTTCTGAAATGGCACTCTGAGAGCTTAGCTGCCAGAAGCTGTTTCTCTAGAAAAAACGTTTGGAGATGAGAAAAATGACTAGAAAACACAGGACTGGCAGTAACAGAGACTCCACATTTCACTTCAATGCCATTCCTTGCAGGGCCTTTCACCTTTTTTAGCTATGGCATGTTCTTGGAACAGGTGGTTGAGATTTTTTAAGGACACAAAGCATTATGACTGTGTAACCCAGCCCCATTCCCCCTCAGTGCTTGCTGGCTCACTCTCTGATTGCCTAGGCTGTGAGTTTATGTGAAACCATGAACTGCATTCTGTGGATCAACTTCTGAAAGCAATGAAACTGCCATAAAGCTCTTTATATTGTTGAAACGATTTGGGGGATGAATCCCATTTTGTAAATGATATTTTCTCAAACAGAAAGCTTTAAACATATAACCACACATGCAAACTCCCTGGCTAGATGGCACATAGAGCAAACATGAGGAACCTGGCTCATGAGGGAACTGAAATGAGAAATGGGCAGAAACAGACAGATAAAGTCTAAGAAAAGAATGTGTGCGCACTTTTCCACTCCTGTTTGCTGGGCAAAGAAAAGTAGCAAGCATTTGAATTGTTTGCTATAAAAAAGGAAGGACAATGACTATATTTACAACCAAAAGGCTTGTGAACGAGTGGACATGAGATTGAAACACAGGACAGGTACTCACCTGGGGCTGGCAGGAAGCTGTCATCTATGCTGTCCTCCAAGAAAGTGCCTGTTGGGTCCGAGCTATACCTCTGGACAAAACTGTCTTCCCGCACAGGGTGCCCCTGCTAGGATGAAGTAGAGAAAAACAACAGTAAAGGAACTGTTTTGTGAAAGTTGATCCACACAGGAGTAGTTACTCCTTTTTTGAAGGTCATTCCACTTACCCCATTCCTGTCAATGCAGGTTGTAGCAGAGTTGTTGCTAGTAGCACTCTTAAAAGACAAAGAAAATACAGACATTATGAGAAGCAGTTCACTCTTAAAATTGCTTATCATGTTTCCATAGTGGAAAAGTTTCATACCAATGAACTCAAGAGGGGAGTGCGGGATGTTGAGGGGCTGTTGAAAAAGCCCTGGTGTGGCACAAGATACTCATCCGCATCCACTATATCTTCCATGTCCTCCTCCTCCATCAGGGTGCGATAAAACTTGGAGTCCGTAGGGCTGGGCAGGTGCATCCTATCATCTCCCTGCGAAAAAAGTCAGCATGGCAGAGGACTTGCAGACTCCTTTCAAGCACTTGTTATCTATCCCCTTCTCTGTGAGACAAAGTAATTTAGCAAGAGGCCCAAGATAAAAATCTGGATCTATGTGTTTAACCAAATTTACCCAGAGTTTAGGGGAACTTGGGCCTGCAATCTCTGTCCATGCTGCTGTAAAATAGATATATTTTTGAAGAGGATCAAACTTTTGTTTTCCTCTCATGACTGCCGTATGGACTGTTACTGGTCCTAGACTGGGACCAGTACTAAGAAAATAGTGACCAGTCTTGATATATTTGTTTGTGGTTCTAGCTGAATGTGTTAAGATGTGGAAAGCAACAATAAATCTGACCTTAAGTTATCAGTATTATATGTTTTCATATGCATTACTAATAATTTTGGGCTTCATATTAAATGCCCATCAGACATCTTCCCACCACTGTGGGTGGTACCTGTATAACGAGATAGCGTGGAGGGTCACGAGCCATTTTCGAGAATTCAGCTATCAGTTCACGAAATTTGGGACGGCTGTCTGCATCGATCATCCAACCTGGAGGGAAAGCAATGCACAAATAAAGTTGTGCTGGTCATCAAACACAGAGTTTAAAATAAAATGTAACAGCAAAAAGAGCAGTGCCATGCATGGAACAAAGAAAGAAGGTACCCCTAAGGGACCACCATAAAAAGTTCATTCACTAGGCACTGGTGTGTATTTCAGCATTTAAAATGCAGATCTTGGCAGTTTTGGGAAGAAGAAAGGAGGTAAGAAAACCCCATGCTGGAAAAGCTGCAGGCTGAGCCTATCTCCTCTCCTGCTGGCCTATCTCCATGTGGGCAGCAGGTCCCATCTGAGGGATAATCCAAATTAAGTCTGCTTTGAAAATGCTCTTGAAGGAGAGAAAGCAAAAAAACGTCAGTGGGTGCCTGCAGAGGTACCATGATTTGACTGTCTGACAGTCACTGCACTGCTTCATGGAGTCCTGGGAAGCCTACAGCAGAAGCCTCCCTCTGTACCAGATGTCTTCTAAAATTCAAAACATCCTCACTGAAGACATTTTGAAATGAACTGTATCTAAGCTGTATTTAATTAGTAAAGAGTCTTTCACAAAAACAAGTCCTAAAACTTAGTGTGGATCAATGGTAGAAGAGATTTCAAATATAGGTAGGTACTGCTCGGTTTACATGTGATATTAGTTAGGAAACCCACATTTTCTGTTGTGAACACACAGATGAGCTGATCTGGAGACTGTTGTGTTTAAAATTCAAAATAACAAAAGTCAAGCTTAGTGTGTCTAGAGGAATTCAGAAGAAACACCTTATCCATAGTAATGGAGAAATGAAGTGCTAACATGTCATCTGAAATCTGCATTAGACAAAATCTCATAATTTTCAGTGACTTTTTACCATGCTAGAAATATATTCCCTGATAATTCAAGAAGAAATGCTTCTTGCTTTTAGACATAATAGAACATTTGGAAGTTTGCTGTTCTTGCAGGAATAATATCGACTGTTTCTCACTTTAACTCTGAATTGCCTACATTTAAATGCCGTTTCTTAAATAATAAAAATTAGTAATCATTATGCAATAATTTTGAACATTTCAGTTTATACTTTCTGCTTATAAAAGAGGTGACTTGGGATTCCTGTATTCCTTTAAACAAAATGGCACAGCTTCAATGCGGTCTGTGCTGTAGCCTGCAAACGTGGGGTGATCAGAGCAGTGAAAGATGTGCAACTCAGCACTGTGCCAGAAGGAAGGCTCAAACCTCAGATCCTCACACTCTTGCATTTAAATTCAGTGCAATAGTATGAAAGCAGATGGGGCCACTCTATTGGCTGTGTTTTAAAAGCAACAGGTACCCAATTAGGTGCCTGTAAAAATTCCTCCTTTCTACATCTAGACTAAGCCTAAGGAAAGGCAGTGGGATGAGGTGTCAGTAGGGTTCAGCATCTCTGACGAGTTGTTTCTCGGACACTGTTCTGGAGTCTGGGCACCTCCCAGGCTAGATGTACACATCTGCATCCATTTCTTGCCTGCCGTGTTGAGCACGGCATCAGGCTCACCTTGTGTGGTGCCTTCCCAACACAGGGTTCCCAAATAGTGCTGCACTATGAGGTGTTAAGGTAGCGTGGCTCTGATTTCAGGAACAGCTATGTGTTGCTCCAGTGAGAAGGTCTTAAATGCCACCTATCACACTTATCAGCATCCTCACAGCAGTGAGCAGGGATGCAGCAGTTATGGCCTAGAGATGTGTGGGAAGCCAGGTAATAATCTGACATTTTAGCAGGTGATACAGGCGATTAGAGGTCCAGAAGCCCTTTGACATGCCCTTAAGTGGCCAAAAGGTGCTTCAGAGATCCTCTGTTCTTGAGCTACTTTGCTGCAACAGCTGCATGCCAAAAAGGGGCCATCCAAAAATGAGGAAAAAACTGGAAGAGAAACTCTGGACCCTTATGTGTATCTGCCACCATGGTGCTACCTGTGCTCCTGGCATTTCTTTAGTAAAAGGACATAATCCAGATGTGGTTGCAGAAGGAGGCATATTACTGAGCTAACGGTGAGCCTGGAGGAGAAGGCAGTGTTCATTTTATTTTCTAGACATACAAAAACAGAGTATCAGGTAAAGTGGTTGGTGTTATGCTAATTTATACTGCCTGCCATATAATTTTAAAATAATTGACAATATTAGTCAGTGGTGTGAATGGTGAAAAAACCATTAGTTGGTTGAATTAGTGACTCATGAAACCATATCCCACGCTCCTAAGCAAAGCTCAAGATGCGGGAACACACTCTGGTGTCATCACTCTTTTCACACAACCCTACTTCTGTGCCATTACCAAGAACGCAGCATATACGAATGCAACCTAACAAAGGCAACTGTGTTACTTATTCACCTTAGAAGAGCACCCACAACCCGAAATGTGAACTCACATTTGACCATGATCATGTACACGTCAATGGTACAGATTGGGGGCTGGGGCAAACGCTCGCCCTTCTCCAGGACAGAGGAGATCTCACTGGCAGGGATCCCATCATACGGCTTGGACCCAAATGTCATCAGCTCCCAAACTGTTACACCTGCAGAGTGGGAAGAGAAGACCATGAGAGTGACTTTGCCAGGAGCTGGGCTGCTTGGCATTGGTGCAGAGAGGTGGTGAGCAGAGAGGGCTTTCCTGGATGCACTGTGTTGCCAGAACCCCAACCAGAGAAAACATTTTCTGCCATGATTTTAGAGGCTAATGTAACAGGTTGAAATCATCATGCTTTCCTTTAAGGATTTGCTTCCCCCCCCCCCCCCCTTTTTTGTTTTTAAACTCCGCTAATATCTTATTGTTGAACCTTCCACAAGCTTCCCAGCCCCACAGAAAGGAAATAAAGGTTACTGATTCCAACCAAGCAAGCAGTTTTAAAAATGGAAGTTGTCTTTTTGTTTGAAAACAATCTCTTTGGAGACGAGCAAAAGCAGTTTGTGAAAGATGTGCAAACCAGCTGCTTCAGTGTCATTTGCTGACATACCATGGACTCTTGTGATGTAGCTGTTGTGATTGTCTAGTAGCTTAGGATACAAAACAAGATTTTGAATGCCAAGATACGTAAATGGAATAAGAGGACCAGAGGCTGTATTTTTTTGAAAAGGACACAGGATCTGACCATCTGCGTTAAATATTTTCCAGGAATATAAGAGCTCATGGGGGGAAAATTTTGCAATAAATTGCTTTGAAAAGTTTCCTTTCTGCTCCTTTTTTTCATGGTAGCTTATGAATTACACCACATACAAAATAAATTCTCTAAGGAGGTTACCACTTTGCTTCCCTTATAGCATTGTCCTCTCAATACCAGGACAGCACAAGCTTTTTAGCCCACAGCAGATTTACACTGTTAGACACTGACGGAAAGTGTTGCCAGTGTTTTTAAGTCCTCCTTCTAGTTACGTGGCTTTATTATCAGGTCCATCATATTTCACATGAAGCTGCTGAAGAAAAACAGCAGAATTTCAGCAAATGGACCAGAGTCTCTTACCTGCAGCCTCTTTCAGGGGAGGGCACATTACCTGAAAGCATATTCTGCAAAACATCTTACACCTCACTAACATGCAGTTTCATGGGAATTTTACTTTGTTGGATAGGTGATTTCAGCCCAGTGTTTATATATTTGATCTCTTGTTGTTCTCACAATAGAATGCAAAAAGGCCAGTGTAGTGTCACTAGCAAATCCTATAATTTTCCAGCCCATCTGCAATAACTGTAGCTTCTTTTAAACTCACCATAACTCCAGACATCACTTTGATGAGTGTAAATCCGGTGTAAAATTGACTCCAAGGCCATCCATTTAATCGGAACCTAAGAAAATTCACAAAGAATCCTTAAGAGACTAAACCAAAATTTACCAGTGATATTTACCACCAGGTGGTGTATAAATCAAGGAAGGAAAAAAACCCCAACCAACCAACACAATTATCTGAGAGGCAGGGCAGGCAACTTTTGAATCCCATTATTATTATTATTTTCATGTAGTATGATGAACGTGGGAATGTGTGGAGTATTAGGGATATGAGAAATATCTGTTACAAAATAGTTTTACAACATTTTTAACAGTCAAATAACTACTTGTTAAATCTTTTATCATAACAGGACACAAATCCAATCTTAGGCTACATGACAAAGAATTATCTACACCCATATGGTTTCTATTTATGGTTGCTGCAATATTTGCAAGCAGCTTCTCTTTAATTTCTCAGCAGGATACATTCTCTCCATCAGCACGTAGTACAACATGAACACGTGTTGAACCAAGTCTGACAGGTCTTTCTTCTGCTATAAATATACAACATTCCCTTTCTCTTTATAAACTGCACAGTCTTATTGGTCTTGGCTACACTGATGAATTCAGCCTTTCTTTTTTTTTTTTTTTTTAGATAATCTTGCTTTTTCCCAGACATTCTGAGTGGGAATTTCAAAAGCATTCACTGCTCTGCTACTTCCACTCCCACTGCAGTCCCAGTGGCCCTGACGCTGCTTCAGCTTATTTCAGAGGACTTCCACAGTCTTCAAAGGCAGCATGCTGAGATGGCAGCTGAGTGCTATGAAAAACACACTCCCATTTTTTCCCCTTTGTTTAAGGCTTGTGTGGAAGCGCAAGCTCCAGCAATTGTGCAGCGGTTCGTTCTCTGATGTGCTTTACCTTGCCTCCCTCAGCGTGATACTCCTTCTCATCGGCACCAAGCAGCTTTGCCAGCCCAAAGTCCGTGATTTTCACGTGTTGAGGAGTCTTCACAAGGACATTCCTGGCAGCAAGGTCACGGTGCACCAGCCGACGTTCCTCCAAATAATTCATTCCCTACAATATGACACACTGTTGGTAGGCATCACACTCTTTGAGCCTGGACACACAAATAAGTCACCAAACTTCAGCTGCTCTCTGGTAACTACGCACACCACCGTAAACACACAGCAACCTATCCTGCCTCCAGAAAAAGGCTGACTATTTCTATTTACATGATGTTTATTGCAGGGTGAGGATACGTGCTCGTACAGTTACATGGAGAAATAACTGTTACCCTCCAGGAATCTTCTTGTGGGTCTATGCATTGGTGGAGTGATGAAGGAAAAATAGACAGTAGTGGGTACAGTATACAGTAGCAGGGGATGTGGTTCCTTTGGGATTTAGCTCAAGAAATATGAAATCAGGATGGAACTTACAAATAAGGGGACAAACTCTTCCTTCAGCTGCATTTGTGCAACCCTAGTGACTCCAGAAGAGCACAGTACAGAGTTTAACTACCACCTTCCATATATATGTACTCCAAACATACAGAGAGTATTTAGACAATCATTCAAAGTTGCTGATACTTTTTAGTCTTATTACAGTGTACTCTGCCTTCTCCCTGCCAACAATGCCCACCACAAAGGTGAAAAATAAAAAAATTTTTAAAAATCATCATTTTATGTCTGAATTCAGAATTACATTCATTTACAAGTCCTCTTTAAAAAAGGTGAGTTCTTCCAGATTCACTACCTCCCATGATTAGTCTCATTTTGTCATAGAATATGTGCTTTTTTGGTACAACTGCCTCTGGAGGAAGAATACGACTAATTGTGCAGGTTTGACTACGAAAGCATAAATTTAAGAGCTGTGTTTCTGACTACAGAGATTATTCCCCTTTCCCTCAACACCAGTATCTTGCTGCATGAAATAAAAAAGTTCATGATTTCCAAATTTCCTGCATTTTCTTTTTCAAAACCCACAATTATTCCCAGTCCACAGGTTTCTGCTGGCAGTAGCTTATGTACTTATGTTTTTATGAAGAGAATTAATAAAACATTACTTTTAACCTACAAAGTTAACACCAAAATGATCATGTTGATGTGATGGCAGAGGACTGGAGGGAATAATTGCCTTCCAGCCTCCACTGGCTTTCTATGCCCACTGCTAAACTGGACCACCATCAAATTCTCCACCCAAGTCCCTGAGCAGAACGTCACACATGCCCTGCTGGTGCTGCCAAAACAAACCACCCAAACAAACTGGCCCAGTACCACTATGTAGCATCCACTGATTTACACAAATAGATCTTTAGCTAGCAGAGCTCTTGATATAAAAACTCTTGAGCTCCTGACAGAAAACAGGCTATCTTAAAAAACATAATAATCCAAAAATCTAGCCTCAGTAGGACAAAAAATTTCCTGCTAAACAGGAGTTGCTGCAGAGACTAGTAAGACTCAGAGATGCTGAAAAGCAGAATATCAGTTTCACACCAAGCTGTTTAAGATGCTAATGTCTTAGGCTTGTACATATGCACAACCTTATACTGAAGATGTTGAACTGCTTGTCTAGAAAGTTCAGCAGATCTTTAACTGTGTGCAGGCCTGGGGTTTAAACCATTTTTTCACCATTAGGCATGAGATCTATTGTTCAAAGAGTTCCTTCACGATGTTTCTGCACATGGTGAGTCTATGCCCTGTCATAACAGTTTGTCTGAAAGAGAAGACTCTATACCTCAGTGAAAAATAATGCCTGTAGAAGATGCAAAGAAAACTTATTTCAAAGCTGTGCAAACAGAAACAAAAATAAACTTCCCAGGGAACTTGCCTCCTGCCGGTTAGTTACCAGACATATGCTTGTTGCAATTTTTTCCCCCCTCTAAAGTACATTTTTAAAGAGTCAGAGAATGTCCAAAAATCTGGCACAGCTTTATAAGAGTAGTAACATCAGACACATTGGTGGGAAAAAGCTGTATGCATGATTTACGAGTGCTTTGAGGAGAACTTCAGTGTTGAGCAGCACAAAGGAGTGTTTTGAAGGTCAGGCATTGCTGGCAAGGATAGAGGTTGCTATGGGCAAATGTTGAACTGACATGAAAAAATCAAATAGAAGCTAACAATTGTGAATAGCAACCTTTCGGGCAAGCGATACCCCAAGGATCCATTTGGGGACTCATTTTGCCACCTTACAGATTAATAAGGAGAAGAAGGAGGAGGAGGAGGGAAATGTGGCCTCCAGCTAATCCTCCAAAGGGACTGAAACCAGGACAGAGCAGTAATTGATTTTAAACAATAGAGAGCAAAAGAGTCAGAAAAAGGCATCTCTCATTCCAGATGGACAAATAAGTTAAAATTCACTTGTTGCAGAATACAATGTAAAAAAGTACACACACACACTGAGATGAAAAATGTGCCCAGTAGACTTTTGGTGGATACATTTCTGAGCTTTTCAGCATGTTTCCTGAAAGCAAACCACACCTGGGCAAACCTGGGATGTATACAAGATCTCAAGAGACTGATAAGGTTTTAAGTGTATGGTTAGCCTGCAGACCAGCATTCCTGAGATAAGCAGCGTTAGAGTAGCCACACTTTGTGGACACTGGCATCTCATATGACTGATCTTCAACAAATTGCAGTTATTTTTTTTTTCCTCCATTCTTCCATGCTTTCAAATGGCTAACTATCACTGAAACACAGTATATTGCCGCTAAGAGCTAAAGGCTGTACTTCAGTCTCCTTTGCTGCTCTTTGGCAAACAGTACCAGGTGTGGTAAGTACTTCATGGCCATTGCAGTTAGATTGCAGACACCAACTCAGTGCCTATAAATTACAGAACAGCTCTGGGATGCCCAAGTGTCTCTCGGTCACAGCCAGCCTGTACAAGACTGGAGCTGGTATTCAATAATCACCAGTTTTGATCCCAGGCCTCAGAGATTTCAGCCTGAAATTCTACAAGGCACACAAAAGAGGTGTATTCAACGACACCACTGTCCTGTGACATAACCCAAAGAAACTCACTGGGGGAAGCAGCATTTTGCTATGGAAATTGCCAAATTCCCTGCTCCTGTGTTGCATCACAGTAGGATAACATTGATATTTCAATATCAGGTGTTCGTTTTGGACATAAATGCTTTGGTGATAATATTACACTCTGTAGGAGCATTTTGAAAAACAGTTAAAGTTTGCTCATCAGTATGAAAATGGAAAATTGTTTAAGATGACAGTAAGTGTCTTGTGTAAGATATCTTATACAAGACACTTACTGTCATGTATAAGATATCTAGGATCCAGGTGGTGAAACAGAAAGATTTACGGAGACAGGTAAGTAAATAAATACATGACATGCTGTCAGATCTCTGAGTTTTAGCTGATCTGGAGGTGTGCTGGTCCACTAACCTTTGCAATCTGCACACACCAGTTGAGAAGGTACTGGGAGCCGATGTTGTCCTTGTGCTCTCGGATGTAATCAAGGAGGCAGCCATAAGGCATCAGCTGTGTGATGAGCTGAACAGTAGAAGTGAGGCAGATTCCCAACAAGCGGCACACATGAGGATTGTCAACGCTAGCCATCACATAAGCTTCCTGAGAATAAATGCAGAAAAGCAATGTGAAACACTCTCTCTGGAATGACACAAATATTTGAAGGCAGTTTAAAATAAGTTGGTCATTCAACAGGTTGGTAAAATATTATATGCAAACTCTGTGCCTCATATCACATATAAAATACATAGATTTCCCACTCTGTGGACCAAATATTTTCCCTTTAGTGGAATGTCCAGTTTTTAACACTGAATCATCACTGAGATGCCACAGATGAGCCAGTCTCCCACTACTGCTACACTAAGCAAAAACTGAACATAAAATCCTGGGGTTATTAAAACTTACAGACCTAGGAAGAATTACTAAATTGAACATCAGCTGGAAGCTGATGGGATTTCACCATTTGGAGCACCTAATTGCAAGGGCAATACATTTTGTGAACATTTGTTATATGGCTTTTTTTCCTCTACACATCTTTTCACAAAACTGACTGGAAATCGGTATTTTTGAGATTTCTGCTCCTCTGTCAAGGTTGGTGCTGACTCAGAAAGTTAAAGTTGTCATCTAGAACATGAGTGACAGTTTAATTTTTTAGGACACCATATTATTCTTGATGATGTTATTCTTCAGTCCATGTCAAACCAAACAGATTAATAATCAGTTTAGAAACTTGAATATGTGTCTTTAAGTAACACCAGTGAAAATATTGTCCCAATTTGGAAACACTGTTTTACACTTATATAGCAATGTAAATGATACCGGGAAGGTTCGCATAATGTGGGAGCCCAAGCATAATGGACCCTTTGGTCTACTTGAATTTTGGGTCTTAGTTTCACAAATATGTGAAAAACTCCTTTTTCAAATCTGGCTTCACCCTATGTACCCTTAGGTACTTAGCTAAGGTACCCAAGGTAAATCCTTTTCTTTTGTTCTTTTGTAGGAAGGGAGAGACACCTTCAGAGGCTGGTGCACTACACTCCAGACACACCAAATACATCCTTTAACATGGCTTGATTACGTGATTTTGTGTGCAAAAACTACTTATGCATTGAAATTTGAGATCTATATTTATACTGAAATGCACTGTCCAGTGCCAGCTCCAAAAATGGATTCCAACTGGGGAAAAAAATTAGAGCTGCAGTTATTTGATTTCTTTAACTAACTTTGTATCTGATTTACCGTCTGTCACTTCTAGATATTTTAGAGGAAAAGCAACACGGGGGAAATAGATGGGAATTTTCCCATTCAGTGAGTGGGTCAGCATCCTAATTCACCAGCTGGAGTAACAGCATTGCCATCATCCCTTGGCAATTCAGGCTAGTAGTCCCCCAGAGCCTGAAATAATAGTGAAGACACTACTGGGACAAGAAAAGGAGCAAATCTGCTCTTTCTAAGAGCTTAAGAAAAGAAATACCATAGCACTTTACTCATCATCTAACAAGCGTTCCACAGATGTCACATACCTGTATAGCTGGTAAGAACTATTATTAAACCAAGTTATTAAAGCAATGACGTTCAAGAAATAAGCAACTCCGATTCTTAAGCAATAATTTCTGGTCTTGGTATTGTTGTTTAACATGCCAGCCTAGGCAAAACATGATGTAATTCAGGTTCTTCTGAGGTGCTAATTCTGCATTTGGTTTCTTTGTCTGGGAGATCCTGGGATGAAAGGGGCCTCCAGCCAGGGAGGTTAAAGATGATCTCCAGCAGAACTGAATAAGTGTTCTTCAACCTACTGCATGTGGGCAGGTCATTGAAAAAGAACCCTCTGCCATGGATAGCACTGATTATATGGGCAAGGAAAAATAAAGCAAGAACACAGTCTGATATTCAGCTGTGTAGATATTTGTGGCAGCATTTTTTAGAGAATTTTGCAAATTTGTTATCCAATGCTCAAATGTAAGCAGAGACCAAAACGACTTTATTTCCATATGCTTCTAAACCAAGCTGTCATAAAGGATGCCTGTTTTTTCCCTTGCTTCCTGTTGGGATTCAAATCCATACTGTATTCATTTCAGTGAGCCAGGGTGGGGGGAGGTCTGCAGAGTCAGAGCTGTTCTCACTGCCCATCTGCTGCACAGTCCACATGGGGCTGACCCTGAGGCTGAGAACTGGGAAACTGAAGGAGTCGGGTGGGCTTATGGGCCACACAGCTTTCAGAGAGCGTTCAAGTGTATCTTACATTTGATACTGCAAAGTAAAATAGGCCACTGCCTCCTTGCAGGGAGCAGAAGGGAGTTATTGTGTGGTTGTGGGTCCTTCTAAGTAGCCCAAGACATTAAAGTGGGCCTTTGTTTCAACTGATTATCTTGGAAATCTCTTTGGTTCGCTCTGACCTGCTCCAAGTATGCTTGGTATTCAACAACAATCTTCTGAATTAGCCCTACCCTAACAAAGTCAGCGAGAGCTTGACTGGATTATAACAGCTAATGCTGCTGTGCTTGTTCTATACCTCGTGTGTTTCTGTAAGACAAGTTATCTTTAATTGCACATGATTATCCTTGAGGTTCCAGTGACCCTGAAAAATTGGTTGTATAGCAAAAATCTGTTTTGAGAAGAGCTTTTGGAGTCATCTCCCTGACTTCTTTTACTGGTTTTGTATTTTTCAAATTTTCTTCTGAAATATAAAATGAATTCCAGCAACCAAATGATCTACAAAACGGACAGGATTGAAAAAGCAAAAGCTTTTTGTTAAGCGTCCTAATTCAAGTGAAAAGATTAGGTGGGGATATGCTACAGAAACTTCTTTTAAAGGAGAAAGTACTTTGATACCACTGAAAAGCACACAGTCCCTGCACCTACTGCTCTGTCATACGACTAACTTGATCTACTGAAGGCAGGATGAAGTATGATAGGCTTGTTCATTAACCCTTCCTTCAGGATACAGAAATTTAATGCAGTTAAGTCCAAAGCATCCTTTGTGAACAGTGTTATACTCCTTATCATTGTCAAGAGCAAAATGGGGGATAGATCTCAGATCTCAGAGATGCTGAGCAGCATATAGGCCAGCTTCTCAATGCAGGGAATGCCAGTGAAGGGAGGGACCCCAACATGCTCACAGGCAGGTGAGGGGCAGGGATGAGGGCCACATGGGTAAGGACCTGGGGAAAGGCTGAGACTGGTCTGAAGTCTTGCTAAACTGAAATCAGAATGGATATTGCTTTCTGTATGGATTTCTGAAATGGACCACCTATTCTTTTGCATTGCTGCAGTACACATATGAAATCATATGGTTCATAACACACAATCTGTTGAAGCAGAGAAATGTATTGGAATAACACTGTTTATTCAGGGTGACTTGAAAATCTAATGTGCTTTATTATCATAAATAGCACAAGTGGTTGTTTGTTCACCGCCGTTTATCCTGAGACTTCTCACTACCAGAATTGGCTTTTTGTTAAGATTGTTAAGATCTTTGCTAGCTTGAAGCATCTGACATGAACCTTCCCTACCTGAGGTGTCATTAGCTGGCCAAAACTGGATTTAAAAAAAAAAAATTCCAGGTAAACTCAGTTCATACCAAAATTTTAAAAATCCATAGTTTTTCCCATGGCTAAAGAATCTGTGTGTTTGGTTAGCACCATCATCTCTTCCGGACAAACAGGAACATTTGGGACATATCAAGGATAGGACAGACAGATACACTTTTCTTGTTGCTTAGGACTTAACCACAGCACAGGAAATGTGAAGTTACACTGGACATCTGAGTCCTCTCTGCACTCATCATTTTCCTTTCCTTGTATATAAATTTATATATCCTTGGTGCTGTGTATGTTCCATGGCTTTAAGATTTTCTATTTAAGATTTTTATCAGTTCCAAGCTCAGGGAACTTCGTGTTTATGACTCTAGCTCACCGGTTGTAAACTCACATATTTATGAATTCCTAAATCAGTGTTCTACAGTCTTTTTCCTTGTTTTCTGAAGTGATGATATCCAAACAAAAAGATAAAATTCCCAAGCCTCTTTCAGAAAGTGAGATAATTTCTTGTGTTTTATGGCAGAGAAATCAGACAGCTGGGATTTTTTTTGTTTTAAATTTTGGATTTATAGTTAATTTAATCCTGTGTAACCAAGCAACCAACATATGCCAATCTGCAGTGTCAGGATTCAGAAATCATCAGGTTTGTTGTTATTTGCTTTAGTTGTATCACTATAACAGCAATGAATGCTACAGTTTAAGGCCTGAAACATCAGAATAAAGGAAAAAGAATTAGCTGTAAATGTATGTTCCTGATCCCTCTGTAGGTCCTACCCCAGGAGTATAAAATCTGTATTTGGACTGCGAGACACAAAACCACCTCGCAGACTGGGCTGCAAAGCACAGCACTTCTAGATGGAGAATTCAATTAGGGTGCAAAATATTTCGTTCCGTACAAAACCCTGAAAACCATTTAGTTGTTAGAGAAGAAAATCCACAGACCACTTGAGAAAACAAATGTGAAAACTTACATCAAGTATTTCCTTGTTGGCTTTTGGTGATGTAGCCTCTCTCAACTCTTTAATAGCAACAGGAATTTTAACCTTCTCCCCTTCTGGGATCCAAAGTCCCTACGAAAAAGAAGTACAAATAGTTATTCAGTCTCATATCTAACAGGTTAATTCTCACAGTTATATACATCTTCTGAGTAGATTTACGTGTTCTGAGCAATGGGAAGACATGGCAAACAACAAAAATATGCAAAAAATGTGTCTCATGGGTGGCTACAAAATCCTGTTAATGTGGTGGTATTTCTCTTTCAGTCACCTCTACTGTATTTTTTGAAGAAACATGTTCATTACTGTCCCTGTACAAATAGCCCAACATAAAGGACATCTTTTGTAGATGGAAATCTAATTAATTAGAGCATCACAGCAACTGCATATGCAAAACCTTGCCACTTCCAATTTATAAAACATGGGATGAAAAGAATTAGCATTTTTTCATTAAAACAAGATGGTATCTATTCTGTACCAATAGTCCAGTCCTATGCAGTGGCAGGGAAGTCTATGTCCAGCTGGTACAGTGCTTACATCTATAGTGTCAGGAGGCCATTTAGTTGGCAGGTCAACAGTGTGGCACTGTGAGGACATGCTGCTGAAATACCCAGCAATGTAGGTTCACATCTTTCCGTGCCCCTGAAGTTTCTAGTCACAGCGGGAAGCCTGCTTCAGAATATAGAGCTTTATAAAGAGATATATAAATCTACAGTATAGATTTCAGTACTACTGGCAAAGCCTGAAACACATATCCTGAATAAAAGGAGGAGCACAGAAGAGTGGAACTTGATGAAGAAACACAGGGGATAAACAAACACCAAGAGAAAAAATACCTTGTGGACCTACACAACTGAAGGTGTGTAGACACTTCGACACATCTGAGTCAGTACTAATGAAAGAGTGACTGAAAATTATAAAAGCAAGACCCCAGATGACACACAAAAATGGCTTAGCACTAAGCTGACCAAAGAGCATTTCTTTTTGTTTCTTAATATTCTCAATAGGGTGTATTTGACTGTGGTAGTTTTCAAATCCAGATCTTTGTTTTCCAGGTTCAGCAATATGGCTTTGACAACATCTTATGTAAACCTTCTGTTACCCAGTTCATAACTCAGCTAATGATGATTGAGTCATCTTTCTACAACTCAATAGATATATGCTACAAAATCTAGTTAAAAAAACTCCCTATACAATGGTCACAGCTCCCAGTTCATACTTTGTTTGGGTGGCTTCTGCATGAGGGAGCAAGATGGAGAAGAGAAACATGGTGATCTTACCTTATAAACAGTGCCAAAAGCTCCAGAGCCTAAAACTTTGACCTTTTTGAATTCTGTTTCCTTTAAAATTCTCAGATGAGCCTGGTTTGGTGCCTCTCCACTGGGTGTCAGTGGTTCAACAAGCTGGTACAGACACAAGATGATGTTAGAAGGATACACAGTCTAGAAGGTTGAACACTTGTGGGAAGCAAATAAATCCTTCCTTTAAAATAATGAACATTTTATTTCATGTGAAGTTTATGGGAGGATAGCTCTGCTGTGACTCACAGGAATATAAATACCTAAAGTTGCTCCAAAAATCACAGAGTGGTGATGCCATTTTTAAGGAGAATGAAGGAATACTACTACTCAAATGGAGGTTTGGACTGCAAAGCCTTAAAGCACAGCATGGAAAAGAATGTAATTGCAACAGATCCTAAAGGAGATTATTATTTTTTCTAACTTGTGAATAAATTATCAAAATGTTTAAAATAATGGGCAAGAATCACCTGCAACCTTTCAGGTCTGCTTTTGTTTAAGTGGATGAAATTCCCATGGTTACCAGTGATTCCCCCAGACCACAAGGTGTATAAGCAGCAACTGAAATTCTGACAGTGATTCTTTTCTCAAGAAAAAGATGCTGAATTGGCTATCAATTTTTCCAAAATTTGATCTAAGCCTTATTGCAAACAGCAGTAATGCCCTCCAAACAAAGGTATTTAACAATTTTATGATGCATAAATCAGCTTTTTCCCCTTATTGTTTCTCCTTTTGCCTTCCCTTTAAATAAAATCATATTTAGCTAGATTCAGTTTGATTTTAGTGGATCAGAAACCTTTCTGTTGTGATGAAATATTCTTATTTTGAGGAGTCCAGAGGGTACAATATGAGCTGAGCACAAATTGAACTTTGCTATCACAACTGTAGAATATAGTGGTATGTAAAAAATACGATTTTTCATTAGGACAATTTTTTTTTTAAAGGATTTTAACAGCTGACTCTGCAAATTCAATAAGTACTAAAGGAAGCTGCAACTGGGCTTTTAGCAGAATATTAAAAACAATTTGCTAATTATTTACTAGGACTGGACCAGAAAGAGAAGGGGGCTGATCATAAAAGAGCAGCTTCAGTCCAGGATAAGGAGTTTTACTGTTTTATATATGAGGTACCCAGAAGCTGATACTATAGTGCACACAAAGCCATGCAAAATGAAAAAGCAGTGTAGAAACCTTGTTCATGGCCAGTGGGATGAACCATTGACTTTGTGGGCTTTTTGTGCTAAAAGCAAACCAAAAACAAGACACAAATTCCTTTCGGTTCCTTTCTCTGATCTCATTTTTTCCGCAGGATCGGGCATGCACCTGATTAGGGGGTAAAATTTTCAAAAGCGCCTCAAGCTGCCACAGGAGCCTCAAGGCTTGTCTGAAGTGACACATGATTTTAGGCTGAAGATCCACGCAGCAAGGTGGTATGGATCAGCAAACACGTTGCACCTCACCCTGAAAGTATAGTCTTTTTCTGAGTAGACAATCTCAGTGACTATTCCTTGGGATTGAGACATCTTTTTAAGTGTTTTGAAAATTATATCCAGAGGGATCAGATCTGAGATTAACTGAGAAGGTGATAGATGCACGCCACCCCTTTCCTGGTAGCATGGCAGACACTGTGTTTTCCAAACCAAGGAGTAGCTGAAGTACAAGGCTTTAGTACAAGCATGGAGCTTTAATTCTCTGGTAAAAGGAGGATGGCCCCCGTTGCCCCAAATAAAGCAGTGGGTGTTGCAGCCGTGCAGGCATCACTCACCTCTCTCTCCTGCAGCAGCCGGCGCAGGGTCCGCTTTCTGACGATGTGGCGTCTCCGCAAGTAAAGGCCGATGCCCAATCCGACCACCACCAGGCACAGGAGACCTCCAACAACACCAGCTGCTATAGATGGAATTTTGGAGCTGCAATACAGGAGAAGATGCAGAAGGAGAAAAAAATTCTTAGGTGTGAGATTTAAAGAAGCCTTATAGAGGTTGCATGAAGCCTTAGGTTTTGATCAAACACATGCTCTGGACAACTACCAAGAGCCTATTTGACACTTCAGATTTCTTGGGCATTTGCATTTTCAAGTTTCTTGTCCAGTAATCTGTTCAAAGTCTTCACTCTTCTCTCAAACTTGCAATTGGAACTGATCCTCATAGCTTAAGAGAAGGGATTTCTGCTCTCTCTGACAAACCCACCAAGCACATGAGCATCAAATCTGTGATGCCTATGTACTCCAGCTATGGGCAGCCTGCATGTGATCAGACATATCAAGCATGTGGAGCGGAGGCAATATGAGAAGGCATAAGAAGTGTGATACCTGCAATGAAGCTGACATCTCACCATTATTGAAGGGGCCATGCTGTAAGGATCACACTGAACATGAGATGATCTGCCCTGCTAAGTACAAATGTCTGAGGCCAGGTACTGTCTGCACCATCCCTGCTGCACGTACAGTTTGCTGCCTCTTTATTAGAGCCTTGGTAATTTCAAATTTAAGTTTAAAAGAAGAACTTGGTTTATGAGGTTGTTTTTCGGTCTTTAGATATCTGTGCCAGCTTTTTTCTAAGTTGTCCCAGGGATTACTATTAAATGCAGTCACTTTTAACATCATTTCTAGGCTGAATTTGTCTTGCCATAGCATGACTTTATGGGAAGAAAATAAATCCCTCTCTTTCAGCAAAAGAAGCCTGTTTGCTTGTTGTATGACCTTGAGCATGTCATGAGGCCAAACAGTCTGATATAAGATCTAGTGTGACAAATGAGCTTCCATCTGGGAACAGAACTGTTGGAGATGTACGGATTGCAGGCCCTCTGCGTCTCTGAGTCCTCTGTAATGCAGCTAACTATATCAATCCTAAATCTCTCTCTCTCTCTCTGTTCTTAATCCTTTCCTTTTCTGTCCCCTCTTTTTGTTGTCCAGTAACAGAATCCAAGTCTCACTTTGACCAAAAAAAGTCTAAGCAGAACAAAATTTTGAAGTCTTGTGCCAGTAGCAATATTTCTCAGTTCTTTAAACCACTTTTATAGTTCTGAGCCTGCTCTAAGCTGTCACTTCCCTGTACAGAGCTGAAGAGTTAAGTCTCAGCCTCGCAGTGTCCAGTGTGGAAACGTAAACATGCATGCATTCTTTCCAGATCTGCCATTAATTGTAGCAGATGAAATACTCACCCATTTGGACAGCCTTCAAGACCTGGCCCTTTGCACCTGTAAAAACAAATAAATGTTACAAACATAGTAACTCTGGCCTACATACTTCTATAATTTCAACTAAGAAGAGTGCTACTGATTGAAAAGCTTGTGTTTCAGAGCAGTCCAAGTATTAACATAGGAATTTATAACAGTCATACGCTCCACTAAATATCAGTGAACAACCTTGCTCCAAAAATCTTTAATCTAGAGGAATAGCTATGCTGCATCCTCAGTTTACAGAATGTTTTAAAACAAATTTCTATCATGTGGTAGAATTGGGCAGGATGTAGATACATAAAATTAATGGATTCCCTGGCTATGCATGGACATCTGCATTAGTGCAGGAGCACAGGGCTGACGTGGAGAAGGAAAAAAAGTACATGTGGAAAGGACAAGAACAGAAATACACAGGGAAATGTGTCATTGCAGACCCTCTATCATATTATTGTTTCCTGATAAGGTAGAGATTTGTAAAGATTTCAATTTTCAGACTTCCTATTGCAATGGAAAACAGGGACTCCCATCAAAAAAACCCAGGATTTGACAGCACTCTCTCTGGCTATAGTTTGTGGGCATGTGTCCATGATATTTTTCTTTTAGAATCTATAGTCTTATGTCACTGGTAATGTAAACAGATACAGCAGTTATCTAGAGAGCCAGGAAATCTACTAGCAAGTCATTCACCCTCCATTTGAGCTTAAAATTCTCAAAATTAATTTTGGCAGCCCAATGCAAAAAACAACACGGACAAAAACACAGTGACTGCGTTCACTTGATGGTCTAATGGGCATGAGAGGCACTGTGAATTACCCAAGCGCTGCTGGGCTATGAGATGAATGCTCTTCATGGGAATTGTGGTCTTTGTGGTGTCTACTGAGGAAGGGGAGCATTACAGAGAGGGAGTGACATCGCCTCTGAAAAACAGAGCACAGGAAGGAGTAAAGTCCAGTTTGTGGTATCCACTCCTTGCGCTGACTTAAAGAAAATAGATCATCTCAAAACAAATTCAGAGGAGGTCAAGCAGGGGATAAGGAGTGAGCCCATTCCAGGAAAACTGCTCTGAAATCCTTTTCGCTAAGAGGAGGAACCAGAAAAATTTCAGAACGTTAGGTAGAGTTGCAGATCTTACAACTTGGTCTAGGTTTGGGGAAGGAAGAGGTAAAGCAACTACTCATTTTAATGGGTTTTTATTTGTTTGTTTGTTTTCATTACTCTGATCTTCCCTCAAGTATTTGCCTTGTTTCTGGGCCAACACAGTGCTCCAAGATCCAGCATCTGGAAGGTCTTGTAAGTTCACTGGGCTCCCATGCAAGAATGTGCATCCTGGTGTCCTGGACATGCTGGAAGTGCTGTGCATACCAATTCCCAGATCGCGGGTACTCAGCTTTGTTAGCTTTCCTATCTGCATACAGCTTGCTTTGTTTGCTGAGTTGTGTAACTAAGCACAGAGAGGCTGCACGTGCAGAGCAGAACCACCAGCTTTTTTATAGTCATAGGAGGCAGATCTTGCTTCGGGTTCTTGATAGAAAACTGATCTAAAACTTCAGATCTCATCCTATCATGCTCTACTGCCCGGAAATTAATTTCTACGTGCTAATGCAACAAAGCATGTGTGGCTGCTCTTGAATAAGATTGTGAAATTAAAAGACTTCACTTTATTTCAGAATATGATTATTGTCCCTCAAAGTATCTCTTCCTCAAAATTCTGTTTTGCCATGCTACTTTATAATGGCAAGTCCTCCATGTGCTTTCTGACACCAAACAGAATTGGCTCATAGTATCTACAATCTGAGGAATGACTGACCAGTTCTTTTCCTACACCTCAAAGTAGAAACAGAAGAATTGTAGGTTTTTATCTATCCCCTTCTTTTTCCCCATCAATATCAAGTCTGGGTGGATAAAGTAAAGAGGTGTCTGGGAAGAAAATGACAGATCAGCTTGTGCTTTTCAAATCCCATGTGGTTTTCTGATTAATTTCACAAGTCAAAGAAGAAATAAAGCCCTATGAGAAATATCCATCCAGGACTACATATAACTATCTTTCTTATTATGGAATTTTATGAGGACACTCAACATAAGTAACTCAAGTTTTATGGAATCTAAACAATCACTTTTTCCATTCCTGAGTAATTTTTCTTCTGGTTACAGAAACCAAATGAGACTTAGGTTATGAAGTGCCTGAAGATCAGATGGCTATATTAGATCAATATAGGAGCAGTTGTAGTCGCTGAAATATTTCTATACTTACTGGAAAATTATTACTGTGTACAGTTCCTGAAAACTGTTTAATCCTGAACTCAGCATTTAATTTGTCTATGTAAATAGTACTTGTCCCAGTGCAGACACAGCTATTTATTTCCCAAATCCATCAAGATTTTAACAACTTTCTCCTTGATCCATAGTTCCTAATTTGATGTAATACAGTCAAGTTGCTATGATTTATGGCCTTTCAGAAAGGGCTCACACTGTAACAGCCTAAGTTACTTCACAGTCATAAAAGAAATTAAAAACCACTGGGCTTTTCAAAGCTTTACAAAAACTTTACCTTGTCCTCCTTTCTCATTAACCTTCCAAGTGTGACAAAGGCATAGCATTTGTACTATGCTGCTGCAACCTTCCCTCTTGGATCCCCTGGCCTCTTTCTCACCTGCCCCAAAAATCCCTTGGCATTTAACATGAAGACTGGTGAGACGCATAGTGTTAGTAGCAACTGCGGAGGCAGTATTGGCTTCTCTTCTCCTTGCTCATTCCCTCCAGTGTTTGTGTCTGTGTCTGAGTTTAATTCCTGTACTCTGTGAGACCAAATCTTTCAACACTGACCAGATTAATTAAGCTAGTGAGTGTCACTAGATGCTGAAGGTATAGATGAGGCAATTCCAGGGCTTTTGAGATGTTGCTTTCTTTATTGTAGCACATATTCTCAGCTGTACTAGAGGAATGGCAAAAGAAAGCTTGTGTACAAAATCCTCAGGAGAGTACAGGAGAATTGGGGAAGAAGGGGCCTTTTGGGCTGAGCAGGTGAAAACTTCATTCTATGTCCTAATGAAGGCTGAAAAACTGAGTCAGCAAAGAAAATGATTCTTCACGGCATTACAAAGGGATTCTTGAAGGGATTCTTTGTGGCATTAGAAAAGAAGTGATGTACTACCAGTATGCATACCTAAAACGAAAAAACTTTGTGACAAAACTCAGCCAGGAAAAGAAGTCCTTTGCTTGCAGCTTCTTCAAATAAGGACAAAAGAGAGAGATCCTGGGAACCCTTACTTGCATGGCTACTGAAGTCAGCACACTTAATCATGCTGATCAGATTTTGTGGGCTCTAGCCGTGAAATTGGACAAGGACAGAAATGAAGTTGTTGCTTCTTGTCATGCAGGAATTGCTGAGACTGTGGTTTCTAAGGATGCAAAAACTGTGTGAGACAGATGCTTTCCACCCACTGCTGAACCGATCCCATTCCCACAGCAAAATGAGGGAAAGGTGTGAAGAGAAGTGGCTTTACTGATGGATTGCCTTCATGGGGACAACACTGCACCAGACTGCCACTGGTATATATTCCCATACCATGCCACTGACGCTGGCTCCTTACTCATCGATGCCATTGGCTTCAGATGTACCATCTGTATAGCAAAAATAGCAGCACTACCTCCTAGCTCTCTCAAGCCCTTCAGGTGTACCGCCTATTTCTTTTGCTCCATTTGGGCAGCAACTCAGATAGGGTGATTGACCATGTTTAGAATATAACTGATGCAAATTCAGTCAATTTTTTTCATGTAAAAGATGAAATCGATACTACTTTTTATCTTCTGCCTTAAAAACACAGGGCCAAATACACAGAGCCATATGCTGGGTACCCTTCATTTTAAAAAAAAGTCTCCTTAGTGTAATTCCATCTTCTGCTAGACTCCTATGGTACTCCCATCCACTGCCAAAGCCGTGCAGAAATTGACTTCTCTGATGAAGTCTGCTCTGGGAACTTGCTTCTGCACTAAAAGCCACTGCATGGCTCGTCGTTACACCCGTCTGGCAGATTACATTCGCCAAGTCTGCATTTATTTGAGTCTGGTGTTTGATCTCACTACTAAGGCTGCGCAGTGGAAAGCCTTTTTCAGATGTGGTTACTCATTATGCTGCTCCACTAACGAGATGCATTTCCATGTTGCCAGTTAGAAGGAGGATATTGGATATCTGTGGACAGTTTGTATCAGTAGGGACTATTGAGGTCATTAATAAAGAGCAAACTTATTAAGATCCCTTTGCAGCTGAGACAATTTGTTCTCAGGCATTGCAGTAGAAAGCCCTGATAAGTCTTGCCTATAACTATAACAAAAACAGGGGACATTGCTGTAAATTGCAGCAAATCTACACAGCTGGGACAACTACCATCTGAAAACCAGTGCACTGAACTTCACTAGGAGCACTAGAAAGGGCTGTTTCTTGCTAATTTCACCCTTCATCTCCTTTTTCACATGCAGCTGAGGATCTGGCAGTTGGATTAGCTAATACACAATGGGATGATGGTTCATCTGAATAGGTTATGACTCCTATCTTGCAACACATATTACAGGCATACTATAGAAGGATTTTGGATCAGACAGACCTGCAGGGTAAAAGGCAGGGGCCTGTGAAGGAAAATACACCAAACGTGTGTGGTTTTTTGCTCTGAAAGCATCACAGTCTAGCAATCAACTCTCAAATCCTAAAACCTTTCAGTGCGCATCCTTTGTCCTTTGCAGGTTGAAAACGAGGTGAGGAGAGAGTTGGTACTTGTCATGTAGGTTAACTAGTTCAATTCACATCTTGTTCCAGGTGGCAGTTTAAATGTGCCCCCAAATGAGGACAAAAATGGGGTTATTGTGATGCCCATTAATAATGTCACAATCTGGAAGCAAGCAAGGCTTTGAACTCGGACCAAGTGCTAGCATATGGAAAGTACGGAGAAAAATTAAAACACCATGTTATTCCACTGGGATTTCCCTCCTGAAAATTGAAAGGTGCAGATAAAGATGGGCCTTAGGAGTCCAGCATCCACCAGATGTCACTGATGTTCCTCCCAAAACAAGAGGACCCAGCAACAAGGCAGGTGGGGGAAAAAAAGTGCATCGCTGCTGCTCTGTAAAATTCCAGGAAATTTTATATTTAAGTTATCAAACAAACCTGTTTCAAACCCCATAAACTGTTTTTCTTCTGCCTTCCGTGTAAAGATGAAGTGCCACTGAAATTTTCCTATTTACAAAGTCTGTCACACTCTGCTTACATTACCTGTGTACTCCTGACCTCTCTTGTTCCCTGCTAGTTCTTCTCAGTGGCCTGACATGGGACTGCCAGGAAGAGAAGGAACTCAAGACGAGCTGTTCCCCTATTTCTTTTCTTCCCTGTCTCCATTCAACCAAGTTTTTACTCACCCTCGGGTGCAGTTTGGATGGCAGAGCTGGCAAACAGCATTCGAGTCGGCGTATTTCCAGACGAGGGTGTCATTCTCACCCAGAACTCCTGCTGGGCAGGATTTCACACAGTGGGGGCCATCTATATAATGGGCACACTTCATGCAGTTGTCAGGACCCTGAAAAGAGAAGCAACTTGTTTATAATGTCCTTGAATCAGCCTATTCAGGAGAAAATTCAGAAGATAAATCTAAATGCCTTCCACTGCTGGAAGTTTTCAACATCATCTGGTTTTATTCTTTTATTCTTGCAAGCAATCGCTGTTGTAGGCTGGACCATACAAAAGGTAGTCCCTGCTTTTTAAAGCTAGTATTTTCTTGCATTTCAGTGTTGCTTCTTTTATCCTGCTTTGTCTTCTGCCTGGTTGGAAAACCTATATTTTTCATTTTAAGTGGGGAATTCTTTAATGACACCTCAATAAGTTGTTGTCTGAAAAGCATACAGCTTGGTAGCTACCTGGCACAATCTACCATCACACAGTTTAAATCATTGGACCTGCTGGCACCCCCTGAAGTACTGGCCTGAAATCATTATTTACCTGGTTTCTCAGCACAGATTCTTTTCTCTGTTAGAGAGAAGCATGGAGTAATGGACGCAACCCAAGGAGTGAATGATTTTTTTTTTTACTTTGAAAAGCACTTAGTTTGTGTTTAAAGGAATTGCCTTTTGCCATTTTTGGCAGAACTGTTTTTATTAGGACTGTAACAGCACCATGAATGACCTAAATATTTTAAAACAGGGGAACCAGCAATTCTGGGTCAAATTCTGCTATGGAGAAAAACCACACAAGATCCAAGTGCCAATTGCAGTGGGACTACAGTAATACACGCTATAGGAAGATTATTTTAATCACTGTAATGTCTAAGGGCCACTAAGGAGTGATTACTAGATGCTGGGCAAATATGGAACAGGGGGGTGGTCACTGCCTGAAGGACCTTATAATGTCAATAACATCCCTGAGACCATGGTGCTAGAAGGGAGGATGGAAATGCTTCACATTACTGAGCAGTGACTCTTTAAACTGATGATGGGCAAGGGTCAAACACTCAGAGGCTGCTGGGTGTTTAAAGAGTTGGGTCAAATAGCACAGAGGAGGACTTGTGATGAGAGCAGATTTGATTTCAGTTACAAGGAAGAAAAAGAAAAACCACAAAAAACTGGAGTGTAATGAGTTTGATCTTTTTCACATCAACATGGCAGTTCAGTATCTACGTGTCCCTCAAATGTTTGCGAAATTACTGTATTATCACATACAGAAGTCAGTCGTTTTTTCCTACATAGAAGACACAAAAAAATTAAAGACCCTACAATGTCTGTGACTGTGGATTGCATGTCAAAAAGAAAAATAACACCCTGAGGTTTCCTCTTCTGTTCCTGCTCCCCTGCTGAAGATCTTGACTTCTAACCACTCCCACCTCTGGTCCACCTCAGAGGGGGTAAATGACACCTCAGGATTATCTCAACATGGGAAATACTTATTAATACATAGTTTGAGGTTTGCTAAGGTGAATCTGCTCTTACAGGTCCAGTGCAGGTTGCATTGTATGCAGTGGAGTTTTGCACCAGGCACTCAGGGTGGCAGGGTAGGCACTTGGAGTCCTTCTCAAACTCTCTTGGCACCCTGGAAAACAAAACCAACAAAACACGAGAAGTAATTAAATCCCAGGCTGATTAGTGAGTGATAAACTGTGGTCTTCTCTCCTTTTCCTGAGTTTTCCACTTAAAATCGATTGAGATGATGATGGTACTGAGACAGGAGGAGATACAGGGGGACCCTCTTTTCTACACCAGTAGCACTTGTGAGGACATAAGAGTAAGGGAAACCTGATTGACAATGATACACATGGCATTCCAGATTGCACACTACAAATTAGTTTACTTTCCCTTTTAAGCTAGTGCCACAGAATATTCACAACCATTTCTAGAGGCTTTTAAAAGGTAGTGATGCAGAGAGATCCGCAAAAACAGTTTAAGTGATTCCAAGGCTACAAATAATAATTAGGAAAGTTAAACAGCAAGGCACTGATAATTAAATTCATGTCCTCTCTACAACACACAATGAATCATTAAAATATGAAGGTTGGGAACAGATGGTTTCAATAGCAATAAAGGTGTTCCACTTCAAGAAATGGTGTCATTAATTAAACTAAATCTACCCATCATTTGACACAAAAAATGCCCAGATCTGCCCTTCAGGTTATAATAGCTGCTGGAGGGAATTCACTTGAAAAAAAGACAGCTGCTGAACTACAAGTCACTAGAGAAATACAAACATCAGAGGCATTAGCACCCTGACAAGTACTTGCTTAATACTCATGAGCTTTAAAAGTCACACTTTGAAAGCTTTATTGAGAAGTCCCTGTAATTTTCATTGCTAGACGTACCTTTCCCGCCTACATCACCTGTTGAACTGCCTGAAAAACCCAGATGCAGCCCTGACACACAAGTAATAATATGTTCTCAATGGCCTGAGTGAGGCTGAAGCAATACTTTTGCCCTGAAATTGCTGTTCTCAGTGATTTTTGGATGAAAGCTCATTCTCCCTTGACAGCAACTTTGCAAATTGCAAGGGTGAGTTGCTCTGCTCATCTGAGCAAACATGAGTCCCTGGCTCTGGGGATGGCTGAGCCCCTGGGGACTGTAAATGGCTCTCACCTAATGTACTTGACATGACAAGTCATAGCTTGGATTTTCACCGGGGCTTTAAGATCCTTTATTTCTTATGGAAAGGAGGCATAAGGCTCAGCCTCCTTGGGCCTCCTTGTGAGCTTAAGGGGATGTTTTATTAGCAGTTCACCATGGCATGAACAAACTCCCAAGCAATACTGACCCGGAAAGAAGACGTACCTCAATTAGGTACTATGTTCATGTAACATCTCTGCAAAGCTGGTGACATCCTATGCAACTAGAGACCCTATTTTTTGCTTTCTTTCCAGCTACAACATATTTTAAAAATCTAAACCCCCAAATCATCACCAAAACCTCAAGCACCCCTGAGACAACTTACCCTTGTAAGATGTTGCACTGTTTCACACACTCTTTCTGGCGAGCAAAAAACCTGCAGGAGAAGCAGTGGAAGGGTCCTGGGCCCCAGCAGCCCACATCTGAGCACAGAGGGTCACAAACATGCTTGGCAGCAGCTGAGAGAGAAACGAAGATAAGAAAAGCCATGAATGTCAAGGCAAGAGAGAACTCAAGCTCTCCATCCTCACTCCATCTGACCACACAGTTTCTCCAATCTGTTCCAAAGCACACGTGAATGCTCCTGGCAGTGTGGAAGAGGAGAAATGCTTCTCTTAAGTCCCAAAGCCTGAAACTAAGAGTGACTTCTAGCCTTTCAAAATAAGAACAATTTCCTCTGTCACAGCTTAATAGATGTATAATAATGCTAAATCAGGCTGAGAGAGCTGAGGTTGTCCAGTCTAAGGAAGAGACAGTTCCGAGGAAACCTCACTGAGACTTTTTAGTACTTAGAGGGGGCATATAACAACTTTTTAACAAGGCCTGTCGTGTCAGGACAAAGGGAAATGATTTTAAACTGAAAGAGTTGATTTAAAATGGATGTAATGAAGACATAGTTACAATGGGTGGTGAGACACTGGCCAAAGAGTTGCCTAGAGAAGTGGTGGATATCTAATCCCTGGAAGTGTTCAAGATCAGATTGGATGGAGCCCTGAGCAACCTGGTCTAGTAGAAGGCATCACTGCCCATAACAGTGAGGTTAGCCTAGATGACTTTTAAAGGTCCCTTTTCCCCCCAAACATTTTGTGATTTCATGATAAATTTCTCAAACACAATGTATTCATATTCTGCAAAAAAAAAATCATTCTATTTTGGCTCGGGGACCACTGCAATCAACAGCAGTATGGTTGAACCACAGCTTTGACCTTGTCAAGGAAGTCCACTGTTAGGAGTTAGCTTTGTGTCCTTCAACTGATGTGGTTTCACAATGTTCACAGAAGTAAAGGAACTCCTGATCTGTTGGACACCATGAAGTCCACATTCTTGATGGGAAAAAAAAAAAATCCCACTTTTCCCTCACCATGTTCATTAAAGCAGTATCACTGATGAATTTAGTAGCCAGAGAAACAGGGGGAAAAGTTTTGCTTGAATTATGAAAATGCAAGCTTACACTTCCATTTCAGCATGAGCTTTTGGTGCAGAGTAGGAATGCAGCCCTGACTTACCACACTCATTTTTATCTCTGTTCTGTAAAATCTTTGTTTTCTGGCTCTGAGTTGCAAACAGGCTGTGCCAGTCCATGGTGTCAGCATAGCAGAGGTTCCTGTTCTTCATAACGGCAACATCTCCGTCACTTATTTCCTTGAGGGAGCGCAGCCCTAAGGACTGTATTTGCAAGTTAACAACAGCAAGGGAATACTGGCCACTAAAACAGAGATAGACAAAAAGAAAACATGTACAAGAAAGATAATTAGTAAGCAGAATTTTACTCGGCGTGTTTTTCTTTTAGTTCTCAAATGTGTGTTCCTGTGAACTGCATTTTCTTTAAGGAGGATCCTGCTCAGCCCTCTAAACTTATTGCGTAGTACATGACATGCCTATTATATAACAACTGCAATACTCACATCTGGTTTTGCAAGGGATTTTTATGCTAAAAATGTCAGGATACATCTTCTGACAAGTAAATGATGTACAACAATACTTTTAGGAAAAGCAGCTATTACTTTGTGCTTGTCCACCAAGTCATTCTTCCTCTTGGGGCAAGCCTAGGAGGGCACTGGAAGGGCTGTTGGTGTTTGCGCTGCCTGGCAGCCTCTATCCCCCACTGCCCAGCTATCTCAAACCCCAAAATTCTTCTGATACCTTAGTAACTTATCCCAAACTGTAAAAAGCCACTCTCTATCCTGCTTGGGTTTCCACGATGGTGTGGGAGACCCCAGTCCTGAAAGCAGGCTCAGGGCAGCTTTCCACTGTGGCACAGAGTTGAGGGTCTTTACCCCTGGGACACATTATTTACTGCTACAAAGATAGTGCTCTACTCCTCGAAGGGTTTGTCCCATTTTACATATAGTTTTTGGACATTTGAGTCTCAAAGTGCTTGCAATCTTGGTGTGCTCAGACAAGAGCAGCTCTAAACAGTGTTCCTCTTATGGACACTTTGGCATATGATTTACTTACTGTTGCTTTGTTCTGCCTCGTATAATCTCCAGATTTTCAAAAGCATAGAGATCAGTAGCATTCTCGGGCCAGGCTTGAATCAACAAAAATCCTGACATAAAGAAAAGAAGATTAAAAAATAATAATGAAATTAAACCTGTACTGGCAGCAGAACCTCCTCCTGGACCAAATCCTGCACCAGGAGAAGGCACTGGTGCTTTCCCTATGCTTGTCTGAGAATCTCAAACTGAAACATGACATTTCAGGGAGCAGGGAGATATTTTTAAACCTTGCTTTATAAACAGTTTACTTCTTAGCCCACCACAAGGGCTTAGGAGCATAACAGATGAGGATGTCAGTGGGCTGCACATTCTGCCACACCAAGTCACCAGTGATGATGGCTCTTGCCAGTAGATACCCTGTCTGAGAGGCTGCAGCTTCTGATCCTGTGGGAGAAAGGCATCACTCCATCCCATTTGTGAGCAGGCCTCAGGGAAGAGGAAAATTGAAAAACAGGAACAGAGCAGAACAGACAGCTACTTGGAGAGGATTTGCTGAACCAAGCAGAATTCCCTGCTCAGCTGAGGTGTTTGGGAGGACAGGGAGAATTTGGAAAATTGTAGGCTGATGTATGACGCTCTGTGGTTAGTCATTGCCACCCTGAAGGTAACCAGACAGGTAAGAGAGAAAGAAAAAAGGAACTGGAGTCTGGTCTGTGGACCCAGCTCCAATATTACATTCATTTTATAATGGGCTGAACAAAATTACTATTCATTGATACTTGGTGCAAGACAGCAGCTGAGCACTCTGCTGGCTGCTTTGTGCTCATGGAGATACAGTCACCCCAAGGAAGAGCTCTTCAGGCTGGAGAGGGTGTCTCCGTAAGGATGACGCAAGCCACTGAGCATGCTTCCCTAAGGAGCTGCTGAAAGGTTTTCCACAAATAGAAACACACTTGGCTTTTTTTAGCTGGAGTGGTACGCCTCTGCATTACCACATGCTTCTTGGGTGGCTGAGGATCTCCTCTGCTTTTACTCTTCTCTAGGGCTGACAGTTCAGCAGAAGGGGTGTTCTGGCCAAACCACACACCTTGGATGGGAGACCAATATGGGTTATGTGGGTGTAATGCTGGCGAGGCACTGCTGACCACCTTGGTGAAGAGTGACCCTTGGTAGCTCAGAGACAGAAACTCTTTGCTTGCTCTTCTCTTCATATGCTTAAAAGATTTCCCTTCTTTCCCTCTGTATTTTGGCAGTATTAGTCAGAGAACATCTCAGCTTAAAATTCATTGCTAACCTGATATTTCTTTGACTGTTTTGAAGACATCCAACTTCTTTGGGTCCAAGGGTAGAGTCTTTGTGAAGGCATCACTGAAACAAACAGAATGAGGAATTGGGAAAAGAACAGTTCAGCCTCAATTTCTCCCCAACCCTTCTTTCAGTGCTTAGTGACCAGCAGGTAACTCACCCTAGAAATGCAACTGGGAGAATGCTGACATCCCCGTTGATCTTGGTACAGTTTTTGAAGGAGTCAATGTTTGTGGCATTTATGGAGAGGATCCCTTTAAGTTCACCTATTCCAATGCCATTGCACACTGTTAAAGGAGAAATACAAAATGGGAAGGGGAGAAGGGTGAAGCCTGGTTACATGGAAGGGGAGAAACATAGAGATGCCAGGAAAAAGCATTCCAATATGGTCAAACCTCCCACTCTGAGTTTCACAGATCTTTTGTCTATTTTTGCCTTTCAGAAAGTGTCACAAGATAGCCACTTCCTGCTTGCCCAGCTGTGCAGCTCTGGACTGAGCTTCTTTGCACACAGGCACTGTTTGGCGCATGCTCCTCTTTCTCTCTTTGTCCCATTTTAATTTTATTCCCCTTAATGAGGTACTGGGAAGGATAAATGAAGGAGAAGGCTGATGTACAAGAAACACATGCACAAGCACACAGTACTTGTGGTGTATCCCAGTTGAGGAGCGTGCCCCACAGTCATGTTTCATGATCAAACCATTTGTCAGATCTCCAAATAATCAGTGGATTTAACTGATATTGAATTTGTGCTTAATTAAGATCAGAACTCCCTACACTTCTTCTAATAAATTACCTATCGTCTCAAAGCCTTACTGGTTTATTCCATGCTTTTATACCTTTGCTGCATAGCCCATCACACTTTTTACACTTCCGAACACCATTTTCTTCCACTTCGTAAGTATCAGCATTGCATGAGCGAACACAGGAGCCATGGTCTGTCACCACGTAGTTGTCTGGGAAAAAAAGGATACAAAGGTCACTGAAATACAAGAGGGATTCATTGGGAGCCAGACAAACACTTCAATACTAGTGTAATACTTTTGTCACGCTCAGAAAAGTACAGGCATTATCTATGAATACTTACAAACATCATTTGAAGGTAGATGAACATACTGCGCTATCATCATTTTACAGAGAGGGGCATGGTCATAGAGGGATAAAACAACATTTTAAAGTTTTGAAGGGTTAAAAAAATACATGCATGGAACAGCAAGAAAAGAAAAGCAAGCATCTGTAGATACAACGATCATACAGATTGAGAGGGAGTGTTAAAATCAACTACTTTCTACCAGTCCTAATTAAAAACCAATTAAGAGCTGATAATGCTTGGTAATCCACAGGATTGATCCCATACAGACATTGTTTTGATGATTTTTATATGATGCCTTTCTCTCCACCAAGAGAAAAACTTTCAGAAGTCAAAATGTAGTGATTAGATATCAGGGAGGTGATCGATGCAGTTTGAAGAGGCTCACTTTGTCACCTGTTCCCAGTTCCCACAGAAACTGAAGAGAACAAGTGTTCTTTCATTTGGCCACAACACAGAGGGATAGCATAGGTCCCTTCCCACCTCTCTCCAACCCCCACCTCCTCTGTGGCTGCAGTCTGAAATGAACTTACGTGGGCATTCCTTCACACAAGTGGCTCCAAAGCTGTATTTTCCATCAGGGTTGACATCCATCTGGTAAGTGGTGGGGTTATACAGGACTAATGGGGGACATGTATCCTTGCATGTAGCATCATCCCGAAACTTGCGGCATGCCTGTCATTGAACAACAGCACCCATTAAACCACCTTGTCCTTAAAAAGTGACAGTGGTTTTACATTAGGTCTTTAAAACACTCTGACGGTCTCATCTGTTTCCGGCTTAGCTCTACTGGAGGTCCCAGGCAGCTACAGGGATGGTCCCCCAGGCTCTGAAGGTGAAAGGTTCCTTCAGGCTAGGCAACTGAGTTTAGTATTTTTTTTAAAAAAGGAATCATGAACTTTTTTTTTTTCTGAATAAGAAACCTTGGCACTCTGGTGCAGAGCTGCTGGGATTCACGTGGGAACAGGAGTAAATTTGCATGCCTTAGACAGAAAAAATTTCCCTACAGGCAGCAACTGGATCAAGACAAATGGTACTTTTCTTGGCCACTTTTTAATAACTTAAATCAAATCAAGTCCTTTCCTGCTGATTACTGACTTTTCTGGCTAAATATTAAACTGAAGCCATTATATTTGGCTGCAGGTAATGAACAATTTAGCAGGCATTTATGAAGGGCAAGTTGGTTCTTCCAATCTAAATCTGCATTAAATTAATAATCACTCCCCTTTTCCCTTTCTTCTCCCCTGGCTTTCCAGATGACAGAGAATAACTGTCTGCTTTGTGAGCCAGTAAGGGCATCATAGCCATGCAACTTAAAAGGGGACCAGGAACAAAGATAACAACAACATCCAGACTGGATGGCTTCTACGGCAATTACTCAGATGTCCCTTAATTCAGAATGAAGTGTAGTGCAAATATGGGGAAGAGTTAAAACCACAGCATACACTGACCCCCTGAAATTCTTGCAGAAAAGCCAAGGGACTTTTTTTTCCCTGAAGAAGCTTTGTTTGCTTTTTCTCCTTCCACTGCCCCCAGTGTTCCCCAAACACAGTGCTTTTGTGTCAAGTGAAAACCAGAAAGGGAAACCCTGATTTCATGTCTGAAGTTCAATGAAATGCAGAAAGGTGAAGATCCATCATATCTTATTCTGCTTATAAGTTCTTGCTTTAGTAAATCAAGATTATTACTGACTAGTGCTAAGGAGCACAAGGCAAATTTGTGCTGGCCTGCAAAACCTGAGAACCTGCCCATGTGGGGAAGTCACCCTACAGCAAACACTTAGATGCTTTGCAACAACTTTGTACTCACTGGGCACTCAAAGGCACTAAAGCTGATTTAGAATGCATTAGTAAGGTTCACTGACAGAGTTGGTAAAGACCAGCTGAGGGTGCAGTGAAGTTCATGTCATCTTCCCTCCCACCAACCATGCATAAAGGGAAACTCTGGAGCACCCTCCAGGACAGCATCTCTCAGAGGGCTTCTCAGGTTGAAGAAGGCTAGAGGACATGCAGCTGAATGCCTGCCTCACTGTATCAGGGATTTAAGCAATTATGGTGGCGTTGTAGCATCATTACCAGGCAGTCGCTCTCCCGAGGCCCCGTGCATCCCGCAGCACACTGGTTGTGGCAGCAGTCGCTGGGCACCTTTCCCCTGCAGCGGCCAGAGCACTGCTGGGCACAGATGACTTTTGTTACTGAAGGATACAAGAAAAAAATGAGAAACATCAGCTGTACTTGCTGCACTGAGATCAAGAAATATGGAGAAATGGTCTGGTGCAGGATCTGTGCTAGATTTTCCTCATGCGATGCACATTCTGTCCTCACATAAGGCTAAAATGTGGGAGGGGTGAGAGCTGGTGTGGGTGGTAGTAAGCAGGAATTGTGTTCAGCCTGTAATTATCTTGGCTGTTGCGAGGTGCTAAGAACACTGATCCCAGCCAGGAAATATGCCCTGCTTAGAAAGAGCAACCAGGTCCCTGTCACATCAATGCCCAGATCAAGAAAAATTCCGTGGAGTCATTGCATCTTACATCTGGGCAACAGAGCAGGATCTGCCTCCATTTCACTGAAAAAAATTGCTATTATTTTTGTCAGCTTTGGGAAAAACAATGCGACGGTTTCATACTAAAATAGGAAACCATACATTGTTGGTGTGGTGTCAGGATTCCTTCAATGCACTAAAAATATTCTGAAATTTGCAGAGAGGGAAGACTCACTCAACTAACAGATTTCATATGCACATTGAATTATTTTTCTTTAGGCTTCAATTCCTTGGCCAAATTTTATCTTCATTACACAATTCCCACAGGGTTTATACCACTGCAACTACCCAGAGGAAGAACTGGCCCTGGTTCAGCTTTTTTCAGGGAAGCAAAAACTGCCTGCAACATTTTGTTGAGAACTGGGAAAGTGTCTCCATTTGAATAGCAAAGCAGCAAAAAGGATAATCAGAACAATTAAAAAAAAAACAACAAACAACAAAAAAACCCCAAAACAACAACGACAAAGCAGAAATGGGATTGCTTGTTCTCTAGAAAAAAATTGCTAGTTCACAGAGCCTGGCATTAGACATCATAGAAACCTGATGGCTACTCTGCTTCATTACAGCACCATGAGCCTTTCTGCTGTGCTCTACACTAACTGTTATCAACTTTGCAGTTGGCACAAATGAGTTGCAATATCACCATGAATTCCTGTAAGTCTGAAATAGAAGGTTGTTAATTAACAGAAAATTATTGCAATAAGTAGCCTGCTACAGGGTATATAACAGCAATTTTAAAAAATCATGCATTCTATCTTTTTCCATTACACACTTTTGTATCCAAACTGTGTTATTTCATGAATCTTGTAGGCCTGTAAGCAAGATGATATACTCTCAAGGAAACAGATTATTTCCACAACATGCATTAGGTTCTCTGATAGCAACTCTTTCATTCAGCTAGAAACAGGGGAATAAGAGGCACATGGTTCTACATGAACAGTGTTTTGATGTAATTTTTTTCATATAAGCATTAGCAGGGGAATAAAGCATCTCGTCACTTTGATAGCTATTGACTAGAGCTTCCTGCTGGAAACATGTATCACAGCAAACATTTTTACTTCATACAGAATATCCCACGTTCATTTTCAGAAGAAAAAACTTTCCCACATATGGAAATGTGGGATATATTTTCAGTTGGCCACGTTCTCAAATGCCTGGAGAGGTGAGCAAGAGCCTGCAAAAAGTTTCATTTTATGCACTCATCAGCCTTCCGAATCCCGTGAGAGTTTGCAAATGCTCAAAGCTTGCAGGGCTGAGACCTGAGGTTTTGCAAGGCCCTGAGACAGCTGTGCAGCCCCAGCTGCAGGGGACCAATCTGGGAAGGCCTTTGTGTGTGCAGTCACCGTCCACCTTGAGAGCCAAACTGCAGAACTGACTGAAAAAAACTAAAGTTTATACAAAATGAAGACAGAAAAGATTTGCTCAGGCTCCAAGTTGTATAGATTTGGCTTGATATTTGCAGACAAGAAACTTAGGGTTAGGTGATTATTTGCAATGGAAAACTGTATATACGATATTGCTTCCATTTACGTTATATCTAGATCAGTGGTTTATTCACTTGACTTTTCACAAAACAAAAAATTAGAAACAGTATATTTCCTCACTTTTTAGAGAAAAGAGAAATAATGAAGTAGTGAAACAAACTGAGGTGGTCTTCCTCCTCAACCTTTACTTTAGCAAAAATAAAACCTTGTAAACTCTGAAGCACTTCTGTATGGATGTTTCTATTGCTCTCTTAATATCAGGCAAGCATCCTACCTGCACAATTTTACAGTAAAACACAAGCAGCCAAACATTTCCATTTATATATTTAAAAATGGCTACAGAGAGCCTTTCAGAGGTCCTCTGAGTACGATATGTAGTGTGATTGTATCCACATGAAGATGACATATTTTGTGTTTACAAAAAAAAAAAGCTACGGGGATTCCAAAAAGAGAAATTAAAGGCAGCAAAAATTGTTACTTCTAAGAGTAGAAAATAATCCCAAGTATCATTAATTGGCCTGCAGAATGACTCTGCAGGAAACAGGAGGAAGGCAAACAATTCACCATTCAGTTACTGTGTTCTCTGTTGCATGGTAAAATAACCGAAAGAATATATGCTCTCAAGTGCGAATGGGAGAAAGCTGTGGATGACAGACAAAAGTTTTCAATGCAGGAGACACCTGCAGAATTTTGCTTCTGGAAGAACAGCACATCTGCAGGGAAAACCCAAACCCAAGGCATACCACCTCGAGGTTTCCCATCCAGAAAGGTTGCTACTCAGAGGGACCAGGCATGGCTGTCTCCCCTATTACTACACTTTTGCAGACCATGTCCATCCATGGTGTGCTTCAAGAAGCCCCTTCAAGAGAAGGACAAGTGAGGAACATATGTTACTAATTTGCACTTGACAGGCTAATTTTTCAGTAGATAGAAATTTAGTATGTCAGAGCACACAAGCTGTTTCTTAACTAATCTTACATTTCTGGCAGTTCTGTTCACCAGGGCCCCAGCAGTGGTCCTCTGTGCAGTTCAGATGGCATTTGGGACCTAAAACATGAGACAGAGTATAATATTTTCTAAACATGTAAAACAACAACATACCATGAACCAAGAAAACCATGACACGAGATTTTGTGCTCAATAAACCAGTTAGGAAGCACCTATATAACAATGCTCAAAAAATTGTGAACTTAAATCCTTAACCTTTGTTCAACTCTGCTTTCCTATATCCAGTTCTCCACTTCCATACCTCTGAACAAGCAAGCACAATATCCAGCCAGTCTAGCTTATGAAAGAGGTATACTTTTTCCCAGGAACAGGAATCTCAGCCACTGCCTGGATGGCCCTTCTGCTGGTGGGGTTTGGATGCAATGGCAAGTCACCACTGGCTTGCAGCCAGGCATGTGCCAGCTGCTCACTACTGGCCACATGTAAATCTGTGTTTCTGAACAATGCAGTTCTAAAAAGTAAACAAATACAACTGGATACACAGGCAACCGCCAGCTACTCTGACCACAAAGTAATTTGACTTGTCTGCTTCGCGCCCTTCTCCTGTCCTCTGCCAAAAATACTCCTTGGTGTAGGACTGCACTGCAGATGGACAACTGATGGAGAGGTGATAGGGTGGATGGACACCCTGCCTGACCTCAATGGTTCAGTGCTGGTTCTTTCCCATCCCTCCCTCTTTACTCTCTTCTTTCTTTTTCTTTCTCTTAATGACAAGCAGAGTCCCAGAGAAACAACTTATTTTAGATTATGGGATCCTTATTAAAGCCATAAATGGCTGTCTAAGCAGATTAATAGGGAATTCACTACATTTAAAAGGCATTTCTTACTAAAGTGTTTCTTCCTGCTAACATCATGTGATTCTTCCTCCCTCCATCACCCATCAAACAGCTGAACAAATGCCAATACTTGTCCAAGAGTTGATTGATTTGGCGTGGGACCAAAGAACTCCTTTTCTTTTTTAAGTTGAAAAGTTAAAGATTAACATTTCTGGGGGGTTCAGAGACAAACTCATGTGCTGACATGTCTAGTTTGCAACTCCTTGATTACGCCAGAGCTCTGCACAAAAATAAGTCAACACTGAAGTTGGCTATTAGCTCAGGCAATTATGCAACTGGAAGAAGATAAAGAAAACATGTTTTCCCGTCAATTTATAGTGCCAGAAATTAAATGCTCAAAAATGAAAATAAGCTTTCCTTGAAATGACTAGGGATTTTACAAGGGACTCATAAGGCTGAAGGATTAGCTTGCGCCTACTCTAAGCAAATGCTATATAAACTTTCAAATATCTCCCCATTTCCCTGCTGATCAGATTTATCTGCTTGTTTATCATTATTTTTGCAAAGGCAGTCTGTGCAGCCCAAAACCGTTGGGTTTTACAGCACTCAACTTGGGCCTTAGCTCTAAAAAGGCTTCAAGCAACTCCATGAAGGTAACCATATGGGCTTTTAGACCCAAGCCTGACATTGTAAACAGAAGATTTCTGGAAAGCAAGTGAGCGCATGTTTTTTTAGATGTGTTCGATTAACACGTATGTAGAATACTGCCTTAAACTAAGAGAATCACTCCCAAGAACTTTGATGAGCTATGAGTTAACGACCTAACCAACATGAAAAATTCTATCTTAGGCCAGCAGTGCAGAAATGAAAGCACTTCCCTTGGAACAGGGCTTGGTGGCCCTTGTGTAAAAATTGTTGGACCACAAACCTACTGCATGAAAGATGGTATGTTCATTATGCTGTCTGAAGTGGAGGGGGGGAGCACATAGCATTTTTGGTAAGTCAATACTCACAAGAAGACAAGTCGCTTGCAAATTCAAGCACTGTGAGAGGCTTTTTGCTCGTGTCAATGATGTCATTCCAGAGAACAGTGTCCATGTTGCACAGTTTGGGGTTGTTGCTGATTTTAACACCTCCATTGAGAATTTCTGTTACATAAAGAAAAAAACTTTGTAAGTGAAGCAAATCCCTAAGATTTCTGTCTCTGATCTAATTAAAGAGAAATAAAGCACACATTTCTCCACCTCAATCACACAATGCTGACAGAAAAGGACCATTTGCATGGCATCAGCACTCCTAACAGTGTAACTAACACCAGGCTCAGACTGATGGATTCTGGAGAGTCAGCTGCTCTTGGATGCCATAAAGATGCCACTACATGTGGCTTTCTGCCTGGTGCCACCTCTAGGCGCCATGGCACTCAGCAGAGATGGCACTGCTGGTGTGCATAAACAGAGACCGAGTTAGACCCCAACACACATATCACCAGTTCCCATGGGAATTTAACAGAAAATACTGACGTGTATGCACTGCAATTAAATAATGCAAAATAACAAATAGATATTCCTTTGCCAGTTTGTTGATGTTTTGGATTTTCTGTATCTTTCTGCAATGGGAAATTATAAACTTTCTTCTCCTTTTGAAGAAGATTGGCTAGCAGGAAAGCAATTAGGAAACTATATTCAGATACTTGTTTTTGAAGTAGGATTTGATGGCATGTGACTTTGAGAGGCAATCTCCAATTGGGTCTTGATACCAAAAAGATAACAGTTAAAGTTTGCTTTAGAGATGCCTCTACCTCTTGCCTTCATCTCACCTGATAGCCGTTTCATTGGCAGCTGCCGGAGTCCCTGGGTTTTATTCATGTGGTAATTGGATAAAACTGCCAGGGCATAGGAGTTGTCGTACAACACATTGCCTCGGATGATCTGAAGGTTTTCTAGGGGAATGACATCCACCATGTTAAGTGCGATGAGCACGTAGCCAGCCACCTCCTGTATTGACTGAGAGAGTAACAGAAGAAACAAGGTGCTTAATCCATAGTACTCTTCAATAATTGCTTTCTACCACTCACTCCCCCAATCCACCATCTTTCAATTTTAAGGAATGATAAACCATTTACTCTCATTGAAATAAATAAATCTGAGAACAAAACGGGACTATGTGGAAAACTTTGCCAGTTAAGCAGGTATAAACTCACCTTTCGAGCAGTTAACAGGGCATCATTGAAAAGGTCCAGCTTACCCCTGCTCTGTCCCCAAGCAAGGGTAAGTGGGGCTAACTAGTGGATGCAGGCAAACAGGGCAAGTGTGTATGATATGGCAACTAAGTGTGATGCTTCCCTTAAATAACTGCCTAGCCTCCAACCATTGGCAGCACAGAGATGCCATCTGATTCAGGCTTTTACATTCTCTTTTCAGTGCCCCTTTCCTTGCAGATTCTCCAGTGCTCATCAGAGGGGAAGATCAGGTAAGCTTCTCCTTTCTAAGTAACATATATTTACAGAACAAAAATACAAGTGAGGTACTGTTCCTGCATGTAGGTCAATTCCAGCCTTGCACTGTGAAATGTGTGCATTTCTATCTCCTACAAAAATCATCATAAATGAAAAACCCTCAGGCTACCACTTAGGATATTTTCCTGTTCTATGAAAACTACCGGTGAATTTTCAAGAGACCTTTTATGTTCCTGAGAACACTGAGCTCCATAGTCAGGTTGTGCTTCTGAGAGAAGAATGGCAATACCATCATATTTATATGGCAATACCACCATATTTATAACCCATGTGTCTGAACCATATATTTTCTGATCCTGCTTGTTACTTGCCGGTGGAGAACCTGGAGGTCCCCAAGTCAGACAGTGCTCCCTCCTCCCCATGCTGCGGCTGTGTTTTAGCGTCCACCCCCTGTCCTTTCCTCCCCTCCCTCAGCTTGCCATAGTTACTCAGGCACTTGTGCGCAAAACAAACACTGAGATGGGAGTAGCCCATGTGTCAACTGCAGAGGATTATCTTGAAGATCACTTGAAGAATCCACGTGGGAAGTTATTGCACAGGACTTGCCTGCCTGCTTGGGGTGTGAGCACTGCAGGCTACAGAGGGACTCAACACCATGGCAGGGGAAGGGGTCACAGTTTGAAGAGCACGGGGAAGGCCTCCACACTTCAAAATCTGCCATCAGTGGGTTGCCACTCACTTTGTGCTTTGCTTTGTCCAACAGCACCACAAAGTCTTTTGCTCTCTGAGAAGGAAGGCAATTGGTAAGAATGCAATTGCAATTATAAATAAGAAGAAACCCACCTGCATGGCACCCATTACAGTTTAGCAAGTGCTTGAAAAGCTATTTCTCAAAGTGCCTGATTTGTACAGTAGAGTTGAGAATATTCTACAGCCTACAGATATGCTTAGACTGTGAGCTGCTATTTCTCTAGCATTAGCTAGCTATGTTGTTTGGATCACCACAGAATTTTATCAGTAGCTGATCCTTTGCATTTTCCTTAAAAAATGAAGTAAGATTCCTTTAGCAGAGAAGACCACATTGGCCATGAACACTAACCTTCAGGAAAGAGAGGTCACGATTGTGCTCCACGTATGTAATCTCCAGGTTGCTGAGCACCACCTCACAATTATTATACATCCTCTGCAGGCTCGTGAAATGGTCTTCCACATGTCCCAGTTGGGTCAGCTTGTTATTTGTCCCTTGACAAACTGTGGAGGGAAGAAGAAAACTCCATGAAGGAAAGGAAGAATACAAAGACTTGTTGCCCACTTTACAAGCACCCACAGTAAGTTAAGCATCAGTTTCATAAGAAACAAGAATGTTATGTGTCATGTCTCTGATGGCAATAGTGTAGGAAGTATGCAGTGTTTCCCAGGCACAGAGATGTACCAGAATTTAGAACTGGAATAACACTCCGTCACTTTCTCTTACACAAAAAACTCCAAAACAAGGCTTTTGTACATAAGTAGCACTAAGTTTGCTGTAACACAAACATAACACAGTTCCTGAGGAGAGGACAGTCATACATACAGTACCATCAGTCATTACTGAAAGTGGTAGGTTGCCAGAAATCCCCAAAGGCAATTTCCCTGAGGACCCATTTACATTACTTCAGGGGGAGTTGGGTCTCCCTATAAGCTCAGTGGGAGGAAGTGGGGGCTTCCTGCAGGATCCCTCAAGCTACAAATCCAGGTTTTAAAAGCAAACTGAACCTCCAGGGCATACACATCTCTTGCCAGTCTGACATTTTGGGAGTATGATAAGATTCACATTTCCTGGCATATTCTGCTTTGGCTCACAAATACCCCTTTGTCTACTTCGCTGGTGGGGAAGGAAGAGGTGTCACACAGAGCATCAGTGAGATTCCAAACTTTTATAAGAGCATGATGGAAAAATTAGTCCCCACCTGAAATTATATTACTCTGCTTTATTAAATCTAGGAGAATTGACGAAAGTTATCAACACGATATTTGATTGCAACGGAAGACCAAAATGCAAATTGCTCTGAAGAAATAACACGACACGTAACACCCAAAAACTCTGTACTCAAACTGTTTTTCCCTGGCCTATTCCTTCATAGCCATAATGAAAACATCTATGAGTTATGCTAATATAGAAGAAAGCAGAACAATACACAAGGAAACATGGTAAAAAACTTCACAATCCCTTCCAGGTGGAAAGGTTTAGCCCAGCCTTGCTGTTCAGTGTGAGCAAAAGGAGACTTTTTTCTCACAATTGCTACAATGCAACCCTAGCCTGACTGCACAGCTTTGAGTAGCACACTGAAAGAATTGCATTCTTTTAACTTGGAGAAAATAATACATGAAAAGATACTTTTGTAGAGTCATAATTCCTAGAAGCACCAATCACAAGCTGGAACACCATTGTGTGGGGTACTGCAAAGCAAATAACAAAGACTCTTGACAAAGCTGAAAATAAGTTTCGGTGCTAGTAACATAAGACGACACCTGTTGAAGATTTACCGAACAGCTGATGTTTTATTAGTAAGAAAAATAACTTAATAAGCAGCGATAAAAGCACACTTAGCAATCATCTAAACCATTCACTGAACAAGTGCTACTTCTCAGTACAGTCAGCATTAAGGAGTTACAGTGATAACAGATTAAATACTCTTGGACAATGTTTAAAGCAAGGCTATTCACTCACATTCCTCAGTTATTTCTCATTATATATCTAGCCAAACATAGTGTTTGGGATCAAACTGCTAGTAAATGGGAACAGTATAACATGGGCTGTGAGTACACCATCTAAGCTCCTTTTTACTTCACAAACCTCAAGTGCAGAAAAAGACATTTGCTTTGAATTTCTGAATTTTTTACTTTTGCTTTAGACATCCTAAGTGGGATTTTTCTGTTCCATTTTCAAACTTAACTGTTCCAATGTGTTCGTGCTTAAAATCTGTATTTGCCTTCAAGTACAGGGACCACAAATTATGAGCTAGAGTCACAGAAAGGTGTGGGGTTTTTTTTGTTTCTGTTGTTGTTATTGGTTTTTTTGTTTGTTTGTTTGTTTAGGTGGGTTTTTTTTGGTTTTTTGTTTGTTTGTTTGTTTGTTTTGTGGTCACATTTTGAAGACAGAAAGTTAGAAGTACTGTCATACTCTAGGCTGCTCTGGAAAATGTGATGCTGTTGGAGACAGCAGTGAAGAAGCTTTGAACTACCTGGAAAAGTAAAAGAGATGTCCCAGAGGTCGTCTTGAATTTTACACACTATTATCCTATAACCAAGGAAAAAACCAGTAATAAGAGATTCTCAGACAGTTAAAAACCTCAACTTGGATGCTTAGGTTAGGCATCTCATATCTGATGTTTAGAACAGTGTGATTTTTGAAAACACTCAAACACGATGCAAGAGCGGGTGCAAGTTTAGACTTCTCACAGAAATAAAGATATATAAGTCTGTAAGTCAGCCTGCTATGGTCTTCAGGGTCCACAAATGACCTGGTGCTCTTGCTGCACCTCTGAGGCTAACAGCAAAGATCTGCCCTGATACCTAAGGCAGGCCTGATGCAAAAGCTGCAGTGTTTATGCTATGTCTGAGCTGAAGGCGAAGTGGAAGGAGAAGCCCTGCCTGGTGGCATCTCCTGGCCACCTGTGCCCCTCACTGACCTTAAACAGCTTGGCACTGATCAGGTTGTACAACAACTCACTGTACAACAGCTCACTGAAAAGAACCATCTAAGACTAACTGCACTCATCTGAATGTGCTTCTCTTGGGATCAGACAAGTGTTGGAGCTCTGAACCTGGGTCAGGTATCTTGAGAAACAGACTTTTTCATTTCTCATTAGGTCAAGGCTGATGCAGCAGGCAGAGGGCATGGTTACTCTTACACTTATCCCTCTCCCATGGGACCACTTAGTGAACCATGCCAAAGAGTTGATTCAAGCTACAAATAATGCAGGACAATAAATAAATAATTGGACAGAGGGCATTTTTAGCTCAGAAAAGCTCACTGATTTGGTTCAACATTGTGCCCCATGCATTCAAAACAGCTCCGAGGATGGCAAAGAAGCAGAAGTAAATAGTGAAGAGAAGGAGCTTGCCTGCTTGTGAAGTCGCAGAGGGAAACCCAGACATAACAAGTTCCAAAGAGACATCAGGTTGGTCCTCCAAGATTTACTTTTTTCCCCTGTACCATAAGTAGAGAGCACTCTCTACCAAAGGTGTCTTAAGCCACATGCAAAACACTGGTCCTCTCCATCAGGCTCATCACATCTTCTATGTAATGAACAGTAAATGTAGATGAGGTGTTAGTTAACATCTGGAGAGCAGAAGAAAATGAGTTGCTTCTTTAAAGAACTCAAAGTATGTGACTAGCATCAGTCAGACCACCATAGAGGAGCATTCCCCCTCAGGCAAAATTTTTTGTTTGCTCAAGGAGATACAAGGTCAATCCCCTATTTACTACAAAGAGCTCTAAGTACATCCACAAAGTGAACTTCATCACTCCAATATTTACCAAAGGACAACCTGGGTCATAAGCTGTATATGCTGAGCAAATAAAATCCTAATCATACAAAACAAGCTAACTGTCTGCAGCAGTATTACTGAACTCAGGCAAAGGTACAGGGTAATTTTCCAACTAGAACATTTGGAAAGAAAAGAAAATGGTCTGCTTGCATCTGACAAATAATATAATTCCTGCAATTTCTTTGCTTATGGAAACTGTGTTCTGAAAAGATACATGTTATAATTATCTCTATATAATATTACAGTGTGAATGCTGCTCTGGGCAGAGGCTAAAGCACTGACAGTGAGGTGCTTGCCTCGCTCTGTAGGTTTTAAGTGGGATGAGCATGCTCGAGTGGATGGAATTTATTATGATTTAACCACTATTGAGCTTGACCTATTTGCCCTCCAATGGACGGATTATGATGCCACATACACTCATTACACACTTTCGTTTCAATGTGTAGCAAAGCCAGCACTATATACAGGTTTAGGAGTCAATGGTGCGCAGGGGTACTTGCATGATACTGCTGGGGGTTATGGAAGTATGTACCACATAATACATTTTCTATATGAGCACTTACACATGGTTGAAGCACATTTTAATTAAAAAGCAGATTAAAAAAATCAGGGTGAGAATGTCCCTGAGCAGTAGAAAAGCTGAGATCCAGAACTTAACTTCAGCCTGAATCCTAAAAGACAAAAGTTTTGCTTTTATCTGTAATGCTAATACAATAAAAACACAGCCGATCTGGAAAGTTTTGACACAGAGAGGCCATCCCAAGAGGCTGCTGTCTGGAGCAGTGCTGGGAGCAGGGCTGCATGCTGGGAGCATGTGGTTCTCCTGCCCCGGCTCGTGTGATCTGGATCCACAGAGCCTCAGCTACCACTTCTGCAACATGGAGGCAACCCAGAAATCTGCAGGGCTGCAGCACGGCATTACCACCATGAAGCATTTAAATTCTATGTGATACCGATTTTAGCACACATGCTGCAATTCCTAAATGCTAAAGTGATGCTGATCTTGAATCAGTTACAGCATTACCTTGACAGACAGCCTAAAAAAAAAAAAAAAAGCAGATATTGCTCAAATGTCCCAAATGCTGTTTAAGCCAGCAGCAAACAAAGGCCTGAGGAAAGAGGCACCAATATGTATACCAACATATGCAAACTTGTTGAACTTTAGCAGTGACGAAAAGTGCAGGGTTGGCTGTCCTGGATACTAAAATCCTTTGTGTGTCCACAGCTATGCTTGCTAGTCCCCTTCTTTGCCTCAGACTTGGACATAAAGGAGTACTTCTAGGTGACGCAAACAGGTTTACTCTCTGTAACCCTTTGCTCCTTGGCCATATTTTTCTTGTGAAGCTCAAAGTAGTGAAGTGAAACCAAAGCGATCCTGGGGATTTGGTCCAAAGCCACCACTGAAGGCCTGGGGAGACAATGCTACTCAGTATAGTACTACCAGTGCTGTCCACAACCAATTCACCTTTACCAGAGTACAGGGGGGGAAAAAAAAACTACCTTTCAAGACAACTGAAATATTTTTCATGTAATACTGCTCAATTTGGGTATGCACAGGCAATCACACCATCCCAACCCAGCCCCTGGGTAAGCCACACACAACACACAGGGGATCCTGGTCATGCCCTGTGCCTCCACACTCTTCCCTGGGAGAAAAACTGTTTCTCCCTTATGAGAGCTGCCACTGACTTTCATCTAGCAGGGACTCAGAAATTAAATGAAGATGCTTGTATCATTCAAGCATAAATATGCCCATCGGCTGAAAGGGCAGGTCCTATATATCAGGTATTATTTTTAACCAGCTTCAAAGCATACCCTTACAGCTATCAAACAGATCCATATAACCTACTGTGGAAACCAGCAAAGTGAAGCTAGTACAGTCAAATGATCAAAATAATGGCATTTAAGGTTACAAGAAAGTACTAGAGCAGACAGGACATTTGTCATCATGACTAACCTGTTTCCCGATGGAAAGAGAAAGAAAAACGCAATGGTTTCCCTAAAGAAAACAGGGTATGAGATATCAGTGATTGGAATAAAAAAAGAGACATTATGTTATATGTGATCAACCACTTAAATAGAAATATTTCTTATATTCATAATTTCATCAACAGGAGAGAGAGAAGGGATGGAAAAACTGGAAACCCAGTCAGCTAACCACTGAGTTGAGTGTGTTTAACATACTGAGTACGAATTTCAAATGGGAGGAAAGTTCACGTAACACAAAAAGAAAACCAAATCTGATGCAATGTGCTGTGAGAAGTTATGAAAAGGAAAGCTAGAAAACAGGTGAGGAGTACAAACAGTGCTCAGTTGTGGGCAGATGTTTTCCCTTGAGAACAGTATTTGCAAACCCATACAATGCCTAAAAAGTCCACTTTCAGCTTAATGACGGCAGCATTTGGGCACTGGAAATTCTTCTGCAGAAGATAATGATTTTTACACTTATTCAAATGCTTTTATTTAAAACATTGTGAAAAACAACCTCATTTAGCTGTTTTAAGTCCCTGCTCAAACAGAGTGGTTTGGAGTAATGCAGTCACTGAAATCAATTCCAACTTTTAGACACACTGGGACCAAAACAATGACAGAGCTCTTAAAAATACTTAAATGGAAATTGTAACTGCAAAAGTGACCAAAACTAACACCATAGTTGAGAAAAAGAATATGCCTTAAGGGAAAGCTTTCCCAGATGGTTTCTTATTTCCATTTACTTGACAAAAACAACTTTTACAACTAAATGTAATTTTAGGTTTGCCTTGCTCCAGTTAGGAGTGGAGACCTGCCCTTCAGTGTCAAAAGTCACATCCTAAATTGTAAGGGATAAAGGCAGAATGACGGATGGTCTGATTCCTGGTGAGTGCCTCTGCCTGAAAGAATAAATAATCCTACAGAAACCAACTTGGTCTTGAGTGAAGACGTTGCCAAAGTCATAGTATTTCTGACAACAAGGGATTCAGCCTTATTAATTCCCCAGGGTGCCTTTTTTTTTTTTTTTTTGTAATATTTCTATTTTTCTTCTCTGTTGCCATTATTTAATTCATCATGTATCTTCATTAATCCTTCAGATTAAGGCCAGACCAGGATGTGCTGGCTTCAATGTGAACTGGATGGGGGATTAAACTCTTCTCTCGCTGAATTCAGTGTAAGTTTGGAGCCAGTACAAGGACAGGGAGGGTTAACCCAGAGTTTAAGCTTTGCCCTCTGAATACCCAAAAATGGGACTGTGGGATTTTCTGCAAATATCAGCAGAATTTCAAGGAAATGGGAATTGTCACCTTGCAATTTTATAGAATTTGGGAAAAGGTTGATTTCACTGCTAAGGATGCCTGCAGATGACACAAACACTGCTGCAGTTCTAAATAACAAAGAGAGACAGATGACCTGCACAGGCTGGTTTGTATAATTTAGGAAAATAAGCCCTCTGAACAACACTATTTGAACTATAGCCAAAGGCAAGGTCTTACATCAAAGACTGCAGAACACATACTAGACAGAAAATGGGGTGCTGGGATGCAATTGCCTGGAAAAGGACTTGGGAATAGTATGAAGTGACCAGTGAATTGCTTGATGCAACAGAAAACAGCATCAGTGGGAAAATGCCGAGTGAAAGGAGGCAGAAGCTGGCATTAATCTCTGGTTGTGACTGAGTGGTGGCTTCTGCACTAGAGGGCTCTGTGCCCCTGCAAAGCAGATACCACCTGGTACAGCTCCCACTCCCAATGGTACCAGGATGCTCCACTCAGGCTTCAGCCTTTCTCCAAGGTACATTTCAGTCCATGTCCCTTACACATGGACAACAGCTAGTGCACTATGATTTTGCCTTGGGTTTTGCGGGTTATTTATTGAGAATGGTGGCTAGAAAGTCAAGCTCCCTAAGATGTCCTCACCAGCAGCTGGGGTACTGCTGTGTTCTTCCCACTGGCACCCATTGAAGAGGCTGCTATAAAGGCAACTAAGAGCTTGCATGGGGCTTTCTCTTTTCAGCTGTTGCTGAATTAAAGGCCAGATCTATTACAAGTGCAATCACCAGTGAACTTAATTAATGAGCTGTTCCTACAATTTATTAGTGAGGAAAAATCAAGTATACCGGAACTTCATATCTTTCAACCACTATGCAAACATATGCACACATATATACACAAATGATAATGGCTAGTTTATAAATATTAGACAAAACAGTTAATAAATTTTGTGCAGAAAACCACACAGGCACCTTCCCTGCCCTTTTAATCATATTTACAGAAACTCAGACTATAGTGACTCTGTTATCTAAAGTCGACATGGACTTTGAGGTCACCCCCAGAAGTTTCTCCATGTGAACCCAACAGCACAGGGTGATGAGCTTGGTCCTTCCTACGTATCTATCAGGAGCGGGATGGGCAAAACAATGAGTTCATGCCATAGTTTGCCATTTTTACGCACACAATTCCCTATGTACAACAAGCAACTGAAGATGGATGCTCTAAGGTGCAAAACGTGGCTCTTCAGATCAAAATGCCAACCACAGCTTAGATATCCAAGTGGTGTACAGCATAGGGAAACACCAGCAAGTGCTATGGAGAAGGATGAGGCTTTGGAAACCACTGTGGAGGAAATTAGGGAATGGGGGAAAGGCAGAGTTGGTGGTATACTAGTAATGCAGGATGCAAGTTTTGCCATCCAACTTATTCTGGGTCCTCCAAGAGAAAGCACTGCCCATGCCTGTGTTTTAGAACAGTGTCCTCCATGCTTCGTGAAACCCACATACTGACCAAAGTAAGTTTATCTTGTACTGGATTTTGTGTACCCCAAACAAGACCACACAAGGGGCAACAGACCCTGGTGTCAGCCCCAGCAGGCTCTGTGCACTCCAATGGTTTGTTTCCCACAAGGATAAGTCTACTAGGTAGCACAGGCCCTGGCTAACAGTCCATGGCTGCGGCCCTCCTGCCCTCCAGCTTCACACACCACAAACAAAGAAATGTTGGTCTGCTGAGCAGAGCTCTGGAGCATGAGAAGGACTGTCATGCAGCCCCATTCACATGAGGTTCAAGCCCCGGGAAATGGCCCATAGAAATGCAATGATTCTGGCATCCACAGGGAATTTCTGTGTTGCTGCAAGTGGTGTAAAAATCTTCACAGAGCACAGCAGCAAGGAGCCAAGAGACCTCCAACAATGAGCATGGTTCACCAAGCCTTGAATCTGGTGAGATATGCGGGGAAGGGCTGTGGCATCTCAAGACGTACAACGGGATATTTGGGAAAACAAGTAGATAATAAGGCACACATAAGTCTGTGTTCTGGAGTCTAAAAAAAAAATGTTCTTCATTGTTGTTTGTTCTGGCAACATCTACAGAGCAGCAGGATTTTACAGCACAATAAAAAGAAACTGAAGATGTGTGCCCATGAAAATGTGGGACAAGTTGCTAGTTACATCAGCACTGAATTGTTAAAAATTGTTTCAAAATGTGTTGAGAAATGAGTGTTAAAGACATTAAACTACACTGTGAACATTTTACATGTGGGATTTCTTAAAACATTGCAATTACATATTTTAATTTGTGCCTTCGAATGAAAAAAGTCATATGTTTTTATTTATTTATATTACATCAAGTCTTATGTTGCAGTAAGATGCGCTGTTCATGCACGTATTTCTGAATCCCCTGAGGTGTAAATTCTATGTGAGCACTCACACACTGGCTCAAAAAGGGCAAGAGAAACCACTTACAGTTAATTCCAAGTAAAAGACTGAGAGCTTGCTATTACGAATGCAACACATCCTTATTTTTTCACCAATAAATATAGGATTACACATACACATATATACGTATCTCTCCCACATAAGCAGACTGACCTCTCTAGAGACCTCAATGTATGTGGAGAACTACTGGAAACACAACAGCAACCACAGAGGTTTCACTGGCTGCCTTGAACTGCCTGTGCCCCCCTCCATGATAACCCCGTATACTTCTGTGCGTGGTTCTGCTCACTGAAGACATGGTAAAGCAGTGCCAGCAACCACAGTGAATGCTGCATCAAGCCTCTGGGCCTGCATAGCTGCATCACTGCCCAACACTTCCTCGGAAGCTAGTTCCAGCCTCCTAAGGATTCAACTCGGAAAGTTACAGGAAGAAAGATCTATGCATTTTGTTCCTTAAGAATGAGGTCGCCTTCTCGAGCAAGACTAAAACAAGACAAAAACTGCAGACAGGACTAAGATAAAAAATATTTACTGCTTCAAACAATAAAGGTACTGTTAAGTTACAACGCTCCAAACCTAAGTAGCAAACGTCCTGTCAGCTAACTACAAAGAACAAATAAAAGTTGATAAAAAGCTTTAAAAGTTTGTCTTCGGCTTCTATGTATTCATGGAAATAAATGCTAACACTTACATTAGGCTTCCAGCCTAAATTTGGATATTTGTGCATGTTGATGAGCAAGCAAGTTAGTACATGCTGCTGGGTTTGAAAAGCCTCCAGTAATATTTTAGTTTAAAAGGAATAGCAGAAAAGCATAGTAGATGTAAATGAGTTCTGGGTCACCTTCTGTTCTTCATTTAAGTGTTGACTAAAACTCAGTGAAAGGCTGCTACTGAAACAAATGGGATCTGAATCAAGTTCTTATTATACTTAAACTGTGTGAAATTTAATAAATTAGATAAATAGGCTTTCTACCACCCTTTATTCTGGAAGGAGGAGAGCTGCAATAACATTTTGAAAGCACAGCTAAAAAGACACAAAATTATTTAATGACACCTGGGTAAGTTTTGAAGATGAAAACCAATTTTTCTTCAAAAGTCTGGGAAGAAAAAACATTGAATTTAGTCATTGTTACTATAAATGGTGCAGGTTAGAGCAAGTGGGCTGCTTTTAGAGTTCATCTTATTTAGCAGTAGGGAATCTCAGCCACATTTAATGCTGGAATTCAGTTTTGTAAAGAAATGTGAACAAGTTTGAACATTTTAAAAGGTACTTGAAATGCATGATTACAGTACATTACATGCTGTTCAAACTCTGAAAAAGTTCCCTCTCTGTCTCATGATTTGCATGGTTAACCTCTGTCATGCAACCTGAGCTGGAAGGAAGGCAGTCTTTCACATGTTCTTTCACCTTTTTCAGCAAAGCAAATGCTCCATGGCTTAGTACTAAGCCCAGAAATTCTGCAGTCTGAACTCTAGAAATATAGCATTGTACTGGATAAAGCTCTGCTAATGCTCTCAAACTTCTATCATTGTCATGTCCATTTGCACAGGTCACAGAGAATGAGATGGTGGGGTTTATCTTTTAATTGCTTATAGAATAGGACCCAGGCACAAGCTTTATGTAACCTTGACTTTTCAAAACACTTCCTCCTTTTTATTTTTCTCCAGCACTTGAAAAGAAACATTTCTGTTTCTGCTTAAAGTATTTGAGACCCATACATGCAATGTGTTGAACAAAAGCCTTTAAAAAGCAACTGTTACTTGTGGCAGACTTCTGAGGACCCTGTATTTATCAGTTGTCTTTGAAAATGCTAATAAAAGAAACATATTAAAAAATGGGTAAATTAAATTATTTTCTTTCTTCAGGAAAGAACAAAAGACCAGATTTATCAAAAGGCTGCACCTTATATTCATCTGTGTGTCTTTTTAGGTCACATTATTGTTTCATATATACTCAGAATTTATGCCAGTTCAGTTGTGAGCAGTTTAAAATCATTATAAAGAGGACTGCAGCTTCTAAATTTGATTTTGCAACTCCTCTGTCCCCAAAGTTTGAGGGATGGTACTGATTTTGTCTTCCTCACGGACCTGCTCTAAGCAATAAGGCAGGCAAAACAATGCACAGCTTTCTCACCCCCCCCCCCAATGAAAATATGAAAATCCAGAAGATGACATGCAGATAAGGATTAAAAAAAAGTCCACCCTCACATAAATGCCACAAACCTGCCTTAACACATTCCACACCCTGCAGAAAAAGTTATCAGAAAGCAACTGCTCCATCAGTTCAGTAAAGAGGGGAATAAATGTCCCCTTGCACACAAAAAGCTGGTAAATCAGCTACAACCTAAACTTCAGCACAGAATGTGAAAATGTTATCAGTAGCAGCCATTTGGACTGTGCTTATCTTTGCCAAAGACGTCTCAAGGGGGGAAAAAACCCCAGAAACTTTTTAGTAGTGCAGTAAAATGCATGTAGAGACATGAAAGCCTGAGAAGCCTGACTGTAAAACTGATCTCATTCACTCCTGTTCCCATCTGCTCCTCTCTTCCTGCAATGTTTCTTCTGCAAATGATTGCAGTCAAGTGTTTTGATGGATGAAGAAGTTTGTGTAATCCACTGGGTTTGGGGCTTTTCTTTCTTTTCTTTTTTCTTTTTTTTTTTTCCACTCTGACTAGAAATAATAAAATTTTGTCTTTTACTATATTACAACATTTTGGAAACTCATTGCTGTACACGGGTCCCTGGTTTGGATTTTGTTGTTGTTGTTTGTTTGCTTGTTTGTTTCCTAGAAGAGAATGATGGGAAACAGAGCCAGGAATATCCCAGTTCCTGCTCCACCCCAGAACACTCCAGCATCAGCCTTACTGCTGTGTGGCATCTCGGCAGTGTTGCATGAGGATGTTCCCTGCTCATCTGCCAAGTGTATACAGCATGTATGTGTTCATCACTTCAATGCTGCTAGGATGCTTTAAACCTTCCAAAATACAACAGCAACTGCCTAAGAAACCCACTGCAGTTCATGTCTCTTGGCACTTCCTCGCCTTCAACTTCTTGTGGGAAGTTTCTTTAACAGCAAGAAAATTAAAATCACATTCTAACATATATGTCTTGTGCATTATGTGGAGGTGCCACATTTTTCCCTAGCCCATATCTTAGGTGGAAATTTAAAGAAAGGAAGAACGTTAGAGTAGCAACCTCAGAAGACATTAGAGGTAAGCAGTGTTAAGATCTGAGATTCACTGCTCCAAGAATTTGCACGCTTGAATCTTCCAAGGATTTGCACAGAGTACTAAACTATCATGGAAAAAAAGTTATGTGAGGTGGGTATTTATGAACTTCAGTTCATTAAAAATAAATGAAAGAAAAAAATCACAGTTTTCCACAAAATGACATTAACTTCAGAAGGATCTGGCTCTGGACACTGCAACACAGAAGGTTTCCAAAAGTGCAGAACAGTCACCTTCTGAGCAAATGGGCATGTCACACAGCCAACTCTCCCACTCCACTGAGAAGCTGCTCCCTGCATTGTCAAGTATCTTCTGATAAGCCTTACTAAAACCAGAGCCACCTTATCTGGGAAAAATAACACTTACCAAGTTTTTAAAGCTGTAGATCTGTTTGGCTGCCTTTAATGCATTTCTATCACTATCTATCAGTTCATGCAGGAGCTGCAGCAGCTCTTGAGAGCCCAGCAAACAACCCTGCTGCAAGTGATGAAGTGCTACCAGCTCCAGAGAACAGAGCAGCTCTGTGTGTTAGCAGCTTTGTGTGGCTTTCATCTTCACCCCCCAAAGCCTGGAAACAAATATTCATCTACAACAAATCAAGTTATTTCTTCCATGGACTAGGAAATAAATTTTGAAGTGTTGAATGTGAGACTACATTGGTCGCATGGCCAGTCTTGGAAAAATAGAGCAGAACAATCTGCTTTCTAATACTAGAAGTAAAGGTCTGCATTACAGAACCTCAATGGCAAAGAATTTAAAGAGATTTCCCAAAGTAGGAATAGGAGTTTGGCTTGCAAGTTATAAAGCAGTGGTAGTGAGAGATGTCCATCAGTACTGTCTCATGAAAATCCTCTCTTTAAGATGGATCAGTACTGCTCAAACAAGGATGAAAGCTCTGCCACTGAGAAGTAAAGTTTCCAAAACCTCCTATGCCTCCACGAAGGAACGTTCTGAAGGAATGAGAGCTCAAATTTTGCCCCAAAACACCAGATTACTGTGTTGATATCAGTGTTGCATGAGGGCATTTCAAGAGTTTGTCTCACTCCAAAATCACTTACTTCACTAGCATTGGCCTGCAGTACCTTCGAGCAGTATTGTCGTTACTAAGCAGAACACAACACAGCCTTAAAACTAATAGTGGTGAAAGGAAAAAAAAAGAAACATGAGCTTAGAGGAGACAGAAAACAGCTGCTGGTTGATGCATTACAGAGTCATTCAGCTTACAAGCTCCCCAAAGGTTCTGGTACAGGAGCTGAGCAAACGCATGGGGAAATCAAGCTTGTGATCTGAATATGTTATACAGCTATGGGATGTCTCTGCTGTCACCAGCTTTCCTTTTATGAGGGAAACTCCAATAGAAGCAGTTTGTATTTTAGCTCTTGGATCTCATAAATAAAATTACTGAGTTCTTTCAGAGCTTTGCCAAAATAAGTTTCCATTAAAAGTCTCAAAATGGTCTACGGAAAGTTTCTGCTACAATTTACTGAAGTCTACCAGCGAATGGCAATACAGTTTATCCTTGCAGGGAAAAACTCTGTCTGTGTGAATCTATTCTGGATAAGGTGATACTAATATAACACAGAAAATAAAATGTGGATCTGATAGTAACTCAAATGTGGTGGTTAGGGTGTTGCTTTTCTCTCCGCATGCTGGAGCCCACAGTTCCAAGGAGGAATCTCACAACCTGTGCAACTGTACTTTTCATGATGTGACTGACATGCTGCAGGATGTTGGGACAGCAAAATACTGGCTTTCTGAAACCTCAGGATTGAGGTTGTGCTCTTGGGAGGAAAAGCCAAAACTGTGGGCATGCTTTTAAACAGCAAACACATTCTTACCTGTTCCTAATAACATATCTTCAAGCATGCAGAATTGTCTGCCTTTCTTTTTCCACTTAAGTGCATTTATTTAAAAATTTGGCTTTCCATCAGCAAGGTATAATAAGTTTTACACTTCAAGAATACAAAACTAATAAAGTGGAAAATCTGCATTGGCCTAGGTCAGTGCCCATGTAAAGATGAATTTGCTGAAGTTGCTGTTGCTTTTGAAAATTCTGCCTTAAAGCCTTATTCCCTTCTTTTTGATTTTAAACAAATTTTTAGATTCAAACTTCACTGTAAGTAATCAAACCCTATACTACAGAACTGGAAGTCTATCTCTTGTTGGAAAGCATTTCACTGTGGTTGTTATGTGAAAACTTACAGAGAGGCAATAGAATTTCAAAAGCAGTGAATAAATATGCGCAACTCTCAGACAGAGCACTGGGTTCTTTTCTTTTTTTGCCTGCTTTTGGTAAATAGATGTTATTAGGTCTCTGTGGTTATTACTGCAAAAGTGTACTATCTCATTCATTCCAAGGCATCACTTAAAGTGCTTCCTCACCAGTGATTTCCAGCCTGTGCTCTACACCACCCTGGAAGCTCCTAGATTATTTTCATGCCCATGAAAGGTAAATAATGAGAAGCAGGCTGACACTATCTAGAGAGCACCCCATCTCCCTTGGAAATACTGTAGGTGCTTGCCTATAGAGCAATGCTGGAAACCACTGGTATGCATAATTCCATTCCAAATGTACTGTGAACTCCTTCAAAGCAATTCCTACCACCACCTTACCCCCCACAGCATTGCATATGCACGCACACACATATATATTAATTTTTTAAAAATATATATAACAATTAAGTGGCCTCTTGAAGCCACTATAAGTCTAACTGAAATACTTACAAGCTGAGACTAAACTTGCAATTCTTGGGCCTGGAAGATAAGTATAAATTCTCATTTCATAGACAAAAAGAATGGATATACCTAATTATGATTAAGAATAGAAAAGTGAATATAGGGAATAAACAACTTGGTTGCTAGAACATCAGCTTTGCTTCATTTAACCATCACAAGCCCCTGGCTCCCCTGCTCACTGACCCCACCCAATACTCCCTCCCCATGAAGGCACATGGCTGCACAGCTACCACTGCTGCACTGTAACAGTCCCACTCCCACCACGGTACCTACACTCCTGTGGAGTTTGATTTGACATAGAGAAAGCATGTTTTATGGTCAAAAAGGCATTGTTAGGCATTTTATCATTGCTCTTTAGCCCACTTTAATACATCTCGTTCAGGAGTCATGTACATGAGCAGACTGCAGAGGCAAGGTGACTCTTCAGTTTGCAAGAGTGGAAATGAGCAATAGTGAACAAGCTATTTACACCTTTTGAGCTGATATATATATATATATATATATATATATATAAAATTTTTGAAAGGAAATAGTGCAGTAACTATATCCTAATCCTGCCTCTCACTCCTAACACGAAGCTTCAAGTCTTGACCTACATAAAGAAGTTAACATCTTCTGAAAGCACAAAACCATACTTGACCCCAGCACCAACAAGTCACAGGGACCAACAGTCTGAGTTTGGGAAGCAGGCAGTACACCCTGAGGGGTCATGCCCCTTTCCCAGTGGGTCCCCACCCCAGCCCAGAATTGTGTAGGGTGTACAGCTCTCAGCACAGCGCTGCTTATCCAAAGCTGTGCTCCAGCAACCTTGGCAGATGTTCCTCAGGGCTGCCCTGGGGGTAGAGGGATGGTATAAGAATTGCACACAGATTTCCAAGCTCTCCTGAGCATAAACAGTGCCTACCACTCTCCCATAAAATCTTGCATGCTAATGCACAGACCCCTTAACAAGTAAACAATCCCAACCATGCAGATGCTTACATGAGTCTCCCCATGGCACCACCGTCATTTCTTCCTCCCTCATTTTCAAGGAATACTTGTAATCAGCTTTAATTTACACAGAGCAATTGAAGTTTTTAGATCAGATGAATAAACACCCCTCTAATTGTGTAATGAAAATCCCAATGTTGAAGACACAGTGAGCTAGGAAGGGCTCTGGGACAGTTCAGAAGAACAGACACTCAACACATTTTACAGCTATATATGATAATAACACATGGTTGACTGTGAGTGAAAAATAATGCTGTCTCAATTTCCACAGGACTTTATCATCACATAATACTGTAATATCCCAGATACTATACCTATTTCTTTGCTATGACATGAAAAACTTCTTTCTTTGTTCACCAACTGGTTGGAAGAAAAGGAGGGTGGAAGGTACGGGGGGGGGGGCGGTGAGGGAGAAATGTTCTGCTATGACAACCATCCAAGTTAGTGCATTAATTATTTTTTAGCACTACCATGTAACAGTGTGTTCCTAAATAAAAGCAGTCAGCATATTTATCAGTGACTTAAAAATGTACTTTATCCTCTGTGGCACAATATCATGACTCAAAACAAAGCCTGAATTCTTCAGTCAGTGTTTTTTCCTCTAGGGTCATGCTCCTGTCTTGATTAAGAAAATAGAAAAGTTTTTTGTTTGGTTGGTTTGGGGTTTTTGTTGTTTGTTTTTTTGTTTTGGTGGGGTTTTTTGATTTTTTTTTTGAGGAAAGCACAGTATTTTCTTTAGCTCTGTTATGAGATATTTACTACTGAACTCATGCTACAAATATATGACAGAGCAATAAAGACAATTTAATAGCCTGGGAATCTCTTGCTCAAGAGGGCTAAGAGGTCAAAAGTTATGCCTTTGACATATAACATATGCTTTCTGAATGCCTTCTAATTGCAGGAAATGTTTTGATTTCACAATCTTACAAATATTCCTGAAGACTCTGAGGTATTTCTCAAAGTGATTCACTTATGTGGGATTTAAAAAATGGATGCTTCCTCTGGTCACCTTACATTACCACAGAGTGCCTTCATGAGTGTGTACTTTAAGAGGTCATGGACAGCTATTGAGGTATTTCCCCTCCTGGAAAGGGACTCTAATAATTATATTGTATGCAAAGCACTGCAGATGGAGGAAGAGATCACTGTTGTTTTGCCAGCCATAGGACAAACAAATATCAAGTTCAACTGCACTGCAAATATACATAAGCCCTAGCAGTCCCCTGCCAGATGGGCTCAATCCCTGCCTCTGCAAGGGCAGAAAACCCATGTCATGCCAGAAGCCTACCCTACCTACCAACTTGGTGCTGCTGAGTCACTCATGACAAGAAAAGGAAGCAAGAGACACAGCTGCTTTCAAAGGACTTCATCAGCGTGAGCTGTCACTGGACCCTGCACAGTCAGTGGGTAGAGACAACCAAACCTAGAGAACTATTCATTCCTTCTGCACAGGATACCATGTACCTTTCCTTGCAGACAGCTAAAGATTAGAGACACAGCACAAATCATATTTCTCTACAAACAGTTGGGTAATAACACCTAACTTGCCTGTGATTTATTAATTTAGAAACATTTAGGAGATTAATAAGAATGAGTGGCACCAGTGACAGCTATAAGCAAATTACTTACCCATTAGAACACATAGGATCATGTGATGTTTCTATATAGGTTACCTGTGCAATGCTCAGCTGTGCCATGCCACACCCCTCTGGAGACATCTGGAGATCCAGGGAGGCAGTGGAGCCCTCTGACATTTATGAAATTTACTTCTAAATGTTCAACCTAAACTCAGGCTCTACATTTCAGATTATTTGTATAAGATGCACTAGCATTGTTCTTTACGTTAAAGTAGTTTGTTCCCTAGTCTGATAGCATCTCCAATGCATATGCCATGTCTAAGATTAATTTGATTCATCCAACTCTCGCAGCCCTGCCTCCTAAGCTTGTGTATTTTCCCTGATTTTCCTTTTATTATATCCATCCAGTTAATATCCATCCTCCATTAAACTGAGGACCAGAACTATACACAGTATTCCTGCCAAGGACTTAGCAATGTATTGTAAATGGCATTAATACTTTGTCACTACTGGGACTTTCTGCACAGCATATCCTTATTTTCGTCATACACACAAGGGCTCCCCTGTTCTTTCAGGTTAAAACACAGTAGTATGTACTTTCAGGTTCTGCACAACTTTAACTTTTGTTCCATTTCTTAGCATCCTCCAATTTTACTTAAATGCATCTTTCAGCTCTCCATTGTGAAATCTCATTGGGTGAAGTGTCCTTACGCCAAGATCCTTAATGAAAATATTTAGACATGTCCCAAAAACAATCATTACGGATACCCAGTAGATACCTGTTTCCCCATCTTTTTTGATACAATCTGTTCTGTCCTCTTTAATCAGCTCTTCATCCAAGTTTAAATTCTACTACTAAACTTCACCTCCTTCAAGTTATGTAGTAACTCCCACCACTTCAGTACTTGGGTTACTTAAGTTCAAGTAATTATCTCCACAAAAACAAAAGCAAAAACCCAATCATTTCAATAAGAAAGGCAACCTGGGAGGACTGATCTTTGCTAACACAACTAAAGCTTTTGACTAGTTTCCCTTTATTAACTTTAATTTTCCTTTCCTTCAAAACACTTTCTGAAGCTGAGCATGATCTCAAAGGCTGAATAAAGGTTCTATAGCTATGAGGCTTTCTTCATTCCTTGAAAATATGGGCACCTCATTTTATTGCACAAACACATAGAATCATGACTGCCTGATGACAGATTAAATTGTTTACTTTTAAAATAAAGTATTTATCACTCCTTCTAAAGTGTACATAATAGGAGCTTGACCCAGGTATGCTGTGACAGGAGAATGATCGGAAAAGTTGATATGATACATTTCTCGCAGTGAAGTTATAAGATTGTGAAATTCCTTTAAGAATTACTTTCCTGCAGAAACTTCCAGGCCATGCACCTTTTACTGTACATGTAAACATCCTGTCTGTCTCCAGAATCTAACACACATATATAACACACTTCATGATGGCAAAATTCAGCTTGGAATTAACCTCTGATTCATTCTCTTCTTAATGTAACTTTCTGGCATTCACACCCTTACTTTGCAGAGAAATCAGGAAGACGGGTATTTTAAATGCAAGTTAATTTTTAACGACAAATGTAATTTAAAAAAAAAAACCAAACCCAGACAGCCATCTCTGTGTCTCTAAGGCTCTATGAGCTGTACCTGATAAATTGCCTGTCTGCAATGCCACGGAAAATACTCCATGCTGCCTCCTGCACACCTTGTTTGTAAAGCTCTGTTTACCTACCCGTCACTATTTGGCTATCTATTAACCACAATTAACCTGATGGGCTTTTTTTCCAAACAAATCAAATATTTATCAGAAAAGCAAAACTTATTCAGCAAGCCGAATGCAAATGTTGTCTCAGGTGAGGTCAGAGAGGTCATGGGGAGCAATAAGGCTCTATTTCCGCATGCAGTAGTTTGTTCAATATTGCTGGTTGCAAATTAGAGGGAGATAAGTAGAAGATCAGAACTGTAATTTTCTGTTTTTTACTGGTTTTCTTTAAAAGTATTATTTGCACAGTGATATGGATTCAACTTCCTGATTTCAGAGAAAAAAAAAAGCTGTTTTCTAGGCTCACTGACAAAAACATTTCAAAATTCACTGCAATGCTACTGACCAATTTTAGATTTTTTTTCTTTTCTACTGGCTGTTTCTGAGCAGCAGGCAACAAAATATTTCTGGAGTGCAATGGATGTCACATCCTACCAACAACTTCTGTATTCTTTGCTAACCTCTCCCTTCCACTTTCACTTGCTCTAACATGAGGGGTGATGGTTTCTGTCCCCTTCATAATGTCCCTGGGACAGACCCACAGGGCTGCACCTGTGACACATTCTGAATTACTCTGAAACTCTGCTCTAATATGCAGTTAAAAGTCTCGTCTCCCTACATCTAAAAAATCGCTAAAAAATTAAAGGAGGTAAACCTTTATATCAGTGGTGCCAAAATTAGCCCAGGCTATAGTTGAAATAAAAAATGCAAAAGAGACCATAAGATGATACTGTAAGTTCTGGCAGATCAGTCTTATTCACATCTTTCTTGGGAAGGGGGGTAGGAGGTAGGAGGTGTTTCAGCAGATACTGCAGACATCTAAGCTGAGAGCTCAAATTGTAATATAACATTTCACTTTTCCCAGACGGTATTCTCCTCTTCAAGGAGGTTTGTGAAACCATGCTGCCAAATCTGTGATTTCATGAACTTTTCCATGGTGATAACATAAACAGTGAGTAGTGATTTATCTGAGGGATCAAGCTGTGTTAGAAGGGGAATGTGAAAAGATGTGCATTTGAAAGCATTCTCTACCCTGAGGGTGGATGAAAGCTCATATACATGCATAAAATTAACCACACACCCCATACCTGACAGAATTCAAACCTTTTTTGGTGTGCTTTCTGAAAATCCATGTCAAATTCAATGAACTGAAAAAAACTTACAAAATAAAAAGTCCTTTTTTTTTTTTTTACTGAATTAGCCCTCCCTTACCTCTCAATAAAGCAACTTCCTGAGAGTTGCACATCAGACCATTAATACTATTCCCCATAACTAACCTGAGTTTTCAATCTTCCTTTTAAACTAGTAGATGATGGCTTTCTCAGGGAAGAGCAGATTTTGTTCTCAGTTACATCTACACCAAAACAGAAGTAATGATGCTGACTGGGGCAAAATTATTCCAGATTTACATCTCTTTCATGGACAGCACCAAGAAAGTTCAGTTTATAGATAATCCAGTTATTTAAATCCAAATTCATCATACTTTTTAAAGTTATAAGCAAGAATCAAAACTAGCCTTAGCATGTTAGTCTTATTGCCAAGAAGCATTCACTATAAAACCCACTTGAATTCAAGACTCAATGTGCACATACGTAGTAGCAGGGAAGCTATGACAGAAAGGAGGAAAACTTTCCAAACTTTGATAATTACTTGATCTGGCGTTTTGATTAAACGGCCCTTCCAGTAAGAAATTATCCTCTAAGAGGACCACAGTCTTGAATTCCCCTTCGTATTTCCTTAATGGTTTTCACATTTTATTTTCTCTGCTTCAGTCAAAACAACTTCTTTGGCAGTCATATCTTCCTGCAGGATGCAGCCTGTGTGACCACTCTTATTCCCACAGAAGGCATCTGGGACTACATTCTCTCCTGAATGAAAGTGAGAGCATCTGTCTTCACCACTGAAATGAAATCCTTCTCATTTCTGTAGACCTCTCAGAGCCCTGGCTTAACTGTTGGGAGAAAAGGAGAATATCACATAGGGCTGTTTATGCCATTATCAGATCGTGCATCCACAGTACACAAGAGCGTCAGAGGAGGGAGAAGAGTGTGGCCAGTTACCTGCCCTAGCACCCACATCTTGTCCTGGTGCCTCTCCTTCCCTGCTCCAAAAATGTGCACACAGGTTTACAGTAGCCAGCACTGTATAGAAGAACCACATAATCAGAAAGTTCTCTTCAATCTTTGTTTTCCTCCTCAAGAGATGCTCAAATGAGTTTTAAAAAGAAGGGATAAAGCTGCCTATAATGTAAACTGTGCTGTAGTTTATCACGTACTTACTTGAGTACCACTCATGGTTGGGCAGGGTCATGAAGGGAAACAAGCACATCAGAAAGGATAAACTCTGTCCTAAAGCACTGTTCTGAAGGCCAAGCGAGCATCAGCATCTCAAAAGCAAGACAGAGAAATTATGATCTTGAAAATCTTGGTTCATCATTTGTTTTGATGTGCACCATCACCCCCACTCCCTGCCTAAATCAGGACACAGTACTGAAGTGCCAGAAGCCTGGGAAGATAAATATTCCCATCATCAATAGCAGGGCTGTTCTCCTTGTGCTCAGTCGCTGTCTGTCTGTTGCTAACATATCCAAAGCTTTCTCTGTATATTTAACTTCATCCTGGGCTCTTTGTGATTTCATCTTTTCACTTGGCCCTTTCTCAGTGAGCTGCAACTTTTTCTTTTAAAGCTCTAACCTCTGCCATCTCCTTTCTTCTAAACAAGCTGTCAGAATGCAGTGAATCGGAAGGTTGTTCTCCCTCAACCTCTCTCAAAATAGCAAAAAGGAAAAGGCAGAAAGACAAAAGGTCTTGTTTTAGGAAAGAAAATCCCAGGAGTAAAGAAGGAATGAGCTTACTGTGCAGTGAGGAGCACATCCACGAGCTGCAGCTCAGGTGGGTTGTCATGGGCCAGGAGACAGCACTCCCACATCCTTGTGCCCATCCCAGAGCCAATACTGTTTTCTTTCCCACTGCTTGACATCATCATCCAGAAACTCTCAAAATCCTTTTACCGTGTTTTCTGCATCACACAAAACCACTTCAAGCTGAAAATCAGGGCTGTGAATCACTCAGAGTTAATTTCCCAGAGTAAATTTAATAACTAATGGCAGTTATTGTTTGTTAATGTGTGGAGCCTTGTGCCCTATTACTTTATTAAAATGTCTATATGTATTTATCCAGATTCAGGAGATATTTAATCTTCTCTGTGACCACTAATAGCAAATCTCTGCCAATATTCATTATGTCAAAGTATAGGCATTAATGAAATGCCAGTTTCTGTGAGCCATGAGTAAAGACTCCCTTGTGAACAGACCAAAAGAAAAAAACCCTAGATTATCTGAGTCGAATGAAAACCAAATAAATACACCCACCACAAACAACACCAGAAAAAAAGACGCAAAAATCAAGACAGCCACATTTTAAGGATGTGTTTTACTTTTAGTGGTTGATGGTTCTTTTAATGGCAGCTAAAGGAAAAAGAGTTGCTAGGGTCATCTGCGATGGCAAGGAGGTGAGAAGTAGTAATCCAGCCTCCCAAGGCATGGACAGCTAGTGAGTTGCAGAGGGGAGAGTAACACTTCTGCCTGGGGAGCACAAGGATCCAAACTGCCCTGTGATGTCTCCATCAGCTCCCCTGCAAAGCAGAGTGAGCTGTCCATGCCTCAGGTAGCACTGCTGGGACTGCTCCCAGCTCAATTCCTGGTGCTGGCTGAGCATGTGGCAGTAATGGCACTCCTCAGAGCAGAGCGGGACCGCTATTTTCTAAACAACACACCAGCTATGCTAAGTGGGTATTGTTAAAAAAAAAAAAAAAAGACATGTTGAAAGTACTTTTCCAGTTACTAAAACTCTTGGGCCTTATCCTTCATTACAGCCCTGTATTTCTTATAATAGCTCACGTTTATCTGGGGTTAGTAGACTTTGCAACAAGCCAAGCGAACCAATCTCACTCAGCTCCACCGGATTTCTATTACCAGCCCCAAAGGGCCATGCCAAGAGGTGTCTCAGTCACCATAGGGTTCTGAGAGCCATCCTGCCCACTGTCTGGTGTTTCATGGTGTAGTCAGGCTCCTGAGAGGCAGGGGTGGTCTGTGACAAAAGGCCGGGTAAGCATCATGGAGCAAGACAAAACTTGCCCAGGCACGATGGCTGGCTGAAGTCAAGGTTACTGTGGGCTGTAGGGGCCCTTGCACTGCCATCCCAAGGCACAGATCAGCTAAGCAGTGATGCCAGCATTCTGCTGTGATACAGCATGTCCTCAAGTTGCATTAAATCAATGAAAATAATAACAATAATAAATTAAATTCGCCTACTGAGTTACGTACATGTGATTTGGGAAGAGAAAAGGGGAGGGGGTGACAAACAGACAGAGTAGGTGCAGTCAGCTTCTTGCCAGCAACAGCTAACTCAGGCCAGGGTTTGCGTGGCCACTGAGTCAGCTTCTGGGCTGTGAACAGAAAAATCCAAACACAAAGCAGCAAAACGTTACATGCAGGAGAAACATCCACACACCCACTTGGGGCCTGGAATTTTCACTGGATCTGTCACCCACGCAAGTCTGTTTTGTACATTTTGGCAGATGAGACGAAAGCAGGGTGACAAAACCAGCTGGGACACAGGATGGTGTCAGCTATTGCAGCCCACAGGTACACTCATCCTCTGCCCTTTCTGGCTGCTACCCAGGGTAGCATTGGGAATTTGATAGGACAAACCCGTCTTCCATAAATATGTCACATCTCATTAGGAATCAGAATTATGCCCAGAAAGGGACAAGGGAGTTACGTATCAGGTATTACCCAAGATTTTATTGCTGCTGGTACCATTCACGTACAACTCACAGGGAGACAATGCGAGACCAAATGGGAATTACTCATGGTATTTGGCGTGACACAATGTTTTACTGGGAAGAAACACAGGTCACTTTGGTCCACTTTTGGCCAGAGGCTGAGGAAGTCTAAGTCAGTGCAAGTTACTGCTTCTTCAGCTCTCTGAAATACATGCTAGAGCCATTTAAGTGCCCCTGGGGACACCAACACCTTGCCACCTCCATCTCCACTACCCTGATGCCCTTTCTCTTTAGGGGACTGTCTGCCAGGATGTGGAGGCAGCAAGTAGGGCAAGAAAAGAATAACACTGTAGAAATGCTGCAGAGTTCTTGCACATAATCACCACCATCTTTGTTCTCTCTCAGAAACAGAGCAAATTATAGCATGTGGGGCTGATTTGCATAGCTGATCAATGCTGCTAATTGTCAAAGGGGCTCCAACGTACACATGCACAGCTGACATTACACCCAGTAGAATACGAATTTTCCTGCAGACTATGATAGAGTTCCCTTCTTAATTTCCAGTACTACAACAACAGAATTGGAAATGCTCTGTATAAAATAATTTCCTTAGTACTCCCTCTGACTGACAGCATAAAGGGGGTACCACAGGCCACATGCTTGGGGTTATTAAAGCAAATTCTGCCCTCATTTAACACTATCTTCTGATTTACAGAGACAAAGACGTGGGGTAGAACACAGTCCACAGCACACAGCAAGTAACAGGAACAACAAATGCAGTTACCTATGCCCTGAAGCAAATACGTGTTCCTGAATTCCTGCCATGGGAAACTACCCCCTTGAAACTACCAGCAATTCAGCCCAGCATTTCACATCATGTTCCTGCCTGCAGCACTGGCAAGAACACTGGAGGGGTTTTCCCTACAGATGCTCAAGTGTTCCTGGTGACAGGGTCTCTGGCCATTGCCTAAAACATGCAAGGCAGTGCTTATCCAGATCCATGTCTTATGGCCAAGTTCCTGGACTGCCTTAAATAATTAGGCAACATAGTTTATTGCAATGCAGAAACTGTGCTAGAGAATGGGCAGTGTGAAGCAGGTTTCAAACTAGGGTTGATCGACATGTGAACTTGGGAGTATTTCTTTAAATCTTCTGCATAAATGACAAAGGTAATATTCCCAGGAAGACTGACTCATCTGGGAGAAAAACAAGAGCTCTCAAGTATTTTTCTTGTACCTGTCCCTTCTTGCTTTACAGCTTATTATTTGTAAAGAAGAGAACAACTGTTAACCAGTAGACAATGTGTTCACACTACCCACCACCTTCCTTTTTAAAACTGAGATCACCTCCTGTTCTTCCCCTCAAAGATACACAGTTGAGCCTGTGTCTGCATACGGAAGGGTCCTTGCATGAAGCTGTGGCAAGACTGATTTTTTTTTTTTTTTCTCAGCATTGGAATAATCCTGTCTGCTTCCCCATCCTTTCTGCTTTCAAAATCTATTTTATGGATGGAAGATCACTGAAACCAAGAACTGAGAAATCTGTTCTTGGAATGGAGAAGGGGAACAGGACAGACACAACTGCTCCTAAAAATTTACAGTTTTTTTGCAACCTCTCTTTTCTTTTTAGCTAATTATCAGAGCTCACTGTTGGTGCCAGCACATGAATACATCTGCAATAACACGTGTCATACTAATGAAAATACCTTTAAAAATGCAAACTATTCATGATCCATTAACTGCGAAAGGCAAAGGGCACACCTCTATGCAGCACTGCAGCTCTCTGCAGCAGTGATAGCCCCGACTGACGTGACAGAGCCTGGTCTTTCAGCTTAAATCCAACACAGCTGCCCACAGTAACATGGGACAGAAATATGGTGGCAGTCGAAAGTGTGACAGTGACATAGTGAGAGCATTTTAATTCCCATGGGAGGGAAGGGGATAGCAAACTCTCTCTACCTCTTCTTTTTCTACTACAGGCAGATACCTCATTTTCAGTCTTTTGTGGAGTGGACAGAAAGTCAGTATCTAGCTGCCAGGAGGGGTTTATGTACTGATGCTCTGTATATTTACGTAGTCTTTAAATATTTTTATTAGCTCCTAAACAGTTCATCCTGCGGGCCGATGACTTGCTTCAGGACCTCACGGATCTGTTTGGTAGGAAACAGGGAGAAAAAAGGAGGCTTTATTTTATACCTTTTTTCTAACAAAACCACTCATGTTAGCTCTCAAATAAAAGTAAAATTTCATCAGGGAAGATCTGAGTACAAGGGGTAGTTATTCTCATTTTACTCTCTGCCTTGTGTTTAGCAGGAGTGGCAGAATTACACAGAAACTAAGCAGTTTACACAACCACCTGAAATAACAGGATTTGTACTGTTTGAACTCGATAGGAGTTCATGACTCACTAGCAATGATAGTGCATTTCAAATAAAGGCATTCAGCTCCATTTTTTTCAGTTTAGCAATCTAGCCTAGCAAGTGGGTCCAAAGCACTCATTCCTCTATTAATATTCTTTCAATAATTAGCTGTTTCTCAGTTTTCCTTTTTATTTCATGCCAGAAAGCAAGCCTTTCCATGAACAACATACTAAAAGAGAATGCTACTATTATAAAGTGTCAGTGTTCGCAACATGATCCGCTCTGTGTAAACAATGAGATCTTCCCTTGCCGTGACAGAACCAGATGTTTCAGAAAAAAAACGAAAACCAAACCTCCCCACACAGAGGACAGTTACAGAAGAGAAGAATTCTCCCACCAAACTGACTGATGGACATTTTTATCTCTGGTGGAACAGGTCTGCCTTCCACCTTTTCATTTCTTCTAGCTGATCTGCACTGTTCAGGTAGAGAGGTATAAATCAGTTCTTCACAGTCATGTCTTAGCAGCCAAAGCTTTGAATGCAAGGCTTTGTCTTCTACCTTGCCTGTCCTCTCTCTCTCCTTGCTATATTAAGATGCTGGATATGGTTGATTGTAGTTTCTTAGTTGTTTTCCAAATCCTGGCCAAGGTTCATTTGGCACAATAAAATACTCTTTGGACACTGCTGGGCAGAGCATTAAACAATATTGTCTTCTAAGGTGGCAAACAGAGAGAGAACCAGGCTACGAAGATCCTTCTGTTACTCCTGATACTTCTTCCTCCCCCTGATGAAGCCTGCTCACATCCTACCTCTGAGCACAGGTTAAAGTGAGCAAGGTTTTGGCCATGGCTTGCTCAAAAGGGCTAAGAGAAGGTTAAAGTGAGCAAGGTTTTGGCCGTGGCTTGCTCAAAAGGGCTAAGAGAGATGGGATCTGCCCAGCGGAATGCTTTAGTTAGTATTTGCAATGATAATTTTCAATGGCAACATGCTGGACTTAAAGATGACTGAGAGACCATCTGTTGTGGGTTAGCAAGGGTCCCCCTTACAGTGTTTCACCTTATTAGAGAGAAATTGGTGTTCTGTGTGTTATTGAAACATTGCATTTGAATGCATGCAGCAGGACAATAACCAACACAGCCCTATGTGACATCCAAAGAAGCAAACAACTACATAATTTTCTTCCTCTTTCTGTCATGAATCAAAGCTCAGTTTCCTGTTGAACTACTTCTTCTGAGGTAAACATTCCTGTGCTTTCCTCCACCTTCTTTTATTTTTAAAAGAAAACCTCAGAAGTACACTAGCGAGAAACGAACTTTCCCCCCTCTTCTGCCTTAATAAGAAAAATTGACTGTGGGTAATTGTGTTGTCTATCTTCATAAAAAGACAGCGTAGATGTGAAATGTTCATGGCTGAACTCAAATTATCTTTCACACGATGAATGTTAATACAGGGATTGATTTTCAATACCAAAGTCAAGCATCTGATTTTATTGTCTGCCCAGAAAAATGTAGAGCTGAATCTCGCTAGCGCTAAAGAAATTAAAATCATGATAAAATGAACTGAACATGGGTGGGTACCAGAAAAGCATGGAAGTTTTGCACTGCAGGCTCTATACCTTCTTGTAAGTCATCAGTCAAGAAAAGATTTTCCTCCTGATTTCTAACAGGATGACTCAAGAACACCAAGAAATTCCATTTTCAGATGTGTTTATACTTCCAGTTTTTCATCCGTATGTCCTCAGAACAGCACAAATTAAAACCAGAAGCCCTATAACAAGGTATCTAAACAAAGAATACAAACATGGTCTGCATCAAAAGAGTCTAGGCTATAGGAACCCATGTTGCTTTAAAATACAGCTGCTGGAGCTACTCTCCACACATCTATTGTTGATTCAGTTGAACTGCTCAATCAGAAATGATAGTGCCTATTTTAGTAACCTATCAAGTCACTGACTTACAGAGCCAGGGACATGCCCCAGGGCTCAGATGAATTAGGAGACACACTTCTACCTGGGGCTTGGTGGGAGACACCTTGGGACCACTGCACCTCTTCACACCATGACTGCAACTCCTCTGAGCCTTCCCTCCACAAAGTCAAGGCAGCAGCTATTGCAGGCGTCACATCTGATACTGGGATAAATCCAAACACAACCATTTTTGCTGGTCTTGAGGGACAGGTCACCTGCTGGACAGCCTTTATATGCTGGCAACCACTACATGATCAAATATGGCATTCTGTCTTCTGTCAGTGAGGCTTCAGTGCCTAACAACTGGAAAGAAATCCCGCTGTCAAACTGATTGTCAGACTAACATTGCAGTCATCAGTTCACAGTCATTGCTTAGTGTGTATCATCACTTATAAGAGAATTGTAAAATTAGAAAATTAGGAACAAGCTGAATTACTCAAGTCCCTCCCTCACCATGACACTCAAGCCTCTTCACAGCATCCAGTCTGCTACTAGACAAGTTTAAAACACAGCTGGAAAGTCAACAGGCTCTAGTTTCTGCTAGACCAGGAAGAGAAGCCATTTCCAGACTTGCCATCCTCTGCCAGGTTCTGTGGGTTTGACCTGCCTGAACCAGGGCTCAGGCAGATCTCTGCTTCTGTAAGGGGGCACAGCATTTAAGTGGCCACGTCTGCCCAGCATCTAACTGAAATGATCAAACAATAACTTACTGCAAAATCTGCCTGGAATTCCAAAGTTTGGGCAGAGGAGCAACTTTGCTGAACTGTACACTCCCAGACTTAGTATTTCTAGCAGGGTTGCAATGATTACCTTCAAAACCAGAAACATAGGAACTTTTCCATCACTTATATTACTACACCCCAAAAAAGTACATTTCTGGCACTGTATATTTGAAAAGAAAGTTCACATCCTGTTGTTATGCAAAAATTACCTGTATGCAGTAGACCACACAGCCTACTTAAAAGCTCCCAAAATGGCTCTAAAATTGATGAACAGTCCATCATTTAGTTTTCCAAAATATTTCCAACATGTTGGTAAACATGACCTTTCATTTGCAAGGAAAACCAGAAGTTGTCTTTATCACCCTCCTGCCTTTCACTTCAGTTTGCAGTACCCAGAGTATCTTAACAGCTTTCTCCTCATCCTGTATATTAGAAATTCAGCTGAAATCTTTCCTGCCCAAACTTAATGAAAATTGCAGGGTACTTCCTCTCTTCCCCCCCCCCCTACTCACTATCAAATAACTTTTTGGAAAGCTCTGAAAGTGATAATGAGTAGGCCAGGCTCTCTAATACGTTTGGTTTCCTAGAATGGACAAGACTTTTATGTTAATACTCTTCATATGAAAGCCAGATGGATTTAATGTAACTACAAGAAACAAGAAAAAGCATATAGGATTAGGGATAGCAAAACCGTAAGATGCTGTAGTATGAAGACAGTGTGCCTCTTTTCACTCTCCAACTACACTTCCGTGGTTTGGGATCACGTAAGTTAAAAGGAACCTATAGCACTCTTCCAGCTGTTGCAAATCTTTGTTATTAAAGATTGCTAAAGAATCTTGAAGATTCTATTAAAATTCTAAATTAGCAAGACTGCAGTTATCAGCGCAATTATCCTAAATAATGAAGTCTGCTCAGAATGAGATCTGCACCTCTCTCAGATCCCAGTCGGTCATTTTGACTCCTTTATTGGATGCTTGAATTATGATACTAAGCACAACCAGCTCCCTCATGCCAAATAACAAGGGTAGAATTAACTTCTGAGAGTCTTACCAGTAACTAACATATTTAAATATACACAGAAGAGCTTCATATCTGCTCTTAATCTGATATGCAGCCAAGATCCCAATGACTTCAGAAAAACAGAATTAGGCACTTAATCTTTGCTGAGCAAGAAAGTTACACCCATATGCAAAAGCTAAGCATCTTTCCTGAGCTTCAAATACTAATAATCTGGAAAAACACATTCATAGACTGTCCAACAATTCTGCTTATGAAGTAGCCAGTTGTAAGAAGCACATCAAGTATGTACCTCTGTCATGAGTTTCAGTGTCAAACTATTTTTGTAAGTTACCTTCCTCATAGTGGCTTAGCACAAAACTCATGTACTTACACATCTGTTCGTAAAGCAGTTATCCTAAAAACAGACTACAAACAGAAAATAAATTTAAAATAGCAATTTTAAAGAACATCTATGAAATCTGCACGTATAGGTGATTTTCTCCCTCTAATTTTCTATTTAAATATCTCTATTACTGTAGCAAATCCCTTAAACTATTTCAAGATACTTCATACTTCACTCAGTAGCACTGATAAAGCATAACAAAATGTTAACTATAAACAAAAATGTTCTGTTCTTCTCTGACCCTTCACCAGAAGAGCCAAAAGGCTTAATTCTATGACACAGGTGTTATCTTTATTTTCAATGAGAAGAACTGGATCAAAGTTCAGAGACCTTAAGGATGCTGAAGAAAAACAGACTGCAGATCAGTCGACTGCTGTTAACCCAATGCATTTTCTCTCTCATACTGGCCTGGAGAAAATAACAAACAATTGGTTTAGGACCAACATTCCTTTCATGCATCAAATCAGCTCTTCTTTTGTCTTGCTAGGAAGCAAAAAACCCAAAAAGACCCACCAACACAGAGATACGAGAATGCTGAAACCATCTGTATGACCAGATATAGTCCCTGTGTGCAAAACCCAGCTGAGATTGCACAGTCTCATGACCATGATGTCATGATCCACAAATGGAAATGTACATCTATACAAAGTTTTTGAAGTAATCAAAATTCAATTTAAAACTAAAGGAGACATAAAAAAAAAAAATTCCGTGCCAGATCAGTCTCCAGGATTTATTAGACAAGAAAAGAAGTCTTCTTTGCTCCTTGGTACCTTCAACTTGGGAGAACTTCTGCATGGGCAGATTAAGTATCACAGGATTCTCCAAGTAAACCACTCCCATAAGTTGTGATGTCTGACACTCCTCAAAAAATAGAGGAGGAGGCCAGTTCTTAATGAGCTGTGATCGAGCTGGGGAAGCGATTGCTGTATTAATGTATTAGGCTCCAATGGCAGCAGTGATAACGTGCCTATTGCTTAAAGAAAGGGCTGAAGCCTCTACAGTGCTTTAAGCATAAGGAGCAGTATCTTGTGGACTTCATGGTAACTTTACTGGAAAAAAGGAGGTCTACACTTAAGTCAGTATAGGTCTCAGTGTAGAAGCCTCTGGACCAGCCCTCCCTTATTTTAACGTCATGTCATTAAGCCCAGTGTTTGTACAGTGGCTTTTCATAAAGCCCGACCTTTAACAACAAGCCAGTGGTATTACACAACAAACACCAAAAAAATACCCGTTGCTACAGAGGGATGAAAGAGAAAATCCTCTTCTCAAGGGAAAGCCAGGCTTCATGACTGGAAGGCAGTGCCACCTGCCTCAGTCTACCTCATGGGTCACCAGCATGGCCCCCATCAATCTCAGAGAATTTATAAAATTTCCTTTTTAATACAAAAGCCACTGACCATGTTCTGTGTCCTTGGGAGCCACCAAGGCATCTATAAATTTCTGCAACAGCCAGGGAGGGACAGGTGTCCCTCTGAAGAGCACATCCATGTTCATGCCTCAGGTCAGGCAAGGGATATGCTGGTAAGGAGAGAAGTCTCTTCTGTTCATGAACACTTGGATATCCACCTCAGTGTTCCTTTGGGCTTTTTAAGTGTATCAGATATGATGGCACCAACTCCACAGGGTGCACACTGCCTCATGCAGAAGCTCCAGTCTCTCTAAGGTAAATACCAATACCTTAATAATTCTGCACCTTGGTTCTGTGTTGGACCATGGGAAGACCATATCCTTAGACTTTCCTCCATAACAAATCTGAGACAAAAAAGGCTCCAGGCTTTTCCCTGTTGCAGTAGGTAGTAATGCAGCCACTGAACACCCAGTGCATTAGCAACGTAAGGACGATCCGAAGGCATCCAGTCAATTCAAGTGGCAGGGGTTGAGTCTGCGTGTGGTGGGAGAAGCCAAAGAAAAAGCAACACAAACAAAACCTAACCCCACGCCCTCTGATTTCCGCCTTCTAAACGGTACTATAATAAACCAGATGTGCATGTTACTGCTGTTTTCTGGAAAAACTCTTATATTGCAGTTTTTCCTTCTTCATTGTCACACAAGCCCCCCCCCAAAAAAATGGCATTATGAGCACTTCTCTCAAGAGGGAAGGATGCCTAGAAATATAATACATACTTGCTGGATTTTCAGCAAACCAAAAAAACCATATCACCTCTGATGGCTCAGTCTCTACTGACCAGCTTCTGGAGGGGGGATTGGTTTTTCTTGCTATTATTCTACAACTATGAAAAGGGACAGATAAGGCTTTGACTATAGGCACTGCAAGAGAGAAAATATAATTAGCCAAATATTTGTATAGGAAAATGATGGAACCTTTGTAGCTCAGATGAATATTGATTGTGAATGAATAGCAAAGAGGCTGGCAAAAGAACTCCAGGGTAGCTTCTCCTTGCCACCCAGAAACAAGAGGAGCATTTAAGGGACAGGACACAACCTTGCAACCTTACCCAAAAATCTAACTTGAACTCCTTCCCCTACTCTGTTTGTAGGATAAGCTACAAGTCAGTCTTGTACAAGGCATGTTAGAACCCCAAACCTGAGGGTTTCAAAGTGTGAAAGTGAAAGAAAGCACCTGCTGTGTTCTAAAAGAAAAAGAGAAAATGCTTGCTGTGCTCTAATAACTTGCTTTAGCCATACATGGCAACTGTAGTCCCCATGATCATGTCAGAGAGGTGATGCAATAGCAACACTGAAGGGTTCACCGAGAAAGGCAGCTGTGGATACTCTTCCTTCTCACCACCTCTCAGGAACCAGCTGAGTCCTATTCCTTCCCTCCATCTCTCCAGGGTTTTTAATCCACTGCCAAACTCGTCTTTGAGAGCGAGTGTATTAATTAACCTTTACGAAAATGCCAGCAACACTTCCCCTTGACTAGGCTGCATGTGGGCAAAAGACTATACAACTTAATCCCCCAACTCTAAATCCCCTCCAGATAGGAGCATTGCTCGTGAAGGAACTCTGCTCTTAATTTTATTTAAACTCAATTTACTTTAAATACAGGCATGTTATGGCTGGCAGATTTAAAATCTCGGATATTTCAGGGGAAGGATGTAGCCGTGCTTCTGTGCCAACACTGAGGACATTCATCATTTTGAATGATTGCACTCAAACATAATAGGAGCAGCCAGATTGTGGTGCCTGAGAGCACATGGATGTGTCTAAAACTATTCACAAGGAGGACTGAAACTGACAGTAGACTGAGTGGCAGAAGCGTTCAAGACCAGCTTGAATGGGGCCCTGAGCAACCTGATCTAGTGGGTGGTGTCCCTGCCCATGGCAGAGGGGATTGAAACTAGATGATCTTTAGGGTCTCTTCAAACTCAAACCGATCTGGATGGCCCTCGTCTGTGAGGCAAGGGGAGATAATAGCTCTGTTAACAGCACCTAGTAGCCTTGTTTTTGATAAAAAAAAAAAAAAAAAGAAAAAAAGCCTCATCACCCAACTCATGCCAAATATTGAGGTTTGTATTTATCAAGAGCATGTAAAAGTAATAAATAGGGCTGAGAAGAAGGTGTGGCCACTAGAATGATTGTTTACTCTCATGAGGAAACAAGATGTCATTCTGGGTATTACGATTTTCTCTACTGCAGACACGGAAAAACTTTCAAAAAAATCATAGGAACATTTCAACAAGATTTTTACAAATTAGTGCTTATCAGTCTGAGTGGGTCAGGACTATTTTTTAATAATAGGATCACATTTTCCTTTGCCAAATGCAGAGCTATTTAGAAGCTGAGCAATATACCACAAATAGAAATATTAGCCAGAGCACTCTGTACTAAAAAGGCACAGATTTATTTTTCAAATGTATGGACCATGAATACTGTTAGAGGAGAAAGACACTAAGCATACACCATTGGCACACATCTTTAACTTATACACCAATAAGCAGCGTTATTCCAAACACGGATTTGTTCTAACGAGGCCATTCCATCTTCTAGCACTGTATTCTATTGTTTCAATACACAGCCAAAAAGCTTCCATTATAACTAATTTTTCTGCTTTTTCAGAGAGCCATTTGGCTTTCTAATGGTCTACAAAGGTCTAAAAGCTCAAGTGGTTGAAATCAAAGTAGCTTTACAATGGGAGACTTTTTAGATAGCAACAACTTCTCTAGTAGACCGTACTGTACTGGTTGCTGGTGATAACTGGAAGTGAGCGTGGTAGTGGTGGTGAGGGAGCCATTAAAGCTTGGTTGAAGAGCTCCAGCTACTTAAAAAGAAAATCTCCGCTAATATTTCCCAAACTTCTTTTTGCAAAGGGTGTGCGTACTAAGTGAAAATACCAAATATGCCACCGTTTCTGCTCACGTGACTGCACAGAGAATAACCCACACAAAAGGGATGGGGAGCCTTTTAGACAAAGAACTGAAAAGTTAGGATGTGCCCAGTCCTTGCAAAGCAGAGCAGTTTATAAACAATTAATCCTTTCTAGAGAGGGGAAGTGCTGGGGGTTAAGCTTAATTGCAAACCTCTGATCACATCCCTCTCTTTCTGCAATCGCAAACTCTCTCCACATGCACTATGCACCCAGCCCCTACATTCAGAGCTCAGCTATATTTAGGGGTTTTATTACAGATTCCTGCAAAAACCTAATGAGTAATAAACTTGTAGACGTCAGCAATGACCATGACAAGGGTATTCTGACTAAGTTTCCCTGAATCACCCAGTTATTTATCAGTTAACTAGAATAAATATTGACTGTTCTTTGCACTGTCCTCTACACATACAGACCCACCAGAGGGCTCAAAAAGGCTAAAAAAAAAAAAAAAAAAAAATCATAATAAAATCAAAGTTGCTAGATAAATATGAAAAATAGCTGGTTATTTACCCAGGGATTTTCTTGCTGTTTCAGATTTCCAGTTTATCAGATATTGGCATTTAGAGAATAATCTTAAAGAAAGAAGACCTTATATTACTATAAGAACCTGAGTAGCTGAAGTTTTTGTTGATTGGTTTGTTTGTAAAGAAACTGTCCAGAAGAAAAAAAAGACCAAGAGACCACTTTTTCAGCTGTGGCAAAGCTTTCTTTCCAGGAACAGATAAACACACATACTCTGATTCACAAGATTTTGAGAAGGTCAGTGACAATTAAACCTGAAGCAATTTCCAAGATCTTTAGCTATAAGATTTCTGCTCCTCTTTCTCCTCTGTGGCATAAACTTTCAACAGCAATTACTGTCTGACTGGTTTAATTTTTGGCACCCAACTTGTGGCATCTGTTTTTTCTATTTTCAAAGGTGCCTGTTTGCAAAAACATCAGTCACAGTCAGAGGAATGCAAAAGAGCACCTGAAAGCAACAGCCCTCAGCATCTCCATCTCAGCACTCAGCCAATAAGGCAGTCAAAACCACAGAGCATTTGACAAAATGATACTTTTGTTTAGTTGCCTCTATCTTGCCCAGAACAAGCAAAAAAGCAGAGAAGACAATGCAGAAACCAGTCTTCTCTCAAAGTCACTCATGCAGACCAAACACAAGTGCAGGCCTGGCTGCATGTGACCTCATGTATAACTTCTTCCATTACTGTAATTACTGTAATAACAAAACATATAAACATATAGTCTTTAAAAAAAGCACATAACAATCTTTGAATTCTCCCCCCAGACCCCTAATTAGCAAGCAAAGTCTCCAGAGAGCCAGAACAGAAAAAATTTACAATGACCTTGGAGCTGTTTGGGTCAAAACTTTAACCTCTCTTTCCCTGGGCACCAGCATAAAGTTGGCTCTACTATTCCTCCAACCCTGGGCAACTTGAGCAAACCAACTCCTACCCAGCTGCAAGCTACAGTTCATGGAAGGGAAGGCCAGAAATGAAAGAGGAAAAGGAGGTCATGAGGACCAAACAGGGAAGGCAACTGGGGTTACCATGATGAGATACAATAGCCAGGAGATACAGGGAAACACCAACAGAGAAGAAGCTTCTTGAATTCTACCACTCACAGAGTCCTTGGTGCTTAAAAGTAACACTGAGAAGGGAAGATAAAACCGAAGAAGTAACACTTTCAGGAGAAACTGGATAGAGTTAAGGTCTATGTTATGCAGTATGATAAGAAACGCTTCTAACCCAAAAAAGTCTATGACGTATGTATCAACTTCTGCTGCTGGTTTACAGGTAAAAAACTCAAACCACACTATCAACAAATTCCTCCAACCGTATAAGAAAGAAGTGTAGCAGCAGAAATACCAGTTCAAGGCAGTAAAAAGGAAATGTCTTTTAATTTTTATAAAAAGAAAAACCTAAACACCCTATTTCTACCTATTTCTACCCTATTTAGATGGCTGTCAGACTACCACTTTCTGTCTCTGTTAATTCCCCTACTAACTGCATCTGGTGAGCCTTAGCTAAGGGTAGCCCTCTAGGAAGAGAAGGCACTATTTACTTCATGTTTCTCTTTCTTCATGAACAAGGAAATGGAAATTTTGTAGGCAAATGAATACAACTCCTTAAATGAAAACTATGCATTTAATTCCAAGATACTGAACATGTTAATTTAATTGTTTTTAATAAAACATGGGCTTGAAAAAAGTATTTTTAATAAAGATCAGACACCAAAAGATTCCTTTAATGTTTTCAAAACCAGTTTTAATCTCACACTTAATAAGATGCATTTCACTTTTCCAGAATTCCAGCCCTCTTTCACATAGACTGACTTAAAACAGAAGAAAAGAGATTCCTCTGGCTTCAAAGTCACTCCAGCTGCATGGCCCAGCTGAAGGGAGAAAGAAGGTTTTATTCCCTGTTGACTCCTTCAGGGGCAGGAAGGGGCCAGTGTTGTCCTTGACAGTTTGATTCTTAGGCCAGTGCGAGGGGAGAGGAGAAGAGACACAAAGGTAAGAGCTGTCAGAAGCTTGGATGCCTGGGTGGGTATTCTCCCTCAGTTACCCTTGAAAGTCTCTTGAATGCTGAGATGTACATCTGACATTGGACACTCTCCTGCTGCTGGCTCTGGTGATGGGCTCCATCAGATCCTGTGGCATTAGGTAGGAGGCCATCCATTCACTTCAGTAGCACTTTAGTACCAGATCCCCAAGTAAGTAGGTGGAATTTTAATTAAAGAAGGAGAAAAAAAATGTTAATCTCATTAATAACCATGAAGGGGAAACCCCACTAAGATGAAAGCCTTGTTTTGTAGGAGCACGAGAAGAATTTCCCTACGACTGGCATGTGCAGTGCATTTTGCTGGTCTGCCTGTAGATACTTATCTTCTGGAACTTCTGGTCAGTTGGGGGTTTATTGTGTGGGAGGGAATAACAACATGCTCTTGTCACTACTATGGTACTCAATGCTTGCAAAGCCAAGGCAAGAATGCATTGAACAGTAAGTAACTTAATGCATTAAAATCACTGAAATCATCAAAAATACGGCATCCTCATGATGGTCTTTGCAGTGTTGCACTTGCAGAAAGATTTCTAGAAAGAAGTATTTTTGTGAGGCAGCAAAGCACATTACACAGGCACATGATAGTAAATACAGTGAGAAAAGAAATGCACCTATGGCAAGTGGTGACAGTTGAGTGAACCAAAGAGCACCAATAACATTTAAAAATACTACTGTCGGGTAATTGCCTAACCATAAGGGTTGCAATTTGTGTTATGCTGGCTGTTTACATATGCAATCAAAGTAGACATAGAACCAATATAAACAACTGATCTCAGGTCCTATACCAAAATGTAAGTCTTTTCTTTTGTTAAGGAAGGGAAGAAAAATCCTCGACATCCAACCTATTTGGTGAAACTTGTAATTGGCTGATGGATGATAAAAAGAGAAGCAGGTTATAGAAAGAAAAGGGAACTTTGTTGAACAAATTTTCAGGGACTATTCAAGCAATTTATGTTCTACATCACAGCTGTGAAAGCTCTTTTTCACCTGGCATGGAAGTTCAAATAGTCCTCTGCCCATAAGTAACTAAATGAAATGAACTATAGATGATAAAGTTTGTAAGCTCTAGCCTCGAAGTTCCCTCTGAAATCAAAGAAAGTAAAGAGTGTTTATCACCTAAGAAACTTTTAAGTGTTCATTTGTGCTCTTACTTTGCAGGTTCATCGCCTGTTGACTTAAACCAAGGACAAGATTAGACTCAACAACTAAATTCCCATCAGTTTGTTAAAGCACAGGACTGTTTTCTACTCTATATTTCATAAATCTTGGATTTTTGGACCACAGCTTGGATGCAATTGCTGTAAGAAGAGATTCCAATGACCATGAAATGAAAATAAAAGATTCGTTTGGAAAGTGAAATGACACCCAGTTCATCAGAAAAGGATCTGTGCTGGCAAATGTCATCCAAGACACACTGTAAATAAAGTGGGTTTATTTGTATTAAGCAAATATTACATAATCTAGACTTTCCATCTGATGAGTTATTGCCACATAAGATTTCCATGAAAATTTTTGTTTTAAATGCTCCGAGCAGATGAACAAAAGTAAACATTTGTCAATGGTCTTACAACTTTATTGGTTATGAAACAAATTCACAGGACAAGTACCCTATTAAAGAGCAGCAGCACATATTTTATCTAACATACCTTGTCAATATTGTGCTGGATGTCTTTCTTTTGCAGTTCAATATAGCAAAAGGCACTAAATTGGTTATATCACAAGGTTTTAGCCTGGGAATAGAACTTGCGTGTATGCAGCTCAGTGGTACTTAAATTAGAAATCTTTATTAATTTTAAGAATTTAATTATGTTCTCTAAACAATGAGCTGAGAATTCATGCTTGGATGATGGCTGTTACTAATATAACTTGACCACAGTGAAAAGAATTCATGAATCTTACATCATTTCATCATTGCATCTGGTTCAGCAAAATTAACCCAAACCTTCCCTAAAGTCTAAAGCCTGCCATTTCCAGGAGACATCTTAAACTTAACAATATTCCTGTGTAATAGACAGGATGAATTATGCCCTAAGTGGGTATGCAGTTTGATATCGTACCAATATATTTTTTCCATCAATGGCAACTACCATCTGCACAGAAACAGACGTTCTGAAGAATAAATGTTATCACCAGATGTATTCCCCTGGGACTCAGCCTCAGGAATTAAGTTTTTTTTCCTCACAATGTGGAAAGCTGTTCAGTGTGCATCATCTCTGGGAGTGTTGTGGACAGCAAATTCTCTCTTTAACTGGAGAAACATACTTAATACATGACCGGGTTTGCATTTGATTGCTAAAATATGTCTCTCATCTTATTCTCCTTGGGTACACATAGAAGGCATCTGTTAGAGTCCTGAGGCATGACTTATGAGCACAGGAGGATTCACTATAGCAACGGGGTTCAGTTAAGAAAAGCCCAGAGCAGCTCTAAGAGTAACACTGGCAATTGTGACTGTAGTGGTTCTATTACTGGTGCTTCAAATAGTTTTGGAGCTATAGAGGAGAAAGAAGAGGTTCAAGGACCCTGTTTCTCACATCCTGTAAATCCAAGCAGGCTTTTTCTGCATGCCTTCACATCCATTCTAGCCTCCAAAACACTTAAGACTAAGAGTTTAATTAACAGATGTCTTATGTGTATCTTTTTAAGATCATTAAAACTGCATTAAAACTGATGAAGTCTCCACCAAGCAATTCATTCAGGTTTTGGGTACAGCAACAAAGTGGGGGACAGGCCACCCTGGGAGTGGTGCTGCCTAGCTCCTTTCTTCCTTCAGGCCCACAGCCCAGAAGACCCCCAGAGGACAGTGCATAAGCTTCTTCCTGGCCACAATCACACTCTGCACTCATCTGCAGCACACATGGGGAGGGCAAAGCTCTTTTTCAGTCCTTTCTGCCCTACCTGTCTCCCATAAAGCCTCTTCAAAACATTTTAAGGAAATACTAATCTAATTAGCGTTGAACCACGGCAACAGCTTTATTTGGGCATTTTAGTATTAAAAAACCCCAAAACATAAAAAATAAATGCTATTTGTCCAGCAGAGTTTTGCAGACTTCTATGGATGACATGAGCACATACACGCATGAAGAGCTTGTGCATGTGTTCACTCATGCAATTGCAAAAGCTTTCCAGGTCAAAATGTCCAACTCCTCATCCTGCAACCCATTTTGAAGAAACAAACCTATTGTACAACATGAATGTAAATCTGGGGTTCAAAGATCACATAACTGTTTCTCCTGCCCATTTGCCTCAACATGGATAACCTACATCCTTCCCTTCCTCTTCAAGTGTAAAGTTTCTGACAAAAAACAGATCCTGTGATTCCTCTCATTCACAATTTTTCAAGTCGCTCATCTAAAGGTTGGCTGGATTACCTACTTTATATTTGAATGTCAACCATAGTCACATTGGTTATCCCAAAGGGTTGCTAAGGAAGTCTCAATTCCCATCCCACCAATCACTGTCCTTCATAATCTCCAGAAGACCTGCTTCAGAATTCCCAGTATGCTACAGGTAATAGGTTTCATACCCTCCCATTAGCCCATTAAGGGCCTACAGAAGGGGCTAATGAAAATAAACTGGCAAACTTCTGAAGCAGCTTTTCTATAAATAAATAATACCCTATAATATCAATAATAACCCATTAATATATTTTAAATAGTAGATAAGGAGGGGAGGAGCTTTTCAGCCTTCCCTTGCACTGACTGTAATATCCTCCCTCAAGCCTTCAGTGTGCTGCTGGAATGGAGCAGGAACTGAGGGCTCCTGGACACAGCCCTAGGAACAAGAGAGCAGTGCAAACCCCATGGGGATAGTTAAATCAACAGCTAATGGTGCTGGCTTGGCGGTCAGGAGTGCGAGCTGCAGGTTCCAATGGGAATTAAATGGGCAGAGTGCATGTGGGGCAGTCATATTAAATGCCATTTCTGCTTGCACCTATTGACTGCAGATGCACAAGTTCACAAAGGGCCGTGAGATGGCTCAGGAGCTGCGTGCTTGGAGTGCACAATATGCATTATCAACACAGTCTGCTTCAAAAACATATGCTTGCTTTTATGGAGGATATGACTTCATGTTTTCTGTTCCAAACCTAGCCAGGGCACACAGGAACAATCCACTAAGTTCTGCCAGTGAACACACACCAGGCCAGTCAGCATCACTGGGATGGGGCTAAACCTAGCACACATCAGTGCACAAGCAGGCTGCCAGCTGGCAGCACAGCTGGCCGTCAATAAAGAGCCTGCAGCAGCCTTGTACCAGCACTCCCCTTTGCTGGGAGCATGTCTGTGCCCACTGTAAGACCTCCACCAGCCTGAGGTTGGCTGCAGCAGTCGTGCTTTGGTGCCAGGACATGGTAAACCAAGAGAAAAACTCTTGGTGAAACTTTGCAGTTGATTATCTTGACCCTAATAATATTCAACAAAAACTGCAGAGGAACAAACTTAAAAAAGATAATTCTGTGCACAGTTTTTTTTTAGTACACAACTAATTCTTTGGCTTGAGTAATGCCACAGAGAAATTACGACTTGTATTAGAAACACTGCAAAACAAATGCTACAATCCCATGCCTTTTTGTTTTTTTTAAGAGAGCTCAGAAATGCAATGTAAACTTTCCAGACAACTCAGTGGCTCTACAGAAAGGGAAAGAACTAGAAGACTTTAAATATTTGACTTGCTAAAAGTCCTTTCACAGGATAAAGCAAATACAGCAATAAACTTCAGCATTTCAGAAGAGGAGTTCAAACTGTAGCTCTGCAAAGACTCTGATTTAGCATAAAGGAGTTGACTGGATCTTTTCTTTCACATCTCACATAAGGAATGTTTCTTTCAAGTGCCAAATGATGTAGTAATAACAGGGGTAACTCATGCTATAATGTACTTACTTGACTTTACTGTAAATGTCTCATGCTCATAGGTGTCCCACTTTACTATAGTTTGCTCTATAATATAGCATTACCTTAACAAAATAACACCCTCAGACTTTATTTTTAAAGTTAAAAAGACCTGGCAATTCACTTAGAAATCGCACCGAAATTTTCTGCATGTTTTGTGACTAGCCATACATGTGTTTTAACAGTTCCCAAGTTCCCTTGTTTTAGGCCTGAAAAGAAGGGAATTTGGGAAGGGAATAGCCTTTTCTGAGAGCTGCCCGCTGGCAGGTGAGCAGGTAAGCCACATCTGCCGGCCAAGGCCCAAATTCTCAGTGTGCTAAGATTTCAAAAGGATGACTATAAAATGATCAAAATCAGATTATTGACATCAGATTTTAAGTCTCACTCCTGAAAAAGAAACTTAGAGAATCACAGAATATTCTGAGTTGGAAGGGACCCACAAGGATCAGTGAGTCCACCTCTTAAGTGAATGGCCCATACAGGGATCGAACCTGCAACCTTGGCATTATGAGCACCATGCTCTAATGAACTGAGGATCTTCTCACTACTGTATATGATAATGCATGCAATATCCTTGGAAAAAAGAAGGGCTGGGGGCCAACCAGCTTGAAATTACTTCTGGTCTTTGCTGTCTCACATCCATGCATCCTGCCAGTTCAATAAGCAGAGTCAGAAAAGAAGTTGGCAAAATAATTGAATGTTTGCTTTTCCTCAGTGCAGTGTCGCTGCATATATTACTGTATGGCACAGTTCACAGCAGCTATTTTCCCAATGTACTATTCCCTCTGAGCATCAGAAACATTTGAATGACAATTTCTAAGCAAACACACCAACTGAAACACCCTTTAGGTTTATCATCCACTGCCTAATCTAAATTTATCACAATATTTCCAGTATGCTTCAAAGCAGAGGCAAGGAAGGAATAGATAAGGGGTTTTGCAATGATTAATAAAAAAATGCTCTTATCTGATTCTCTTGTTCATGAAATATACAAAAGTACAATAAGCATTTAATATCTATAACTTCTGGGCAGCCCTAGCAGTGAAGACTTCTTTTTCAGTAAGTGTTGTACAAAATGATCAGTGCTTCTGGATTAAAGCAGGCATGTAATGCTTCGGGGGTCTCAAGTAGGTGAGTCCCCCAAGCACTAACGAGAAGATAAACAGGAGGCTTTATTGCTGTAGGTTGCC
>JAWWES010000081.1:52411369-52448783 GCA_035583135.1 Lophotriccus pileatus
CGTTGTTATTGTTGACCGTAGGGGAAAAAAAAAGTTTCCAGACGAAAATATGTGTGAGTGTAACGGAAATGACATTCAGGGAACAGCTTCCCTCCCCCATTTGGCTGTCAAATTGAGCTCAGTCTAGAAGCAGCCTGGCAAACTGCATGGGGGGTGGAGGGGTAATGAGGGGAAGGGCTCTAGTGGGCAGGGGAAGCAGTGAAAGCCTAAATAAACTTCGACTATTAGATAACTGGGCTATTATTGCTGTGTAACACTTCCTGAATGGCCTAGAAAAAACACAGAGACAGTTCTTGTTCCTGCCTGAAGGAAACGAAACACAAGGATGAGTGCTCAGTACATCAACTGAAAACTCTGGTTGTTTCCTTCCTTCCTTCCTTCTTTCTCTCTCTTTTTCGTTACTTCCTTCTTTGATATTGTTTCCTTTTCTTCTATTCTTCTTAAAAACCGCTCTGTATACTTAGCCAAAACCAGGAAGACCCTCTTTCCATGCAAAAATACCCTCCTTTAATTTTCTATTGCAGGATGAAAGCCCCACATATTTCACACAGGCGCTGGGCTCAGGCTGCCAGCCACTGGGGCTGCAAGGCAAGGCGTCCCACTGCCCTGCCCGCAGTACCCTGGCAGCGAACAGCTGCAGCTCCCCAACAGCATCTCTGCACAGATATTTCATTCTTTCAGAATGTCAAAAAGTTTTTTTCTCACTTAAGTCACCTCAGTCAAGGATATTCCCTGTTGTTAACCTTGCTTGCATATACGATACTGCTGATGTGCTAAAGCTGTTAGGACTCATTAGGAGAGCATCTACACAAGTCATGTGTAATTTTCAGTTTCTTCAGGCTCAAACTAGATGCTCCAGACTGTCACAAAATCAGTAACTTGTGCTGTTTATATTCACTGTTCTCTCTGAAGGTGAAAGCTATGAGAAGTAGACTGGCTTAATACCACATTTGGAAGATGGTGTGTTCTAGATCTGGAGTTTCAAAACTTCTTTCCTCTCCACCTCCTTCTGGTCCATCAAGCACTCCCCACCTGCCCTAAGAACGTGCTCTGGCTGCTAAGCTTGCTCTATCTACAAAAATGTTACCATAGAATGCAGCAACTAAGACCACCTCACTGTGCTGTCTCTCAGGAGATGATATGCAGTTCCCCTAACATGCTCACCAACTTTTGTACTAAACGGGAACTTTCCATCCAGCATGGTCTGCTAATGTCTTCAGACAACACCTGTCCTTTGCACTTATTTCCACATTCCTTATGTTCATTCTTCTGTCTAAACCACTCACCTATGTAGTAGTTTTCACTTCTTCCTCAGCTCCCCACTGCTCTATACTTTCTTTACAGATATTTCCCATTCCTTCCTCACTAATTCACTTTAAAGTTTTCTTCTTGCAACATTCAACAAAAAATCCCACCAAGGGCAACCTAGAGAGGGTGGAGGAAGGCTGAACCTGCACAGGACCCCTCACACCCTAGAACTTGCTCCTCTGTTTAGAGCAGCACCAGGCTGGCTGCCAGGACGACTGGCACCAACCACTGAACAGGAATGTCAAACAGAAAAGTACTGGTCTGTAACTGGAGATAAGAGACTTCTGTATGGACAGAGACCTCCAACATATGTGCACTCAGAACTGAACAGAAAGTATGTCATTGACATAGACAAACACAATACAGGAAAAAAAAAATAGCCCAAACAAAAAGGCCAAATCCTTAAATGCTGCCCAAGTTTTGGGCTAGGGTTGGTTTGGGTTAGGGTAAACATACTAGTGACCTTAATATGGTGCTCACTTGAGCAGGGAATCTATTTAAAAAACAGAACCATAGATGAGGAGAAAGAAGCTCCAGACCCAGAAGACAACAATGCAGGCAACTGAGAAGAACAGAGACAAGTAAGGAGAGGAGGAACAGGTTTCTGAAGTGTAAAATTGAGCTCGTGACAAACAGAAGGAAAAAAAATGCTTAAATGGATCTCTGGTGCAAATCATTGCAATATAATTTTTCCTAACTCCTTTTTGATATTCTCCCAAACTGGTCCTCCTAATACCTGCCCCTGGGAAAGGAAAAAGTAACCACCAAAAGAGTAAGAAAAAAACAGAAGAAAAAAAAGGCAAGCAAGAAAAAGAGGTAAAACTGAGTGAAAGTAAATTCTGCATTTGTATTTTATTACGCCTCCAACATAAAACATTCACCCGCCGTGAGCTCATCCAAAACCTTAAGCAGTAGAAAAGTAATTCTGCAGGACTGGAAAAAGTGATGTTTTAAGTGACTTAAAGAAAAGTCTAAGCTTGTTTCCTCTGGTTTCAGCATCAAACATCGAAGAGTCAATTCAGGAGCTCTTATAATCACAAATAGGAGTTTTTTTTCTGGTTAGTGGCTGTTTAATTTTTTTATTCCCAGAAGGGCTGTAATTAAACAAACAACAGAGATCACATACAAAAAGTCAGACATATTTCAAGAACAAAGAGAAAGCCATTCCAAAAGCCCTTAAAATGAGCATCCAAACTAGAGGCAAGGACAGCATCGAATATGACTCAAAGCCTGATACAATCCTCCATGCCCTAGTGACTGACCTTCATGGGCTGTTCCAGGGGAAAATAAACCTTTCCAGAGAAAACAAAGCTGGAGGAAAGAAGGGAAGCGCTGGCTTGATGATGAGAAGCCCTGTGACTGCAACCCATAGGTTTGAATCAAGCTTTAGTGTGGGCTGCAGTTTGGAAAGACCTTATAGATATCTATGATGACGCAGTTGGCTTATACATTGCAGACCTGTGGGCAGGGGTAAAACAGAAGAGCCAGAAGTACTTGTGTGAGCTGTAGGACACCAATTAGCTTCTAGTGCTTGGCTAGCAGATGTTGTGGTATTAAACTGTTACAGCAGTTGTTACATGGCTCCTCTTGTTCTGAGTGCCAGACCCTGCAAATACATTCATGGGGTTCCAGGAGGGTGAGAGACCCATCCCTGTGAAGGTGAATAGCCTCCAGCCAATAAAGCATGTTGGCTTTGGTCTTTGTCCAGTGATGAGTTTTCCCCCTAAGAGCTGGCAGGTAAAGTCTTCTAAGAACCAAGATTTTTCTACCAACTCCTGTGTGCACCTGATGCTGGCAAAGCCTCACCTATGGACTTCTGCAGCACACTGAAAAGCAATAACCTTTGCTTCTATTGGACTCTTCAGGGGAACTCAGAGCTCATCAGGGCTGCTCTGAGAAAGAGACTTCCCTAAAAATGACCGGTCTAGACCAGTAAACACACTAGAAATCAGTTGTCACTGTCCTGATTGAGAAGTTGCAATTAAACATCAAATCTGTGTTTGTGCTTTTACTTTTGCCTGTGCCATTACCAAGTTCACGTATTCTGTGAAGAAGGATGGGTTGGAAATTACCCATAAAGATGAAATCATTTGCCATGACCAAGCACAAGTGCAAAGGTTGGTGTCTGTTATCACATGGCAAATGATTATCAGAAAGGGTTACCTTGATGGCGGCAGTCCATTTGTTCAAGCCTGGAAGGAATGTTCCCAGCACTACTGCAGTAAGTGTTTTGAATTGAGAGTGTCACCACAAAGAGAAGACATAAGCTAATTTGGAAAAAATAACCTCAGCAAGAGACATTCTTTGCAGCAAAACTCATACCTTCTTGATGCAAGCATTTCAATGTAAGACAAATAGAAGAAGATGGAGACTTTCCATGTTCTATTTTTATTACACCTCCACAAGTAAGAGGTGCTCACTCCAATCTTACGGGAGCATCTCATCGGTAAGGTGGGAGGGTTTTGTGCAGCTTTGCATTCATATTACATAGAATGAAATTTCTTTTAAGTGCACAAAGAGGAATGCTCTTGAGAATACACTGTTAAAATTAAGCAACTTTAAAAGGGAGGGAAGTACAAAAACAGTTTTTAACTGGCTAACCATAAAATTTTTCTGGTTGAATGCATTTACCTCTACTCTCATTTAAATGAAAAGAGTGTACTCCATTGACTCCTATTAGTCTGCGAAACTAAGGAACTTGACTAAAAATGAATGAAACAAAGAAAATAACTTCAGGTTTACTCTAGTTTCTTGTTTAAAGCTATCCAATTTGCACATTTGCTTTTCTTGTCCTCAGCCCCCTGAAGCAGCCACAAGGTATCCAATTTCACAGGGATCATTTGTTGCTTTACCTGGATTATTCTACCAAATGAAGCTGAATCCCAATCCCAGTTTTTCACCAAGTGATACTATTACCAAAATGATGAAAAGGGAAATACAAGAAACAGGACAGAAATGTAAAATGTGACATGACTTTCCGAATATGAAACCACAAGGGGAAGGGCTGCAGAAGGTCACCATAGTCCTTTCTTTCATTCCCTCTGCTGGGGCTTCCTGTGAGCACAGAGTAATGCCTGTAAGTTGTTGGGAGTACAAGTCTGAACTGTTTCTGCTTCTTAGCATCAAACTCATGAGAGCTGCTAAGAAAAGCCTAAATATTTGTGCCTTGCACTTCTAGGAAACAACATTTTAAAAAAATCCAAACAAGCAAGACCCAAATAAAAGAACAAAAAAAGCAGACACAGTCAGTTATTGATAAATAAAGTACACTAATATATCTGAAAGTTTCAGTGAGAGATATAAGTTGCCCAGAATCCTTTGGGACACAGTTCATACCTTGTAAAGCTGAATAAAACACATTTCCCAGATTACTGAGGACAAACAATAAGGATGTCTAATGAAATAGCAAGAATACAAGGTAGGAGCAATTTGCAAGGCTGCCTTTCTTGTGATGTTTGCCTGTGTCAAAAAACCCTCTCCACTTCTACCACTGCCAACAGCATGGGAAACCTCATCCTGTCTCTTCTCCAGGACAACAAGGCAGTTTCTGGGGCACAGTGGGCTCTCAACACCAGCAAAAATTTTGGTACAAAACTCCTCTCCCCGGTCTTTCTAAAGAGAAGACTTCTTTCAGAAACCACACTGAATATAACAGTTTGTCAGCTATAACAACATAATACCAACAACCTTGGCAAACAACTTCTTGTTCATTCTCATGGCAGTGTGGCACTTTGAATGCCTGCTGTCTTGGAAGCCTGATCTGTTCTCCATCAGACAACAGTTCTTGTGTTTTTCTATTGTTTTCTCACCACTAGCCCAGGAGGACTCTTGTTGGGTTAAGAATATGGGGTTTATTTACTTCATCACTCTAAATGCTCTCCCACTGAAGCCACCTGGTGTCAACCAGAATGTTACACAAGACATTTGAAGCCTAAAACACTGAAAAGCCATAGCTCCACCCAGCATTTCTAATTCCGTAACAGAAGTATATTGCACAAAATAAAAGCAAGATTTTGTTCTTTATTTAGTCTGCCAGAGCATTGTTACCTCCAGCCCTTCAAGGACACTGTCCTCTCTGCTTCGCTCTCCAAGCCTGTTCCTACCTCTAGCCCAACTCAAAGCATTGCTCTTTTTTCATGCCCGACACTTTAAACTCAAACACCACTTTCATCCTGTGCCAGAGGGAACTCTTACTATTGTCACAGCTAAGAAACACCTCCTTCTAAGCAAACTCAGGAAAAAAAGTAGCTAAAATGCTACAGTTAATGATCTAGATGAGGAAACTTTACTTCTGTGCTCCAGTCTGAGCCCCATCACGTAACTCCTACATGGTGCTGGGTAAGCAAATTCTCTCACTCTATCTCTGCAGAGCCAGGCATAGAAGAGTTGAATCAAAATTGGATCTCCTAATATTTGCAAAGTGCTCATTGATCATAGCTGCAAAGTGTTATTACTACTTCATTATAGAGATGATGACCTTTGTCTCAGTGTCATAGCTCTTCTCCTCCATGGATGAGGGTTTGTGAAATAACCAGATGACCTAAAAACCTCATCAACGTCCAATGAGACCTGCTGTAGCACAGGGAGGGGACTGTGGGACAGAAGTCTCATTTCATCTTGTTAAACAGGCTCAGCAACAAAAAGTTAACAAATTACTAGAGAACCGTGCAAACCTCTGTCAGCGCAGTGGCAGCACATGACTGCAACAGAGCACACAGACTGCAAGCCATGTGAAAGGCTGATGAGATCACGAAGCAAAAAAAAGAAACTACAGGCTAGTAAATTAAAAAGAGCTTGTGCAAGCAAGTCTGCCTCATTCCCTCTGGTTTTTGTAGTAGGAAAGGTGCCATTATGAAGTGGTTGGAGCAAGTTAAACACCTTTCAAGTGTGTTCTAACAATTTGTGGTATTATGAAAAAAAAGATCTTTGGCATTTGTTTAAAAAGAAAAGTTGTCTTATTTAACTACAACTCCTGTTTTAAAGTATTAATAGCTGCCTATGCTACTCGTTCCTACATGCTTAAATGCTTTTCAAATTGCATTTGGTAAAGCTTAGTCCATCTGTTTTCCCACACTCCATCAACACGTGCAACAAAGTGAGCAGAGGCTACCTACAGTAGGGTTGTGTTTTGTTCAGAACTTTCTGCTTGCATACCAGAAATTCAATGCTAATTCAACATGCTTTGGGCACATTCAAGCTACAAAAGGAGGGGGCTCAGGAAGGGGAACGGAGGAAGGTTTTCACTCATCACCATACATGCACTTCCAGATGAAAAAGTGCCCAGGAAGGATTTGTGCATCATGCAAGTCTGGTTGCATACTAGTGCCTCCCGACTCCAGGACAAACCTGTTGCAACACGACAATGTTATGCACCAGAAACTGGACAAGCAGCTGCTAATTTGATGTACTAACTTCAAAACCCATAAATTTTCTTTTCAAACCCATCCAACAGGACAAAGAGAAGTCTGTTTGAGATTCACCACAAGTCCCAGGCTGATGGCTAATTTGTATGAAAATAGGTATGGTGGTTCCTGTAAATAGCTCTGCTCAGATAGTCTGTAGGTAAGTGGTCTGGGGAAGATTTGAAAAGAGACCACACCCTAATATCAGCCTGCATCAAGCCTAAAAAGAGACAAATGCTTCGATGTGTAGCCCTAGAAGAGATGGTGAGTTCAGGGGTCTTCATAAAGAAAAACAAGGGACTGCTGTGAAGGAGCAGAGGCAGAAAATGAGTATGGGCTAAGGTTGTCTGTGGCTTTCCAGGTCAATTCTTCACCAGCCATACATCCTGGTCCTCTGCTGCTGTTGCTCCATCCCTGCCTGTCCCTGCCACACCATCTGCCTGTCTGCCACCCCCTGCATTGTACCAGCACAACTGTTTCAGCAGCCGCATTCTGTGAACCAGATTAACAGGTCTGGTTCCAAAAGGAAAAAAAAAAAAAAAAACAACAACCCAAACCATTTCAATTGCCAAGCTATTTTTAAATTCTCCAGTGTTGCACAACATGGCAGGTACAAGTGAGGGGGCGGCACTTATCAAAACCTGCCCTCATGTGAAGCCCAGATAATAAGTCCTTTTTACATATAAAGTTCTTGTGTGGTAACACACAGAATTCTAAGGCAGTGATGGTTTGTGCTTCAGGACTTAAAGTTGTTGTTTTAAAATACAGATCCCTACTTGATTCATACCTCCCCCATCATATATTCCATGCAACTATAAAGCTTTCCAGTAGCTTATGCCAATGCAAAACCTGGAATACGAAAAAGCAGTTCCCATTCAGCTTTTACTCTTCCTGGGAAAGTCTTCATGGAAGCATTAAAAATATTCTTTGGCTACAGATTTCAATATTTTGTTCAAAGAATGATATTCCAGTCCTACTGTACTGTAAAATGTGGTAAGGCTAAAATTTGAGCCCAGACTGCCTTAGCGTGCTCACTATGTTTGAAGCAAAATTGGTTTCCAAAACCCATGTCACATTGAGTGAAGTATGGAGCCACACTGATGAGTTTTGTTTTCCTCAGCCTCTCTCATCTGAAGCTCTTCCAGTGGCAGCAGGTACTCACAGCTCTGTAAAATCTGATTCCCCAAAAGAAAAATCTCGGTATCTCATGCCATTTCCCCACCATGCAGAGTGGCTGAACTTAAGGGCCAGCAAAGCTCTACATCCACTGTGTTTACACTTAGTGGCACAGAAACTCCAAGTCAATTAAAGAAGTATATATGGTGTCACTGTGATTTTTTTTCTCCACCCATTGTTAGTTTATATGCATACAAAGCGGAAGGAGGGAACTCTGCAAACACAAGAGATAGTTATGAGTTCTTCCTTCAGCTGCTCTGCTGCTGCTTGCAGTCAATTGTAGGGATGGAGCAAAGTGAAAACACATTACATTATGACTCAAAGTTTTTCTCTAAACAGCCTGGAAGTGGATAACGCCAGGAAGACCATAAATATAAGTGGCAACAGAAGACTTTGAGGTAGCAGAATTATTTGGTGCTGCTAAATGAGCCAATTTGCAGGAAAATTCAGAGAGATGGGCATTGATCCAACTGTCAGAGCTCCAGTAACTAAAACATCTCACCTCTGTGTGCTTGTTCACTTTTGCTTATGAATAGTGCAGAATTTAATAGCAATCTGGACCTTCCAGCTTGCTTTTGACGTCTATGTAGCAGGCACCGGATGCTTGGAGAGGCTCATAGCACCTTCAGCTCCAAATACCCCTTAACCTTGGTTCTGTTAAGATGATAGCAGAGAACAGCTAGACTTTCATTCATTGCTTTCATAATGTCAGCCGGGTTGTAATTTGCTGGGAACGGGATAAGACTATCAAAGAAACACTGGGGGATTTTGTTCACTGCTATTTTTCTTCCTAAGCCTAGTGTTTGCTTGAAAATGTATCACTTTATCTAGGACAGATTTTCACTCACAAGCAATTTGGCAAGTGACTTCAAACTTCTGGGACCGTATTGATTCCAGAACTGCAATTGCAGTTGTCAGCAACATGGGTCCTGCAATCTGTTAAACACATTCCTTTAAGGTGGTTAGTATCCTCCCTTCTCCTTTCCTGTGGGAAAGACAGCCACGATGGGCTCTCACTCACCATCCTCTGAAAGGCTTCTCTGGGATAGTTTATTATACTAAACCCCTCTGGTCTTTGCCCTTCCTCCCTGTGAGCTGGCCTTGCAGCGGAGCCAGACAGGCTGGCTGATGCCTGCTGACTGATAAGTACCACATAATGGATCAAGCCAGCCATAGGGGCTGGAAACTCAGTGCTTGCCATCCCTGCCACCCCCAGGACAGGGACAGCAAAGCCCCAGGGGCAGCCAGGGCACCAGAGGCAGATAGCAACCTCAGCTCAATTTGGACAAAAGTATAAATCATTCCCTCAGTGTATCTAAACTCAGGGTAAGAAGATTTTTTGGGAAGGTTAGCCTTTTTTTTTTTTCTTTCTTTTTTAACGTATCTAATAAGACTACAGCAAATCAGCAGCAAAATGCTTGATCCCCCACATATGGCCAAAGAGTCAGAAGCTTGGTAGTTCAGTTGCTGTTCCTTGCTGCTGCTTCGCTTAGTTTTGATTGTGGCAACTCTGGGCTAGCTCTCCTTAAGAAAAGGCAATGAGTTGTAATACGGCATAGAACAGACCCGTTCTTAGGACCCCTCTTCTTCCACGAGTCTTTCCATTGCAAATTAAATCCTTTTTCAGACACAACAGCAAGGTGAAACAAGGTATAAGAAAGCACTTGGGCTTCTCTGTCAGCCCTTCAGTTCACAGAGCCTGGCAGAGGGCCACTGAGAAGCAACGGTGCTGCGCTGATTTGCTGAGGCTCTGCCAATAACCCTTTTAAGGATTTGGAAAGAGCCCCTGTGAACTAACAGGCTGAGAGATTTTGATTCCGAGTGAAGGGGAAGGGCGATTCTGCCTGACCTTCGCACGGCTCCTCTGAAGGAGGGGGAAGGAAGGCAGGAACAGTCAAGCAGAAATGATACGAAATAAAAGCAGGTGTTGGCATACACAAGGTACTGCCTAGAAAACAGAAAGCTGCTGCAGCCTAAACCAACATTCCTTCATACCAGAGACATGAATAATATCAAATAATACATGCAAGAAAACACACACCATTCTCATCCACCCTCTGTTTCCTTCTCCGTTGCCCTTCTCAGCTATGACCAAGATCAAAGGCAAGTCTATTCCAGTGTTTAGCAGAGGCATTTGTTTTAAATAAAAATGCAACAAACTTGCCAAAAATAACACTAAAAGTATTTGCACCAGAACAATCCCACCAAGGGTGCAACGTGGACAAGTAGCACTAGGGCTAAACTCATGACAGTCAAAGCCTAAGAGGGATTACTTGGCTTTGTTGTAAGAAACTCCTCTCTAAGCACTTTCTCTTTTAATACTGCTGAAATTGTTGCTAGCAACGAAGCAAAGCCAAAACAGAAGAAAATTTGTATCTAACATGCTTTCAGCAAGAGCAGGCCGCTGGCAGGCTGCAGGGCCAGGCAGACCTACAGGATTTACACCAAGCTCTGCCAAAAACACAATATATGTAGTCAGCTCTTCTGAAAACTCTGCAGTTTGCCTTTAATTAATTTTACTGTCATATCATCTGGTTATATTAGTGCTCTTTACACGATGGATATCACAATCATCATGAAATTACCAAGGGCAAATTGCTGGTTTTAAGACCAGCCACTTGAACTGCAGCTTTTTTTACCAAACTAACTCAATTAGAAATGAGCCTTCTCCATAGGTATCACACACTTAGTATCAAAGGCTGCTGGCTGTGTTTCTAAAAAGGTATATTAATGCATAAATGGTCCTGTGTCTCCTCAGAAAGCAGAAGACATTGGATGAATGCTGAGTGCTGTTGAAGAGTACTCAAAATTGAGAGAACAGGACATACTTCATGTTTTCATGAAAACACTGGTGTACAGACAAGACTGATGCATATATGACGGATATTATATAAATTACATTGTATTAGTCATCATGTTCTTCTAGATACTAAAATCCCTTTCTCTAATGAACTGCAACCATAAGCTACTCCAATTCTCTAAGTAGGTCACAGGATACTGGGACACTGAAATCCCTCTATTCACAGGCAGCAGCTACACCAAAGAAAGTGCAAAAAACCCCTGATTTCATCCGATTGACCTTGTTTAGTTGGTATGCTCAGCTTGATACTCTTTGTATATGCAGATAAAGAGGCAGCACAGGCTATATGTCTATGTTTGTATATATGAGGGGCACAGGGGAGCAAGAAGCAGAGAGAAAGCAGTCCTGCTGAGCTCCCAGGGGAGCAAAAACACTTGGCTACCACTAGAAAACCTTCCCCTAGAAAACCTTTCCCTATTTCCAGCCATATACCCTACCACCTCATTGTTGGAGTCTGCAAGGGATCCAACAGCTTTCAGTTCTTGCTTATTTTGGGAGTAGTTACTGGGATTTAATATCCCATCAGTTACCCGTGACATGGCAGGATTTCCGACTTTAGCTGTAGTTCTGTAATGGTTTTCCCTAGCAGGTAACAAAAATGCACTGGGCTATTCTCTAGGCTCTTTTGAAAGTCCCAAATGAAAAACAATCTCATTCTTATTATTTTTATTTTAAATACAAATTAATTACTCTGACCACAGTACCAGAGACCTGATTTTTAACACAGCCCTATGTACAAACAACTGTACAGGCATGGGGTACATATAGAAAACTATAGTATATGACAATGAATGAGGGGGCAGAGCAAGTATTCCCTAAGCCAGCTTTGTGGATGAGGATAATAATCTTAGAAGCAGTTTCCTAAACACATGTATACAATAAATTATATTGGTATTTCATTCCCTGCCTGTAACTTCTACTCTAATGCCTATATCAACTTCTCATATACTGTACTTGCAAACATTTTAAATAAAGTAATGTAGGTTATTTAGCTAAGGCTCTGTTCCACATAAAAGTCTCTCCCCTGGGTGCCTCTGATACATTTTGGTTAAAGATTAATAGAGTAATATACACTGATAGGCCTTTCTACATTTCTCACTGGAGAGTCCCCCCTCCTGCCAGCATAGGCTACAGAAACGCCTCAATTTAAAAAAAAAAACACAAAAAAACAAAACAGTAGAGATTCATTTAAAGAACTCTTCCTCCTCTTTAACTATTGCAATTCATTAGACTTCCATAATTAAACTAATGGGAAATCTTCCAGTTCCCCAGTGGGTTTTTGTTAGTTAGGAAAAAAAAAAAAAGAAAAAAAAAAAGAGTAAGTTTTCCTGCATGTGCCTTTCAGTTTGCACTGAGAATCCCAGGCTTTTCATGTGAGCAGCTGCAGCAGGGTTACCCAGGGTCAGCTTGGGTAGGAAGCAAAGGTTTCCTCCAGTCAGATAGGGGGAATATGGTTGCCATGGTTGGCAAAAGGAAAAGGAGAAAACAACTTCCATTCAATTCAATGTGCTTTTAAAAAGAAAAGCAACAAAAAAACATTTCAGGAAGGGACTTTGGAAATGGAGATGACAAAAAGAGGAAAACCCAGAAAAATCTAGATGAAGTGCCAAACGTTCAGCAAAAAAAAGTCAGTGGAATCCAAATAAACCACTGAGATGAGCTTTTTATTTTATACCTATGCACACAGTCAGGGTACTTTAATGTCACAAACCTGCTTAACACCTTGCTTGCAATCCTCAGTTTCAGCTGAAGCAGCTTGGACTCACATGGTCCCTCCATCCTTCACTGAGTAACCCATATCCCTAAGACCTCAGCATCTCAGGCATCCCAGGTGTGTGGTTATGCATGACAGCCTGAGCCAGCACATGTGGTCTTTTCAATTGCACTGTATTTACTTTGGAGCAGGTCAGGAGGAACATACCCCTGTCTCTCAAACAAAGGGAAAAAGGGGGAAAACTGTCTTGAGAGGCTCTCCATAGCACTACCTACCTGTGGCCACTTCACATGGGCTCAACTAAGTCCCAAGGTAGTATAGGAAGATGCCCAGGTCAGAAAGGAGATATGTTCTGCAGGCTTTGATGCATCCAAGGCACCACCTCTCTGAGAAATTAAAAGTCAATAACAAAAAAAATCCTCCTTTCTAAAAGCCCCCTCAAACCCTAAAAATGTACTGTGACTCGCAAAGTTCTTGGAGTTTCAATTTCCATCCTGTTTACGAGAAAAGATTATTCTTACTCATAATCAAAAACCAGAGCTGATCAGTTTTAATACTACTAACCCCAAGAGCAGCTCTTTCTCTCCTTCAAAGCTTGCCTCCCCCACTACTGTATATGCTTATTCTCTTTGTCCAACATGTGCCAGTCATTAAAATCACTTTGATACAAGTCTGCATGGACACCTGATGAAAATACCTGCAGAATTATTTTCAATATTGGCAGTAGTCACACCTCCTCCCCATTGCATAGGGGAAAAGAAAAAAAAGATAAAACAGACTTGAAGATACTTTCTTGAAACTTAAAAGAACATATGAGCAAGCTGGGTTTTTTAAAAGAAAAAGAAAGAAAAAAACTTGTGTAGCACTTGAAAGATAACAATAGCTGCGCAAACTGAAATTCAGTTTATTTCTGGAAGAACTGCAAGGAAGGGATGTAGCAGAAGCTACTCCAGCTAGCTACCCCAGGACTACCTGCCTTCAGCAATAAGGAACATTCCTCTGCACTGAGGATGTAGCGAGCAGTGCCAACCACCATCCCAAGGGCAGCCACCATCCATTCTGCAGAGGGCCAAGAGCCAATGGGGGTGTGGCACACGAATGAAACAGTGGTCTAAATGTTAAACCAAACAAGCAAAAATAAATGTGTTTCTTTCCCCACACACATCAGTGTTATTGCAGCCAAATAACTTGGTGCTGTTCTACATCTTCTCGCTGTTCTCCTCCCAAAGCATCATTGTATGTAAGTACATAATGTACATAAGTAGATATTCAAATAATCTCCAAAACCAATATTGATAGGTCATAGATCTTGTTTACCCTGTTTTTATCCTACAAGCTGAACACCTCACTTGGAAACCACATACCTAAAAAAACCCCACCAAAACCACAAACAACTCTTATTATTTGGTCATGACAAGATTAATGACTTGAAACGCAGACATTAGTTCTTGTTTCAGACTACACCGATCCTACAAGAGCAGATCCCTGTTGTGAAATGAAAAAGAGTACAACTCAATATGCTATTCATGAATAATCCAGTGTGGATACAGAGTTATTCAATTAAGAATGAAAAATGCAATTAAGAATGAAAAAGAGTGGGTAACAGTGGTAAACACCCAGGGATATTTTGAATTTAATTGGGATTAGCATGTAATAGTCTTATAGCCTTTTGAAGAGATGCTACACAGCAGCACACTGAGAATGTAGGCATTTGGAAGCCCCAAGCACCTCATTTAATGACCTTTTGAGTTGGCAAAAGCTGCTTTTGAGAGTGGGTTAGTTTGCAGGGAGTTTAACCCAGCACTACTAGTTGAAGCTGAACTGTGCTGGGGGGGGGAGCAGACTCCAGTGCTGAAGTACGTTTTGCAGTTGCAGGGCTGGGGATCTGAAGCATGTGAGGGTATTTCTGAAAGCTCATGACCTAATCACTTCTCACACACTCAGCTCCTCACATGCAGAGATTCTGCAAGTAATACCAGGGAGCACTCGCCTTGAAGGAAAAAAGCAGAATAAAGCAAATTTGGAGGGTTGCCAACAGGATGGTGGGGTGGTACGAAATGCACCTACATGGATTTTACTTGGAGAGCAGGTGTCATCTATATGCTTTCTGTTCATAGTTCTTCTAGGGGATATATAAATAGGGGGGAAATAATCAAGGATTATTTTCAGCTTATGTGTTGGGAAGATTTATAGGAAGAAATCAAACACCCTTGATGTTTTATCCTCTGCTCACAGAAATGTTTTTGGCTTGTATCAGTGTTGTTGTACTACCCAAGGTGTTTTAAAGGCGAGAGTGCAAATATCTGCAGCCTGTTTGCAAGAGAGCATCCACTGGCATCTCAGATAGTTGTGCTGCTCTTGCCTCGAAGGATGCCTCAGGGAAGAGAAAGGGCTGGTTCAGAGTCTGTATCACTGTTATCGGCTTCCAAAGGATAACCAGCAGCTATCAGGTTTGCAGAGGGCTCTCTCACAGGGCTAAGCAGAAGGGAAAAACTGAAGTACTGTGAATTTTATCTTACGAATTTCCACAAGCCTCTTAATTTTGTGGTCACTGAGTCTACAGAAGGATAGTGTGGAAACTTGGGCATACAGGGGAAAAGGAGAAGTAAGGGAAGTCTTTGATATTTTTTCCCTTTCAACCTGCTTCAGATCTCTCCTTCAGATCGCAAGTGTCAGAATGGTTTTATAAAAGCCCAAATTCGTGGTAGAGCTCTCACTGCAAAGGCACTACTGTCCTTATGTAGTCTTTGAAGTTTTTCTTCCAAGCTGTTCCCACCATGTTTCTCCTCAGTTACCAAACCCAGTGGGAGTCAGTTGCACGTGTTGCCTCAAGTATTTCTACAACTGTAAAGCTTTGTTTGAATGTGGTGGTAGTGGGGGAAATGGCTTTATTCTAAATATATTCTCCCTCTTACATCTGGGTGAAGAAACAGGGATGAGGTTATCCTTTCAAGTGCCGGTAACCAGGGCTAGTATATTTGTTATTGCTGCACCTCTGAGAAAAATGAATTAGGGACCGTTGTACTAAGTGTTATTTTTCTCGTGTAAGGACAGTCTCTGCTTTGGTGAGCTTATACAAATCTGCTTCTGCCAACAACTTAGCAAAACATGGAGCACATATTCTGCTGACTTATGTCTGCTGCAGTCCCACCGAAGTCAATGAGGTTGACCTACTTGTAAATGGGGCAGAATTTGATTCCTGTGTTTATTTGTGGATGCGTATGGAAGAGGCTGACCAAGTCTGCATGGAAAAAAGATAACCCAGAACATCAGAGGTAGCTTCTGCTTGGACTAGACTTGAGAAGGTTTGAGGACAGAATGTGGGAACAGATGGACCAATCCTTACAAAAACAGCAACTGGACTTCACAGCTTTGCTTTGTTAACCTGAAAAGTGCTCAGGGAGTGGGAGCTGGAATTCTCCAGTGCTGGGAGAATTCATGTGATCTCACCGTTACTTAGTTACCACTTTACCATTTTTCATTCGTGCATCTCATTTGAATAAAAGGAAACCAGTGACATATACCAATGCCACAGCAGCAGTAAATTGAAAGCAAAAGGCAAAGGAAAAACCCAGAAAAGAGTTTTAGCTATACCATGTAGCTGGCAGGGCAGCACAGCCTGATACATTACTTCATCATTCAGGCATAGCATTCGCAATTGGCCAGATCATCACAAGCAACACAGCAATATAGATCCAAACACGTGCACTGTATAGTAACAGGAGAGCATTAGTATTAGCCAAGCAGCTTCTGGTTGCCACACATTTAACAGGGATAGAAGGAGTGAAGGGACATAGCTCAAAGTAATTAAAAGTTTGGCCTGATGATTTGGATTGAGATACCAACAACACTGTTTATCTCTAAACACCCAGGAATCCCAGGAGCAGCTCCACCAGTTGTTGAGTTGCTACCCTAGGTTCAGCAAGGATTTGTGCATGACAGCCTGCAAACACCACTCCAAGGGATGGGAGAAGACACTCATATGAAGCCTCAGCAGTCTGGAGAATACTTCTGAAGCTTGCATCTCAGCTACAAAAAGGGTTTTTTGCAAACTACAAGTTTTTAAAAGGCTGGAAAGTATAAGCACATAAGAAATAGAAACACCCAGGACCTGGATTTGGAAATGTCTGGGAATAAAGCATTCCTGCAGAAAGCAAGCCAACCTGCTGTCAAACCTCAGGGAAGCTGTGGTTCTTGCTCATTGACTAGCCAGTGTGGTGGGCTGAGAGACAGATAACATCATGTCTGCACCCTCATTTCAGAGGCAAAAATCTGGACAGAAAAAAGTATGCTACCATTAAGTGAGCAAATACAGAAATTATTTCAAAGTTCATAGGGAAAGGAGGAGGAAAAAGTCTGAGGATGGGTAAAGTAAAACATCTTAAAAATGAGCCTTCACACAGGGCTCTCCATCATTTCCACGATGCTCTAAACCAAGCTGGCATGCTGCGGTAAGAAGGCCAGTTTTGACTGGCACAGTAGCTGCTGGCTTTCAGTGGTTTCCAAACTTGACAAGAGCTAGGAGCCAGGAGCCACTACCTCTCACAGACACTCTACCAGCATGCTTAATTTGGGAAAGGAAAATACAGTCTGGCACATTAGCCCCAGACAGCTGCCAAGCCCTGCAATCACCTATGCTGTGCTGAAACTAGCCAAGAAATAGGGGGGAAAAAAGTCTAACACTGGGTTGGACTCCCTCAGAAACAATCCCCATTTCCATCCATCTCCAGTTTCAGTGTGCTTACCTTCTAAGCATTACAGGGAATCAGAGCTTATATTCAGAGCTGATAGGAACACCAAACCATGAGCAATCTGGGAGAAATCAGGAGCCAGGTAACAAAGCACAAAAATGAGTCTACAGAGGTAGACTTGCACATCCTATGGTGTTGAAATAACCAGTTCTGGAGATTGTGCTAGGGCTTGGTTCACCGTTCAGTTTGATACCACCACAAAGTATGACAAAAATCTTGCCTTCAAGGCTGCTCCACAACACACAATCCAGTGCCTAATTCAACTATAATTAAATAAACCTAATTTCAAATGGGGAAATTTCAAACCTATTAAGAAAAAATCTGCAGTTATTACATGGATTAAGAAGCATTTTGGAATTACACATACTGAGTTACTATCAGAAGTTAGGCCTAATCAGAAGAGAAGTCCTACATCTTTGAATAGGTTACTACAATTACTTGGATCTTTTCAGAAATCTCAAAGCAAACAGCTCCAGAAAGGAGTTTTATTTTAAAAAACGTACAATAACAAAAGAAGAAATAGCTGTATTTTATTTACATTTTAAGCTCCAGAAACCATTGATGTCTTATTTCAAAACATTCTCTACAAGCAGGAAGACTGAACCCAGCATTTTGGGTGGGCTTGTTTGGGTTTGTGAGGCTTTTTTTAAAAAATCATTTTGTCATTTAATCACTTGCTTCCAAGATAATGAGCTTTGAAGAAAATGTCAAGTGTCATCAGTTGACATTGCTGAAAATGGAATAAAACGTGCTTTTTTGCAAGTACATACAGGATCTTCTATTTGGCTTTGACCAGTACTAACCACAAAACTATGTTTACCCTCAAAAAACATGCGCCAGAAAACAGACCTAAGTACACAAGCAAATGTCTTTGCTTGCTCTCTTTTGTTGCAACTACTGGTATTAAAAGCTTGAAAGTTTTTTGCATTCACTGAAGGAAGTACAAGAAGGAAGGACTCTGGTAACACACTGTAATGCAGGACAACAGTGTGGTGTGGAGAGCACAGAGTATAATTCAAAGCGAATCTGTATATCCACAGTCTCATGAATTGTTTTTAGCAACATAGATAATTCCTATGCCCCATCCCTGCAAGTGTTCAAGGCCAGGTTGGATGGGGCTTTGTACTAGTGGAAGATGTTCCTACTCTTGGCAAGGGAGTTGGAACTAGATGATCTTTAAGGTCCCTTCCAACCCAAAACATTCTATGATTCCATGAAGGACACAAGCAACAATGGATCACATTTGCTTCCATCACCTCTCAGTGTTCCCACTCAGTCATACCAGACCATGGAGTGGCTGATAGGTGTCTCTCTGTCCACCACACCGACACTAGCCACCCCACTGAGTCAATCAGCTCCACACCTCTCACTTTCCTCCCCAAACCTGAGTCACCCCTGAGTTTTTAATTGTGGACATAAGCCCATCCTGGCTGCGATTTCAATGGATGGTGGTGGAAACCAGCAGCTACAACCAGCTTAGAGGGCTTTCTTGAGGAGATGAGCTCATGTATGATGTCTCTCAACCCATTCACTCCCCAACCAGGAAACAGTAGACATAGTAAGGTGTCCTCCCTGGACAAGTATTAAATAAAGGAGACCAGATCACCCATTCTTTTGAAACGTTCCTACCATTTATACTACTCAAGCCACCACAAATCTCAGGGAAACTAACTAAAGCTCACAAAAATAAAAAAGATGCCATCTTAGATTTAAAAAAATAAAGGACTGGTTTAATTTCTTGGATAGATAAATTATTGAGAAAGGTCTTAGGAAAAAAGCATAAAGTTTTTCCAGTGAACCATGTAGGAAGGGAGAAGTACCTTGTTTTAGAAGCTGTATCAATTTCTTATGCTTTCTTCCTTCCTCTTAGGTTCATTCAGCTAAAAACTAACTGCTCAGAAGTGCAGGATAACTATAAAAAGATAATGCCACTCATTAATGAGAAGCGAGCCTGCCAGGAAAGCAGAAGCAAACAATCCGCTGATCCACTGCCCCAAAGAGTTTTGTTTTAAGTGTGTGTTTAACAGCACAAAAACTTACATAAATAAGGCACTGTTCTTACAAAACCTAATATTCTGGATTTATGTTTCTAACTTTGCAACTTGGAGGAGTTGAGCAGCTGGGCTGTCACTCAAGAGTGACCCAACCTCTTGGACACAGCATAGGCGAAACAATGATAGCCCACTTTCAGAACCTGGTAGAAGTGTCCCAGCCTCACCCCATCCTTCTTTAACCATAGGCTCCCTTCCTTGATCTCTCTGTGTAACATCCACCACCTGTCTACTGCTCACTGCTTAAAAACTGCCTTAGTCTCTGGAGGTGCAAGAATGCTATTTCTCTCACAAACCAAAAACCTCATTTTTCTCAGGGGAGAATGGAACCATCTTTTGTTGTTTCTCACAATTTGTTTGAACTCAGAATGCTTTCTAGAAGAAACAAAAGAAACTCATAAAACCAATCAAACAAATTAAGACAAATTCCACGTGAATTGACCATCTCTGAGTGGACAAATATTCTCTCTTATAGTGCTAGCACTGCCCGGATGAAGGGGCTGCAGAGATTTGTAAAATAATAGTGATGTCCTCATGGTGTCTAGCTTGCTCCTTCCCTGCCTTCTATTGGGACAATGAGCTGTTACTGATAATTAATAACTTAATTTTTGAAGTAGTAATACTGCTTCAGGTACTTTTCCCCTTGGAATTTAGCTAGAGTCAGGTATTGATAGTACCTAATGAAAAACTTCGAAATGACCTCATGACCAGCTATCATTTTCAAACATGTTTTGATAAGGAACAGAGATACAAAAAATACAGCAGTGAAAAAAGTCAGAAGAATATCTTAAAAGCACCTGTTTTTCAGGAATATCATCAGAAGTTAAAGTAACAGGAGGAGGACATCTCCTTCTAACCCTGTAACTTTCCCATATGGATCCCCTCTCCCCTCCTTGCTGGATGGTACAGAGGGAACTCACAGTCCTGTTTATGATGTGCTTCCATTCCAGCCCACTGGTGCTCAGGCATTTTATAGGTAGCCATCTTCCATCAGAAACTAAATTGTCACATAAAACATGGCAGACCTAGCTATTGAGTCACTTCAAACCAAGTTAATCTGAACAACATGAGATGGGCCAGAAGAAGAAGAGTAGAGAGGTGAATACACTTGCAACATTCACCCTGGGGAGTTGACTCTGAAACTAAACACAGCTCTTTCACTAGCTCTAGGACTATGAGCTCTGCTGGAATAAAGCATGTCTCACCCCTACTTTCCTTATAGGCATTTCCATGGGTTGATCTAGAACAGGATCTTCAGGGCTATACTTCATTATCTGCCTATACAGAACCTTTTCTAAGAAGACCTAGATCATGCCTGGAACAACTGGTAATGCACCCCAGAAAAAAGTACAACAGAAGTTCACCTCCCAACTGTCTGACTTGCAAATAGTGGAGACCCAGTTTTACACAGGTAGAATTTCATGCATCAAATTCTTGTTTCAGCTGCACTAATTCACTATACCCAATTACGTCATGGAGAAGCATGCTTTTCCATCTCAGTTCATGTACATTCTCTAGCTGCAGGGGACATTAAGCTTCCATAAAGACTATTATAAGAATTCAGCTCATGCCTTTTTTTCCTTTTTTTCCTTTTTTTTTTTTTTTTACAATTCCCAAACTCAACTATTAAATTGAACAACACAACAATTTGTCATTAATCTATCAATTCAGATAGACTGACTGAGCTAAGATAAGACATATATTGAGTCGCACAAGGATCAAGAATTACGATGACTGAGAATGTGTTCAGATGCCATGAGAAATCTGTGGTGTCTCAGAGTGGTATCACACTGTAATTTCCATTCCTGTCAATCAAGATGTATTAGAAATGATCTAAAGTTTCTGGTGTTGTACAAAAAGGTCTTAAAGCACCAACTTGACACTGACACTTCACTTCTAGTTTTCTATATAGCAGAGACTGTGTCAGTGGTTGGCATGTTCAGTGCCATCACAGCATAAGCAAGTCAAAACACATAAGCAAAAGTAAAGTAAAAGATACCCCAAAATTGAAACACAAGTCTTAGAACATGTTGGAAAACAAGAATCAAGTAAACATGGAGTAATATGTTCTGGTCATACATGGCAGACCATGAGAAAATGAGAAGCAAGTCCCATGCCTAAAGCAGAGCAAAACATATAAACATGTATTTTTCTCTAAACAAGTGTTATGGGACTTGTTAATAAAGATTTTGTCTAAACAAACTGAAGAATCAGCAGATCTGTCTGCTCTTCTAAAAAAGAAGTGAAATCTCCAGCTGTAGCTAATGGCAGCCCATGACAGGCATCAAATCCTCCTACCTCCTCCCTCAGGCCTGCTGGTGATGTGCAGCATGCAGAGGTCTCATAAGTCTTTCAGTGTCACCCGCCCCCTCACATCGCTCTCTCTCATTTTTTGGCACAAGGCTCACCTGCCCCATGTTAATCCTATGACATGTTTGATCTGTGTACCCAAGTTGCCATTGAGTAGGACAAAACTTTTTAAATCCTCACTGTTCAAACAGATTCTCTCAAGATGTCTCATTTTAATGCATTTTCTCAGCTTCTCTTTACATACCATCTCTCCTCCCTCCTTCTCCTCCAGCCCAATTTCCCTTCCTAGTCCCTTAAAGAACAGTACCTGCAGTAAGAAGTGAAAATGCTGCAGCTCCTCACTTCTTAAAATATTTATATTTTTCATTTCTGCTTTACAGATTGAGCCAATGACTCTCTGACCCAATATGAAAAAGATACAGAGCTGTACGTTCTATTTAATCTAAATAAACATGCAAAGAGTCCATGGCATTTGGGAGAGACAAACGCAAATTACAGGTTGGTGGATGGGACAAAAAATATGCTGGCTATTTCTTTTTAAAATATAATCCTGTTTTCCAATCCTTTCTTGGGAATGTTTATTTTTGTGTTAACACCATGAATTATTTCAGCTCCACTGTAAATATTTCTATTAATTTCCTAGCTTAGTTTAAATTTCATTAGTATCCTAAACACAGAAAAAAGGAAACTTCTTTAAACAATCAACAAGATGCAGAGAATTTTCCCAGGATGAAGGAAAGGCTCCTGTTTTGTGCTAACCCCACTCCACTGCAACAGACCAGCAGTGGTTTCATTAACTTGCTCTTAAGCACAGTTAAAGAAATCCCCCTGAAAACAATATAGGAGCAGAAGTAAAATGGAACTAATGTGCATGCAAAGAGGTGTATTTTCTGCAGTGATAAGTACAAGAATTAAGACCTGTTTGGGTTTCAGCTGCATTAACATTACTTGCAAAAAGTCAGTCCATATGGAAATAATCAGTTAAATGAACACTGAAGGCTTGGTCTGAACTTTCCGTAAGTAAAGCAGAAAAATATATTACTTTTCAACTGTACAAATGACCTTAGTTTTTTTTTTCTCTTTTCCAGTAGAAAACTTCCACAATTCATTAAAGCACTTCACGTACAACAGCAACAGAGCCCTTAAAAGGAGAAGTGGCTCTCACCTATGACAAGATGGATATCTAACCAGCCCCTACCCCTACAGTCTTCTCAGTTCATGGACTAGGGAAAAGAACTGATTACTGCAAGTCTCCTCTTCATCTCTTTAATTTCCTCTTCGTTTATCTCGCTTTCCATAGCATTAGGCTGAACTGACGTTAGATAATTATGTCATCAAGTGAGAGGCAAGGTTATGTAATTCAGTACCAGTTAGCTTGGTGACATAAAGTTTCTTTATTAGCAGTTCTCTAAAATATAGAGGGAAACAAATCTTCAGGTGGACAGTTACTGATTCAGACCATCACTGTTCTGTGGCAGAGACCACAGAAGTGCCCTCATTTAACAAACACCAGAGGCAACTGAGCATTCTCCCATTTCCTCCCCAAGCTTGTCGTGGCCCTGGCTCTGCTAGCAAGGGCTGAAAGACCTAGACTCGAACACTGATACACTCTTGTCTTACATTTCCTTTCTATCTTGAGCAAGACCTGGATGTAGCCACCTAGGTTTTAACTCACAGTAGTGTCCATAGCTTATTTATTGAGCCAAAATTATATGTACCATTAAAGTGAAGCAGACTATCACATGGGCATAAGGAGCTCTGCTTTACTTCGTTAGGTTGTGGGGGTTTTTTCCCCAGAATCTGATATTTTTTACCTCATTTCTGACAATGTATTTTCAGGCAAGCCTTGCTTTTTCTTCTTCTCCAATTCACATATGAAGACAACAACTCCAATGTTCATCATTCAGGTTGCAAAGACAGTTTTCTGCACTTGTTTTGAAGTCCCAGTTAGAGCAGATAAAATACTGGAAGGAGTAATGAAGAGGGCTGATCTGAGGTGACAGCCTTATGACCATGCATGTTGGTGGTGGAAGAAAGCCACAGCACCCACCAGTGCATCACAGGTACATTTACATAATGGAACAATGGCTGAAAGAAGCTTTGTCAGGACAGGAGGCAAAGTGACCACCAGGCAAAGTGACCACCAGGAAGCAGAGGGGCAAACGGCTCTTTTTTTCCCCTGGTTCTTGTTGGCACTATGGTGTTTATTTTACCAGATCCGCATGCTTCACAAAAGGGTGTAACAAACACTGAAACTCTAACTCAGGCTATTTTTTTTTTTTTTAATTTATTCAAACAATGCCAGCGCCAAGTTTATTTTCCACAGAAAGACTGAAGACTGTCAAGAACTGGCTGGTTCTTACATCAAAGAACCAAAAATCACTTTGGTCCTTCACAGACAACTCAGATTACTTCTAAAGGCAGAGGCAAACCCCACCCAGATCTTGCTATTTAGCCTTCACTCAAGAACTGACTTGCCACAAAATTTCACTGGCTTGCAGCTCAGGAACAAGGCAGAATCTTCCAGCAGATTCTTTTTCATTTCAGAATCACAGCGTACATATCCTTGATACATTAGGAAAGAAGGGATGCCAAAGCCTGATGTTTCACAAGGAAAAATGAGCTCCTGGTAACGCTGTCCCTTGAGACATGGCTGCTGTAGCCACTGTGGGTCATGGTGACACCCTCCCACTTTCCCTTTTGGTTTGAATGAGAGGCCTGGAAAGCTGTGGCTCCTCAGTTACCCACGATAAGTGTCCCATGGGAAGACATAAAAGGTTCTGGTCAGCCACAGGCACATGACAACATTTCTGTTGGGTTAGTTAGGGCAGGTTGTACGACATTTATTTTGATAAATGTCCTTCATGACAGCTGCAGAACAGCTTGTATCTGATCAGGCACCAAGCTAACTGGTACTGAATTACATAATTCAGTTTTCTTAATTTTTAAATAAAAATCTTGAGATTGGATGTGCAAGGGAAAATGAAGTGGGATTTCTGTCATCATGACGCACACCACCACAGCAAAAAACCATAAGCTGGGGAGAGGAGTCCATACAATATAGACTGAACTGCCCATCAGACAAGAAACATGACTTCTTCAGTGTGCCAAAAGGCTTAAGAAGAGCATGAAACTCCACCCTGAGGAGAGCCTGAGGCTGAGAGCTTGTACGCAGCTAAAGGAAGATGCCCTGACGAAAGTCCTCCCTGTCATTGCCAGGACATGCCAGAACATGCCAGGACATGCCACCTACCACACCTCTTCTGGAGCTGGGTGTGAAGCAGTCACAGCTGCCATGATCCTTCACCACAGAGCTGTATGGCACCAGCATGGCACATCCCTACACAAAGCCAGAGGAGCCACTCGCCTGGCACTCCAGCCATGGTTCCATATCTCTAATGTGTTTTCAGATCTCTGACACCACTGTTCCAGGGTGGTTCCTAGTTCAAAAGGCTCTAGAAGAATTAATCAGCATGCAAACTGTCTTACTAGGGAAGATAAATTCCTGTAAGCACTTGAGAGCCTCCTATTTCATCAGTATAGGTAATCCACATCTTCCCTTCAAACTCTTAAACAATTCTATTTAACTAATAAAGCCATACTTAATAATCTGCCTACTGCTGCGTCTCAAAGCTAAAGCAAAAAACAAACATCAAATAGATTTTTTTCTTTTCTTTTCTTAAACATTCTCAGGCATTTCTTTGAGGTATCTTTAAAAGATGCTTACACTCCAGGAAGGGGAAGTACATGTTTTTAAAAAGTAGACTACTGCAGGTACACAAGAAGAGAGAGAAGTTTGCAGACCTGGTTTGAGAGAATCCCCTCTTTCCCCTAAAAACAATGGTCTTCAAATTCCAAGTGCAAACCTACTGCTAAAGAAGCAGTAAGTGGACAAGAGCTAGAGCTTGTTTTCAACCTCCTACAACTCTCATTTTAGATAACTGAACTGCTGATGAGCCTAAACTGCAGGTTATTACAGCAGATGTCTATTTACAAGAACCTACAATAAAGACATCAATCTTGATATTAATTTCCTGTCTTTTTTCCCATGTATATCTGAACTGCAGGCCTAAACAGTTAAATAATTTTAGTTTAGAGCACTAAAATTCCCTTGGTGGCACTATATGTAAGAAATCTGATGGCCTTCCTTGCCTGCAAACAATCACTGCAAAGACATTTGAGATGACATAAAAATTACTTTTCTCATTTGGAATTTTGGGCTTAAAAAGTCAGAGATTACCTGAAAAGATTTAAGCACCAATTAAATTCTGTAGTAAAATCTTCAAGCTATTAGCTGAGCTTTAGCTTGAACTGCAGAAGTTTCCATGCACTATGAGGTTCTCCTTGAGAAGCAGATGCTAAAGGAAACAAGGAGTTAATCCTACACTGGTTGTTTTATCCCTGTGATCCAACACAAGCATGTCCGCTGGCAGATGTTGGCAGGAAGCAAACTATAGACCAAAGGTTAAAGCCATTATGAGAAGAGAGCATTGCTATGGAAAAAACTTAAGATAGTAACTAGAGGAAAGAGTTTTCTAACATGCAATTTCTTCCTGATCTTTTACATAGCTTATATATCAGGTTTTTTCCCCCTATTTTTTTTCTGGCAATCCAGCTGTCAGCACTGGTTATGAGGTTCAGGTCTCCAAGGGTATCAATGTTGCAGTGACAGCTGATGACCCAGCTTAAGCAAGTGCTTAAAAATGGAGGTGAATCTCAGGAGTTTTTGTACTATAGTCCTTCCACCTCCTGCAGACCACCTCCCTCATCTTTTACAAGGACTTTCTAAAACATCTTGTCTACCTATCTGCAAAGGGAGGTAGTCTGTCTGTGTAGGCAGTTCTATCTATTGCAAATCAAAAGTTAGCGACAGAGAGGACATGGCAGGGGGGAATAAAGCTACAAACCCGAATAACTCCAAGCACACTTGACATCACAAGGGAGTAATTACGAAGGGAAAAGAAGCAGAAATGAGCAAAAGGTAATATAAGCACAGTGGTTATTTCCTATTCATTTATTGTTAAATTTTTTTTCTTCGTGTGTAAATTGATCCCATCTGTTTTTTTCTTTCACTCAACCCCTGAAGGGAGAACATGGGCCACAGTTTAATAAAAAAGTTCCCACAAGACTTGGCAATCCAACATTGTCTCAATATATTGTTTGGAAAAGTAGAAGAAGGCACCAGTCAAAAGTCCATCGGATTACAACAGGACAAGCAATAATCATTTGCAGAGACATGTAGGATAAGAGTAAACTGACAGCAGAATGAAGATGAAAACAAATAAAATCCAACATTAAACACTGAAGAGTGTACATTGTGAAGACCAGTTATAGCATGGCCGCAAGCAGGAGGATGACTTTCTTACTCCAGACATGAATTTTAATGGTAACCATGGTGCACCATCAACATTGTGAGAAAGTCACAGGCCAAGGATACTGTATTTTAGAAAAAAATCTTTATAGATCATTCTTTTGAAATCTCTACAAATTAACCACTATGGAAAAGGAAAAATGTAACAATGTTTTGGCAACACTGCAACAATGTTTTAAATGCTGTCAGGTCTCTTCTAAGAAGTGCCATGGAAGCTACCTGAGTCCCTGCCTGACTGAGGTGGCCATACTCCTTATTCAAATAAAGGCAACCATTTCTTCACAGGAAGCCATCTGAAAATCTGCTTTCAAACTAGTCAACTTTGGGTACAAGCTTTCAGGGTTAAAGACTGACAATATCACATCTTAGCAGCTACGTGCATACTGACTGAAACCTTCTGTGCGGACAAAATAATCCCACTGTGTTATTTGCATTATAGTGCTTCTAATAGAGATTTTGAAGGTTGTGACTTTGCTTTTAGATGCAAGTCTTATTCATGACTTATCTATAATAGCCTTTTCCTTAAAATAAAAAAAAAAAGTCATTTGTGTTTTTCCCACACACTTTGGGACTAAGGCAATCAGCCCTCCACTGTACCCTGGTGTTCTAATTTGGGGTTACAGTCATAAACACAAATTGATTTATTGCCTGAGGACCCTCTATGAGAGATACTCAGCTTTGAAAACAGGCTCAAAAAAGGAGTTTTCATTACCCAATTCATAATAGAAACATCTGAAAGAAAGGGATGGATAAAATAGAAAACATGTGCACAACACAGATGTTGTAGGAAAAATCTGTTTGTTTCTAATGCACTGGCAAAATTGGTCAAGATCATCACATGTTCTGAAGTACAGTTCTCATAAACACAACACGGCTGCAAGCAAAGGCAAGGATCAAGGAGAAAGGATGAAAGGTACAAGGTCTTCACCTTTTTATCGGTGCTGACCTCTATGGAACGTACCCACATACTTCAGGAGAGGCAGAGGTGCAAAAACACACCCCCTAGAGATCAGTGGCCCTTCTCATCTGAGCATGAGACAGAGGGATGTGCTCAAAACAACTCGGCACCACCTCCTTGGGAAAGCTGTTCTCCTATCCAACTGCATCCATATGCTTCGGGACATAGACACAAATCCCATTGCAAATTTTTTTTCTGAGAAAACAAGAGATCTCATTAAAAAATAGAACAGAAAAAGTCACAATCAGATGCCTTTTCAGTAGATTCCAAAACCCCCTCAGATATTAGAAAAACTTTAGTGAATATAGACGGAAACTATTTTTGGAAACACAAAATTCAAGCATGTGTAAATTGAGAACAGCCAAGCAGTGTCCACCCTGCAGAGAAATGCATCCAAGAGCATTCCCTCTCAGCCCTGCAGTTAGAAACAAATAATTTTGCTATAAAGACAATTAAGTTTTAAGAAGAATTCTTGCTTTTCAATTTCCATATCAAAGTTAATGGCGAGTTCTACAAAACAAAAAAAATTAATAGTAGTTTGTTCCAGTGAGAGTTGTATTTCCCACAAAATTTATAGACATGAAATGACAACATTATCAGGATACTTTCTGGGAGTAATTGTTGGATTCAGCTAGTTACAAAATAAACCCAAGATAAGAAATCAAGCCTGAGGAATCTTTTGACATGTTGTATTTGCCATAGAAATGCATGTAATAATGTGGTGCACCGAAATGGAAGAGAGGGAAAAATATGCAGCTACCAAGGAGGAAGCAGCATGAACAAATAACTCATTTTCCTCTAAACTTCATTTATGAAAGAAGGACAGAAAGAAGGTGCTCTAAGGATCTTCACAGGTAAACACCACTACATAACAACTCAATAAAGAAAGACTATCTTATATAGAGCAAATCTCTATAAGATAAATTATAAAACACTGTAAAACAATAAACTTTCCTTTGCCATGCTCAGTTGTCATTTCCTTTTAAAATCTCATGACCTTCTCATTGTGCCCTTGAATTGCAGCATTAGTTATACACAATATATTGTGAACTAAAATGAACAATGATCATCCAAGCCCAAACTTTATACATAGATTTAAAAAAACATTGACAAATGGGCTATTAGAAGTGGATGCACTGTATTGATTGCCCCTTAAAGCAACTTACAGTTAGAGAGCACAATTCGCTCAGTGGCGTTAGAACAAAAATTGCTTGTATTTGTCTTGTTGGCAAGGACAAAGCACATCAGTACATTAGAGCTGAGATCTGTACCTTGTTAATACTGTGCTAAAAGATCATGTACTGTACCTAGTACAGACCTGCACATATACTAACATGGCAATACTTTAAAAAAATGAAGATTATCAAAAGAAAGAAATATTTTTCCATACAACTGCATTTCCAAGTGATTCCCTATATTCCTTCTTCCTCAGTGAGCCTTCAAGACAAGTAATTACAGAAAACACTTTCACTGCAAGATGTCTGGAGATTTAATAGTGCATTTCATCAAGACAAAAATATCTTTATATATGATACTTTAGCTGATGCTCCCAAAGAGGAAAAAGCACATATTGGAGGGAAAGACAACTACAGAGGCCAGAAGAGGAAGGAAGAGATACCTTGATGGATCAAACAGTGCATAAATCAAAAAAGGAAGTCAGTGTAACCAGTTCCTTACAGTACCATGATTCAGGATAAGTTCTCTGACTGATATGCCCTCTTGCCTCATAGGTTTCCTCTTAGACATCTTTTTCCAGGTCCATTCATGGGATTAATAGAAAAATGCAAGAGTACTGCATTTTGACTAAGTCAGCAAGAAAACCACACAGCCCACACTGCACTGGACAGTGTTTTATTATAGATATATAAAGGTTCTCACCTGCATATCTGGCCAAGTCACGCTTAACAGTTTCAAGATCTGCCCAGCCTCATGTAGCACGACTCTGGGTACACACCTTTTCACTTTTATAAGTCGTTCTCAAAGAGATGCTTCCCAGAAAGTCAAACAGTGATCAAAATAAGTCATCATAGGCAAAAGAGAGATTGAGGGAAAGGCTTACTTTTGCTGTTTGGGAGTAAGGTCAAACATGATAACCAATATCCCTACTGACTGCAAACATCATTTAATCTGGCCAATGACTGAAACACAAGGTTAAAAACAAGTAGGGATGCCAGTGATGCCATCATGACTTTAAGTCACCAGGGGGTCTGATGCATCAGAGAGGCTAAGATGACTTAAGGGACTGCTCCTACCAAACAGTCATCCTTCAGTATCACCAACAACTGCCACTGCTCCATGTCCAAACACCTAATGTTAAGAGTCGAACTACATTTGTTCTACCACATGGAGCAGTGTGATGACACCCTGATCTTGACCTGCATTCCTCTGCTTTTCTGGTTTGGAAACTTCTTATTTGTGTGTGAATACCATCTTTCTCTTATACTTCTTACCATCAGATTATTTTCAACATGTAAACAATTTTCTCATTCTGATAAATTCTGAGGTGGATCCATAAAACATGTTTACTTGTTTGGACATTATTCACATCTGTGATAAAACCAACCTCATGTCTGTCTATTAGGAAGGAGAGTTTTGAAACTCACATATATTCCTGCAGTAATAAATTAGCCCTCATTCACTTAACATTATCTACTTTGTTCTTGATGAATTTAGCAGATATCATCTATGTTGAAGTGCCTTGAACAAGTTCAAGAGTCAGTGTCCTTGTGATTAACTGATCAGCCACAGCATGAACCAATATCTGAAAGCTCTTGATAACCAGAGACCACTGTGCTTTTTTGATGGTTTACAGGAATGCATTCTAGAGAAAAAAGGACTTATCTCCAAAAAGCCTACCTACATCTCCAAAACACTGGCAAAACCAGTGAAACCTTCTCCAAAGGGTGTTTATCTGACATTCGCCATTTTGGAGGACACAGGAAGGTGGGTCAGGCAGGCCTCCTGTGCCAAAGCAATGGAAATTCTCTATGGCCTCTGAGAAAAGAGTAATTTTTGTCACATAAAGATCATGTACATCCAGAAACACTTTCAGTGACCAAACATGACTGACATGTACTGGAGATTGGAATCAGGACATAGAACAACAACAAAAGCCCTGGAGCTGTCTCAATGTTATGTGTTTGGATTGCACAAATTATCAATAATACTCTTCTACTGCATTCTACAAAAAAGCTATTTCTGTCATTGAAGACTGATTGTGACTGCCGCCTCTCTCTTGTCAAGGGCCATTATGCCTCCAGATACCCATCGTGTGTCTGAACGCTTTGTGGACTCCTTGTCTGGCTTTTGGGTGCCCAGAAGTATACACATGTTAACAGATAAAACACACAACTGCACAAGTCCACCTTGTACAGCAGATCATATTTTCCTACAATATTCAGCACATAAACTAATCAGTTACTAAATGCCACTACTATAGTATTGGCAGGGCATTTGTGAACTTTGTGTCTTAAGGAAAGATGAAGTTTTTGGAACAGACACCAGCAGAGGCATAGAAAATCCATGTAACATTCATCTGAACAACAACACAGAGCTTCAAGTCTCACTTTAGGCTTTTCACTGGCTTCTGGAACCATTTTAGTTTCATCTGTACCAAGTGCTTTAAGAAAAAAAGTTGTTGAAGAGCTAAAGAGTATGCCACAGATGTCTTATTTCCTTAAAGTAAATACTCACTAATATACTGGAGATGGCTGATTTACAAAGGCCTGATCCCAAAAGTCACACCCATGCAGTGACTTTTTTTCTTCAAATCAGTGTGAGCTGAAGTTATTCAAAGCCTCTCCAGAAAAGCTTTAAGAAACAGCTGTGGTTTGCACTTTTAGCTGTTTTTAAGTGTTTACAGACGGGACAGTGTTAGTAAATAACCAGATAATAGTTCAATGACACATTCCATTTCTCTATTATTGAAAAGCAAGCTAATTTTATGACTAAACTCAGTTTTCAGTGAATACAGCTTTAGCACAGATGCTTTAGTGCTGCTGCAATCCACAGGGCCTACATCCTTAGCTATTATCACCATTAACTGAATAAATCTGTGGTTCACCAAACCTATTCAGGCAAAATGCAGGGTCTACTTCCAATTCAGAGAAGGTTCCTAGATGTCCAACAGGACATTCTCAATCAGCACTTCTAGTTCTTCGAGGCATTTGCTGAATTCTGCAAACTAGACAGTGGCAATTTGCTCAGCTCCTCTAAGAAATTAACGCTCATTTAAAAACAAGCAGAGACACGTGAAGTGAACAAGCAGCATAAGAACACTCTCAGAGTTACGTTTTCTATTGTGTGCAAGGCAGAGATTTCCATCCAAGAGGCTTTAGCTGGAAGAGGCATCATGATCATCTTAAAAACGGTATCCTGGAGCTCCAGCTAGTGAATACCAAAAGGCAAAGAGCACAGAAACAACAGCAGTGTCTTCTTTTGCCTATCTAAATATAACTGTCAAGAGGAAAACTGAAATTGGTTCCTGGAAATATCAATAATTTGAAGGAGCTGCTTTACAGAGCCATTTATGGCAGCAATGAGAGACATGTAGGGGTCAGGAGACTGCATCAGCCAGAACCAGCAAATCAGCAGGAATCACATTCAAACAGCTGAAGGACTGCAGATTAATAGCCTCTAGTCCATTCAGCAGTGTCCTAGTTAACTATAAAACATCTTAAAATGGACTAACTGTTTCAAAGGCTCTACAGATCAGCAGAATAAGAAAAGCACAATCCTATAAACCTTATAGACATCAGACTGATGGGGAACAACTGCGCAACAGAATTCACATGTTTGGACTTAACTTCCATTTCAAAATACAAAAGTTTGTTTAAAACATTAAAGACATGGGACAATGCTCTGGGATGGACTACTAGCCAAAGTTCTTTTCTTGGAAATTGCTAGAAGGTAAAAGGAAATTCTCTGAAATTTGCCACCGAGTTTTGTCAATCTTCAAAATATTTGTTTTGATCATCCACTTCCTGATGTCAAATCATCCTGCTGTATACCAGTCTGATGTCCACTATATCACTTAGGAGTAGGAAACTGCCTGTGTTTGAATGAGCTACATGCTGAAATTGGGTTGGTAACTACTCATGGAGAAGAACACGCCAGGCCAATTTAATTCAGTACAGGGTTCATGTCCAAGGATGCACCTGTTTCTTTTTCCCTTCAAAGCCTATACGATTCAAATCACCATTAACCTGTGCAGAATTCAAATAAATCAAGTTCAACGTGCTTCAGGATCGTAAAAGCCTTCTGACCACTGGGAGCATAAGCCTCTCCACCTTGTACCCTGCTCCAGTGGTATCATCAGCAAAAGAAAGCAGACAGGACAGTGGGGAACAAAAAAAAACCACTTCTGATTTTTGGTCCTTCCATCAATCTGCCACGTAAACAAATTCTGGATCAATGGGATGCAGCTGTATTTAAGGGCACTTGATAGATATTTTATCTACAGATTTCCTCTTCTTGCTCTCTGAACCCGTGTAAACACTGTGGTAACGAGTTCAAGGGTTTTAAAAAATTCTAAGTAAAACTTGACACAGCTATCAAATACACAACATAGGATATAAAGTACAGTTGCAATACCGTGGTATTTATGAAAAAGCAAACATAGAAAAGCTAAAGGCATTGGTGGTTGCTTTGAAAAGGAAATGCACAGGCCCATCTCTCGACCCCTTTTGCAGGAAAAAGCTCATTAGTGACATGGGGCCATGCCTCGAGGGATGGTTAAAGGACCTGTCCTGCAAGCACTTAAGACTCCAGTTCAGTTGCAGTGGGATTCTTTGCATGCTTAAAGCGAAGGCAGTATGTAAATATTTGAAGAATGTCCCCTTGCTAACTGTTTGACACTGTAAGAGCACCAGGTTATTTGTTATTGCCTTGGAGGACCTGGGAACTCTCAAAGAGATGCTACATTGCTATTCACAGAAGGATTCAGCAGAATTTGGATCCCACAGTAAGGTAGGCTGTTTCAAAGGGAGGTCAAGGGAGCAAACCTGTTAATGAAATGCTAAAATTCACATCTTTTGATTTCCCACTTCACAGCCTATCACCGGAGCCCTCTTTCAGCTTCAAAAGCCTCTGACAATACATAATTCTGTTTCAGAAACTCAGAACACTGGAAAAGTTTACAGTTTCCAAATACCATCTTAAAAAATATTCTGTAGTTTTTCTTCCTCTAGTCGTGATGATAAAGCAAAATAAAATAAGCATGAACAGGCTTCTACCACTTACTCCTTCTCCTGCCCCTGAATATGGTACTACACACTACACTATTATATAAAACCAGCCACTGTCCAAAGCCTGCTGGAACACCAAAGCTGTCCCAAATTACAGATATTATCTGCAGTGTTATCCCCTGATGCAAGCAAGCACCATGCACATGCAGACACCTCTCCTTAGACACTGAAAGTGGTTTATCAAACCAGAGTTGGTCTGTCAGACACATGGCCTGAAATTTGGTCCAGCCTTTACAGCAATACCTCCTCATGAGCACCACAAGTCCCCTCGTGCTTGCAAGGCAGGAGGAAGCTGAAAGGCAGGTCTAGTGTTCAGCAAGCACAAGGCATTTTCCATGGAAAGACCTTCCCTGCATTTGTTTGGTTGGATTGAGTTTTAGTTGGGTTTTATGTTTGTTTGTTTCTGGGTTTTTTTTGGTGGTGTTTTTGTTTGGGTTTTTGTTGATGTTGTTTTATTTTGTTTGTTTTGTTTTAATAATACATTATTGAGGCTCTAGCTCTGAACAGACAGCAAACATTTGCTTAAAGGTGCAGTTGCAGACCTCTGCCAGCTTGTTTGCTCGGGTCCTCACCTGGCAATATTCCTTTCAGCCACACCAAGCAAACCCTTGGGGAGCCGCACATGGCCAGACCCTTTGTCTTGGCAAGGGAGGGCTTTGGACTTGGGCCGGTGCAGCATTTAATTTCAAAGCACGGTTGTGATGGAGGAGGGCTTGGATACACCGGGCTGGGAAAGGTGGCAGAGGAACAAAGCCTGTGTCAACACTGCTGCCAGCACTTCCCCTGACCTGAGAAGTAAACTGCGGAAAAGCAGCGAGCATGTTGTGAGCATGTAACTACAGGGCAGATGACCACCTTGAGCCCTGAATTACAACTTCAGGCAGGGTTTCCAGGGTTTCAAGCTCTCCAGAAGAAAGATGATCTCACTGACAGTGCTCACTCCGGAGCTGCTCTGCAGTGACATGGAGCAAAGGAAAAAGCAAGTTTAAAGGGATTGGTTGGGGCTTTTCTAAGTACATGCCCTTGTTTAGGATTTAGAAGATAATGACTTTTGCTATGCTGCACAGCAATTATGAAAATAATTCTATTTACCTAGTATCTTTTATCCTCAGAGATCCCAGGGGTATTTATGAACCACAGGCCAGATTTTTTAGCTCAGGAATGTGTGTAACTGCAAACAAACACTTTCTGGGCTTGCTCAATTCAAACATTTGCATGTAAAGACATCCAGCTACGTGTTCCATTTCATCTCCTTTTAAACAAACAAACAAGAAAACATCCTATTTGCAAAACTGATTTGTAGAAATAAAATTCATGTGTATTTGGGAAAATACTGAAAAAGCTCCACTATGGAAAAAACACACTCTAGTAAAATTACAATTTCAAGTGTTGTCCTGTTACGGATTCCATAATAACTATATTTAATTACACCCGTGCATACCAATTTACCTTCGTTTTCTCTGAGGTAGTTTTATTGCCGCAGCACAAGAGTATCTCCCAGGCAACTCACTGGGGGAGTGGTGACAAAGGCTGTTTAGTGAGTACAGCAATTAGCTTAAGTTGTGCTTAATGGCTGAACATTCAACCGACAGCATGGACTGTAGCAATGTTTAACTCCAGGGATGGAGCAAAGGCAAAAGTTTAAATCACAATCTTGTTTCAGAAGAAATTCTGATGAATATTAAATAAAATAGAAAAAATAAACAAAAGAAGTATCAGATAGCAACAAAATTTCAGTAAGGCTCATTTTCAGGATTTTATTTTTTAATAAGCATGGTCTTCTTGGCCAAATGCAGTAACACAATTCCCAAAGCGAACTTCCTAAGGAAGGGCTGAGGGTGGAAGGGAGAAGGAGTCTTTCTCCCACTGTAAAATTATTTTACGTCTGATGGTTGAAACAACTTTCTGTAGCCACACTGCTGCAGAGAGCTTGGGGCATAACCAGGAAAATCTTCCAGTTGCTTCCAGATGCACTGTGAATAACTAAGGTAAAAACCCAACCAAGCCTTCTACCCAATTCCTGAGCAACTGAGTCTCCCAGAGAGGTCAAGAACTGGTTGTGGGTTGGCGAATGCAGCTCTCTAACACTGCAGGGAAGCATCGGGACTTCTTATCCAAGCTGTGAATCACAATAAAACTGTTGCTGATGAGGCGGCAAGGGCAATATGGCTCTGAAAGCCTTATTGCCTCTGCTAAACTCTGCAAAGGAAAGGCAGAGAGCCAACCAGCTATTTAACATCCTGCAATGGACACGGATTTGATGGAAATTCTGATATGGGGCTTGATGTCTTTGCCAGGGACAGGAATTGGGCCTTTTGAGTCTGGTGAGAATCTAAGCTGTACTGCTTCATTCTTAGATTTTCTTGAATAATGCTTGAATAATCGCTGTCCTAAATTAGAAGTGAAATCAGACCCTCTTTCTTAACATAGAGTACATTATTATTATCACTTGCATGAAAAATACCTACCTAAAGGATGCTATTTATTCTAACAAAAGCTAAGGAGCTCTTGATAGACAAAATATCATACTGGAGTTGAACCCTCACGTGAACTCTTTCTATCTATTCTATGATATCTGCTGTTATCTGACCTTCTGAATATGAATCCCTGAAAAGAAAGTAGAGCTAAATCATTGCTACTCAGAAACCAGGGCAGAAGATACAATTCAATTTACTTTAAGTGGACATGATTTGCTAATTTTTAGAGGCATGTGAATAGCTCTCCATTTTATGCCTGTGCCACACAAAGTTCATTTAACTTTACCATTTTGCTCGGATTTTGTGTAAGTGATTTTTCAAGCCTTCCTCCCGAATGAAAAGTGAGGATCAAATCATTTTGTATCCTCTGAAAATAAACACTTTCTAGTACAAAACAGATGTTAAAATGCCTGCTGCAATTAAAAGGCATGCAGGGCAGGATTGCATTAGGAAAAAAAAAAAGTTGGTGCATTAGAACCAGGCTTGTAGCATCATTTCTTCTCTTTTCTTTCCAGTAGAAAGCACTTTGTGAGAAAAATGTGCTGCTAAAGAATCATAAAATTTGATTATGTGGTATCAGCTGTCTTAGTGGCACGTTCACAACAGGAGAAGCCCTTTCCAAGTGCCATGGAATAAATACAGGGATATATCATTTTAATATATAGTTTTAATCAACAGGGCTGCTTTAATGCAAAGTTAATTACTGTTCAGCTTCACACACACACACACACACACACTGCTCTTTTGCTGCACTACCTCCACCCACATATTGTGCTTCTCAGAAGTTATTG
>JAWWES010000081.1:52458944-52471502 GCA_035583135.1 Lophotriccus pileatus
GTTTGTATTCAGCCAAAGGACTGCTGCCAATGGTGCAGAAAAACACTGTGCGGATTAATTCTCAATATTAATGAAAGTAGAATATCCTAAAGCTGTGAACTAATACATATGCAGTCATGACCAATGACAGTTTGTAGACAACATACAGTTCAAAGCTTTAAAAGTTTTTCTTTCCTTTTTTCCCCCCTTTTTGTTTTCTATTGCTCCACAACTTACAAACCCTGATAGACTTTGCAAGAAAATGCTATCAACAGATAAATTAATGGGACCCTAAGGAAGCAGTTAGCCAACCCTCACCTAGAGATGTTTTAACATAGTGAATCATGCCTAACCCAAACACAACCTCCCAGTTTATCAAGGAGACTCAAACCACTGCAGCTGCCAAGCTGGGGCCGAAGAGTGAAGGTGCATTGGGCCAACATGCAAGGCTGAAAGTGGCACCAGAAGCTGTGGAGCAGGCAGAACCTTCCTCCCCAGCATCCCCAGAGACGGGCTCCGCTATGGGCATCACCCACCCTGCAGCAAGTCCCAGTGCAGTGCTTGTCCCTTGCTGGTGCCCACCCGTCTCTTGGAAAGTCAGAGGCAATAAACAATGGATACATTTTCAAAACCACTGGATTTTGTGGAAATTTCCAAACATGCACACAGAGGCACTTGTTAAGACCTCAGCATTCACGTGTTGCTGTACCTTCGCCCACTCTTTGTTTCATACCTAAGTAAAGAAAATGAAATTTCTTTAGTATGTATGCCTTGTATCATAGCACATAATTCTTGATAACACACAATTACTCGGGGTTGGGAGTGGGGCAGGGCTTAGACCATATCAAATCTATGTAACAGTGCAGACAATTATAATACACAGGTCCTGATTTTATAATCCTCTTTTGACTATCTCATGAGAAATTCATTATTCCGATCGCTATACGGTCAAGTCAAACCAACCCAAACAAAATCAAAACCAATCTCTAGCCCTCCAGAAAAGCCACAGCTCAGTGAGGATTTGATATCTGAATTCAAGTAATTTTTACTCCTCCTTGGTGTATCTTTTTCTTGGTCATACCTCTTCCAACACTTATTCAGAGACACTAAGTGAAAATCCCCTGCTTTATCTGCAACAGATTATGATTTTCACGCAGAATCCTTTATTGCAATTATAGAGCCTGAAATAAATACTCAAAACAACAAAAACTAATTGGAAGACTACAGCACAGGTCTTCTCTACAAGGGCTTAGATTCATAAAGGACAAACAACTTTTTTTTTTTTTCTTACAAGTACTTTACAGCAAGCAGCGCAAATTGAGAGCAAACCTGAAAGACTTGTACCCCTGCTTTTGAACATTGCTTTTCCTAGTTGTAGACCCGGATCTGCTTCCAGACCCAGGCATTTCAGCAGGGCTGCAGAAGGTAGGGTAGAAGGGTAGAACATGACCTCGTGTTTTCATATCCCAATGCTGCAGACAGTTACACTCTCCCCTTTCATACCTGTACTGTTAGCTTTAGATAAAAGCTGTCCATAGAGCTGACTGCTGCACAGGTAAATGTTTGCTATTCCTTCCTACAGATGAAAGTATGCTAACAAGCTTGCCAGACTTTCAGAAGCCTCTGGTGTTTAACTTAGTCCATAGCTAAAGCAAGCTCTTTTAGCATATCATGTCACATACAATCAAGGAAACACAACAAGGGAACGCAAGCATTTTAAACAAGGAGTGCTAAGCATTATAAATAAATCTGGTGCAACCAAATACAGAGTCCATGAAATAACTTTCTAAACCTTGGGAAGCTTCATCGCCCTGACATCAATCACTCACTTTCAGTTTGTGCACAGATTGTGAGTTATGGACAAAACACTGTTTTCGGATATCAACCCTACCTACCAACACATCCTTTAAGCAGGGCCTGAACTTTATATACTGGAATAATCTCACTGCCTTTAATTTTAAAATTCGAAATAGACTGTCTCCTCAACGTTTCTGTGGGCAGACAAACAAATAAATTCCCTACCTGGTTAACAGTGGTCTGTGAATGGGGAACCCAGCTCTTCTACCCCTGGGAACTCCTTTCAGATAAATGGTCATCAGATTTCTAAACTTTTCTGTCTCTCTATCTCCAAAAGCATTTTTAACATACACTTAAAGCAGCTTGCTAAAATCCTGCTAGTGCTGGAAAGCATTCCTACTGTAACATTGAGTTTATCATCAGAAGTGAGTGATTAATTAGATATCAGGCAGACAGGCTGCATTTTTTAGGGTGGATGTACATTTCTGAGACAAATCAATGCCTGCTTAATTTTTGCCGTAGTGCATTTAAAACACAGCATACAAACAACAAAATATGTCATTAAAAATTCTGCTTTTGACAACAAATTTACTTCCTTTTGTTGTTTCAGGCAAATTATCATACATGTTATATGTCTGAACACTTTCAATACAAACCTATTCATTTAATACAGTACTGGGACATGCATAAAAAATCTTTTATGCACTGTATTCCCCTGGCATATTTGTACCAGAACTAAACTGAGTTTCTCAAGAGACTTTTTGGGGACCACCTTGATCAGTTTTCCTTATCTTTTGGGCAGCACCCCAAAGATGCAAAGTTTCCAGTCTTGGGATATAGCCACTGTTACTGACTTCAACTCAATGAACTTCCAAGTGCTTTCGGCATTTGTTCAAACAAAACATACGGAGGCTGAAGCGTGGTTATTAAGTATAAACCTGCTCCACCATCCTAAAGTAAGAGTGACAGTAAAGATACTTACCAAGAGAAAGAATCTGTGAGGAAGATCAGAATAGGAATTACGGAGAAGAAAGAATAGCTCAAGTGCTGAGGTTGTACTACAGTGAAGGTGTAAAAGGCAGAGGTTCAGAAATCATCCAAAAGTGATCTTTAAATGTTCATACCTACCTGACCCAGGCTAGAAGGGGAAAGTTGTCTTACAACCCAACATGGCTTTCATGCAAAACTTGTGAATTTTCAGAGGCATTTAGTGGCACCTTAGCTTCATCAGGGCTTGGGTTCAGCTCTCAACATCCAGCTATAGCAGTTGAGATAAACTTCTATAATGCTCTCTCCCACATTACCCAACTAAGGACCCTCATGTGGGAGAAGATGCAAGATGCCCCAACACTGTCCTTAGCTGAAGCACACAGATGAAAGCAGAGACACACTAAAGAGCTGCTCCCTCCAGGCTTGCATGTCATTTTTCTCACAACGAGCAACAGTTCACTAGTGAACAGTGAACAGTAGTAGAGGAAAAGCAATTCTGAGTTTTACCGTTTCGGATTAGCATCTGTGGAGACTTTTGACAATATGATGATTTCTAAACACTGATTCAAAGACTAAATGTGCCATCCTGAGATTACTGTCAACACAGAATGGGACCAGCATATATGCAGAGTGGTTTTCTGGGTTTAGAAAACTATTTATGATTTTGTTTTATGCAGTCTGATACAAACAGTAGCTGTAAGGGAAAAGTCATCAAGAGTACAGCAACCAATAATAATCTTACAATCACAGTTCTAACAGGAGTAATAAGTAATTCCTCATAATCCCAAGTACGCTTTTTCTAAGCATATAGTATTAATACACAGATACTTCCTTGGAGTTGATAAGGATTAAGAATACAAAGAAATGTAGTAAACCCATTAGCATAGAGGGGTCTTCTTACACCACAGTGTCTTAAAAGGAAAACTCAGATAAGATATTGACCTTACATTACAAGGTTTTCAATGATAAGGTGTAGCCTCACTGAGTCCAGACTAACTAAAAACCTTTCCTAGTCATTCCTAGGTCTCTTGCCTCCCCTTGAACAATTACATTTTACTGTACAGAAACATTTATAATGCATCACTCTAAGGTTTAATAGACAACAAAATATCTTCATATGCACACCCCTCAACACAGATTCCTTGTTATCAAATACAATATAAAAATTCCTTGCACGAATGTAATGAGAAACCTTATCCAAAATTAAAAAATAACCATAAATCAAAACTTCTGATATTTCCAGTTACTCATGACTTCCATTGCAATCATCTTCAGCAGCTCATTGTAGAGAGCATCTGCCCTCACCAGTCATACCTTACAAAACTGTCAGCAGTGGAGCCTCTCAAAACCATCACTCCCTTTTACAAGGTAATTTTTGTCACCTGTAAAACAAGACTCTTGAACCTGTACAAACTCTAGGCCTATACAGAACTCACCTGATTTCAAAGGGATTGCATGTGGACTTTAAACAACGCATCTCTCAAAGAGCTTGCTGAATTAGAGCTATTGCCAATTATTTCCGTTAAGAATTTTTCTCAACTTCTGAAGAAATTCATGCCCTCGTTCACTGTAGCATTCACCAAGTGTTAAGTTCCTACTCCCACTTTAGCTACGTGCACTTTAAAAATCTGTCTAATGTACTTTTAAAAGTGCTACATAGACAGGAGCTGTTTCAGTACCGGGTGGTATAGCAGTTGCTGTGGTAACACCATTTTTTTCTTAAATTATAAAGCAAGAGTGCCAGAGGCCTCTATATACTAGAGAATTGCATATTAACATATAATCTTAGGGCTATAGTAAATAATTCTCAGAAGGAGAGAGAGAGAGATGAATGCACATACACATACACTTCTTTGCAAGAACTTCCATGTAAAAGCTTTGGCTTTAACACATCCAATGTGTAAGTGAAATGCCGCTCAACTCCATCGAGTTAATTCCAGCAAGTTTAGAGATATCTCATTTTTGCCAAACCATCAGACCATCACTTTATCTGGCAGAAATCAACATTGAAACCACAGTACTTTACAGAGCCTAAAGAATTCACCCATATTGAAAAATATATCTAGAAACAATATTTTAGGAAAAGAAAGTGAAGGACAATTACCATAATAGGTACTTAGTTGACTTACTTGCCTTACCAGGCAAAAGACTTATTTCAGGTTATAACACCACAAAACCTTGTGATGTAATTATCATCTTACCTTCTGTCTTGGGAGAATTATTTTTTGATATAGTGTTCATATAACACAGTGTGGTATTCTCTATCAGTTTTCCCATTTAAACTAGAGGAGAAGAGTTTTCTTAGGTAAATAAAGTAATAAAAAAACCTGATCCTGCAGTCCTGGTAGGCAAAATATCGATAGAAGACTTCAAACTGATATGATGCCTACAGTTTGCAGGATTGAGCCTGAAAAGAAGATGCATGTCCCTGCTGCAGTGTTATTACAACTGAGAAGTAAAAGTTCCAGATTCCTTCTTCCTTCTCCAGCTCTCCATAAGTTTACCTTTTCTGTTAACTTCCATGTACATAGCTGCAGTGCTTTTCTCCAAAGCTGCATGCTCTGAAGCTGGGGAGCCAAACTGTCTTTGAGGCCTTCCTTGAATTCCACTTTACTGCCCATCATCAAATACATCAGGAAGGTGGAGAAGGAGTGAGCAATTTATCAGTGGGTCATTCAAAGATCATTAATTCAAGAATTGTGTTTTTCTGGGGTAAAGTACTCCTCAAGCTGCATAGGTGGAGACTGCAGAATATATTCCCCTAGGACACCTTCCTACTTCTACCATCACGACCTTAAAGAAAATTAAGTAAATCAATATGGGCAAAGAATAACTGTAGGAGGACAGACCTTGTGTCTATTTAGCAACAAGAACATTTCTGTTCTCCTCCTCCCCTGAATATTAAAATGAAACCCCACCTACAGGCAGGTAAGGCAGCTCCTCTTTTGCATCCCAAGCTGCAGAGGTGGAAAGTCCATGTTCAGGTTTCCATTATGCTTGGCATTATCAATGCATCTGCACTGGATATGTTGAATATCACCAATAAAATATCAGAGCTGGAGCAATTCACTGCTTAACTAAACTAATGACATATTTTCCTGCTCTCCTCACTGCATTATCAGTGCAGTCTTAATAGTTATATTGCCTAATGCCCTGTTAAATACCCTGTGCTATTTATTTTCTTGCAAAATAACTTCCTTTTCTTCCCACTTTGTATTAAAGCCCTTTCTGCACCACACTGTGATCAATAATTTATTTAACCAATCATGTGGAAGAGATGAGGGGAAAAAAAGGAAAGGTAGGGATCATACACTGGCACAGCTTCTAAGTTATAGAAAAAATTTAAGTGCTTCTGCACTTTTTTTTTAGAATGGTTCATTAATGCTAACGAAAGTAATTAAGGCTTTTTAATGTTCACATTCTAATAACTAATGAAAAAAAACCACCGTGAAAACTCACAACAGAGTAGAAGTACAGTACACTTCGACTGTTTTTCAATTTTCACACAAACCCTGCAATGACATTGCTACTTCTGCTGACCTAATGAGCACTTGGCAGAGGTAAAGAAAAGATGCCTGTCCTCCACACATAGATAGGTATAAACCTGCCTCAGCCCAAGCCATGTGTGGGACTTCTGGGCAGTTACAGCAATTGTGGGCCTGACCCATTAATTTTTAGCTGACAATAATTTTTATTATTTATTATTACATCTTCAGAGCAAAAGTCTTCTTTTATGTAATGATATAAACACAGCTGATGGTAGCAATTTATTCCAGGGGCTGAAGACGCTCACTGGCAATCTAACAATGGATGGAATTATTGCTGACAATTTTACAAACGCTTTTATGAAAGTTTATGGGCCATTAAGCCCAACAGTGTGATTACCAGTACGATATCATCACTCTCAGTAGTACAGTGTTGGCCCAGAACAATCCATTTTCTAATCCTGTCTATTACAATCAGTCTGTTTACTTAGAAGTCATATGTTTGCTGTTTCTGAAATGATCCGAGTCTTTGAAACAGTATTTGAGTCTAGTCCATAGACAGGACCCAATCAGTACCATATTAAACCAGGATAAAACAGCCTTCCTTTCAAATGTCCATAATCAATTCAGGTTTTCTCTTCATAAGCTGAAACACTAAACACAGATGTTAGCTAAGCATATCTGTATTAAATTCCTTGATACAATCAATACAATAAAAAAGGTAATATTTCTCTCTAGAACATCAAATTCAGTTCTTGACCTGAGTTTGTCATTCACACCTTCCATGCCCTATGCTATCAGGAATTAATTTGGTTCACAGTAACTAATAACCAGACAGAAAAGAAACAGAGAAGGTGTTAATTAGTTATTTTTACTCTTGATTCAGTGAATATCGTGTGCTCATTGATGCAAACCAGACTGCTGTTGTTCAAATCAAGATGACCCTCATGTAGAAAAAGGGCCTGTTCTTCCTTTTTTGCACATGATAAATCTTTCAAGTGTCAGGGAGAATTATCCACAAATACTGATGGGGGCATCTTACACACTGCTGATCACAAACTTCCATGGTGCTGGATTAGCTCATCTACCATAGACAACTGTGATAAAGTGATGCTGCCTAGGGGATCTGCCTCATTAAGGAGGGAAAGAGAGAAGAACAGCAGATCTGAAGTAATAAAATGATTAACAAGAGCACCTTGCAGAGCTTATTAGGTATGAAACAGACTGACAATACCATCATTCAACACTTAATTACTTTTTGAAGACCAGATGGAAACGAGAGAACATTTCAGTGGTCATCCTTTCAAATTCCAAACAGAAAGACAAATATCAAACTGATTCATTAACTGGACACGTAACACAGATGTGTTAAGAAATAATGAGATCCTATCAGAAAACTGATGATGTTTAAGTTTTTACTTCACCTCCTATTGCAGACATCCTCACTGCAAGAGGTCAAATTAGGAGTAACAGATTACTTTTACACTGATTTAAAACCACTGCAACTCAACTACTTCTGCTCCTTTACAGGTAGGTGGAAGCTGAGCACACAACATAAATATGGCCTGCATGTTCCCCTTTCCAGATCTGCTCTGAAATACTTATCCCTGCTCCTACTCTCAAAGACTGAACCTCTGCCATTAATTTTTGGGTAGTGATAATGGCATCTACTCAGATGCTACAAGCATGACAATAAAGGTAAAGTGTGGAGCAGATACTACCTTGCAAGCATTTCACTCCGTCTGCTGCAACAGCTCAATTCTAATGTTGGCTTTCCTCTGCTACTCATGTGAAGCTTCAAGTGGCAGCCTGTGCTCTATCCCCAACATGTACAAATACACAAGGACCAGCCAGAAAGGTCTTCATCAGAAAGACAAACACTACATGGTCCATTTGTACAGATGATCAGTGCCCTAACAGCCATTGTGTCTCACTAAGAACAGTCTCGCCCAGAGTGATCAGACAGCAGTCAGAATTCAAATATAGAACCTGAATACTCTTCCTGGGCATGATTCATCTTCTGTTCACATTACCACAGGTCTCTGTTGGGAAAGACCTGAGTCAGTACCTGAGAGAGTGGAGGTGGGACTGTCGCTAGGTTTTCTGACAACTTGGTGTTTAGGGAATGACTTCTGTCCCTTAGTCTGGCTCTGAAAACAAAGTCACACTTCCACCACTTCCCAATTCTCATCAAATGCCAAGGGCCCCACATCCCACACACTGCTCTGTGGTGCAAAACCCATGTTCATGTGGAGACCAAACAGCTTCAATTATGGTCTAGCTGTGACAATGCAGCTTCCATAGTCAGGATTTTGTCAACCAGGACTTCTGTTTCCAAAAAAATTGGTTTGTTTTGTTCTGGTTTAATCCGTATCTCATTTGGGGTTTTCTGTTTGTTTTTAACAGGGGAAAGAAAAAAAAAACCAAAAGGCATGTATGTGGTGCTGAACTAGTCTGAAGAGCAGTAAAACAAATTGAATCCTGTTCAGCAAGTGAGAAGGTCAAAATTCCATTCACGAGAAACAGGCTGCCATAAAAATGGAGGAGGAAAAACACTCCTGTGGAGTGTTTTTGACTAAAGGCACTTTTTTAGCAGTTTCCAAAGTGTCATACCAGCTACTCATAGGCTCTCACTCAGACTTGAGGACATCTCCCCCACATTTCTGTGGCGGAAGCTTTTCTTATCTTCACGTGCCCACTAGATATCTCTGTACCTTTGGATTTAACATATGAGAAGAAAGTTTGTAGAACTTTAGTCATATCTGCTCATACCACAGCTGCTCCTTCCCAATGATTAAAAGAAATGACGACTTTTATTTTTTTCCCAGCTCCTAAAGTCATAGTTTGTGCGAAGTTCACCACCAATGCCTTCAGGTAGGAGAACCGGCAACTTCCACTCTCAGAAGAAACAGTGATCACATATGCAAAATGGTATTTTTATCTGGCACTAAAGATCTGATATCTTCATTATTTTGAAAGACTCTTCTATCAAACAGGTATCCTTAGTGTCTTCTGTACCTTTCATTCTATATTAAATGAAACACTTGGAAAGAAACATGTTAGCAAAATTTTCTTCTGAATACAGCAGATGATCACCTGGCCAGTAGATCCCAACATCTTACCTATTTCTCCATATCCCCAGGGTATACCTTCAACCAGAGCTACTTAGTAAATTTGACAGTCCAGGGTGTATTTTCTTAAATTAATTAACATTGCTTTGTACATGGTACAACCAGGGATGACAGAATAGTAAAGTGACCGTACTTTTTTTTAAATATTATTTTCACAACACCAAAACTACCTGGGATTTTTTTATTTGATAATACAGTACTTAACAACATTAGGGAAAAGGCCAAGAAGACCTTTTCTTCCTTGTCTTCCACATTGAATTACAATGCTCTCATTCCATGTCCAAACCCAGCAGCAGAAGTTGCAGGTGACCTACAAAGCACAGCCCAGTGGAAACATCAGAGATAGCATGTAATCCATAAGCACATCTGAGCAAAGCAGTTTTCTGCACCTCTGCCACATCCATGGGAGTTGATGGCCCAAGAAGACATGAAGGAAAGTTAATACTGCAGAAAATTGTAAATGTTTGGGAAGCACCTACTTGAGAATTCCCCACTACAATTACAGAAAATGGAGGTGCAGTTGACAAGGTGACCAACCTCTTTATCCTATTAAATATCTGTTTGTGGAAAATGAACAAGAATACATGTTGAAGATACAGCACGATGCCACCTGTGCAAAACAAATGCACATCTCATTTTAATGTAAGCTTTGGTTAAGTGGCTTGTGTTGAAATGCTACCTAGCATTCCAAGTGTAAACCAGCTTAATCATATCTATTGAAAATCACATAATAAATAACATGAAATATGCAGCATGCCATCCTAATTGCAGAGGTTGTCTCATTTACTAGAAGTCATTTATTTATTCAAATGACTTGAACTACGTGATTCAATCTGAATCATGGGAACTAGGTACCTAGCTGCAAACAGCCTCTTACCTCTTTGCTAAAGGCATTGTTGAAGTAAGTGACCCAACTGCTAAAACAAGCTTCTTCCTTGAACCCTGCCTCCTTCCCTAGTCTCACCTCCTGAGTGAACTTCAGAGAACATCACTGTTATACAAAAACATAGTGAACATAAGAATTAAATAAATTAATCACAATGCAATTAATTAATGCAAAGGAGAAACTGATATTTTCAAGATCAGAGAATTGCTTACAAATAGGAACTACACATGCAGCCATAACTGCACTTTGCAGAACTGACACCACTCTCAAGAAGAAATGTTTGCCACTTCAGATATAAACCAAACTCAACTTTCAGAATTGCACACGTCTCAGATCTTAAGGCAGGGAGAGGGGAGGGAAGAGAATACATATCCCCACAGAGAAGTAGCTATTATTTGGGTATTTTGGTTGGTTGGTTGTTTTGTTTTGGTTTTTTTTAAGTTAGGCCTTGCAAATGTGAAAACGACATAATTGTGCAGCAGCTACATAGAAAGCATAATTCAGGAAACGATTCAGACCTTACATCTGCTTACACCCAACCTTGATTTGCAGCTACTGTCTCACACTGCTGTTATTTCGGGTGCTGCCAGGGCTTCCCCTGAGGTGGTAGAGCAAAGGGTCAGGCATGCTGAGCCCTACCTCAGGCAGGGAAGGAGCACGCTTCAGTCACCAGGAGCCAAACCAGATGCATGCCACCATAGGTCACCTCATCCCAGGCTCTGGCCAGCCTCCATCAAGGGACATGTCCCCAGTGAAGGACACACAGGAGGGCCTTCATGCTCTGCATGAAACACTTTTTTTTTCAAAACTTGTGAATGAGGCCCAAAGAGGATGTTGGTTACCTTCATCTCCAGGCAGTGTTTATCATTGTCTTGGGCATGGGGCAAGAGACCAAAACACTAGCAGGCAACTTCAGTAGCCAGATGTGTTCCCTCAGGCAACTATTCAAATTCTTTATGGCTTTGATTCCATGACTTAAGATAGGTAAAATAATTCTTTTTCCTATCTAGAAGAGTGCTGTGCGAGCTCACAGTGCCCCAGTGCCAAAAGTGGCTGATTTCCAGGGCTCTTCTGGTTATCTTCATACTTATTGCTGACTCTGGTGATGGAAAGGCAGGGATTATACCACTGTGTTCTGATTACCAAATGCACACAAACCCCATTCCCACAAACTGATCATTTTCTTCTTATAAAAGCCAGAGCTAAAATACTACCGTACTGTCATCAAGACAGCTGGTTTATATCCTCCTCTTCTTCCTTCCACATCCCCCCTGGTAAACATTCTGCCTGACATGGTCCCTGCCGAATCTCCATGCCCAAAAAGGAGCTGAATACCCCGGCAGAGTGATTCTAGCATAACTGCCTTTTCTGGTCCTGCATATTTTTATTTTATCGGTCTGGGATGGAGGGGGCTGGCAAACCCACCATTTTTCCAGGGAGTTGGAGGATACTACCAGGGACGCTACCCATCCTTCACACAGCACCTTTGCAAGGTGAAGCAATCACAAAGTGGTAACGGCTACATGGAGGAGAAGGCTTTTAACCCACACAGAAGCATTGCTGGCCCTTGGGGCATTACTACAGCCCTCACCCTGCCTGCCCAAAGCCCCACCCCACCTGCTTCTGCACCTCTAACAAGGCAGCTGAAAGCCTCAGGCTCCTCCTCCAGCATTTAGCAAGGTATGGTGAAGGCTCCAAACACAGATCGACCAGGGAGGTAATAGATACCAAGCTTCCTTTATTTATTTATATTTCATTAGTTTTATTATTTCATTATTTCAGTTGATGAAAATAGCAAAAGTGTTCACAAGAATTTGGACATGTAAATGACAATTTTTACCCCACCCCCAAAACCTTAAGTTTTTTTGTTTGGTTTTTGTTTTGGTTTGGTTTATTTTTGGTTTTGTTTTGTTTCTTTGGGTTTTTTTTGGGGAGGGAGTAACAGAGGGTGGGACAGAGTGAATTGAAGGTAGTTCATTAATTTGAGCTAAACTTAGCAAACATGCCTTGGCTAAAAACTAACTGGGAGAGAGCTATAAGAAAATCAAGTGGTATTCTGGTATTTTCAAAATAAACCTGCAAATTTTCATTTCAAACAACATTTCATTTTCCTTCTTATCCAACTTAAAAAGAAAAGAAATGGTCTCAGGTTAAATTTGATCTTCCAGATTAAATTAAAGCAGGGCTTTTTTGTTGGTGCTTTATTGTTGAGTTTTTTTCTCTTCACTTCATAAAACCATCCCCTGACATACTTGTTTCAGTTTGACTGGAAATTTTTCTTTTTCTCCAG
>JAWWES010000081.1:52471602-52483180 GCA_035583135.1 Lophotriccus pileatus
TTTTTTCTCTTCACTTCATAAAACCATCCCCTGACATACTTGTTTCAGTTTGACTGGAAATTTTTCTTTTTCTCCAGTTTGGGGTTTGGGTTTTTTGTTGTTGTTGTTTGTTTGTTTGGGGTTTTTTTTTTGTTGTTTGTCTGTTTTGTTTTGTTGTTTTTTTTCTCTTCAACCACTGACACAAACAAAAGCCACCAATGATTCAATGCACTCTAATAGTACAACATGCATGTGAACACGTAGAAGTTTACTTTCATGTACACAGATACACTGGGCAGAAGGAGGCACGCTGGCAGAAGGAGGAACCTTGCATCTGCCATGCATGGATATGTCAACAGGCAAAACACTCTTTGCATTAAAACTTCAAAACCAAAGCTCACACATCCTTATGGGCTACCAAAATCCAGTGCGTCTCTCTCCTAACAATGCCTCCTGTCCTTTAAAAAATAATTTTAAAAAGGTGCAGTTTGGTGGCACATGTATTTCTTAGGTCAGCGGCCAACCCATGTGGCCACATCTTTTCACTCTGGTCATCAGAAAGTTTCCTTGTTCAAACACACAGTCTCACAAATTGGTTTCTCATGTTTCTTCCCTGTGAGCAACACTCAATAACATTATTAAGCACAGAGAGCACAAGACTCACACCTACACATTCTCCCTATACAACAAACTAGGAAGCTGTGTAACAGTTCTTAATTAGCAATCATCTTACGTCAGCAGAAATAGACATTTATTTTGGTCCAACTCCACTGTAAAGAGCAGTACTGAAGGAAAAAAAGTACTCTATTACTCAATACTGTTAGGTCAGCAGAATTCAGCCCTAAAAATGGAACCATTACTGTCCCATTTGCCATAGTTGGAAGTCAAGAAGTAACACATCAAAAACCATAATAGTCTGAAGCACTACTAGGTCTCATACTTCACCTACGGATACAGTGTTCCTGGAAGAAGGGACACGGGAAAAGGTCAAACTGACATGTACTTAACTGGATCAGTGTGTACTGTACTAGGCTGAACAAGGATGTCAAAGCCCACACAAAACATTAAGCAGAGGATTCCCACACTGTGTACCATTCATCCTTGGAAAAAGAATTTACCTGAACACTCTCTACCCACACCTACCCAATGTGGATAAACCCACAGTGCCGTCTCCCCATGTCCTCATGCATTTCACGAGCTCTCCAAAGCCAACAGGTATGAATAGCAGAGATCCTCAGGAACTGAGGACTTCTCATGAGTCACATCCAACACAGCTTTTATCCCACCTTCATCACCAGGATCTGGAGAAGTGTACCAGTGCACCAGCTTCAACCGAAGTGGGCGTCCCAGCGGTGAGGGTCTGTCTGCTAATCCTTCATCATTATCCGTGCTCTGCTACCACGGACCTCAGCAGCATGCAGCTCCTGGTCGTTGCCCCCATCACAGGTGCTGAGTGAAGTGCTGCTTGTGACCCAAACAGGTAAGTTCTGCACTAACTTCTCCAACTGCACTTACAGCAAGGTGTGTTACTCAAGCTAACCTCGAGGCAAGTGCAAGACAGGCAAGTCTCCCTGTCATGGCAGTCACTGCTGCTTGAGTATTCATCCCAGGCTACACACCTCCTACAAATGCTACAAAGCAAACCTGGGAATCGAAAAGTGAGAACTTGCCTTCCACTGAGATGCAAATAAAGCTCTATTGCATTTCCTAATAACTTTCTCTCTCCGGTAAAACTAGCAAAATCCCAGCTGTGTCGAGTGCAATTCCTGTGCCAGATGAGTCCTGACTGACAGAAGTGCATTTTCTCCTAGTAGATGCTCAAGGAGAGCAGTAGAGCAAAATGGGCTTTTGAGAAATTATAAACACAAATAGAAGATGCCTAATGCAATCCACACGTTTCCAGTTATTCTAACTAGCAGGTAATCTTTTTACAGAATTAGGCCTCACCCCATTTTGACTAGTCTGATTTTATACAGGTTTGTCATCCAGGTCAACCCAGTAAGCATAGACCAGAGAGAAGGATGTTTTTGTAGGTACAGCCAATACAGGTTCCCCCAAAAAAGTTCTACAAGTCATAGCATTTTTCTGAAATTTGTATTACACAAGCCATTTTGCAATACAGATCCAAATCTAAGATGAGATTTGACACAAGTTCTTGTAATCGTAAATGCCAAAGTTTGTAAATTAACATGCTGACTACTAATTTTGAATACATATTAGTCCTTTCTGGGACAATCCACTCTCATACACAGCATGACTATACCCTCTGATGCACACATGCTACTGAAACCTGGACTAGACCAGGAGTTTGTAGCAATATCAACAGTTTCTATACAAAACAATTCCATGAAGGTATTGTCATCCTGCAGAAAATTAAGTAAACCTTCCACTAGACTTGTTCCCAAAGAGCTATTAAGCAAAGGCAGTTTGTCCTCAAGGAAGATAAGGACACCCTCTGAAGGAACTGGTTTGGCTAGTCAGCTATCTTGCTGCTAAAGGTAGCATATCCCACTGATTTCAGTGATATGTGGATATCTAAATGCAGAAGTCAGCCCCGAGGACCATAATGGCATTGTGCGACACTCCCCGAAAATCTCTCTTTATAAATTAACAAATAAATTACAATGGACTATCTGATTGTTAAGTCTCCAGGGTACTGATCTTAGTTTCCTGTTTATCTGGAAATCCCTTAACATACCCTTAATGCAAGAAAAAACATATTTGTATTTACTATCACTTCAGTGCCTAGCTTGTTCACCAGGCACACATGCTTCTCTGAGGGGCCAATCTCTTTTGTAACATTTTGCACAGTCATTGCATTTTGCAGACTGACTGAATTAAGGAGATGACTGCTAGCATTTTCCTTCCCTGTTTGACAGAAATTGCTTTTGATGATGGGACTTGGGTTTCATTCTTTATCAGTCACACACTGAGGCACTAGAGTAAGAGCAGGTCTGTACTCAAGACTATTTATTTCTATTATCTCAACAAACTGAGCTGTATCAGTATGTAAGTTTCCATATCTCTAACTGCATTTACCATCAACACTACACAGATTTATTTTAGTTTCCAAATCCAAAAAAGTTTGGTCACTCACCAAAGAGAATAAAAAATAATAAATGTTTGCATAGACAAGACCTCACATAATAAACACCTAAACACACATATTAGCTTCTGTCTCCACATAGAAAATTACACTTTTATCAGTAATAATACAAATACAGGAATGAGAGAATAGTGTACCAGCAACGCAGGGACTGTAACAGGAGCGTGCAACATCCTTCACCTGGTACCTGGTGCCAGGCAGGCAGAGAACATGACTCCTCAGCCAAGCTGTGAATGTGTGGGCAGCTGCCTGCTCCTGGGAGGCCCCTATGCTTGCTCCCACTGCAGGCACATCTCACAGGCACCTCCTGCCAGATCTCTGCTCCCACAGAAGTGCATCTGGAAAGGCACTGGATGCTTGCACATAACTGGATCAAGCTCTACACAGTCCACAAACACTAGTCTTCTTGTGTACCTATGTCACAAGTAAGCACAGAATAATATACTGTGCAGAAACTACAAGACGATGTAAAGGGCAGCAATGCACAATATAAGTACAGACACAGCCCACATTTAAACAGTGCACAGGATATTAGATGAAGCTTTTTCATTTCACGTGAAAACAAATACTTCAACATCTCTAAAGAACTTAGTCCTTTGCTTTCCAGAAAGCAATGTAAAGACACCAGGTACAGAAAGCTATCACATTTAACTTCAGCAGCTGCCGAGCTGCCCAGCATGCTCACATGCATACTCCCGAGGTGGAGCGCACACTCCCATTCCACAGCGGCTGCAGCTACAGATCAAAACTAGAGATATAAAGCCAACAGATAGCAACAAAAAGCAGTTTGCTGAACTGTAGCACTGACATACAAAAAGGACATGGGTCAAATACATCCAGTGTAAGCAGCGGCATGCCTGCTGTCACAGGTATTTATCTCAGATACCACCAAGCAGGCCATCCATGTTAGTGGAAGTCCAGATCAGTTGCATCGTGGTTAATGTGGGTCAACATCAGAGCAGGTAGACTGAGGTGCATATTGATCCCTGTGAGTGTACTTCAGTTTTGAGCAATGTTGTTTGTTTCTAGAATATGCTCAATTAGGGGTTTTTTTTGTATCCTCATGACTATAATGTTATAACTAAACCAGTTTTCTCTCATCCATATTAAAAAAAACTAATTCTAAGATTTTGGGAAAAGACAATTGTATTCAAATTTCCATTCAGACATTATGTTGAATAGATTCTATAGGCTGATTCTTACATTCTTCTAACAAAAACATTTGCCCAGTTACTATTTTTTGGTGAGATATCTCCTTTTGCGAATGGAACCAACTGGGTTGAAATTTTAAACAGTGTAATCTCCTATGCAATTTGAACTTCTAAAATCTGGTCTTAAAACTCAAGAGTTTTGCATGTGTATATATATATGTGTGTATATATATATATATATATATATATATACACACATATGAAAGCACATTTACTTTCAAAATTGCTCTGAATTCTGGTGTTAGGTCCTATCATTTGACCAAGCAGACAGTCCCCAACATGTGCTGATACTCTGTTGCATGTTGGGCCTGTTGCTTTAAATCAGTATCTCACAATTCTCAAATGTTGCTTCATTTTGTACTCCTGAGTAATTTTCTTACTTAACTTCACATGTGGAGAGAAACAGAGAAACTAATAAAGACCAATCAATCGATTAATGCTTCCCAAAGAAATCCTTCTGCCTTCACCTCTGCCACTGAGCCTCCAGCTCTTACCAGAGGAACAGTTACTTGCTGACACAACATCCCAAGAATAATCTCCATTGGGTTTATCACTTAGCTGTTGGTTATTTAGTAATCCTCAAATAACGGAGACCCTACTAAGTTTATGAGACACGGAATTAAACACTATAAACAAGGTATTTCTCCTCACACTTTATCAATATTCCACAGGGCTGTGCACCTGAGACTGCACCTCAAAAGACTTTTAATACAGGCAGAGCAAATGGAGTCACTTTGCTTTTCATCAGTTTCAAAGGGTGAGGAAAAATAAATAAATAAAAAGAAAACAGTGAAGAAAAAACTGCCTATGTTACATCAACGACAGGTATGAACTTGATTTCTGGAACAAGAGAATCTCTCTGCTTTTTAAAGGTTGTGCAACTAGTTCTTTTGGACGGGGTGTTTCTCACTTTCAGGGAGGCTTTACTATCCATAGTCACGAAAGACTAACTCGGTTGCTTTAAGGCATACACCAGCCCTTCTAAAAACTAATAATTCTCTTCTCCCGCTTTTTCTTTAAAAAGAATGAAAGGAAAACAAAAATCAAACCACTCAAATCTGCATTTTTTCTCTGGCTGGCAGATTTCCAAGATAAAGAGGACTGCTCTCCGTCTGGAACAGCAGCCGGGGCCTGCTCTCCAAACTCACAAAAGAGAACACCACACACAGAGAAAAAGCGACGGGTCTGACCGGCCAGAAACGTTTTCTCACCCTCTAAAGCAGTTTCTCAAATGAAAAAGGAAAACCAAACTACCCACGCCCCTGGCCCCAGAGCCAGCCCGCACCGTGCTGTTCCCACGCACCGCCGGACCGGTGTTGGCAGCGCCGGGACGGGACGGAACGGCGGCTCCTTCGCGCCGGGTCGGGCAGGGATAAATCACTCGGGAACTAGAACCCTCATCAAGTTTCCCCTCTTTGCAGTCACCCCAGTCCCAGGTGTATACTTTTTTGCTATTATTATTATTATCTTCTAACAGGACAAGCGGAGGAGTCCAGGTCAGAGCGACGGCGGGTTACCGGAGCAGTGCTTACTCGGGAACTACGCGGCTTTTCCCCGCCGTCACGGCGCGGGGGTGCCGGGAGCGGCGGTGCGGCGCTGAGCCGGGGAGCGCGCTCCGGGGAGCGATTGGGCAACGTGGGAAGGGGGGAGGAAGAAAAAAGAAACACCAAAAGGAAAGAAGTACAAACGATGAGATGTGCCAAGGCTTATTCCCATTTATTTCCTCCACCCCCACAAAAGAAAATAAGCCGAGAATCAGGAAGTCAGGGCTGCGTGATCGCTGTTACAGCTTTGGTTTACTCTCCGTTTCTCCTCTGTGTTTTTGGATGGGTGGGGTTTTTGGTTGTTTTTGGTTTGATTTTTTTTAAGGACAAAAAAGTAGTTGGACTTTCCCCTCTCCGTTCCCCACGGCAGTCTCCCGGGGCGCAGCCGGCAAAGCGGCAGCAGAACCCCCGCGCCCTCCTACCTTTCTTTCCTTCCACGGCGAGAGAGAGAGCGAGGCGCCCCAGCAGCAGCACCAGGACAGCGGCCCCGCGGGGTCCGGCAGCGGCGAGGGGGCTGCGGCCGCCCATACTGCGGGACCGCCGCTTCCTCGGCGAAGTGGGTGGGGGGTCGGACGGGACGGACGCACGGAGGATTCCGCGGAGCTGCTCCTCTCTTCTCCCGCGGTCTCGCTCAGCTCCTCTCTGGCTCTCTGCCCTGCGCGGCTCCGAGCAGCATGCTGGAGGATGGCCGTCGAGGTCTGCGCGCACACGTGTGTGCCCCGGCTGCGGGCGGGCTGCTGCCTTCCTCCTCCTCCTCCTCCCCCCTCTGCTCCTCCTGCTGCAGGCGGAGGCGGGTGCTCAGGGGCTTGCGGAGCGGTTGGAGCCGGCTGTGGGACGGGGTGCGCCCGGCTGCGCTCTCCGGTTCAGCCGCGGAGCACAGGGGCTCCCTCTGGGGACGTCGAGCAGGAGGAGGAGGAGGATGGGGAGGGAGCAAGGAGGAGGGGGGAGGAGGAACTGGCGGCGCCTTCTCCGCCCAGGTGGAGAAGGGGCGGACTCGCCACCTGTCCCGGAATATGGTATGAGAGGAGGTATGAGCGGGGTGGAGGTAGTTTAGTCGTTCGTCCTTGCTCGGAAGGGTGGGGGAGATTTTCTACTTCCTGGCATCGTCCGTCCAGCAGCTGCCAAAGGCATGAACGTGCATTTGCGCCGCTGCTCGCAAAAAAGCGACGTGGCCCTGGCACAGTTTCTGTCTTCTCTCCCGGCAGTGTTGACGGGGGACAGAGGATTTGCGGGAATGCGGGTGCCTCAGGGGCTTTGAAGGAGAAACGCTGTCCCGCCCCGTTCCTTAGGGAGAACTGTCCCGTCGCAACGCCAGTGCCAGCGAAGAAGGACTGAGGCTTTTTAGCAGGGAGCAGCAGTGGCGAAGCCGCTCCGCAGGTTCAGTCCGCTCCCTAGGGGAGCATCTCCGGAGTTCCGGCCTCATTTCTTCTTCCCGAAATCAGCGGAGCCCGTTTGGCCTCTGGGAATACTCCTGCTCTCGTTCTGGGCATTTTACTCCCAATGTTTGCAAGACCAAGTGTGTGGGTGAAATAAAACTGTGCTGATTTAATGCGTTTTTAGCGCACGGATAATAGGGGCCGTATCTGCCCGTACCGTTTCTATTCCGCTGCCACCAGCACTGAGAAAGTGCTCCTTGTTCCGCGTAACAAGTTACTTAATGAACACACAATCAAACGAGTTTTTTTGAGGTGCTCCAGGGACATTCACAGATATTAAACAAAAGAGGACATGTACAGTGCTCCTTCCTCCCAACGTGTTTTCCTCCAAGAGGCAAACCCAAGGTATTCAGTGTTCATTAAAATATTGTTACAAGCTCTTTTTCTAAGAGCTGTTCCTCTGGAAAGTGGGAGGAAGCACTGTCTTGTCGCCCGGGTACGTAAATAGGACATAAAATTGCCAATTGTCTGGGCTGGGATTTCTTCGAGTAAATCATGATTCAACACTCAGTCTTGTTAAATGCTGGTGGTAATTTCTTCATAAAGTTCTTGAGAAGACCTGAGTTACACAGGTAATAGGATATGAAGTGTTAAAACTGTTACGATTGAGTGGGAACTCCAGAACTGAAGTCAGTAATGACATGAGGTTTGGGAAACTACGTTCTAAATGCCTGTGTCTATCACAGGGCATTGGAACACAATAGATTGCAAAATAGTCATTGACTGTACCTCTGTTATCTGTATTCCTCCCAGAGACACCTTACTTTTCTCCTACCAATCAACTTTCTCTGTTTTTTGTTTGTTTGTTTGTTTGTTTTTTGTGTGTGTTTTTTGTTTGTTTGTGGGTTTTTTGGGGGGTTGGTTTGGTTTTTTTTCTTTTTTTTTCTGATAATTTAATTAGTTACTGTCTTAACTAGGCAAAGAAAACTACCAACCAATTTACTTATCCTAGCACCTGACCACATGCCTTTAACCATGTATCATCGCACCATGCCTGTGATCGTTTATTAAAATGAATTGGGTTACAACTCAGCTTTTGAATGCCCTGGCTGACACTCTGCTTTGATTATATTTTGTAAATAATGTGAAAGATGTACTTCGAAGTAAATTCAGACATTAATAACATCCAAGGAACTCTACTCATGAGTGGTTTCATGATTGTAACTGAGGGCAGAACCTGGGCTTCCAGTACAATATTAATGCAATTTACTTCAAAGATTTTCACACAGTGCAACTTTGTAAACACAATGTGTGTGTGGTTCATTTTGATTTATTTAGACAAATGGGAGGATCTTTAAGAGATCCAGGAAAAAGAGATCAGCTTCTAGGGAGGGAAGATTTGCAAAGCATCCTCGGCTCACACTGATGATTACAGCTTGCATTATGAGAAAGGAAGTGCAATTAAGATAACCAAGAAATGAACTTTAAATTAGTTCTGTACTAAATAAAAATGTGCCCCTAGATTTGCACACTGAGCATCAAGCTACCACTGTGGGAGGCAATAGAGTTTTTGAAATCTAGAAAAAGTAAGGATTCAAAGTGACAAATGAAAAACAAACTAAACATAGGAAAAAATAAAACATCTTTTGCATGTGAACTCAGTGGAGAAACTTGTCCAAGTCCTGTCCTAACAAGCTAAAGAACAAATACTTGCTTTGCAGATTTTTTTTTGTGCAGTTGTGATTCTACCTGCTATACTGAGCAGGAACACTTCATACTTGCTTCACCTCCCATCACGTACTGCCCTTACATAAATGCACATAAACTCAAGTATTTGATCCAAACTAAACTCCTCCTTCATTGCCAGCATGGTGAACAAGGAGAGACTAGGCAAATTCTCCTTTAATTTTTTTTCCCACACTGCAGATATCCACTACAGGATACTATAATCTGCTGCTGGCAGTGCAGTACTGGTGAAGGGGCTGCCCAGCAAGCTGCCATAGATTCTGTCCTCCCACCTTTGTGCGCACAAATGTGTTATTTTTGTGGCATTGTGCTCTGCTTGTCAAGGTCATGAGATACATAAAGAGACTCTAAGACTGTGGTTTGAGAAGCTTATCACAGGCAGGAATTTCAAGCCTTGAACAGTTTCTGAAATGGTTTGAATTCAAATGGCATTTTCCCTAAACAGCTGGTCCCATACCTGGTTTGGTAGAACTCCTTTAAATCTAACATAATTACATGAATTTGACCAAGGGCATACAATATTCATGTTGCAAAACTTTTATTACCAGCTGCATGTATGCATCATCAAAGGTCGTGGGACAAAGGCCCGTCTTTTGACCCCCAATTTTTAAATTAATAGTTCATCATGAGAATACTAAATATGATCTCTTTTTTTTTTCAGATTTCTTTTTACTTGCTTGCCTTCTATATATTAAGCATAAACACGCTGACCTATGAAGTGAAGTGCATGTAAGCTGGTAGTTCTTTCATATGAAGATACTTCTGGATTGCAGAATTTGGCTGCAATTGCTCACCACCACTTTCCTGAACCACTGAGTTGATTACTTTGCCACATATGGAGAGAAGCTGTTAAGAGGATGAATAACTGATTTTCCTATCAGTGAAAAAAGCAGGATTAATTCTTCTATCTTTTCCACATTCCCTCAAAAAAGAATAGAGTCTCAAAATCCTCTCAAGAGTAAAGAAATCTCTGCTACTGGGTCCTTTCCTTAAATGAAAAAAAAATGTGTCGTTTTTCATTATCCACTGAGAGCGGGTCAGCAATTTCCCCTTCAAAAAAATTCATCAGCAACCATTCCTGGATGGCAATGCAGTTCTTCGGTGTATGTTGCAAAAGTGATTCTAAAGGGCAGACCTTTTACTGGAAGAGGAGAAATGAAGTAGAGCTGAATTAGCAGGGGCTTAATCAATTTGCTCAGATTTTGCATGGTTTTTGAGATAGCTGACGTTTTATTTTGCATTGTAGTTTGTATTCTACTGAGGTTTTAAAGCAAGGGCAGAGGTAATAATTTATGGAGCTTTATGGCATTTTGCATGTTGAAAACATAGTACAAACTTTAACTAATTTGTCTTTGCAAATCCCCTCTAAAGCAGGTTAGCAGCTATCATTTCCATTTTATAGATGTAAAATAATTTGCCTTGGGCAGAGCATTAGTGACAGAGCTAGGGTCATCACTCAAAAGCTATTCATTTTAAACATTCTACTTAAACCTCCTTGGATCATGCTGCTTCTAGAGACTGTCCCTGATGAAAAGGGATGCAGTTTTACACACTCATTTTCTCTCTCTCTCTCTTAACACTGTTTGTTTGTTTGTGTAACATCACTTAGAAAGGACAACAGCAATAAACACATGGGTATTGAAATCACATATGGGTGTTGAAATCAAATCTTAGTTATAGTAAAGTGTACAGTTGGTATTTCAACATGTGATCATAGTATTATCTCAGAAGGCTTCCTACATGTTCTTTATTTTTTTTTCTGTCCAGGTTTTATCTGTCATCTCAGTCATCAAGTTCAGTGTTTTCAGGGAAAATTTACTTAAATCAGGAATAGACTTTTAATATTATTTAAACTGTGTTGGGAATTTGCAGCACCAGCCCATATGCTAATGAAAGTAGGCAACAAAACAATAAGTATAAAAATAAAACCTGTGTGGCTGTTGTATGAGAGAAAGTGTGAGCTACCTATTCTCTGAATTATGTCTTATCCTTGAAAAGACCCTGTCATGGTTTTGTTTGTTCTTGGAGATATGCTGGAATTTCCCCTTTCCCCTGCTCACTGTGTTGGGGGGTGGGGGAATTGGCCAAGGTGACTGTATCCAGGCAACTATGTGTCACAGAAGAAAAGAGCTAGCAAGGTAGCACTCCCATGTTAATTGCCTTACCTTGTCTCCAGGGAAACAGGGAAGGAGTCTGGGGGGCTGAGTTGGAAGGCAGGAGGGAGGTTGGAGGTAACTGGAGCTGTTGGAGCAGCCAGAGCAGCCAGAGCTGTCGGAACTGTTGGGACTGCTGCTTTTTCTGGCTGTGCTGCAGTTTGGAGCTTTTTGCTTGGATTTCCATCAGAGAGGGACGAAAACCACACAACCATACATCTCTGCCAGCATGAAAGAGTGAGTTCTCCAGTGTTGGGAACCGTGTTTTCCCTTCCCCTCCTCTCTCCCTTTTGGTGAGGGGGGGAGGATGTCCATTTGTTCGACTCGTCTCCAGCACACTCGGGAGACTTCGCGCGGTGATTGCCAGTGATCCAACAGCACCCCCTCTGCTGACTGACTCAAACAACTGCAGGCTCCACATCTCCAGTGGTTCAACAGCGCCTCCTGCTGACTGTGGTTATAA
>JAWWES010000081.1:52487740-52498275 GCA_035583135.1 Lophotriccus pileatus
CCTTCTTTTCTCTCTCTCTCTCAGTCTCTCTGCTGGTGCAGCTGAATTTGTGACCCTAAGGGACAGCAGAGAATAGAAGAACTGTTGCCACTCCAGAGAGGTCTATCAAGGGCTGTTCTCTTGTGGGAAGGGACTCCACAGGTAACAGGGGTGGACTCAAAAGCCATTATCCCCTGTGACCCTGTGGTGAAGACCATGGTAAAGCAGGTGTCCCCTTGCAGGCCATGGAGGACCCCACAGGGTCCAGGTAATCCCCAGCCACCGGTCTTAGCCCAGGAGGGGGTAGGCCCAGCCCTGAGGTCGACATAGAAGAGAAAGAGAAAGACAGTTCCAGCTGTGACGAATTGGAGTTGTCATCCTAGAGATAATAGAGAGGAACTTTCAAATACTGCAGAATTGTTTGGAAGACTTGTAACCTCTGACAGTGGAAAAGAGACTGCTTCTCCTCCTGGACTGATACAATGGGGGCAGGGGGTGTTTTTGTAAATACATAGTACTTTTGCCTAATTAGAATTGTTGTAGATATAGTTCTTTAGTTTTTATCTTGCTAGTAATAAATCCTAATACTAAATCAGATCTCTTTTGTCTGCATAAACCTTCTCTCAACTTATAGCAATTGTGTGGGGGTGAGAGAAATTGGGCCAAGGCAAACCCATGACACCCAGCCACTTCTTACTCATGTGAACCAATAATTTGGCTTTTCTGGTTTATTTGGGTGAGTGCTTTTTCATTATGTCCCTTGCCCAATCTACTAATTTGAGATGAGGGTCTTGTGTGGGAATTAATTATAAGTCTGGATATTGAAGAGTGGTTTAAGATTTTCCCTGTTTTCTATAAGGTTGCAGTATGTAGAAATGCTCTTTCTATATGGAGAAAGCAACAAATGCCTGCGCCTCTCAGCAGTGGAACTACTGGAGATTGGTTTTCTACAAATGATTTTGCTTTCTCCCCTTGTTGCCTGCCACCTGCACTACCCTCCTGTGCCCTCCACACTGGATATGATACAGCCAGTATGGAGATGTATGCATGGTAATTGGACACATGGGCTGACAGTGACACAACAGCTGCTGAGGCTGCAGTACCTCCTCTTCACATACCACCAGATTTCACAAGGCTCATGAGATCCTCACTCCTCTATGCGACTTGGTTAAAATTAGTTAACAGGGCTGGGGACCAATAGATGTAATGACTGCATGCATCTCTCTTCCAGACTGAAAAATCAAAGGCTGGCAAGAAACTGTGATTGTCTGACTTGAAACAGTTGAAATGTGTCCTTGATGTCCTTTGTAGTGCCTCAGGAATAATGGCAGGTTTAGAGAGTGCAACTCCGTGACCTTATTTGAATTGGAGCACACTGCAGTGTATCTAAATGCTCTGTCCAGGCTTGTTTTTTAAGTTTAAAGAGACTATATCAGGACATTGGTGCAGTCCAAGGTTTCCAAACTTGTTACAGCTAACGAGAGAAGCAAATGTGCTACATGATTCTGATGTTTGTCATTTACAGATCTGCTCCTGACCTTTGTTTTTATCTCTGCATCTCACCCCTGAAGCTAACATAAAGTGCAACAGAAGCCAGATCTACTTGAACAAGCCCACACAGAAGTCAGAAGGCTTCCCTGCAGACTTGACCATGGGCTCATGCAGACTTCCCTTAGGAAAGGACACCAAGGAGGTCGCCTTTCATTTACAGTTTCTCAAGAACCAGAAGACTGACCGTAAATGAACACCAGGCTTATATGAGTACAAAGAATGAGGCAAGGGAAAATAAGAATGACAATGAAAAAGTTTCAAAGACACAAGTGGGAGCCCATCACTGCTTCTCTGGGAGACCTTCACAGCTTAGTAATGCAAAAATGTGAAAAGTCTGTCCCAAAGTTGGTAAATTGCTATGTGTGGCCTAAAAAAATTAAGCACTGAAGTAGGAGCCAGAGTTTAAAAAACTGGAAATCTGTGTGAGCCTAACCCTCCCCAGGTAAAATGGAGATAACAAGTAGCACAAATACGTAAACAACTTTTAAAAATAATAACTTAATAACTACATGGTGCTTTACAGAGAGGAAAGGCTTTAGGAACACTAAGTATTCTTAAAATCTTTAGCTTTCACCATTGTTTTGGTTTGGTATCTCTTTGATGGGGTTGTTTGAGGGAACCCCTGCACTCTCACATCTTAAGTGAAGTTTCTTCCCTGAAATAGAAGGCAAAGTCGATGAGATACAGCAGTGGCATTGCTGCTCTGATCACTCAATTACTGCTGTGGTGACAAGAGCAGTATAAATCAAGCCAGTTCAGCCAAGAGTTCTTACCACAGGCTGATTAACCACTACATTAGTACAAACATCTGACACTTCGTTTTCTAGGAGGAATTAAAACAAGGGTAAAATCTTGGAGGAGGCCATTCGTTTGTATGTGTGGGGAAGGGTGTGGGGGGGAACAGAGGCCATAAGCAGCGAACTCCATGGTTTCAACTGGTATAGGTGCTTCAACCCTCCCTTTTGCCCTTGATATGGAGCCCACTCAGACTTACTCAGAGTCAAATGTGAAAAAGGGCAATGAACTCAGGTGGGATTTGCTACATAATGGTTGTGTATGTGCTCATAGGCTGGTCCAAAGCACACAAATAATTCACTGCCATTGGCAAGCAGAGTGGAATGATGTATTTGCTTTCTTTCCATTTTAAAACAAAAATACAGCCTTTGCATTTTAAATTGCAGCATTTCTCTAGGAAAGGCATTTGTTTACTTTAGTGCCAGTAAAATTCCTCAGAAGGACAATCTGGGAAGTAGAAAGCCTCATCTTATTCACAGAACAAGTATAACAAGTCCTGCAAGCTCTCTTCCAGTGTTTCACCAATATGCCTCTACTCAAGGCTAGAAGATTAGACTTCATATTCAAAACAGCACAGGTGTTTTCTTTAAGAATTAAATACCACAGTGTCTTTATAAATCTGGGTCTAATGCAGAGAACTACTTTTAACACAGATAACTACTGCACAAATAGCAATGACATTGCTAATCAGCACCAGTTTTGCTGGGGACAAGGCCAGGACATTGGGAAACTTGTGCTGCTGACACCTGCCCAAGAAGAGCAGAGGTCAATGGCCATCTCCTGCAGGCCCCATAGCCCACACTCCACAAGAACCTTATGTTACCAAAGGCTTCTCTCCCCAGTGCCCAGCTGTGTTGTGAAGCTCATTGCCATAGGATGTTGTGATGCATATGAGCAATGCATAAAAGAATTCAAGTTCCTTGAGGGCTGTTAAATACAGCGGCAGAAGCACAGTCATTTTCTTGGGAAAGGTATAACACCACAACAGCCACTGGGATTGTTTGGGACGGAGAAGGAGAGGTGTCATGGAAACACCAATTTTAATTTGACACAGTACAGTTGCTCTCCTCATGCACTGAATTAGTACTGTCAAGCAAAAGTGGAAGTCCTTAGGCACTGTTCTCCAGCTTTTAAGGCATTTACGTACACAGAACACCTCTTCTTCTTCCTCTGGGGAGTCAATGATCTTCATCCACCACCACTGAAGCTAGTTTTAAACAGCAGAGAAGCCTTGTCCCTTTTGTCAACTCAGGAGCTGCTCTCTCCCAGAACTCATGGAGTGGGACACACATTCTATCCAGCTACAGAAAATACTTGTGGAGTGTTGGATGTATAGGGACTGCCAGATTCTTGAGATATCCATAGAGGTGGGGGATAATTTGGGTTGAGTTCCTCTGATTTGTTTCCAATACCAGGTTGCTATATATGTGAGGCTGTTGGCTTCATTCCCACATGACCCAGGATCTGTATGCGTGGGATCAGATCAATCCAGAAGTACAGGAGGGGAAGAGACAATAATTGCCCCTAATTTTACAGGGAAAGGCTCTAAAGCTCACCATGTGTTAAGTAACACTTCATTTCACCAGGAGCTTCCCTGATGTCAAAGGCATTACTCATGGAGGAGGGACCTACTCACCATGAGTAAAGGCTTTGGAATCTGGCCTTTAGTGTGGAGCTTTATGATAGCAGTACTGAATATGTAAATCTGTGTTTTGTACAATATGTGCATGACATTAGGAAAACACTGCATAACAAAGAGTAAAATAAGGAAAGCGTGTCCAGCACCTCAGTCTACATTCAAACTTGCCTAGGTTAACACAGCCCTGCTGTGGGGCCGTGGGGCAAGCTCTTGATCTTATGTTCCAAAAAAATTGCAGGAACAAGTTGCTGACAAGTTATTTAAGGAATGTGATCCTCTAAGAACTTATCAAACCTGTCCATAAGTCCATCCATGTGCACCGGCACTGGAATTTTGAACAGCACTAAGAAAAAGACCTGCCTCTATAGGTGCACATATGGCTTCCACAGATCCTACCAGAGCCTCAGGAAAGATGAGGATACTCAGGACCATGAACACTTGTGGCTTGACGACCTTCCTTTGTCTCAAGCATCAGATTCCTCAGAATACCTTACAAGGACAGAGAAAGAAAGGGGACAACGTTTGATCTTTGAAGACTTCTGGACACATATTGATTTGCCGTGGAAAAGCAGCACATATGAAACAGAAAGCACTTTTTCTGCTCTGCTTGCTGGATATGCCCAGTGATTTAACCTGTCTGCTAGTACCACTATAAAAGAAGAGATCAAATTCATCAAATTATAGCTTCAGGATTTATGTTTTTAACTGATTCTGCAGGGGAGGCAGAAAGGGAAGGAAAAGGAATGGAGTTTGTTTCATGCTTGTCTGTCTTCTTCATATAAAAAAATTAAAAGTAGGAAAAAGACCCTTTTAATTATTTTTCCTGTAACAGAATGGGATTCAATGGCTACACAGCAACTACACAGGTAAATGTTGAAATTATGTTGCATATCACAAAAATACACATAGATTCCTTGACTCTTTTAGTTTCATATGTGGCTCGTAGTTCACAATCTACAATGAGATGTGAGAATGTGATTAAGAGCTGAGAAATTAATTAAAAAACACCCAACATGTTATTCTGAGTACATTCTTCACTCTACACTGTATGATCTCACTAACTCTACTTGAAATTAAACAACATCCAGTCTGAATATCTACTCAGTTCCTGCCCTACAAGGAGGTGTCAACAAGAGGACACAAGATGATTTTTATGATGTGAATCAAGTTTGGTGGAAACTATTACTTCTTAAGTTTCAGCAGTGGGTTATTCCAATAGGTGGTATAAAATAAAGACTATCCCTGCCCTAAGGGGTTGCAGTCTAAAAAAAGACCAGAGGAATGTATTTATCCCTTGCAAAGTGATTTATTCAGTTGGTTCTTTGAGTTTATAGTCTGCTTTGAAGGTGGGCGCATTTGTCATGTAAATTTTAGTTTCTGTGAGAAGCACAGAATAGGCCATACTGATAATGTATCCTGTTTCCAGAAATTGTGTTTGGTTAAAAAAAAAAATTCAAAAGATTGTTTCCTGTCTGTTCAGACATTTTGAAGTTGAAATTATTTAATTTATTGGTTAAGAATGAATTTTATTTCTAGACTTGTTTGAATAATGTTGCTAAAGAAAACATCTTATGAACAAAATGTGTCACTACCGGAAGTGATTCCTTCTACATATTTGTTTTGCTGAAAAGTTCTGGGGAAAAAACTATTCTAAAAAAAAAAAAAATTCCAAACCCAAAAGCTGCCAAACAGCCTGCTGTTCAGTAAACTCTGCCATAATAACCCAAACTAATAATTTCAAAAAAGAGTGATCATTATAAACAAACCTGTAGCAGAGCAGAGGGCTGGCCTAATTATTGGATCAGGTAAATGCAGAACTCTGATTTAGCATTCCTAGTCATAATTGGGTTCCATGACCACCTGCTTTGGTCACTGGAAATGAATGCAGCTGGACTTGGCTGGTCATTGTATAAAACATTTGCTAGAGGATGCACATGAGCTTGTTAGCAGTTAGTTGCTGTTCAGGCTTTAGTCAATGTAAATTGTTGCTGAGCTTAGGTCTTGCTGTCAGTAACAGCAGAGGTGGTAAAAGAAAGAAATAGCATTTCCTCTCTCCATTGCGACAGAGCTTTCTGAAGCACAACGGTATAAATGCATGATAGATAATCTACAATTCAGAGTGCTTCCTGCACAGAAGAGGCAAAAAAAGTAACATGGCTTAGTGGAGACTGAAGGCTTTGTGTCAGAAAGCACTGGTGTACCAGTGCACGTCTCTGCCAAATGCTTGCTCTATATCCTTCAGCAAAGGGCATAGCCTCTGATCCTGCACTTCACTTTCCCTTAGATAATGATATCTACCCTCTTTTTAAAAAATATTTTAAAATATACATGTAAGATAGGTTGGATCATTACAGAGCAAGCACACAAACAAATGTATACAGATCCAGACAAACCGTAGTGATACATAAAATGCAGACACTCCCATGCACAGAAATGTAGTGATGACCTTAGGCTAATGACTGGAGTCTGGGTGGTACTGCTGATATTCGAAGAGCACACACTCACATAGCTGCACAGGTCTGCACAGGCAGACAACCAACCCTTTTGCATGACATTGGCCAATGCTGATGTTCCCGGGCATGCTGAACCATTTGAGGTAACTGGTAGCTGCTGGGATGCTGCTGGGCAGGCAGCTCTGCTAGCTCTTCTCTAGCCTCAGACTGGAGAGCTTATAGTCACAATGAAGGAAAAGGGAAAATAGTTCCCACTTTCCAGAGAGCTGAGATTTATTTACTTACTTATCATAGCTGCTATTTAATTTAAAGACCTTATGTAGGTAGCAGGAGCCTCACTAAAGTAAATGTGGCACAGCTGGTGGCCAAGTTCCAGAAGTATGTCTTGTTCAACACTTTCCACAGTAGAAAATGGCCTGGCCTCTTCCATGTGGTTTAAAATTGATGTGTTTGGAAATGTGGAAATGAAAAGCCTTGGGAGAAGAAAGGAAAGAGAGGCAAAATTGATTGTGGAGAATACCTATTTCCCCAGTTTTAAGTGCAATTTTATAAGCAATCTAAAACAATTCATTGCAGATGGGCCCACGCTTTGTAATTTTTGAACTTCCAGAGTCCTCCCACAGGATATCAGGTTATTAATATTATTTTATCAGAAGCAAATCTCACAAGTGTATCATATTCTCAGTATGCAGCACTGCAGCTCACTCTGCTGAGAGGTTTAGCCAAGCAATAGCCCCTTCACTGTCTGACAGCCTCAAGTCTTACAGCAGCTCATGTGTGGTTCACAACTTAGTCTTGTTTCATGCATTTTTTGCTAGATCACCTTGAAACTCGTGAAGTGAAACTGTTGTGCTTTAATAGAAAAAGCTCTAGTGGTACTCCTGCTCTCTACGAATGGAGCCCTTCCTCCAAGCTTCATGCAGGGTTCCTGTCCAATCTGTTGCAAGGTGCTTCAAACTGTCATTAGCACAGACTGAACAGCACAGGTCAAATTACTGCATCCACAGTGTTCTGGTTAGAATCATAAGCTGAAAATTACACCATCCCAAAAGGAAAAGGCTTACCATACATTGCCCCCTTAGTCTGCCTAAGATTTTGCCCAGATACAAGTTCAGTCACATGTGAATAGCACTGTTTGTGAACTGAAATAGTATGTGAAACTTTGGACCTGTCCTACCTCATAAATAGGGTTCAAGTTCAGAAGTTATTTAGAAACTGTTTATAGCACTTCTGTATAATCAAACCAAAACTGAAAGCACCCAGACAACGATCAGTGCCTGAACTCAAGCACCTCAGCCTGCTTTTGGCTATTCCGTAATCATGCAAATCAGTCTAATTTCTCACTGTGTATCTTCAGACTGGAAGCTACTCTGCAAGCTACTAGGTTGCATTTGACCCTGAATAAAACTGCTGCTTTATTGGGCAATGCAATCCTAGGCGTACTTATAGGAGACTTAAATTTTATTTCATATGCAGGCAAATAACTTTATCACCTTTTGACTTGCTTTATTGCTTTGTCTTTCAACACCTTAGACATTATGGGATTTCCTAAGTTTCTCCTCCAACAGCACCTCCCTTCCTGCTACTACTAACCCTTCAGGCACTGCTTCTAGTTTGGTGACTCCTAATTACCAAAAATAAAAGATCCTTTAAACCTGCTTTCTGAGATGAAACAGTCTTGTTAGATACAAGAGAGTCCCCTCAGAGAGAGATAAAAGTTCTGTAATGAAAGATATTTCCATTGAACTTCTCATCCTTTTCAAACCAAAGACAAGAATAATAAATAGATTTAAGAAAAAAAATAGATTTAAATAATTTAATAGATTAGTAAAGGATTTCTACATATTTTCTTAATGAAATAGATTTATAGGAAATTAGGTTTCTTTAGTTCCTGGAACTAGTCCTTTTCCTAATTTCAAGATAGTAATGATTTTTATATATTTGTCAGAATTGCTCAACCAGTGTTTGTAACAGTTAAGACACATTCCATTTCCATTTGCCTCTTTGAGGCAAAGTATCTTCTCAGTTTTTTGATCCTTGACACTGTATTTGGCCAGCATGACTCAGCACGGGAATATGATTTCTGTGCCCTGAATTGATGACTCATTCTGTGCATATGAGAACAGTGCCTGAAGAGCATGTAGAGAAAGATAAGGAAAAGAGAATCCTTTAAGAGTCTGCTTCAGAAGTGTTAAACATGCTCTGTAAATATTATTGGCTTTTTCTATAGTCTGTGGTCTTAAGGTGAAAAAAAGTAATCAAATTTACCAACAGTTCCTATACTCACACCTTCTTGACACAAAATAGTTTCCTGTAGGTTTTGGCATTTTTTTGTGGTAAATGCGTTTAATGAATGGATTAGGATTTGTGTCTGAGTGCCTCTCAAATATTCCTGTGCACAAATTTGATAAATAGTTGAGTTGCTTAATGCACTATTAAAAGAAATCAGATGGTGAACATAGACCATAAGCAGACAATCCACATGGGCTGACTTACAAGAAGTCAAATGAAATGGACTTAGTAAACATGCTTGCCAAAACCAAAACAAACGTTCCCAAATAACATCACATCCAATAATATGACACAGACACCAAGAGATAGGATGACTACAATGACACTCTGTGTGCAGAGGCTTTACCTGCTAAACACCTTGACAGAGTACTCAGCTTACTCTTGAAACAGCTCACACGAGGGTTACTGCTTTTATGAAATACCCAAGAAAGCTTAACCGTTCCCCAGTCTCTCACTCCAGGAGCAATAGATGGTAATGGAAGCTTAGCTTTATGTTTGTAGAAATGCTTGACCAACATCTGCTGTATTTTAATATATAGGTAACAATGTTTTATAGCTGCTGGAACAGACAAAAAGGATTAAAGCTAGTATTTTTTTCAGTTCAATCATAGAATCATAGAATCATAGAATCATAGAATCATAGAATCATAGAATCAGACGAGTTGGAAAGGACCTCTGAGATTATCAAGTCCAACCCCTAATGTGACTATTATTATGAGTTCTGCATTTTACTCTGTTCACTGCCTAGGTATAGCTTGAGATTAGGGAAAAAGTGATCTGAGGAAGAAAAAAAAAGTCAAACTGCCTTGAGTCAGAGCCCATCTCATGCAAACATGCAGTAGCCTGCAGTACACCTTGACCACATCACTCAGGCACTCCAGGCAGAAGAGCCCAATGGCTAAAGAATATGACTAGCAGGCAAAACACTTGGGGAACAGAACACCAGTCACCTCGCATTCCCACTGTGGGCAAAACATCTCGGCTTATGTTTGCCAGAGTTTATGAGTGCCATGAGGTTCTAGTTGCCTATATGAAATTGGCCTCTTGCCTTCACAGAGCAAAATGTACCCATCTGCAGAGCCAGACATTAATTCTTACCTCACAAGTGTTTAGTAAAATTTGAAGGATGCTACTCAACACCTTTACCTGAAGAGTGCTCCCAGTGAATCATTACAGATTGTTACCAGGTCTGTATTTTGAAATAATAAAATAGAATCCTCAGGCACTTGATTAAAAGGTTATTCCATACCAGCACAGACCAATAATTTTCTTTGCAGAAGCCAAGCCATATGATTTAGGAATGAAGAATGCTTATGGCTCTTGCATAGGACTTGCTGATAGCCCTGCTCACCTCAATAAGGAAATCTAGTCCTTACCTAGCTCCTTATTGAAAAGATTGTGGTGAGGTAGACACGTCTGTCGAGTGTTGGTGGTCTTGTTCTGAACTGTACCGAATGGGACAACAGAGATAGCAGCCTATCATGGCTTTGTCCAGACTGAGAAAGGACAGCAGCCAAATGAGGTGACTAGGTGCTCTGGGAACTGAACCAGAGCATGTGACACCCACAAGAGTCTTTCTTCTCCATGGCAGGAGTTGAACCTGCAGAAGCACCTGTCGGTTGCATGGCTATTAAAAAACATTTATTCAAATGCTACAAACCACTAAAACTTATAAAACTATAGTTCAACTGAGATAAGTAACTCTCAGAGAGTCTTGACTTAAGAGAGTCTGTAGTCCCACTACAACTACTGAAAGGAGGTTGTAGCCAGGTGGGGGTTGGTCTCTTTTCCCAGGCAGCTATCAGTAAGACAAGAGGGCATGGTCT
>JAWWES010000081.1:52517713-52531571 GCA_035583135.1 Lophotriccus pileatus
AAAACTTCTGATTGGTTTTGTCCTGGAAATTCACCTGGACAAACCACTTACAGTCCCCCAGGGAGGGGGGACCCTTGTAAACCCAGGACAACTTGAAGGAAAGGGGAAAGGCTGGCCACATGTTAATTTTCGCGTGGGAATGCACCAGCAGGACACTATGAAGAGGAGAATGTCTCATTAAAAGTAGCTGTGCGAAGTTGGCTGAGTCGGTCTTCCAGAGCACAATGGGTGTCACCCAGTGTGAGCGCCTTGCCAAGGAGGTGCTCCCCCAGGATCGCGACAGCTTTGATGGGAGTGGAGGCATGAGGCTGAGGTTTCAGCCAAGCCCCAGGCTGGTATTGCACACTGCTTACTACCAGCTTCTTGCAGTCTCTGTTCAGTGGCATATTCCTTGCTGGAATAGAATTGGAAAGATCTGAGGGCTGTTTTTTCCTTCAAAAATGGGAACAAAATCTTCTGGTTCCTGTTTATGAGAAGCGAGCAAACATGTAACTGCTCAAATGAACGGGCACTAAATTCAATTTCTTGGTATCTTCTCAGTGACTCCACCACCCACCACAGACTTTCATGGCCTGCAGTGCTGTGTGCCTGTGCTAATTGTGTTTGTTTATCAGTGGGAGAGGGCAAGTGCCTTCACCACCACCCTTTCACCATTCCAGTTGTCTTAACCACCTCAAATGGCTCCCGTGTGACTGCAAGAGCTGAAATCATACAGTGGGAATGGGTTGCAGACAAAGGCTAAGAGGATGTCTCCTTTCTTACCACACCTATGGTAAATTAGGCTGTATTTTCACTGAGCAGAGGCACTCCTGCTATTTCCTGATACGAGGACAAGGCAGCACCATGTCCCACGAAGCCTGTCACCTTGCTGACAGGTTCTCTCTTATGGTGGGATAATACCATTCCTTCAGGAGACCTGAGTGTTCCTGTTTGTAAGGTATGCAAAAATGTGGAGGACAATGGGGCTGCTAAATTTCGCTTCTACTAACTTGTTCCTACCTGAGATGATTTGCCTTCAAGGCTCAACATCAATCTGATTTTGGAATGCACCAGATTGTGCCAAAAAACAGATGATGGAGAAAATGGTAGGGCAACAGAATGAGATTTTAAAACAAGCTGCCTGCTGCAAGACATGACTCTGCACGTGCTCTCCATTTCACAACACTCAAGCAGGACAACACACAAAAGCCTCCATGCATTCAGAATATTTCTTTTCAGGATGAAAGTGCATTTCCAGCCAGCACAACAAGCTTGGGTTAGACTGCCAAGATTTGTTGCATTTTTCTTTAATTACAGCAGCAGCCAATAGGTTTAAATTTGAGAACCAATGAACAGAATCCTCGCCTCCCCCTCCCTCTTTGCTGATGGGTTGAATCTTCAAGAACAGCTTCCCAGTGTCTTAGCAGGGAGAGCCTTCAAGTACATACTTATTTTCAGCTATTGCACTGCAGTCAACCAGCTAATGCATTGCAGTCAACATGTTTGCCAAGTTTAGTGCCAGCTAAAGTGCTTTATGGGTTGGAGGCTGGAATATACTTGGTTCACAACTTTGAAAACGTGATTGCAGTGAATTTATCTCACATCAGAGAGGATTTTTCTTGGAAGGCCTCCTGTTTAAGCAAGAATCCATTGGTGTTTCTAGGGCTTTGAGAACAAAGATGCTATCAAAAAAATGCAAGTATTTCAATGTTGCACAGATGTAACAGTATGTGTTTTATATTGTCAGATGTAATAGTATGTGCTGTATATAGTTTGCGAAGTGTGCAAGACTTTTGGTTGAAAGGTACACTGTACCATCACCATCATCATAATAAATGCATTGATGGCACAGAAGCCTAAGCTGATCTATTATGGGCACCTGTTCCTGTATAATTTTCTAGTACTGCCTGACTGGCTGAACTGATGATTTCTCCACTAAATTGGGGTGGCCTGTCATTTTATTCAGATTGAAATGGATTTTCTTGCCTTGAATTCCTGGCAGAGAGAAAATAATCAAAAAATAATGGCTCACAGATAATAAGGTTGCACATCCAGCTAGGCGTAACAGATACACAGCTGTCACACACTTTTCCTATGCACATTTACATGGTTTCATTATGAGATGAGCAAGCCCAGGATGAGAGAAAAAACAGAGGCAGGGCGTTTGCCATTTGACCCCTCAAAATACATGTGAGATCTTCCTAATAAAGCTGGTTCTCACAATTTAGAACAGCCAGAGAGATGGGCTCCCTGACAGAAGGACAGGCAAATAGTTTGCCTTCCTTCAGATAAGCAACACTAGTTGTGTTCCACTGAAATGGTATCTAATATGGGGGTTTGCATATTTTGGCCCTCAGCACGACACTACATCTCCTGCTCTCATCTCCGCAGAGCTCTTAATATCCAAGTGATGTATTTTGTGGAGATTACAAGAAAAATACTGGAGTCCTGAACAGCTTTTCTTTTTCAAGGCTACATGGGAAGCTGCAGGTCAATACACAGTGGTTTCCCTTGCTTGTCAGCAGAGTCATAGTGGCCCAGGACAAAGCCCTACTTGAGCCCTAAGACTCCACATGCTACTGTGGCCAAGGCACTCTAACCCCAGAGCCAGCAGCACACAGGACAGGGATCTTGTTATCACACCAGGCTGACTCCGATTCCCCAGACTGGGTGAACAAGTGACCCTTTCCAGTGGGATGTGTCAGCAGAGCCTTGGTACTCTGGCTCCGGAGGCAACTACTTCATCCTGTCCCTGTCATGTCCTTTCTCTTGCCTGATTCAGCCTTACTGAAAGTCTCCTAAAAAATTATTAATGGAGTATGAAAAGATATCCAAGGTCTATGCTTGATTCCTCCCTTCCTTGCTGTGTCTGAGTATGTACTGCAAAACTGGAAGCAGCAGCTGCCTGCAGCTCATCTGTTGGCAAGGCTGGAGCTGAAATCACATTCTCCAAGTGCCAGAAAGACAGACCTTCTGGAAGGAAGTATTGGGTGAAAGAGCAGGAAAGCAAGTTTGCTTCCAAACAATAAACATGCAGATCGGAAATAACTGAGGCACTAGAACAAGGAGGAGGGAAAACAAAACAAACCATAACAACGGATCCTCAGACGAACTGCTTTTCCCTAGTAATAGGGAAGGAGGTCGAGCGATAAGAGTCAAAAAACCCAAACTGACTCAGCTTTAGGTAGCTCAGAACTGACCAGAAAAAGATTTTTAACTTTGTGATAAATCCCAAGGAGTTACTGACTCTTTATGTTCAGTGTCGTGCTGACAAGCTGGCATCCTTGTAGTCTGGTAAAACAGATGAAGTCTTTCAGGACCTGTCTCCCTGCTGGCCGACCTGCCGATGAGCCAGGCAACGAGTCGCTGTGCCTAGTGTCCTTTAAAAATGCAAAAAAATTTGACCTGTTTCAACAAAGTATTCAGTTCTACCAGCTCCCCATTTTTTCACCATACTTCTGTCTGATAAGGGGATTTTCAGACTGCTCCATGATGCCAGACAATTACAGCTATAAATATTTTTATTATGGGATACCACAATACCATTCTGTAGAAAGACATAAAGACAAGGAAGAGAATAAAAGCCAGTGTCCCTTACTACTGGACAGCACCTAAACTGTATGCAAACGACACCTCTAGGCGTCTAAGCAGATGACTCATGGGTCTTTTGGGGTGCAAGGAGAGAGGAACAAAGAATTTTGGAAAGATGAGGAGCACACACACACACAAAAACTGAATCAGGGAAAATGGAGCTTTTTTTTGTGGCTTCATGGAATACTGCGTACAGATGTAAAGGTAAGTGACACTGTTTTGTACAGCACAGGAAGGATTTAGGCACCCAGCCTAACTGGTTAATTTACCTGGCTTGCCTTCTGAACTCCCTTAATATAGAAGCTCTCCTAGAGGTAATTCAGAACAGGAGCCTGACACAGGTTTACTGAATTGCTCCTGGAAGCAAGTCTCTCTCTCCCCCTCTGTTTATCTATTGACTCCAGAGGGAACATGGAGAGCCTAGCTGGCTAGTTTAACCAGCCGAGTTGGGTGGCTAAATTTGGGTGGTCTGAACAAATCCGCTTTTGCATGAGGCCTGGAATAGGATTAGAGCTTTGTCTTTAACGTCTGCGTTAGCTAGAAAAATACATTGTTGTTCTTCAATCTTAATGTCGCTATATTTAAAATGAACTATATATTTATGTTTTCGCTCGCACATAGGGTGTGAAAGTGAAAATCTAGTGGTGTGGTGTATTCAAGAATGGGCAGACAAGGGGAAGTTGATAAATAACTTGGAAGCAACCAGAAGTTCACATTCAGTTTGGGACATTGCTTCTACCAAAGACAGAATATTCCTGCTTTCTGAGTCACAGGAGTGAATAACGAATATCAGCGAAAGCCCTGAGTGGCTGTATGAGCAACATGGTATTGTTCACTCCTTGTTCACCAGCTTTATAATGAACTCTCTCTCAGTGCATCTGCTCTCTGTCTGGTTTTCACAGTCTTCCAAATATGAACATGCCTCCCCAGCTTCAGCCTGTATTATTACATTCCAGCATACTCTCTTTACATGACCTACCAGTTACCTTCAAACAAACTTTGGGCTAAGTTTGCAAAGACTAATTCAAATGTTGCCATTTAAAGAAGCTAAACTCTCACCAAACACTTAGAGGTTTTCTTCAGGTCAATGAAATAATATACAGCCAAACACCTCCTGCATTTCCAAAACTGGCCTTCAACTGTGCTGGCTCAGACCAGATTAGGAAGCTGAATCATAAATTATTCCTTAAAAAAAATAAGCCAAATCATTTGTCTGTGGTCCCAAGTGCCCAATCCTTACTGCAGCAGGATGAGCTGCCTCTCCTGTGACACAGTTAACAGCCTGAACATGGTAGTATCTCCAAGTGCTTGGCACACAGGAGGAGCACTGGAGACAGTCTTGCCACTCCAAGAAAAAGCTTGGGAGAATAACATGATCCTGCTCTGGAGCATTGTTCCTTCCCCAGGTGATACACAATCACCAAAAGGGCTATGTTTTTGTAGTCCAGACCTCTAGTCACTTCCTGAACAGATGAGCCTGCAAAAGAGAAATAGATATTTATTATCAGAGCAATCCAAACATGAACCTAATACATCAGAGGGTAGATCATGTTGACAAAGATGGTCTAATTGTAAGTAATACATTTTTCAAATCAGAGTGACAAAGTTTCTGCATCATACATTTAACTTTTCCATATAACAGGGAGGAGGGGTAGGTTGGTGGGAAGAGAGGCAGAAATTTTTTCCAGTCTTGAAATTACTGCTACTGCATATTGCTTCTTATAGTTCCCCCCAGCTGAAAAGGCATAAAAGAATCCGTATATGCTTGGATGCATGCAGAGAAGAAAACAAAAGTTTTCCCATGCTTCTGCTGCCTGATTTTCACCATGCAGAACACAGACTTGCAATTGTGCTATTATATATTAACTCAAATAAGGGTAGGTCTGAAAACATCTAGCCTGATCACATCCCATTTGGCATGGATGAGAATTAACATATAAACTCTAATAACCAAGATCTACTGATAGGTAAAAAGTGCCAAGATTTTGTTTTGTATACTTTGGGAGAAATAATTACATTTAGTTATATAATCAGTTATAAAACACAGATTCTGCTCAAAGTAAACAGTAGCTCCATCCATGAAGACTTTTGATGTGTGTTCCAAGAATTCATAATAAATCAAGGCATAAACAGGCTTTTTGGTAGCACGGGTTGGAAATCTTAACAAGGAAACAAAATTTCCTTGAAAAAAACACTGCTTTTAAACAAACACTTTGTTTTCATCAAATTTTTGCCAGATCCAAGACTTTTGGGTCACACATAGGTCCTTGGAGAGTTTGCTTGAGGCAAGTGGTCTTCAGACCCTGGAAGGCCTTGACCTCATAGCAGCTCACACACCTGCAGCCAGGTCTCCAGCCCCAGAGCAGACAGGCTTGAGGGCTACCATCAAGCTGCCAGAGCTGCTAACACCTGAGTGCTCCTGGCTCCAAGACTCACCCATTCAACAGCTCTGCCTTAGGAAAGGGAGTTCTGGAAGCTACTTGCAGCCACCCTGAGACAATAATGTTTTTGAACACTGTGAAGCCAGGAGAGCTTCCAGCTTGATTGCAGAAAATTAAATAAAAGTTGGATTCCCATAAGAATTCAAACAAGTTGAATTAAAATAAGAAATTATCCTGCAAGTCTGTGCGTGGTGTGTGGCACTCTTAGTATTAAATATCTTGGTTTCCTCCAGAGCTGGAAGCAGTTTCATTAGCACATGGAGCAGCACTATCAGTTGGTGCTCATTCAAGTCAGAGGGGTCTGTGCCTGATCAAATTGGTCAAGGATATAAACAGAAAGCTCATTTTTTTTGGCCAATTAGTGTCAGGAAGAAATAACTTTTGCCTGTCACCACTGAGAATCTTTGACATATTTAATGTGATCAGTACTAGAGATCTCACGGTCCAATGCCGCAATGCATAAATGAGCAATGTGAGAAACATATACCAAAAACTCACGTTTCAATCTAAAATCTCGTGTTGTTCTTCAAACAAAATTCAAAATAATGCAAAAAAAAACTTACACTTTTTAAAAGAGAGTGTGAAGAAGGAAAAGAATGTGGTGACCTTGTCTAAAATCTTGCACAAGTAGCTTGGCCTGTGTTGTTGCTACATGTCTGCAGGAGTTAGCCTGCAATAGTCTTAATACTTGGTCCTGGAGGCCAACAGTCAGTCAATAGCTAGAAACATTAGGCTGAGGGGTTGCTGGGAGATTTAGGCCACCTGACATGAACCCTGAAATTCATGCACGAGATTTTAATTCATTTCATTGTGGTTATCCTGACATTCTGTTTCCTTCATTACTATGGCATGAAATCAGTAATACTCTTGAAAGAACACATGTATCTTTAATATAACTTTGAACTTTTGAGAAGCCGCGTTATCTTCAGTGAACGTGGGCAAGTCCTTTTCTGGAGACTGGGCACACTTTTGCTTGCTGGCTTAACAGGTGGCCAAAAGAAGAGCCTCTTTTTTTTTTTTTTTTTCTTCTTTCTAATTACATGGAGCATGACAATAAAGATTCTCTAAATGTCCCCCATTAACCAACAGAGGCATTTATTTTGATGCAGTCATTATTTCTGCTTCATGGCTCCAAATTGAGGCAACGTTGTTTTTGCAACAAAGGCTTGAAATCACTTTCAGTGTTTTACATAGCGCCACATGGTGATCCACTTTATCTGGAGTTGTAATACAGAGATATGCTTAAGGTATTGCCTAGTTTTGTTATTTAAATATATCATTGCACTAGTTCAGAAGGTCTTCTATCAAGAGATCTTCCTTCCCTGGCTTTGGTCTGTGACAGTCTGTCAGGACTCAGTGAGACAGAAAATTTTGATTGTAGCTATCATAAAAATTTCTCCCAGTGCCTTTAATGTTTCTCTCAGAGGCAATGTTTTATGGGTTATGTCATGCAGTTTGACTATCTTCAAAGAAATACAGGTAAGCCCTATGGACAGCTTCAAGTTTGGATCTTCATAAATTTATGCAGCAATCCCAGACAATGTAAAAATATCTAATTCAGCGGACACATTTGTAAACAGGACATTCTTCTTTCCTACCAAAGTAATAACAAATGCATTTTCTTGTGAATGACCTCCACAAAATGGGCTACATCTATTTATACAAAGTTAATTAGGTCATAACATTTACTTTTTCTGTTCACAGATTAACAACTTATAAATCAAAATTGAAGCTTTGCCTCATTTCCAGTATGTGATTTTTAAAATACTTCTAGTGACTATCGTAATTCTTTTTTTTATTCTGAGATACTATTTTTATTACAACATTTGCAATGGAAAATCTAATAAATTAAATAAGCTTGTAGGTTTTTAGGCATCATACTCTTCCACGTGGCAGGTCTCAACTCTTTTTGGTGCTGAAATGTGATTTTGAATTTTTAGTGAACCTGTGTTAGAGCTTTTCTAAGGACTGAAGTATGGGTCACGTAGGTAATATCATACTATTGTTTTTCATTTGAATGTAAATATATTTAGTTACCCAGTGGATCTTAAGTTCACAATAAAAAGGCACTTCATGTGTCAGAGGTGAATTCCCTATTACTGTAAAAATACTACAGTATAATCTTGTTTATAAAATTATCTAGCCCTGTTATTAACAAGTTTGTTGTAACTACTAGAAGCCTGTTCAAGAAAATGACTTTGAATTTACAAGTTAAATATATTCACAGATATGTACATATTTATATATATGCACATATATGTATGTATATGTATGGAGCACTGAATAAAATTTGAGAAAGTACCAATTTTTATGGGATTGCTCTCAGCGCCAAGAAAATAATTAATGGACAGTTGCAATAATTTTGTAAATGATACTTACAATAATAATATATGGGCTTGAAAAGGGGACACAGCAGCATTTTTGACAAAGGATAAAGCAATTAATTTCCATTTATGTCTCTACTAAAGTTATTAAATGCATGCACAAATCCTCAATAACCTGACTTGAACTTCAAAAGTATGTCTAAGGGCTTTGCATAATGGGCCTGGCACATGAGAGATCAGAAACTGCACAATTCTACTTCCCAGAAAATACTGATATTTTGACTTTTTTCCATTTTTTAGTACAGTAAAAGATGAAAACATTTTACAAAATGAACACTTCATAATTAATTTTATAGCCAAAGCTATCAATTTCAATGAGATTTGGCAGATAAACCATTACAAAATAGTAATATGTAAATTAAAATATATTTCTGTAAGAACAATAGAAATGGAAAACCAGAAAAAATATATTGATGCCATCCAAGTAAATAAAAAAGAAATCTTCGTTTAAATATTTTCTCTTCTCAACACTATAAACTCAAGATAATCCCCAGAAACAGTTTCAGTTTCAAAAAAGTACAGATTCCAATTAATTTTGGTTTTGAGCTGTTTTTAAACCAACCAATCAGTATTATTTGTAGGCTTAAGCATGCAAAACAAATCTTGATATCTATCCAGCTTTCAACATTCCTGATGAGTTTCTACAATGCTGCAGAAATTGATCTTTGTGTTTCTTTACACAGTAACTGGAGCTTGTGTTGCATGATCCATAGTTCCAGGTTATGAATCAGTGGCTGGGTGTCTTCATGAAGGAATTCAGGTAAAACCATGCCTAGAAATAATGCACATCATTTTGGGAATAAGTGAATACTGGAAATGTAACAACTCTGCAGAGAAAAGCAATGGAAAGATGCACTGTTTGAGTTAAGGAATCGAATTATCTCAAAACTATGTATTTTCAAAAAAAAGATTCACCTAACTCCTATAAAAGACCTAATTTAAAACAAACCAGGCTTGCTCACAGCAAGGTACTCATCCTCCTGGTATTCTTTGTGCTGCACCAGTTCCTAGAAGCCCCAGGTTCCCGTCATGACACATACTGCACAAACACAAAGTGGACATACATTTATTTATTTGCAGGGCATGAGATTTCCCTGCTCCTGAGTGAACAGGTAAAGCAGTGATTATCAAGGACGCCACATACACCCAGGCAGTTAGCCACAGAAAGCAATTTTAGCCTCAGCCTTTGTTTTAAATAACCACCTGCATTTTCATATGGAGAAAAGAATTTATTTCACAATGAGCTGTCACAGCATGTTTGCCTGCTAATGAACCAAAAGCCCTTTGAATTCTGTCTCCCATTCTTCCCACACTGCAATTTTGCCAGCCCTGACTATCCCTTTTAGTGCTTTTTGTTTTTCTTTATCTTTTTTCTTTTTTTTTTCCTCTTGAACAAAACATTCTTGCTTAGGCCTGCAGTTACTTTGTAATTCCCATATAATTTACTACATTTACTACTTATCTCCATCCACAGAAGAAGGAAGCAGATCACTGTCACTGCTATGTGCAGACAAGTAGTCCCTTTTTTATAGTATTTCGGTGGAAACATATACTTGGTGGTCAGGATAGGGAGCTCAAGACAAGGTTTCTCATCACATCCAGGATCATGGCATAGGATATCATGCTCCAGAGAGTCCACATACAACCCAACTTCGTCCCACAAGTGGCTGTACACTCCAGTCCATTAAATCCTCAAAGACTTCCATGTCTGAGGCCCTCCTCCAGTGTAAGAGTGTCTGGCATGTGTGGAAACATTCCCTGCTCCCCACATGAGCCAATCCTTGCTTTTAGCATTGTAAAACATGGAGTAAACCTTTGCTTTTCTGTATCATCTTGAGGGATTTTACATAAGAAAGTCTGTTTTCTTTGGGCTCCTGTATTAGTGCAAGTCCTTTGGCAATTACGGCATTTAACCTTTCTGCTCCCCTAGAAGCTCACTGGGGAAAAGCACATACTGAAGAAGTGATGTTATGCAAGCACAAGCTTTTTTTAACCTTGGAAATTTCTCATGGGGCCCATTATATCATATGAGGAAGAACAACTGAGTCATTTGTAAGTATAGGAGTTAAAGCATAAAAATAGCCAAGAAATCCTTAGCTTGAGTGCCTGCCCCAAACTCATCCTTCCTCCCTCCCCTTCTACCTTTCCATCATGCATGGGCTTTCCCCTGCCTTGCCTGCATTGTACTACTGCATGCATCCCACATAAATCTTACTTCATGACAATGTGAAAGGGATTCCAATGGCTCTCCCTTCGTCCCCCAGGTTAACAGAGGAGACAGGTCTGCCTGGGCAGCCCACCAGAGTTCTGGGGGTGCATGGATAAAGAGGGTCTCTTGCAGCCAGGGCCGGGGCACAGGAGTGAGTGAGCAGCCTGCGGTGGGGATGGGGAGGTGCTGTGGAGGCTCTCTGCTGTCCAGCAGTGTGGTGACATGTGGGCACAGAGGTGTTGGTGTCACCACGGAGCATCTTCATGGGGTGCCTCCAGCCATTCTCAGCACTTCACAATAGAAAAAGTATCTTTCAAGCTCCTATTTTCTGCCAAATCCTCCTTCCCTGATCGTCAGACTCCATAAAACCCACATTGTTTGCAGCTACACAAACAAATAATGGAGAAATAAAGTTCAACAACTCTGTAGAATCTTTTCCAAGGAAAGTGGAAGAAAGAGTGGAAAAATGAAGAGATGAGGGGGTTCACCAGACTTCCCCCTCTCCCTTCTTCCTGCTTTTACAGGAGTCATCTGGGCTGTCCTTAGGGGGCTGGCATGAACTTCCCAGGTACCTGAGTACCTTGGCACCAGCAAAACTCCACTGCAGAGAGAACAGAGTCCCAGCTCTGCCCTACTTTGCAGGGCTAGACCAGACAGGCAAAGGGCATACTGCCTGCTGCCCAAACCCTCATGCCAACATGGTGGTGATTCCTGCAGCATCCCATCTTCCTCCAATCTAGAGCCACCAGCATCATCTCCACAAGCAGCCCTCAATGGGCCACTTCACAGAATCAGGTGTGTTTCAGCTGAGACTGTAGCAAGCACGGGATTTTCTCTTCTAGCAAAAAAGAGAAAATTCTTTTCCTTCTTTTCCTCTCAGCAAAGCCGCCCTTTCTTTTCTCCGCTGCACCTTGAAATGACAAGCACTTAAAAAAAAAAAAGCAGAAGAATATAGAAAGCAAGAAATGCCTAAGTACTTCACATCACATTCCACAGTGCTGACTGAGGGATCAGAAAAAAGTTTATATTAATGTTTAAGAGAGGGGAGGGAGGTGCTTTTGGCTAGGAGGCAGAGAACACAGGGCTGTGACTCAGTCCTCCTGCTGCCCTACTGCCAGCCCAGCCAGTGAGTTACTTCTGTCCCACTCTCCTTGGTGTTCCCTCTCTGCCTTCCCTTCCAAGTGCCTCAGGCAAACTTGACACACAGGGATGCCCAGTGTGACCGAGGGTTTGAAACTCATCCTCTGTGTAGGTAAGAAAAAAAGGAGAATATTTCCTTTAATCTTGCCATGAGCCAGATAAAATTACACCAGTTTACAACAGATGAGTTTTAACATGGAAAAAAAGAAAGTAAAAAAGAGAGATATCAGACGAAAGTTCTCAGCTGGAGGTCTTCTAGGCACTTATTGCCATTTTTACTCTATCACACACCAGTTTTACACTTCCAGGGATATCAAGGACCTAATACTAACAGCAAATAGTGTACCATTCCCATAGTAGAGTTAAACCAAGAAATTAAATAAGTATCTGCCTTGCTTTGAATTGTGGCTGAATTTAACCATTGGATATCAAAGTCAGATTAAATAAAAAGAAAAAAAAACAATCAAAAATTCTTTATATGTAACTACATATATGCTGAGGCTTACCAGGATTGAAAGGACAGGAGTGGTTTCCTTGCAACTTGGCAAAAGAGAATCAGCAGGCTAAAATCATTTTTAAGCTGTCTTGAAAGACAAACTTAAAAGAAATACTCTATAACCGGAGGGGAAGGTGGTAGGGTGGGATAGGATTTTCTTCTCCTGTTTATTAAAAACACACCTTGGGCATGATTCTAATCTGATTTAAGCATCACGTGAGGTGTATTTATTACATGGGAAAATTGCCTCAGTGCATTCACTGACACAGTTTGGACCAGCCTGCAGAAGCTACTCTGCATGCAGAGAACTCTCCAGTATGCAGAGATCAAGTGTGGAGGAGGGAAGAGCAGCCAAGAAGAAAAAAAATCTGGGGGAAAGCCACCTAAAAAACAGCAGAAGGTGGCATGAGCATGGACATCCTACTCCTGAAAGCTGCAGGGCAGTGGCAACCAAGAAGGGTGGGTCTACTGGCAGAGGGGAAGAGAGAGTATGAGGAGAAACTGGTGGTGTCTGAAAGTTCTTGGAGCCACACCATAAAACTGAGCAACTTACAGTCAGCAAAATAATGTGTGAAACAGCCAGCTGTTCCTGAATGTGCCGAATCGTGCTACTGCAAGGTTTCCAGGCTTATAGCTTGGAGGCACAGAAACCCCTGAACAAGGAACAGGCAGCAAGACTCTGGTCTTCCAGCTGGATCAAGTATTATCTGTGGGTCCCTGGGACTATGGGACACCCACTTCACAACACAGGCAACAAGAAAACAATTCCCAGGTAAATTGAATTCACACAGTGAATAAGTAGCCTGGCAATGACAACAATGGGGACCAGCTAGTTGAAGCACCTCACTGAGGGTGCAGTGAGTGTTGGAGAGCAGCCTTCCACCACAGGGTTAACAGTCATTTGTTGAGGCTCCCTCCATGCAGCTGAATCCTGGCTGCATCTCAGTGGAGCTATTGAACTTGACATCAACATACCATGTGCGTGGGATAAGGGAGGCAGTGCAAGAGAAATAGCCAGGGTCTCATAAAATCATGAATCTCTGCTACAAAACGAGGACTTATTATTCAAAAATAGCCAGTTTTCTGGGCAACAGCCCAGGGCACTATTTTGCCAGAGGTCCGTAGAAACCAAATCCATCCTTTTCCCCTCACTGCCAGCCAAATCAATTGCAATTGGCTCCCCATATCACAGTTATTCCTCTCTCCTAGTTACAGAGTTGAAGAAATCATCACAAATTACTCCAGGGGTAAATCCCAAATTCTCAGAGTAGATCAGCTGATTAACAAAAGACTTCAGCAAGTCCCGAATAGCACTGCAACCCAGGCAGTAAGTCTAGAATTACTGTCTTGGAACTGAAGTGTACTCCAGATTCTTACAAGCAGACACACTTCTTTCGGAAAACTCCCCACAAACCTCTGGCTGCAGAGAAAAGCACATTTAGCCCAGTCTCATTCTTACTCACAGCTGAAAGAAGTCTGCTGCAGTGTCATAGTCCCATTGTATGGAAGATGGAGGTCGAGGAGATGATGTTATGCCTACATGTCATGGTTTTGCTTTGTGCTGCTAGAATATTAAAAATTGTTCCTTTTTCCCTTGCCTGGTTTTGGGGGAGGGGAG
>JAWWES010000081.1:52531888-52577766 GCA_035583135.1 Lophotriccus pileatus
GCTGAAAGAAGTCTGCTGCAGTGTCATAGTCCCATTGTATGGAAGATGGAGGTCGAGGAGATGATGTTATGCCTACAGTAGCGAATAAAGTAGGGGGATGGTGCATGTGTGTGTGTGTGTGAAATATCATAGAAGTGACATTAATTATTAATATTCACCAAAGTTCCTGAGAGCCCAGTGGGAGGTGGGTCCCCAGAGTGCTAAGCACTGAATAAGGCTTTATCCCTACCGGGGGTTGGGCCGCTACAGAGAAATTCCTGAAGCAAGAGAAACCAAACATGCACTCAAAGCAGTAGCACCTTCACAATCAGTCACTGAACAGCTTGATTACCTTGGTCAAGGCACATTGTTATGTGACTTCTGAAGCCCTGTCTCTGACATGACAGCTGATGAAGCCCTTGCCAGGGGTGCCCAGCCTGGAAGAAAACTATCAGGAGCATTGTCTTAGACTGCAGCATTTGTATTTTTCTCCAGTTCCACCTCCTCTGCCCAAGTCTGCCATCCCATAGCACAACTAGTGTTGAGGAATACATCTGGTGCAGATAGTTTTGTTCGAAAGCTGCAGTTTAAGATGCAGATTGAGCTCTGGGTGGGATCCTAGAGAGGCAAAAGGCAATGAACTGCCAACATTTTGCATAACAAAGGCATAACAAAGAGCACAAAGACCGGTGGAGCCAGCAAGGTAGATGGACACTGAGAGACACAGCAGGAACAGAAGACTCAGGTGGAAGAGTGAGACTTGCTCTTGTGTAGAGTGTGAGGGGATAAAAGCCATGGGATTCCTTGTTTGATGGCCCCTCCTCGGAGGCACCAGCTGGAGCTGTTTCTATGTTACTGCACTGTGAATTAACAGCTTTATGGAACAAGACATCTGAAACTTTGTTATGGGAAACTTGGGGTCCAACCAGTAAGGAAATCTGGTCTGACTGTGTGAGTGGCATGTGCAGGGAGTCAAGCAGGGCACTGGAGCTGTCCGCTGTGAAGGGACTTAAGTCGCAGCAGTAAAAGTCTCTGGCACTGGGAGACACTGCCAGAGAGTCTCGTGAATGGTCAGATTGGGAAGTTTCCTTAGTAGTTGGCAAAGGAGAACTTGCTGGGATAGCCTGAGCTAGAACAACTCAAGGAAGGACACACTTTTTGCTCCCTGCTGTTCCACTGATAGTGTTAGACTAGGTATGATGAGGTCCCTTTTGACATGTCATCTACCAGAATTCATTCTGAAGTTGGTCAAGTCATTCCGGAACTCAGTTTTAAACTGCAGACTATGTTGGACTTATTAGTAGTAGGCTTGCTACATCATTATTGTCCATTTTTCAGGATAAAACTACATAATGTACAATATGATACAAGAAATGCTTCATCCCAGGCCATGGAAAGCAATTTCAATCAGTGAGACTATATCAGTGAACATTTTATGTCAGTTGCTGACATAAAAAAAGCAATTCCAGTCTACTACCTCCTCAAAGAGATCCTCTGTTTTCCCTAAATTGGGTGTAAAATGTGCTGTATATAACACATTAGGACATGGGCTTCCTACTTCAGGGATAGAAATTCAGTCAAGTCTTCAGATGACCAAAGCACCATCTAAATTTTGGCAAACATATGTATATGCAGAAGATACTGATGACTGTATCTCTTGCCAAGTTCCAGCCCTGTACATACCTTCTAAAGATGAATTCCGGACAATTATTTATGCAAAAGCGTTGTTTTCACTTTAGAAGTCATAAAGAAAGAGGAAATCACGGCAAAATTGGTTAGGAAGGGTACTCAAGAAGATTTCTGGTTTTCCTGCTGTGCTGAAGGAAGAGTCATATATATTTGATTAATGCGGTCATTGGCTCTGTGACTGAGACAAATGTATATTAGTGTGAAAGAAACCATATACTGATTTTTTATGTTACCAGGTAACTTCTTACAAACCTGCATGATCCAGAAGGGTAGACTGAGGTTGCAGCAACTATATTTGTTATTAATTAGACCTCTGGCTGCAGCTTAAAGGGTGCATTGTATCTCACAGGTCAGACTTTCCGGCTGCCAGTGCCACCAAAGAATATGTGAGTGACTCCATAATTCACTTAAATTTTTCTGGCAAAATACTGTATTGCACACTACCTGACACTCCTTTCTACATAAGTTCCCTACATGATAATAATGACTTATAATAATTCCTGCACATGATAATAATGACTTATTTAACCCTTGTGTGAGAAATGAATGGGGGTGGTTTTATTACAAGCAGGAGTTTACTCAAGATGCTTTGAAGCTGTGTTTGTTGGGGGGGGGGGGGGTGTTGGAGAGTTATTTAATAATAGTTACTGCTCTTTATGCTTGCTATTTCTGCTTGCAACTACTTACTGTTTCTACTTGCAGATGGCTTGCTACTGTTTGCAGACATGCTTGCAGTTATCTGCAGCTGCTTTTGCTTCAGTTAAGATTGTAAGACAACAAGCCCGGCCAGGGCTCATTGTCAAGGGATCACATGGCCAAAGGACTTAGTAAGCTGGTTAACATAGCTAATAAGCTAACAAAAGAAGAACATAAACCAGCCCTAAGTGACCCAATCAAGCTCAAGAAAAGAGACTATGTCACCTTATCAGGAAGAAGAGGAGCGGAGCTTGCCATGGGAGGAGCGAGGGAGTGGTCATGTAAATCAAGAAACCTTAAAAGGACTGGTCCCTCTGATTCTTGGGATGCACGGGTTTGAACACGAGGCCTGATGCATCCAGAGCACCGTGATTAAAGTTCTTTGTTTCACTTTATTTGGCCGTCTTTGAAATTTCATTTAGAGGTATTTCTCACACTTGCATATAGGCATTTTTTTTTCCCATGCAGAGAAAATCCATTGAAATCTAGATTTTTTTTTTTTATTAATCCATAGAAAACAAGTATATTATATTTCACATGGACTTGGTTGTGACTGCAAGAATATTCTGGAAGAAAAGAGCAATGCAGAGAGACTTGCAACTCAATGTTCCTTGTCTCTTGCAATATAAAATTAATATTTATTAAGAAACTGGTTCTGGCTCAGCTAATCTGACTAGTAAGGGGAAAACAGTGCCTTCCAGTCTGCCCCATCCAATCCCTAATTAGGTACTTCAAATAGCCGAATTACATGGAAAAAGACCTATGGTTCCTGCAGCTACTGTAGAAAACTCACTCATGAGCTGTCTACAGCTCCACCAGGCAGTTTAGTCGTATACACTGTGGTAAAAACTGGTAAAAATTCCATCAATTAATGAATTAATTAATGAACATTTAATGGCAGAATTGTATGAAAAAGAGAAGTTAAGAAATGCTACAAATATAATTAAAGATGAAGAATATTAATTAAAAGAAATCCATACATGGTAGTCCAAATACACATTATACTGTTCTTTCCAATCAAAGCTAAATGAATTTTCTTCAGATTCTTCATCTCAGACATCTCAAACCATGGTACAACAGCAGCCTTTCCATAGCACCAACATATTTCATCTCCAGTTCAACTATTCCAGGAGGAAGATAGTGTCCTTGGGCTTTAGAAGATAGTGGCTTCTTACATTTACTTTAAATAAAAAAAAAATGTCCTGGTCTAGCCCTGAAAAAACTCAACCTTCCCCACGACCCGCTACCCTCCTACAAACCTACAAACCTGTCACTGATCACCTCAGAAGCATCTCATGGGCTGTGAGGGCTCTGAAACCACTTCTCTAAAGAACTGCTTGTCAAATGATTTTATGCCCTGGTCTTTTACACTGCTACGTAAATCTTATGGTAAACCTAAAACAAACATTTTATACAAGTGGACCTGCTTACTTCCAGAATTTATTACTTCCTACCTTGTCACATCTTCTCTACTTTTGATTTACTAAACACTAGTCATCCATAAGGGCTTTAGATGATTATTCCAGAATGCTTGTGTCTATTGCAGACATGCTTGCTCTCCCAGGACAAAAACCAAAGCAACCCTCCTTCCTCAAACCCTACGCTACTAAGGTCACTGGTTAAAAGCCATACTTCAAAATGGCAAATATAATAGACAGATTGTATCTGTTAAAAGCGCATATGAACTAGTAGCAACCAGTAAGCAAGTGTTCTGTTCTGATACCTTAAAATGCCTTTCTCTGCCTAAAACAGACTTCTACTAAGGATGTCTCTGCAGGACTTTACCCAGAGAGGCAGCAAATCTCCTCTGCTTTCAGCCATGGCTGAAACACAACAGACACATTTGGGAAGAACTGAGCTCCTGGACATGGTTTGCATGGCTATCAATCTCAGCCCAGCACCAACTCCTTGAGCAACCTTGAGGAAAAAACATCAAACAAACCACCAACAAAAAAAAAATCTTCCTGTGCTATCATCTGTATTTCATCTGTAAGATGAAGAAAATAGTAACTTCTTATCAATGTAAAATGTCTGACAGTCTGTGAGAAGACCTGAACCCCTACAGATGTTACTGCAGGCTGCTGAACAGCCATCACTGGCTGCCATCAAAAAAGCAATACTCCTTTGTGAGAAAAGCCAAAAAAAAATTGAAACGACTAAAATATAATTATACTATGTATACATGTTATTTTTTTACTTTTAAAACTAAAGCAAGTTGTAATTATTTGATGTTAAGATTTTGCTCAAGAAACGAGAAAAACTTAATTTTGTTGTTCATTCCCCTCCAAAGACGTGCTCATTTTGGAAAAAAAAAACAAACAGATAAAACAGAATTTACTGAATAGAGAGCAAATCTCATCCCTTTGACATTTCAACTTCTTATATAGTGGTACTTCCTCTTGTGATAAAATGCCATAGCCTCTCTTCAGCTTCGAGATCCTACATGTCAGGTCTGGTTGAGCAGTTGCCAGTCAACAGGACACCCCAGCATGTGGTGACCTCCAGTGAGGGTGTGGAACTGCCCATTATGGAGTAGCATGTGCCTTCAAGTAAGGCTCCTCTTAGGAGTTACAAGTTCCTAATGGCAGCTCCAGCTGGTGGCCCTTCTACCACAGCAGGGTCCTGTGGACCCCTCCCAGGGGCAGATAGAGAGAGAAATACCTTCCCTCCTTGTTAGAAGTATCTTATAACTTATGGCAAGGAAGAGGAATAAAGGAAACAAGTCTTGAAAACATAAGTTTGAAGTGCAATCTTTCTTGAGATAAGTGCTTGGATGTCTAGGTTTATAAAACTACCCAGATCTCTTGGGTTTGTGACAAATGGGCTGTGAAATTTCCAAGGCAATTGCCTGTTTATGTGGTTATCACTATTACAGGGATTGTAGGAAGGAACTCAGAGCTGTTTTTTTCTTGAATCCCTACATGGGTAGAAGTCCAGGAGACAGCTATCAGTTGGTGTAATGACTGCTGTTAAAAATAAAAAATTAAAAAAAAGGTTGTGTCTCTTTTTTGCTCTGCTCCTTCCACTATTTTTTTTCCATTCCCCCTCAGTTTTTTGCCATATGCTGACATTTGAACTCCTGTGCGGTGAGAATAAATGTGCCCCTTCAATCTGGTAGTGCTGTACATCCACTTTGCACAAGCATAAATTATTTAACAGCGTTCAAGACAGCAGCAATCAGGCCAACACCATCACCCTCTCACAAAGATGGTGCTTTTTGCTTGTCTTGTTCACTTAATCTGGAAGGTCACTGCAACTGGAAGCATATGTTTATTCTTCTATACTTTTATATTTCCTTCCTGAGAAGCCAGAAATGCTGGAACAACCATTTCTTTCACAGCATTACTGCACTTCTGCTTCTAGTCCTGTCTGGAATCTAGAATTTCAAAAGGCCATAGAATAATGGAAAAGTTATGATGAACGTTTCTGGAAAGTAAAACAGGAAAATACTGATTTGAGTTGTCTCTAAAAATAAAAATTACTATGCATTTAAAATCAGTTCATCCAACTTGCCTGACTTTGTGGTCCTAGGAGCCATCATTCAGAGCAATTGTTACTGCTTCCCAATCAGCTCTTTTGAACAGAGGCTTTTTTTTTGTTTTTTTTATTAGCTTCAACTTATCACTGCAAAATGATAAAGAAATAAATCTATATTAATGACGTGTACCTATGCAGTTAACATATCCTTTACTTTTAATTGAAGCTGTCAGAGTTTTGTGACAGAACTGTAAGCAGTTCTGTAAGTTCTGTATTTCTTCAGTTCTTCCCAGCATAACTCCTCAATTCCTTTGCCAGAACTGAAACCAAGCTCAGCTGGTAAGAAAGCAGTACAGGTCTATGGAACAAAATTCCCTGGTGTGTGTCAAGAAAGCTGTTTGAGTCATTAGTGAGGTAAAAAATCAGAAACCCCAGACATTATACCAGAACTGCAGTTCTGCAAACTATAAATTGAGCATCTGAAATCTTTTCTTCATAGCTTGAGCTTTACTTATTTTAGCTCTGAGTGTCCCATGGGCCATTCCTGGTTATTTTAAGAATTTCTGATGGGCAACAGCCTTGGCATTGCCCTGATTTCTACATTACTTAGCGACCAGGAGTCACACTATTTAAAAGCTCTTTTCTTCCATGAACACAGAAGTGATATTTGATGCATGTGATACCTGGAGACCAAGGGTGAAACTCTGAACTTGTCAGTCTTCATGGACCTTTGCTCTCACTGTTATCCATGCGATCAACAACATTCCTACTCAGGAGTGATAGGTGAAAGGAATGAAAGGCATGAGGAAAAGGCTTTATAAAGAGTAAAACAAACAGGCAAAGTTCTGCTCTTGCACATGACTACTAGCATGCCAGGAAAAAGAAAGCAGCTTTTCCAGACATACTCACTCTAGTGTAATGATGATAAATGAAAATATGCTCTATTTAGCCTTTCATCTTTTTTTTTTAATTAAAAGCTTAAAAAGATAAGTTCTTTCAGACAAAGAAATAATTCCTCATTAAAGTGCAATAGATCTCTTGCAGTAGTACTTCTAGTATGCCTGCTGTATTCTTACAGAACAGATTCCCCTCTCTTTTTCACGTTCAGCATTTTACTCCACAAGTTATGCTCTGAAAATGAGCATGAAATGAAGAGCTGGATACTAGCTGGATGAACGGCAATAGCAAAACTAGAGCAAGAAGCTCAGGCACTTACAGTGCATTGTGAGCAGGTTTTCTTTAACCTCTGACAAGCGCTTGCAGAGCAAGTACCCAAATTCAGTCTGAAGAGGAGAGGCAATGTACTTATCCATGAAATCAAACAACACCTGATAGATAAGTACCTTGCAAAGATATTGTCACTGGTGACCAGAACTTTCTTTTTCCCTATTTAATTTTTTTTTTAAACTATGTATGTTTTTATGGGAGACAGGGTTTTTTCCCTCCACTGGAATTGTAAAAAAAAATAAACCTGTCTTTATTCATTATTTTTACGTTTCTCTTAATAAAGAGGTCATCCACAATTTCTTCTTTTATATTTTTCATCCAAAGAAAATCACTTACAAGCCACGAAAAAATGACCTTCAAGCTCCATAAATCAAAATGACAGGTGATTCAATCAGCCACATGCCTTCTCTGATTTAAGCAGCTGCTGACTCTCATAGAGCATGCTGAGTGCAGGTCCCAGTGGCCCTGCGAGTGATGAAGAAAGCTGCAGGTTTGCACTTTCAAAACCACTGAAGCCTGGCTGAGGAAATCACTGACACAAGTGAAATAAAAGGGACTGAATATTTATTTTGCATGAGCTGCTGGCACTGCACACACCTCCACATTGCATTTTCCCACTCTGCATGCTCTGTCAGTATCACTGGGGAAACTGCAACTTCAGTGGGGATTTTGTTACCAGGAAGTGATACTCCAAGTCCATGCTGCAATTTCTGTGTACTTCCCAGGTATGCACTTCATGAACTTTAAGAGAGCAACAACGAAGGTAAGGGAAATACTGTTTAAACTCAAACTGGAGAAGCAGAACTGGACAGGCTGCTGAGTGCCAACAGGAGACCTTCACGTGGTGGGCCAAATTCTCCCTAAATTCAGAGTGGCTCATTATATCATAATGACTCGTTAAATTTTTATGGCATTGCTCTGGCTTTATTCATATAGATATAATAAGATGGTTCAACAGAGTTCCTGGGTACAGGAACCAGCCAGGATACAGTTTATACACGCAACCGAAAATGTACTTTATCCACTCTGGTAGTCCATATTTTTCTCCTCCCTTAAAATTTCTCACACTACTCTCTCCAAATACCCTGTAAATTCGAACAGTTCACAGTACTTTACCAGGAGTGAAATCTGGCTTCTCAACAATGCTCCTTCAGGACACCAAGGGAAGCACAAAGAAAAACTTGAGGCTTTCCTAGGAATGCTGAAAAGTCCCATCTTTGAAAGCAAGTTGCCAGTATGATCCTAACTTCGCAAAATCTAATTTGAATGAGTATTTATCAAGCCTTGGGGACTGGAAGGTTTCTTATATTTACTTAGAATCAAGTCTCTGATCCTCAATACTTTTTCTTTTTTTCTTTAGTAAAGGACATCATACAGATTAATTCACTGAAAGAAAATGAAAATGTGGAAGAAAAACCAGAAAACTGCTAGCCTTATTTTTATAAAGCTTGTAAAATTGATCTTTTTCTTGTGGAAAAAGCAGTGGAAAAGTTCTAAAATGTATGTGGAGTAATTCCTCCTAATCCTGGAACACAAGATCTGGCAGATGACCTCAGCTGAAAGATCTGTCTAGCCCGGTGTCCTATTTTAAAAATACAAACAGTGGAAACTCAAGGTAAAAGACCCATGAAATATAACAGATATTCATACAAACCATTTGTTACAAAGCAACTGTGATCAAAATGACCTCCTAGCTACTGCCAAATTAGAGCTTTAGAGGGCCTCTTCAGATTGCATCATGGTCCACAGCATTTTTTAGGGAACACCAATAGGCCTACCCTTCATGTTAAATTGTGTTTTAAAAATTGTTTACAGTTCTAGACTCTAATACGTCATGCAGCAACGAGTTATGGGAATACTAACATTAAGATTTGTGTAAGAAAACCCCCCAACATTTCTTCACTTTCATCTAAAGCTGCTGAATCATAATTTCATTACAAGCTTTTTAGTTTAATACAGAAATATTAAACTATGTAAATGATTAAGGGATCCACCATTTGCTTTCTTTTCACCATATATGAATTCACAGACCTGCTTCCCCACATCATCTCTTTTATGAAACCTGGAAAGTCTTAGTCTATTTACTCTTCCTTGTACTGAAAATATCTCATACTTGGAAAACCCCCATTGCATTTGTCCACAATTAAGCCAATTCTGCTGCCTGTTTGAGTTGGGTTGGTCCAGAGTCACACAGAATTGCCAAGACCTAAGCACAGCATGTTTTTTTCTATACAATGATTTAATTTTATTTCTTCCTTTTGTTAATAGAAAGTTAACAGACCTACACACACACAAACACAGAAGAAGGGACAACCCTGCCTCAGGTGGCTGCACCCCCACCAGTGGTCCCTTACCTTACCACCTCCTGTCTCACTGCCTCAGCACATGGACACCACACTGACTGAATAGCAGCTGCCTTGCCAAGGTTCCAAACTGAACAAAATTCAAGCAATTAGGACATGCCACATGCACATCTCACCTAGAAGGAACAGCTGACTTTTCAAGGCATGGCTCCAGCACACAGGTTTGATCAAGGCTTAATTTGAGAAAGTTTTGTGGCTAATGCTACAAAGAAAATCAGACTGATTTACTACAATGGTCCTTTTCGGCCTTGAAATGGAAAAAAACTGTGGTGTACAGAAATTTTGAAGGACATACTTGCCCAGCCTTGGGAGGGAAAATGAGAAAGAAAAGGAAAGGTCTCTGATCCCTTTCTCTTATGAATTTTCTTCTACTCACTGTGTTTTCCATCATCATTATTTTTTCATGGATCTGCTTTCTGCAATACCTTAGTGTCATCTTTTGTCCCTCAAATAAGCCCATTAGGCATGTTCAACTTCAAAAGCTAATAGGCAGAGGTGCAAAAAACCACTGAAACAGACATGATCATTAATAATGAGCAATGGTGAGAATGGTCTTATGCCTTTCCTCTTTAACTGCAGTGCATCAGCTGTAATAATGTATGTTGCTTCAACTCTATCCCACAAAATAATCCAGACTTAGGCGAACACAAGCCCAGTCCTGATTGATTTAGGCAGGCTTCTAGTCACCTTCAAAGCCATAGTTTTCTACCAGCCCTCAGCCAGCTGTGGGGAACATGCAATTATGAAGAGCAAAGTATTGAAATGAAGATCAGCCATTCATTTGGCGTAAAAGGCTCTCAACTGCAGTACACAGTTTGTGCAAGAAATTCCCAAAACTAATCTATCCTCAGACAGGTTGCATGACTACACTGTTTCATGCTATTTTTTCGGACAAGATGAGTATAAAGCATATACTAAATGACACAAAAAATATTTAGGAAGAGAATACAGACCATGCCTCTCAACTAGAAAGTTAAATTCTGTGAAGATGGAAAAGCTTGGAATAATCAAGACCGCTGGTTGGATTTAAAATTAAAAAAAAAAAAAAAAGAGAGAGAAAAGGTCTATGGTACATTCATATTTAAGTCCATCTGAACCTTAGGCAACAAATAATTCTTGATTATTACATTTAGAAATCGAGGAATGCATTAAAGGTTACATTCTTAGTTGGAGCAATTTAGTTTAGTTTTACAAATGTGAATAGAGGTTTGCATAAGGCAAGGACCAGACCTTTATATTTTGTAGGTGTGTAATAGATTTGCCTGTTTTCATTTTAAGGCTAACAATGGAATAATGTGAGGGAGAAACATGAATGGATCAAAGGAAAAACATAACACGGCAGCTTGTACCAATGATCTTTAGTTGCTCTGAATTGTCATGTTCTGAAAGTTCTCTTGGAAGTTACAGTGAAACATTTCTGTCTGTCACTCCATCTGCTTCAAGGATTTCCAAAAAAAAAATGTACCACTGCATTCCAAAAACTCAGTCTTTTGTCCTGTATTGCCTAATTTCTTGGAACACTTTTGGTAAGTCTCTCTCATAAAGTAAGACAAGGAAATGAGCAGATGAAAAAATCTATTTCTAAGAAGTTTAAATACCAAATTATTCTTAGGACTATGGAGGTGACAAAGATTAGGTTTTTTGACAAAATCTGTAAAATGTTAGTTGCAAAAAAGTTCTAATAATTTTACTGGCATAAGGTACTGTCCAGGCATGGTATTTTTTCCTCTCTCTTTTTTTATTTTGTTTTGGTTTTAACTAGCAAGATCTCCTGTAAGGCAGTAGATACACACATAAGGAGATAAACATAGGATGCAGGATATTAAGACCCTTTCCAGGCATTGTATTGTGATGCCTCTTCCCTCTAAAATAATGAGATGTTTCATAATTTTTCACAGATTTGCAATTCATTTAATTCATTTCCTGATGAAAATGGGAAGCTGAGACACATACAGGTAAAGCTTTTAAAAGGTATTTAGAAGCTTAAATCCCCTTGAAATGAGTTATTTCATTGTGTAATCTTTCTGTTGATCTCTGACTGGCAGTAACAGGAGATGGATTCAAATGTTAGGAGTTCTTAATAACTATTGGCTCCAGCATCTTCCCATAAACTTGAGAAAAATAAACTATTCAGTGCTCAGATGTACTAATCTTTCTCAGTTGTAAAAGACATGTTGTGCAGTTGTACAAAGGATGCGCTATGAAACAACAGGAAAAAATTAGAGAAAGATAAACAGATAGCATGCAATGCCAACTGCTCCTTTTCTGAGGTATAGCAAAAAACATCCCTCTCTGATTTTCTGCTGAGGATCAGCTAGGATATCTGGTTACTTGCCTTCATATGGGAACATCTCACTCACAACCAAAGGGTGTTAAGCTCCCAGGTATTGTCATGTCACATCATGGGACCCCAGGCCACCCTATGTAGCTGCACCTTCTCTGCTGACCCCTCTAGCCAATTTCCCACTCCTCTGCTCTTCCTGCTCTTCAGGAGATATAAAGCAAAGAGTAAGAACAGCCATATCAAAGGGTAACACTTTACAAATACTTTGTCATTTCAAAGTGGTAACATTTTACAAATACTTTCTTTTACACTCTGATTTTTGCACTCAACGGGTGCAAATTATTGCTCTGAATTAAGATGACTCCAGCACCACTTAGAAGCACTTACTTGACTATAATTTTTACACTTCATAAAACTGCCCTACTTTAGGATGTGCTTACATTTATTACAGAAATGCTCCAAATATGATAACACAAACAAGCATAAATCAGACATGTAAGGCCTATCTATTATTGTTATTCATGCTCACTCCTCTTGACAAGACATTGCTGGACTCTTTCCCCACTCCAGGCATTGGAAGACCAAACACTGCATTAGGTTTTTCAGCTGAAACATGCCTCTCATGAAAGAAAAGGCAGCAGACAGGAGAGCAAAGTGTGAGCAACATATATGCCCCTTCATCTACAAGTGTAAAAATCTTGTTCTGCTGGCATAAGTCAGGTAGTTTTGGTGTTTTTTTCTGCTACATAAACAATTAATTAACTCTTCCATTATGTGAAAGGACTATATCTTTATGTCATTGTCAAAATCAATTACTTGTACTTGATCATGAATCCTATAGCAGGGTTTATATATGGAAAACAGGAATTTTTACTATCTAAAATTTCTAAGGCACCCTGAGAACTATGTTTTCCACTCTTGGTCTTTGCCCATAACTACCAGAACAACTTTATCATTAACAATGTAATAGGGATGATAAAGAAACAATAGTCTTGCAAATTAATTCAACCATGCATTGTTAAGAAGAAACAATGGAGGTTTTAACTTGACTTGGATTTAATCCTCACTGGTATCTTATTTGGTTTGGATGCAGAAGAAGCAGGAGCAAGGGAACAAGGAGAGTGTCGGGGAGATTCTTATCATTATTCTCATTAGAGATGGAAAAGTTCTGTTTCTAAGGTGGATATTTTGAGCATCAGTAGGACAGTATATAACAAAGCCCATATAACAAAGCTCATATAACATGAGCTTTTTAGAGTTAGATGAGAGATGTTAACAGTAATTCCACTCTTTTGCATGTCATGCTAAAATCTTTATATTTCTCTGAAATTTCAAATACATTATGCTAATCCATTTTAAGGAGGCTTACATTTCTCTGCTTAAAAGCTCATGCAGGATACTTTTTTTTACTTTTCTTTCATTACTTTAACAATTTGAGAAACAGGGGGAAAATAATGGCAGTAAATACCATCCATGAAAGCTCAAATGACCAGGAAATGTAGGTGTTTTTTCAATCATGTTCAGGCTTGTGGAAGTGAGCCTAAATCTATTTATTTCAATATAATCATCCCCAAACATGCCACACTTACAAAATTCAGAGCCTCACTTTGAGAGTCCTTAGGCTCAAGTCGTTGTTAACAGCCTATCAGTTTGAGAAACCTTGGCCTGAAGCAATATTATCTATTTAATCCTACAAACATCTCTGAGAGATAAATGGTGATTTGCAAGGTCTTCTGGCTTTAGGAAGGGGGAAAGTAGAGACAATATAAAGCAACATGCTCATGGCAGGTGGCAATTCAGAGCACCAGACCACAGCCCTTGTCCTGTGGATTTCGTGCCAGCTAAGGGAGTTCCTGGTCTTGCTCCATCATGTCACTTCTAAACTCAAGCAGCACGGTTGGGAACAGGAACCACATCAATGAATCATGCTGCAAAAGAACTAGAGGAGTTTATTTTAGCCCCTCTCTGAGTTGCAACTGGTTTACAACTGAGAAAGCAAATGTGAGCGTGTGAGGGCAGGAAGGACAATATGGGGAAAATGAGCTGGGATCAGAGGTAACAGAAGGGAGCTGTTTATACCGACATAACTTCCAAACTAATGGTCTAAGCTGGCAGAGCCCAGAAGAGAGCATATGACTTCCTAACGTTTATTCACAGAGGCTTGGGTGATACAGGTCATTTCTTATTTCTTCCAGTTTACCACCTGAGTTTCCTACTCAGTTCTTAAAATCACCTTCAAACATTAAAATTTCTCTTCTAGCTTTTCTGTAAAAAATTCTCATTTTCACCAGCAACATCCAAAGGAAGCCTAGAAAGGTGACACAGGATTCAAGAAAGAACAGCTACACCGAGAGAAGAGGGAGAGGGAGAGGGAGAGGGAGAGGGAGAGGGAGAGGAGAACCTGCCCTTTCATGTGACAATTTACATGTAGAAAATAGTACACAGTGTTCATCAGCCAGAATTTGAACCAGGTCTCCAGAGTTTTTCAGCCAACCAAGTAAACAGGGATTCTGACCAAAACTAGGCTGAATTTCAAGTGATCTCACTGCCTTGCCATGGGCTTCACACAAAGTTTACACATTTCAGTATGGTCTGGATAGATACCATGAAGTTAGAAGTAAGTGGTATGAGCGGATGGATTTTATTTTGGTTTTAAGTTACAAAATATCTTAATGCATTAAAGTTATGAATGGTCCAAAGTGCATACCAGCCCCAAAGCCTCAAACTCAAGTTTTTACAAAAGAAGTGGTGCAACATTAATTACTATGATATTTGGATGGCCAGTTTTCTCATGAAACAAGACACGGAAGTACCACCAAAATTATTAAATAGGTAGGTGGTATTGCTTAGGATAGTCTTCCATACTTACACAGTGATAATCAGTAAAAGGCCTCTGTTTACTAATAGTTATAAGGGTTACCATGAGTCTTTTGTAACTGAATAAGTGTGAGAAGATGACACATGAGATGCACACACCTAGTAAGTGCCATACACGTACGGAACAGACCAGCACTGCCTAGACAAGAACCTGGCTAGATGATATAGCAGACAGAGAGGTATAATAGTGTTTTTAATTTTCTAATAGTTTCAAAAGAAGCCAATGAAATAATCCATCAAATGCATATCAAGGGGGGACACAGCACAGCTATCTTCAGATGGGATGTGTCTGCTATAACCACAACTTAACACAGCCTAGATAATTAGCACATCATATGATCCTAGGACAGGGACAACAATTGTTGATCTGCTGAACTTCACTCACTGTCTTAATTAATCCCATGACTGAACAGGAAGAGAACGGTGACTACTTTCATGTTGGTTTCCATCTGTTTTCAACCTTTAGGTTTAAAAACCTCCCAAACCCTAACACAATATTTAGACAGTCATCTGAATTTGCATGTCTAACACATTAGATGTTCTACTGCAGAGCAACATCACTGCACTCTTCTTTCTGTTTTTCTCAATTTAATTTTGTCCAATAACTGTTCAACCTTCTTGGAGGGTTGAGCAATTGTGGGATCTGAGAGAAATGAGGTGAGGATGCAACAGCAAGTGTAATGCCATGCCTGGGGCTGCTCAGACTGAGCTATTTGCACACTGCAGAGATGGGGCCACTGACATGAACAAGACAAGCTGCAAGTCTACCAATGCAAAAAAAGATTCATGGAATCCTCTTGATTCTCCAGATAAACAAATTACTCTGCTTACTGGGACTGCCACGCCACAGTTGCCAAGCTTTGCTGTTTTTGCAAGGGCAGCTGTGGACTCCCTCTGAGCCTATATACTTTGGCAAATCCCTTAGTTTTCCTGGAGGCCTTTGTGGGCTAAACAAGGGAGGCAGAGAAGGTACTCCAAACCTCAAAATGGCCTTCAAGTAACAGCTGGGAAATTGGAGCAGCAACCCAAATCAAACACATTCAGAGATTTAGGAAAGAGAGCCACTCCTTCAACAACTGACAAAGAAAAAGCAGAGGAGACCACAGCAGCGAGAGGAAGGTGACGTGAAAAATTTCTCATTCAAAAAGGTCTCCAGAATGCACTTTGAACTACACTCCTTTGATGGTTATAAAGATACTGCTGCACCTCAGTTTTCTATCACATTCCACAAGGTTTAAAAATTTATTTCTATAGAAAGCCATTAATTTAATCCTTCTAATCTCTTCAAGTATATTTTCTGTGTTTGTTATTCAGTTCTCATCTTTAGATCTATGGGATTAAATTTGTAGAAGAGCCTGGAGTGTTGCTTTTCAGCTGTATTTTATTGAAGGGTGAAAAAACTCCCAAGTTTAAATTGCTGAAGTAAATATCAAATGACCCAAGCAGCAGTTCATCAAATTCACACCACTACAAGTCAGAGCAAGCTATGGATTAAGAAAGCATAAACCATGAGAACAATTACAACATAGATCCAGTGAAAAACCCAGAGTCCCTAAAGAATTGCACAGCTGTTTTAGGCGGTCTACATCTATCTTCTCTGGGTGCATGCTTTGATCATTTTCCCGCAATGACATTTATTTCAGATTTTGTGACCTCTTCTCTAATTCTTTGTTGCCTCACTCCTTGAATGCCTGGTTTCTTCTTCTGCTCTATGCAAAGTGAGTCTGGGGTGGTTATAAAAATCACTGAATTGAAACAAGTCTACCGCCCATGGAACATTCACTTTGTATAGGAGTACAAAACTCTCTCTGTAGTTCTTGGAGGCAAAAAAATAGTGCGTCTTGCTGGATGGTTTTCTGCTCTACCCCTTCCCTGCCTTTCTTTAAAAACAATTTATAATATGGTTCATGGTCCAGCCTCACAAATAGCTTCACTGCTGCAACTCAGGGAGCAGCATGGAAAAGCTGTGGCCTTGGTGGTTAAAGTAGAGAGCAGAGGAAACTGGGATCTGCTGAGTTACACAAAATTCCTTTTTAAACTATGAGGAATAAAAATATAACTATCTTGACTTTAGCATGAGCATATTCTGTAGGTTCAGATTCAGACTGAATGTATTATATTGGCAAGAATTAAAAAAAGTACCCAGTCCAAAAAAGCAATTCCTCGTTTTGGCAGAAGAACAATTTCTCTGTAAAAAAGGTCATTTTTTGTAAGGCTACATGAGCATAAGACTTATTTCAGTATGTCTGTGAGAAAGTTCAGGATAATCCATTGAAAGTGTGAGGAGAAAGATGCTTGGTGAAGTTTATTCTCCACAGTTCTGTGTTGGCAGTAAGCAAGTCCCCCTTGGCAAACCAAGAGATCCAAGGTCATGCATTTTACCCCATATTTTGCAGGTAATCAGTTACTAGCCCACATGACACAAGGTAACTCATTTAACTATGAAATACACCTTAGCTGACTCACTCCACTGTCTGATGTCACCAACCAATCAACATCTTGCTCACTTCCAAGTCCCACCAAGACCTTGTGCTGACTACCTTCAGATTCCTCTCTCTCATGGTTCACTCCAACTAAGCATAGCTAGAGGGGAAAGAGGACACGGCGGGAGTGGTGGTGATGTTCCCAGTCTCTTTTAAAGCAATAATTCAACAGTCTGTGAATTTATTTTTCATGTGAAAGAACCAGGTTCAGCTCCATCTCCATCAGAAGTGTTGGGAGACTGCACCTTCCCTGACACAGGGAAATGTTTTAACCCAGACCAGAAAGTTTGGGGTTACGTCCCTCACTCCTCTACTGGAGAGGGCTAGAGATTAATCAGGCAAATGAAGTAATTATTGCAATTCTTAATAAAAATTACCAAATACTTCTAAATCCAGAATTACTGCAGTTTTAGAAATAAACACGCAAGTCTTGGCCTCACAGTGAAATACAACTTAAGGTTATGTGCTGTAACTGGAACAGTGGGCTCCAAGGCATACACTTGTTCAGCAGTCACATTTCTTTTTGCTGGAAGGGCTTAGATATTTACTTTTCAGCTCAGCATGGAGCTAAGGGGTGCAGTTATCACTAACCACTGCCTGATCATGTACTCTTTTCTCATTTTCTCTAAATCCCTCTTACAAAATATTCCATTCTCTTGTAAGCTCCAGTAAGGTTTTGTGTGAATGCATGCTGCACTTTGAATACAAAGTAAGAAATTAGGTTACTGTGTCAGTGTTTGCTTCTCATGAGGCAGCTCTTACTGCATTTTCAGAGTTTGCTTCATCTATTTTCAAAAGCTTAATAACTATGGTAACAAGTTTTGTTTGTTTTGCTTTGTTTTTATATAAAAAAAGATGCCAACAGTAAGCAACAAAGCAGTACGTAGTGTCCTAAATAGGAACCTCTGAACTATACAAAGTTTAGCTACTGAGTTTAACTTGCTCTCCATCATAGGCTCTGTGAGGGGCACTATTCATCAGCAGTATTTTCATTTAGGACTCTGAATGTGTGTTGAAATTATCCCTGGCAGCTTCACTGGAAGAAGAGGTCTTTTAAAAACTGCACTAACAGATTAGATACTCAGTGAATGCATGTGTGTTTTGGCAATTGTAAAGCTGCTTGATTTAACTTCAAAACTAGCGGTCCTTCAAGAACTTGAAAGAGCCCTCTTTTTTCTTTTTTTTTTTCCTCCTCAAAAGTACAAGGATCTTGGGAAACAATGATTTAAAACATGGAGCCTTCAGCCCTGTTCTTCTTAAAATCCAGTCATTCTAGACAGCACAGAACAAAACCCATCCTCATCAACAATAAGGATAGGTGAGGAACAGTTCAGAGGCAGGAGAGAGCAGGAACACCTTTCAGCTGAATTTAAACCTCACACTCAGCCTGAAAGCCCCACCAGTACTAACAGCCCCTCTGAGAACAAGGTAAGGCAGGCAGAGGACACCTTGCAAATGTCCAAAATGAGCAGCTCCACTGAGGTGACAGGCTGAGTATAGACAGTCTCTCAAATGGATCCCAGCTTACAGACAGCCTGAAAGTCCTGAAATGATGCCTGCAGAGATGGACAATGTGAGAAAGGCAAATGTATTTGCCTCCATGAAAAATACAGAGTGTTTCTTGGCCCAGCTGCCACTTAGAAAGAGACACAGGGAGCTGCTACTGCTCTCCTGGCTGCCCAGGAGGAAGAGAGAGAAATAACAGGACATGGAGATTAGGAACCATCCTGGAAAAGTCATAAAGTCCATATTTTATATCACAAGAGTATGAAACCATTGTGTGCAGAAACAGAAGTTAATCTGTGTGCCAACCCATCTGCTGCACTCCCCCCCTTCCTCCCGAAACACCTCTCAGCCTCAAAATGCGGTACCTTTCAAAAAAGGGATCTATACTCTCTTCTGGCTCCTGTGTTCTTGACAGCCTTATTTTCCCACCTGGTGGCAAACACACCCAGGCACATGCAGGGCTACTCCACCAGGAAGCTTCTCTGATACCGTCTCTTAGTGCTGCACAAGTCCCTGAGGAACAGTGAAGGTAGATTCATATTGACAGCAGTTCAAAACAGGTTGGGAAGGGGATGGGGAACTACAGCCTCCAACAATGCCACTGCAAGCCTATGAAAGGTCATCATAGAATCTGTCCCTTTATGACATGCACACAGCTCTTCAAGGAGAGCAAACTGAGACTTCTTGATGCATTCATCACAACGATTTCCTAAACAAACTTGTGTGGATTCATATGCAGGGCAGGAATGGTGGAAGAGATGTAAAACTCACAAACCGGGACATGGAGCTGAATTAGGGCTGTGGGGTTTGCCCTTCAATGCTGCTCTGAAAAATTCTTATCGAGAACTGAATCTTACCATTTGTACTGGCCCAGCTCCTTCTTCTTTTCAGAAAGCAGTAATTACACACAGCTTGCTTTACTTAGCTTCCCCCTGGGAACGAATACTTCTCGTTTCAGTGAACAGAGCTGAAGCTGAGAAAATGAAACCTATTGTTACTTGAGCTCAAGAGACAAAAGATGTTTGGAAGTTTTATAAATTTGGCTTAGAAGGCAGGAATCTTTCCTACCCTCACCATCCACTGGGATCAGCTGAGCTACAGGCTTATGCTTTGATAATATGGAAAAATATTCTTTCACAACTGCAAGGGCACCACCCTTCTCCAAACACCTCTGTCCACTGAGCAGAGCTCTTTGGCAGCTCCCTCACTGCAATTACAGTCCTTCTCCGGCACTGAATATACCATGAGTCCTGGATTTCCCCTGTATGTTCAATTCAGACTGAGTATAAATGAACCATAACTACATCTCATATGGGAAATACAGCTTTTAAAAAGCAGAGCAGAGAGGATCTGAAACAGTCATGGAACTGGGAGGAGAGAATGCAAAAGGTTTAATTATTTTTAAGGCAGGGCTCAATCTAGCATTCCCTAGAGTTAGAGGTAATAGCTGCCCACACAACCATGAGGTTACTGCTCATGGTACCACTTTTAGTCCCACAGTATATAAGGAATTTGCACAAAAGCTAGTAACCCACTAGGCTAATGCACTGTACGCTAAGCTAATTAGCGCAGCTATATCTCCATTTCTTAACCAGCTTTGCACATACTAGAGAGTTGGAATACATAATCTTCTTAATCCAGTGGAAAGATACAGGCATCTCAGAGATTGCAAGATTGCTCAAGACACGCTGACAGGTCTGTCTTCTCTTTGCCAGAGAGGCATTGTATAGTTTTTGCTGCAAACCTTTTTCATTGTTTAAGCTAAGCTACCATGAAGCTGCAGGACACCTTCTTCTTCCCTTCCTCTTAAAGGCATCAGTTGAGCCTTCTCTCTTTGTAGTCCCTGCTCCCCTCATTTCTCATTTGCATTCAGCTGATTATGATCCTGTGAGATTATGGCCAGTGAAGGGCAGTGTGGGTTAACCATCTTCAGAGACCAGCTCTTCCTATACTTCATCTAAGTGCAGGTTTGGGGTGGCCTGAATCCTGCTAAGTGTCCAGTTCCTCTTTTCCACAACACTTTCCTGCTTGGGAAACTGCTATAAGGAGTTTCCCAAGAAAATGCACAATCAGACCAAAGATAGTTTTCATTACTGATCTAGACCTTGTGCAAGAAATTCTCTAATCAGAAGCTGAGTTAAGATATAAGATTGGGTTTAAAGTATGCTCAGTGCTTGAATCTTATCTTACTGGCTTGGTGTGAACCTGCTACACAAATAAATGGTATTAGCAAAATCTAAAGGTGTCTTGAGTGCATTTGGACATGAAATGCTAAAGCCCTTAACTGTTTCTCACATTACTGTAAGTCATTCACCACTCACATTAGCCTCCTACAGAGAATACCTTGCACTTGTGATCCACCTCTCTAGTGATGGATCTAATGTGGCCTTCCACCAAAGGTTTTAGATGCTGTATTCTACCTCATAAATACTCAGTAAGTTTGATACACAATAATGTTTAGGAAGTTCATGCAGCATAGCTAAACCACACCTTTACTAGCTCTAGAAATGACACAGAAATAGTGATCACGCCAGCACAAGCAAAATGCTGAAAATAGGCCCTATTATGACGCTTCTACTTCTACTGCAGGAAGGCCTAGTCTTGAAAGCTTTTTACAATTGTAAGGGATTAAATGTTTCAAAATGCTGCTCAGAAGAAACATACTGCCAAGAAATTCATAACTTACAGATTTTAAAAACATTTATTTACACATGGTGAAGTTTGGATTTCTGACAGCTCATATATCAGGCGATTAAAAGCTTTAGAGGTTTGCCTTGTAAGAACTGTTTTTGTTCCCTTTTTTGGCTTTATTATTTGGCTTCTTATTTGAGATCTGTGATTTTAAACAAGCCTTTCTTTCAAAACAAGACATTTTTCCTGCTGGAATTCAAACAACGATCCTACAGCGCGTCATGAATTATCCCCCTAGACAAATGTCGAAATTTACAGCAACTCAAGACAAAATAGTGTCTACTGTCTTCAGTTCAGGCTTACAAGCAATAAACTCCAAGAAACTTATGTTGAAGAACCTGATTGTGTATTTTATATGGGATAGCAGAAATATTTATGAACTAGAACTCTAGAATACAGCATAAAAGCATACTTCTGCTGTTTTTTATAGAGATGAGGAAAATGGGCAAATGCGGATGAGAGCATTAAGTTTATTTGCTATGAAGAATTCAGTAAAGCTGAAATAATTATCTTTTAGAGATTTAAAATTAAATGTCTTTAAAACATATATATGTGGTTTTTTTTCGTGAAAAATTAAAATGTTTAGGCTTTTGAAAGGGAAGTCCTTCCCAAGAAAACAAGACATAAATCTTTAGCAAAACAATTACTCACTAAAATTTTGTTTTCATCTCTTTTTTTTTCCCTCTTCACTTATTTTGGAAGAATGACACCCATGAGAAAAGTCAAACTGAAGTATTTGGTGGTTTGCATTATTATTCTATGTTTCCTATAGCTTCAGGAAAGTACAAGCTATAGGTTTAAAGTTATGTCACTGAACAAGCACATTTTCCCTGAAACCATTGACATTCGGGTTGAAATTCAAGAAACTGTTTTCCAGTATATGAATCAGAGTAGTGTACATGAAGAAATAAAAGCACTAACCTCGCCCACTGACTTCAGTGAGTGGCTCAGCTTTTTTTAAAGTCTGGCTTCTCTTTTGTGGCACAGAATTTTGACATCCAGTTTTAAACATCCAGGCTTTAATTTCCATGGCTATATATGTTTGTACATTAGGTTTTTGTTGTGAAGGTTTTGTACAGCTTTACATACACACAGAGAAAATTATATTTTCAGTGTGACCACAGAATATTGTAGAAAAAATGAAGTTATATTTACCTTTTTTAGACAGTGTAACCTCTGATCATCACCACTGAAGATAAAGCTCTTCACAGTGAATTTCAATGTAGCTACAAGCACAGCTTGATCTGCTCTCTCTTCAGTGGGTTGCAGAATGGCCCTGTGCGACATCTTCCCCGCAACACACTTGTAATTACTTTTTGGCCCTGATCTGGTCCTTTGAAACTAAGCAGATGGTCCTGCCACCCCACTGTCCTCTTCTTCATGAAAGACTGGTGTTGGCAAGTGAATCCTTTGTAGATGGAGCCTAAGAGAGGCACTCGCAGTGACAGCTGTGGGACCAGCTAACCCTTGACTAATGGGGCATTTGTGATGGCTGTGGTTTCTAAAGACACTGACAGTCTTGGAACCACACTGACAGCCCTGGAGGGAGGTCTGGTATTTCACACACACTGTCCAGTACATAATTTTTGCATTTGGGGGTTATGCATGAATGCACATGAGCTGGGCTCTCCCCAGCCATATTTTGAGCCTTCCTGGTGCCTGGCAGTACAGGTGCATTCTCTCTCTATGCCTTACAAAGAAACAAAACCAGAACCCCAGGCTTGGGAGGTCAAAGGCAACAAAGCCACAGAGTTAAAAAGTGACTGTTAAATTAATGTTCTGGGGTACTGTAATTTTGGGACAACAAAGTTTGTGAGCAGTATTCTTTCTTCTTGCTGCCAGGTCTCTGAACTGCTGAACAGGAGCCAGGTCCTTCTGTCTGGCCACCTGTCATGAGGTGCCGCGGGCTGAGTAATGGCCTCAGAAGAATTTGTTCACCATCACTTGTTTTGCAGATTTGCCACATGGAGCTGGTTAGAGTTTGGTAGTCAGTGGCTTGCAAAAGAGCTGCTGACCGTCAGTAGCAGGAAAATGCATTTCTCATTATCAGACTGAGCAGGCAGGACAGAAAGCAGCTCTATCAAACTAGAAAGTGTTATTTTAGCAGAGGCAGTACCTCAGAGAAGGACCCATTCTTTAGGCTTTGTGTAAGGGCATTTTGACACGTGATGAGGACACAACCTGGAGATCTCTCATCTAGAAGCAACCTGTTGCCAAGCCTCATTTTCTGATCACAGGGGCTTAACATTTGACATCTACTAGATCATTTGTATTTAGCATTGTACTGATATAATGACCTTGTTCTAATGGGGAACCTGACCTCTGAAATTCTACCCAACTATAGATGCTCATCTTGACGTAATTTGTACAGTCCATACAACATGGCTGTGCATAGCAGGCAAATAAAACTTCATACATTTGAAATACTATTTATATGGAGACTAAATCAGGCCTGTCTCATCTCTCACCTGACAGCCACTTGGCTCAGGATGTTAGTCAAGTGAGTTCTCCTAATTCATCAGACACCAAATCACCAAAATAATCTCTGTCTTAATAAGAACTAAGCTTAAACTAAACATAATATGCAAGTTATTCTTTAATGTGTTACATCTGTTGTTTATCAAATGTTTTTCTATTGGTTTGCTTTTTCTTCATGGCTTTTTGCTGCCCACACACAAGTCTTGACACTTCTAAAATTAGCATCTTTAGTGCTTCTCTAAAATAATGAGTAATTTTTCAAAACAAGTGTTCAGTTAATCATCTTTCCAGTGTTATTGTCTTTGTTTCTATCCTTCCACACAGACCAGTATGCAGCCTACACAACTACTCTGTAACTTTCAGGGGAGCAGGAGTAGGTTTTACTAAGACTTATTGGAAAATAAGAGAACATTTTTTTGCTTATAAGATGCAATTTTCTTGCAATTAGAATAAAGCCCTTGTTTTGTGATATTCAGGGGTTCTTCTCTAAAAGCTCTGAAAACTACAGTTATCCAGACTTTCCTGAAATCTTAAATATGTTCTAGGGTGATAGGGATGAGAGGTGTATGCTGAATGATTTGTTTTTGTGGTCTTTGAACCACATACACATATAGCTTCCCTCTACCCAAACCAGAGAAGAGCTTTCTTTAAAGTTGTTAGGTTTGAACGGACCTTTCTGAAATGAAACTTCAGCTCTGAACTTGTTCAGACAGTCCTAATGGCTTGACACCTCTTTCCAGGCTTGTCACATGCTCTCCTTTTTGTGAAGGAAAATTAATATGAGTAATTAAGTGTTTATGACAAAGAATCCAAAGCATAGCTCCCTAAGGAGGAACCTGCTCACCACTCACAAAAATGATGGATTACCTGACACATACAAAGACTGCTGTGCTAACCTTTATCCTGCCAGTTTTGCATGTGAGCTGGTACCTCAAGGGAACATGCAGAACCTCTTGAATCTGACCTACACCCAACCTGTGTCACTCCAGATTTCACTCTTGGTAGGAAGAGGAACAAACAAGCAAATTTAAAAAACACATATGCCATGTCCTCCATTTTATTTGGAAAAATATGGATTTAAGTTGACAAAAAGCCAAAAAGTTGCTCAACCCATTGTTAAAAAAACAAATAAAGTACATACATGGATGTTTGCTGGAAGCGACAGGAGATTAATGTACATGGGAGCCAAGAAACGATTTGGGAGAGCAGACGACAGAAGAAAAGTACTCCATGACTTCGATGGTCAAGTCAGCAGTACAAAGTATGAGAGCTGAGTATTTCTTGAATATTCACATCCTGTATAACAAGGCCACTGATGGTCCTGAACGGACAAGGGCCGTGGCTCAGTAGGTCAAAGCACAGCAGGGGCCAGGTGCCTAGGCCAGGAAAACTGCTCATTTTGGTCTACACAAAAAGAGGATGTGCCATCACTTGGATTTGCAGTAGAAGACACTAAGACATCAATAGTATTTCACTTGGGAATAGCCTAGCTGAAAGGGTGGGGTCAAGGGGATGGGAAGTGGAAATGGTAGCTGACAGAGAAAGAGAGAGATACACATCTCACTTGTTTTTGATTTCTGTAACTCTGGAATAAAACAGCTAAGACTTTGAGATACAGCCCAGGACTGTGGTTCCTCTTGGTTGGTAAGTTACAAGTGACACGCACTGAGTGCTTCAGAAGACAACAATAATCTCCATTTAATGTCAAAGGGTAAGGGATAGAGAGTGAGAAGCAGATAAAGCAGTGCAATTTCTAACTGTAGTAGTGTCTTAGCCACATAAACTTACTTTCAAATTTTCAATTTGACCATTTGCCCATGGCAAGAAGTTTGCTGAGAGCTACCACTGCTGCCACCTTTGCTCCACAGCACAGTGAGGAGGCATAGTGGAGCTTCTTCACAGGCACTCAGGGTTATTTGTTCATCTGTGGCCAGGTGAGACAGCAGGGCTCTCCCATCTGGCACAGAAACATGGCCCAGCCACATCTTATCTTATCTAAACTGTGTTTCCTTATAAGCACAGCTGTCTTCTGACAAATATGATCGGCCAGTCACTCAATGCAGCCAGAAAGTTATCACTGGCTACTGTTGGCTGCAGGGAAACGGCAGCAGTAGGCTTCAGTATGCTAGATGAGTACTACAGTTTTGTTATGTCTGTATCTTGAGAGAATTGTTACTGAAACATGTAACTCTTTCACCACTCCAGAGGTGAGAGGTTTGCTGAACAATCTGTTTCGGAAGGCAATGAAACACTGTGGGATAACTTCAACTCATTGTTAAGGAGCAAAGCTCTGAGATGGCAAGCCCAAGTTGCAATGGCAGCTGTATTCCTCAAGCCCCCAGGGGAGATACTGTCTCTGCCAGCTTTTCCTTGGCTTCAGAAGCCTCACTTTACTAGCAGAAAATCACGTCTACTTTGCCAGTTTCCAGAGTCAGTTATTTTTCTCTACTGCACCACTCGTATCCTCCATGACACAAAAACACAAGTGAAAGTTAGCTTCTGTTTTCCATGTCCTTTATTGATTGTGTATACACATGACGGAAAGACAAGCACTGCCCGTGGGAGCATTGACTGAACCCCACAACGGAGTCTTCCCAACATGTACACGTGAGGTTGGCTCACACCAAAGGCTGCTTGCAGTAATTCCTTCCATCGTATCGTTTACAGGTCTGTTTGTGCATTTTGCATAACAGGCTGTATCAGCAACTACTGCTTGGGATTCTCAACATGTGTCTGATTTAAGGAGACAGATACCAATGCAAAAGAAGGCAGAAGTGGCAGCAGAAACTGTTGATACTACTTGCACTTACTGACAGTGAGACCCACTGTTGCTTCTTCTGCCACACAGAAGAAAATCCACACAGGGGAATCCAAGAACAATCAAAGAACAAGAAGAAACTGATTTTTCTCCTGGACTGATCAGGAACTATTGCCCAAAACTAAAACTTCTCACTTCCTATATCCCCCTCAACCCAGCTAAGACAATTGTTTTGTGACAATGCTTAGAACTTGGCCGGATTCAAGTGCTACATGAAGTCTTAGACCAGTTTATAATTTTCCCATATAGTTCTTTATTAGGGGTCTTGCACTGAAATGCTTGTGCTCCCTGGCTTCTCATTTATACCCCACTTCAAAGCTTCTTAATTACAAAATTATTATAATCTGAATATTTGAATTTTGCTGCATTTGAAAATAAAGAAAAATAATTATGTGTCAAGTAATGAAAGATTGGTCCTCAGACTCTTGGCTGCTGAAGAAGTACATGGTATTCATTCTGTTGTTGAGTCTTAAGTAGTTTACATTGTTCTCAATTTGGTGTAAACAGCTGTCTCAGAAAACCTAGTGGGAAGAAATAGTAAGGGAGAAAGTCAGCATGAGACACTGTTGATGAAACCAGCATTAACAATGGAGTTTGTGAAGCTAAAGAGCAAAACTGTGCACTGCCAGCTTGGTCCCACTGACCCCAAACCCATCAGAGATAAAAATGTCTGCAAAACGGGACTTCTCTATAGCTTGGACCTCTGATCTGTTCCTGCTATGGGTATCCCTCAGAGCCGTTTTCACCAGATGTGGCTCCCATCCGCTGCAACTGCAAAGAAAGATACATCTCCCAGGTGACTAACATGAAGATGGGGATTACAATTTTTTTCCTATACAACCGCACAATTCTGGTGACAAAGGCAACCATAATCAGAAGAGGCAGGCTATCATTGAAACTTAGTATGAAAACAGACAGAACTAATTGTTACTACTTTAGCCGATGCTTTAGAAAAATTAGACCTACCAAAGATTTTCTTCTTCCAGAGTGGAAAGCTGAGAAATCTCTTGGGTGACCTTTTTTTGGCCCCTCAAACAAAAGTCAGAATTTAAAAGTCAAATCCATGATTTGCTTACATTTAACGTAAAGACATTTCTGGGATTTTCAGGGAACTCTGTCTTATAGTTCTCTCCTTTACAGTGAGAAATTTAACAATTCCTAGGATTAGGAAAACAGAAGGAATTTGCCGAGTTACATCATATCCAAATGATAATGGAATCATTTCAGTTCAAGGGAGTAATTTTTTCCATTTTAGCCTCCTCTTTAGGACACCCCACCCTTTTCTACAGTCTTGCCAAAATCTCATTCCTTCCATCTGAACTGCTCTAAGAAAAAATTGGAAGTAACTATTTTCCTCTGTAAAAGCTGACTCGGGAGAAAACATTATCTTTTTGAACACAGCATACAGTTCTGCTATCTTATCAGGAGTTGGACAAAAATGTCTTGGAGGCATTTTCTTTGTTCAGTACAGTTATAGGGAGCTTGAAGACTGTTCAGTCACTGACAGGCTGTTTCTTTTCAGAGGGATTTCACTATTTGCCTTCTGTTTGATCCCACACTACTTGGTATGTGGATATTCTTGCATGTCCACCCAAGACACCTAGACACAGAAGGCTCTATCTCTAGGAACTGCCATGGTGATGAGATGAAAAAAGACTAATAGTGAATTTTATTCCATTGTTGCAACAATGCAATGCAGAAAGCAGGGCCTGTTCTGAAAGTACTCTTAAAACTGCCATTCTCTGTGGCTTCTTCTTTAGAAACACATCTGGCTACTAATCCGCAGATCTCTTCCTTTCAAGGAAGCTGAGGTCACCACCACAAGATTTAATGCATACATTTGGAGGAAGTCATTGCCTTGTCAATCTATATAACCAGATCTTTGGAAACAGATTTTAGTTGTGGTGCCTTTTTCTCCCCTTCTCTCTTCTGCAAGCCTTGTAGAGGCAACATGTACAGTGCCTGACTATGAACACTTGGGCAAACTGAGACACAGTGCCTCCATTCCCATCTTCTTCTCCAAGAAACGTTTCAAAATGTGGAGCCTGACTCTGTGCAGAATTATTTTTCCACATAATGCCATAAGAGCCTTTACTGCCTTTCCAAGGACAAAGCTGATGGTGACTAGACAGCTAAGTCATTAGCTGTCTTGGATATCTAAAACATATTAAACAAATTAGCTCATCTGATATCTGTCACTGTAAAAACTGGTGCCTGAAAAAATAACCTGCTTCTCAGAAGTACAAAGCAGTGCACACCTGCTTTCAACATCAGCTGGAGCCTTGGGGCACAGGGGCCTCAGAAAATTAGGGCATTTATCGGGATTCAGAGGGCAGCAAAAAATATTTGCAAATAGCAGCCAAGACTCCAACACTTAGTACAGGCAATGTTGAGGCTTGTTCAGCTTTCCTATAAACATTACAAGTGCTACAAAATGTCTAGAAGGGCTTTTTGCTTGGTTTATTTTCAGAAAGAAGGAGAAAGGAAGAAAGAATGAGGAGTAGTGAAGAGCATGAATATTTGTTGGCACTCGTTTTCAGCTACTAACTGAACCAATTTCAGTAAAATTCCCTGTTATCTCACATCAAGTGAGACTAGAGATTTCGGCCACTCACTCAATTTGTCAGGTCCCAACTTAAAAACAGCAAGTGTTTGACTAAGCCTCTTATTAAAGCTGCTTTAAATGTATATTCTGCTGTTTGCAAGTGTTTGGTAACCAAAAAATTATGTATCGTTCTGAAATCAACACTTACTTATGCAAATTCTTTGATAGGCAAAGAGAGATTAATATTTCTATGCAAGGGACTTGTACCCAGATATGTAAGTGTGTCTACTTTGGATTGCCACCCTGTCTACCACCGTAGTGTGCAGTCACTGCATGACATGTTTCTCAAGCCCTCACCCACATAAATACACAAACACTTTATAATGCTACAAACAAACAACAACCTATGTAAGAAGAACAGAAACATGGGTTAGTTGCAATACTGGCATGTTTGCTCTTGAATCTCCATTTCCACAAATGCCTGTATAACAGACTAATAAGACTTTAACTTTGTCAGGCTGTCTCTATGATTCAGATAGATCACAGCTCCTGCCTGCACCCTCCTCTGCTGCAGTTTGGCTACCATCTCTGTCCCCGGGAAATAACTGGTCACACAGATTCCTGTGCGGAGTGAAAGTCATCTGTTCCTCTCCTCCCAGCTACTGAAATCTCCTCCCAGTTCTAAAGCCATATCAAATTCAGGCTGCCCTACATGGTCTGTGATTTTGGGATTTACATATCATATGGGTGCTTTTCACACACAAATGACTTTCATTTCACATTCAGCAAAATTCATAGGCTAAAACCTTGCCCTTTCCTTCTTCAAAGGGGCAAAGCAGATCTGAGGACTCAATAACTGGGGCGAGTGGATGAAGGAGGTGAGGAAGAGGGAAAGAGGAAAAGCTTTACCATTCTTCTCCCATGTTGAGGTATCTGCCTAATATAGGGAAGAATCCAGCCACGGGAAAATTTAGGAGAGCCTATTAATGAATTTCTTTCTGTTGTTGCAAATTTTGTATGCAATTTAACTAATGCATAAAGCAAGACCCACTACAGAAAGTACTCTTAAAATTGCCATGAGGCCTAGCACCTTTGCAAGAAACATGTCTGGCTACTAAGCCTCAGGCCTCTTCCCTTCAGGGAAGCTGAGGTAGCCACTGCAAGGAATAATGCACATTTTTGGAAGAAGGCATTTTCTTGGGCATAGTCTCATGACTGTGATTATCTGCTCTTGTTAGTTCACTGGGAATTAAGTGTGTTCAGAATGGACGCTAAATTTTTTATTTTCCTTTTCTAATATAATAGGTAACTATCTTGCTAGCATAGCCTAAAGGCAGAACAGGATCTTTAACAGCCCGGTACCCTCCATTAGTCAATAAGGGTTGAAGTTGGGCATCCCTTCAGGATTTGCCCAGCTGATGATGTGCCCACTTTGACAAGCCTGCTCTGCCAGCTCATGCCTGCCACCTTCAACTACCCTGCTCACAGGCCTTTCCAAGCCTGAAGTGCCAATATAAACATGGTGGTGTGTACGTGGTTTAATTCTCTTGGTGCTGGGGAGAGGAAAAAACATGCCATGAACTAGACACAAACCAGAATTCATTGTTGTTTCAGCTCTTTGTTTTTAGTCAAAAATGGTGTTTCATTTTAGTAAAGCATCAGGGAACATTGTTTCCAAAGAAATTGCTTTTAGACTAAACTTTGAATGACAAGTTTCTGATTAAAGTAATCTTTTATAGGAATTTATAAGTGAACTACCAGCAGATAGTAAAATACATCGTTCAGCTATAATTAGAACAACACAGACTTACACCATAAAGTTAGAGGTCTTAAGGCTGTACCTGACTTCAGTTTGGAAAGACCTTTTATCAGAAAAAAACTGTTTGAGTGCAAAGCTGAGTGAGGGAGTACTGATAAACCTATGCTACATTCAGAGTCTAACAGTATCTACACAGCCTTGCCAAACAGAAAATTCAATACAAAATGGAAAGGAGTTTATAGCCTCTAGGGCATGTGTTAGTACTAGTGAGGTTAAATCAGACAGATATGAGCAGCAGCATCCAAAACACCAAGTTCAAGTTGGACAATAGCCACAAGTCATCTGACCTGCCCAGCTATTCCTAAAATGTAATCAACTGAGTACTGGGATACCAATGCCATCATGATGTTAGAGGGCAATCAATTCAGCCTTTGGTAATCAACAGAGAGTGCCATTATACAAAATTCATAGACCAAAGCAACTATAACTGCATCTATAATGTATAACAGGAACATAGTTACTAATGTCAGCATGCAGGTTGATCCAAGTCTTATGTGTGGTAAGGCTCTGCATCTTTTCCAATCAAGACGTTACTCATGACTGTTTTCCTTCCAAGTAGTTCATCTATATGAACCACCTCTGATAAGTATTCTTGCTTGCTCATCCTTTCTCTCCCAGAAAAAGCTTTTGCCAACTGATTTTAAAAGAAAATGCCTTTCAGGGATCTGCCGCATTTTGGGGCTGCTTGAGCCTAGTGGCTTGGTTCCTCCTTGGCATTTGCTTGGCTGGAGGCAGATGGCAGTGGGGCTCTCGGGCAGGCGGCAAGCAGATGACAGGCTCAGAGTGCGCTTCTGCTCCAGCACACTGTGCAGCAGCCAGGCTGAGCTCCTCAGAGTCAAACCTCCTGTGGCATTTTGAGGTTGGCTCTAAATGTGTGAAGGAGGTAATCAGACTGTAGCTGGCTGTGGTGTGTCTGCAACCTCAGAAATCATTAATATTTTCTTCAGGAATACGACCTTAACGTAGTCACGTCCAGCAACTTATTGAGTATCCAGTTTTTTTCTAAATGCTCCAAGATCAGATATCAACAGAATCCAATCTTACATTAAAAAAAAATTATCCTTTTAATATTTAGAGAAGCAAAGAAATTCAAAGCTAACATCTTCAAATCAAGTTGTAAAAGACACCAAGCCATGAATAGTATTTTGTGCTGGTTTATATCCCAAACTGTGTCAAATCACAAGACCTTTAGAAATGCAAGAGCAGGGATGACCCCATGCTGGAGTGGCATGCAAGTTGATTACAATGGAGGGATTTTAAATTTAAATTTCCCAGAAGTTTGGTGATTGTGAAGATTACATGTTGCTTTGGAATCATCTTTCTCTTGTCTGAGGCATTCAGTCTGGTGCCCCAGCCAGACACCACATGCTGCTTGTTCCCTGTGGCAGACTTTTCACACTTGTGGAGAAAAAACAGAATGCATTTGCTGGAACTTTACATATACATTAATTCTTGGCCAAACTTAAATCAAAACAGTCCTTTCAGGGATAAAATTTTAAACCATTGAAAAAGGGGAATTCTAATAAAATAGATGGTTTAATCCATATCAGCAAATTGCCCATAGCTAGGCTGTAAAAGTGTCATGGCAAAAAGTCCAGTGTGAAGATTTTGGTCTCTGGGTCAAAAGCACTGGTGTTTCACATCACCCTCAGAAGCACAATGCATAGCTCAGTCTGTGGCGATAGAAGGATCAGTCACTTCCAGGTGAGGATATAAAGCATCATCAGCCTGTCCTCCACAGGGGAGAAGGAGACAGAGCCCACTCAGAAACAACTGCCAGGGAAGAATGCAGTCAAAGATACTCTGCTGTGAAAGTAGTCTGTTTGCTCAACAGTCTTGTGAAAGATGGCATACTATATAGCTGTTGGGATTTCATTCTTGGTTTTCTACAGGCAGTGGGGATTTAACCTTTAAATCTTCAGCTGCTCCCTGGTACAGCAATCTTTGTCCTCAGTAACCTCACCAGCCACAACACTCTTCATCCAACAAACATCTGGAAATTCCAGGCTGATTTCTCAAGACCTCCTAAAAAGTCACTGAAACAATATCACCGAGTCAGAGATAATCACAAATGCCTTCCTGACTGCAGAAAGGAGTTTTTCAACTCAGTCACAACATAGTCATGTAACTTGGCTACTGTGGGAGCAACAGGAAGGGATAGCCAACTTATGCATTGGTTTATTGTGGAAAAGAGGAGAAACTGTTGTAATCTATCCTAGAAAATTTACACTGCCCAAGAGGAGTCCTATGCATGAATAGAATCCCACTGGTAAGCTCTGGCATGACACGCAGTTTCACCTTGGTCAGACAGTAGAAAAGTGCAAGACTGCATCTTTCTGCCTGATAGGTGAGATACTACAACATGCTAGCTAAGGAATATGATCAACTTGGCTCCCCTGGATTCACTGAGCAAAGATGAATATACATTGTAAATCTGACTCCATCAGGCAAGATGATTTAATTCCTTTAGAGCTTGCTGATATTTCTGCTTTTTGTCTCCTGGAAAGTGTCACACTTTCAAGTCCCAGGCAAAGGCTTCCTAGAATTTCATCAATATTTCCACATTTTTGCTGGTAAGTTTAAACAACAATATATTCCCATGTGTCTTGGTGCAAGGAAAACCTAGTATTTTGTTGCTTATCCTTCCAGCTCTGCTCTTACATAGCTGAACATGCGCAGTCATTGCAGATCCAAACACCATTTCAACACATACATGCTTCCCAGGTTCAAAAGCAATTCAAAGTGGGACTCAGGACAGGCCTGTGGAAGCTTGCCAATGCTCAGGTAGGAGTTAAATACATTGAATAATATTCCTTTGGGGTGATTTGAATGGTTTTGATAAGAACTGCTTAAGCTAAAAGGATCTTTCCTTTAACTTTTATGCACTGCTACTTCCTCAGTAGAGATTCAGAACAGATTTTCCACATATAGATGCCTATGTTTGTATTGGAAGTATCTTCTACGTGGCTAAGAGGGACAGATGTAGCTGGCATTGTTTTCATTTTCCAAGCTGTTAAATACATCAGGCTCTACACAAAAATGATTGGTGCTCTGCAACCTGGATGTAAAAATTATCAGATGTCATATTCATAAGAAAGTCAAAGCCACCTGCAACTCTGTACTTATGCTGCAAATTATACTTGACACTTCATGATGTTGGGATTCCTATCATGAATTCCCTACTGCTAGGCCAAGAGCTGACTGCAAAGTTCATTTGTGCAAAGATTTATCAGCTCCCAAATAGCCTTGCTGGCCATCTGGGAGAAACCAAATTGCACCAGGGAGAAAATCAAGGAGATGAGGAAGGATGGCTGGTGTGGCAGAGCAGCTAAGCAAGAAATCTCAAAACCATCAAATCTAGACAGCCAAAGTGGCAGAATCTGTGCAAAATCACAATGATTCAGGAAGGGAAACAGAGTACAATAATATTTTGTCCTAGGTAACATACATGTAAGGCCCACTAATTGTCCATCTATCCATCCAGTCTAGAATTCAGCCCTCCTTTTGAGATGTAAAAAGAAATGTTTTCTACCATCCAAAAATATTTTGCCCAGTCCAGAATTCAGGAAATCCTGTCATATAACACTGAGGAGATGGATGTCAGCCTGACCTTTAGGAAGCCGAATTAACACAAGTCATATCACTCAGAGGTATTTTAAAGCAAAATTAGCAACATGGAATCCTGTGGAGTGACCTGCCAGGGCAGCACGTGTTTATTTTACAGCCTGACCTTCTGGCAAGAGAAGTGTAAGCAAATTCAGACATTTTCACTGGCTGTAGCACTCAGCTTCTGTTATCCTGTGTCACTTCTCACAAGCTGTGCAAAATAACTTCATACACAATGAAAAACTGCAATTTTTATTCCCTGTGACTTTTCCCATTATATAAATCTACTATTTGCCTAAAAATCAATAGGGTGCAAAAGTTATTTGAAGTCAAATTCTGTTTTTTTTCTGTTCAGGGCAAATTATTTATCAAACAGAAAAGAAAATCAAGGCCTATTAAGTGAGTTTCTCCTCAACTTGTTTGTATCATAATCACACATGACATGCTAGAGAACTGCCAAAAACTAGACAGGTAAATAAATGCACATAGCTTTCAGAAGACAGTGCAAAGCTGAGGCATAAGGAACAGAGAGGTCAGGGACACTGTACCAACTCTCCCAGAAGAGGCTTAGTAATGAAGTAGATAGGATTAAAGAGAAGAGGATGAAACATCTTAACGCTTGGCTTTTACCCTCACTCTCCTCCAGACTTTCTTAGGGAAGGCTTTTGAAAGTTTGAACACACTCAGATCTAAGGAGAGAGAATTAGGAATCTGATCCTGTTTCAGGGACTATCTATGATCTATGGATCTGACATCAGTGGCCTCACATATTACATCTTACAGGAATATTATTACAGCTGTGAAGAAATCCCAGTGTCTATATTTCTGCCTGATTACAGATGGACATCATGCCCTGGATATAACCTTCTGGTATGGCATGTAGTAAACTATAAATCTACTATGACACTCAGGAACAGACTTTCAAATCAAGTGTTGGTTTTAATTGCTCAACACCCAATGATACTGACAGGAATGTGGCAGTTAAGGCAGAATATAAAGCTCTGAAGACATGCCAGTCCTCAAGTACTTGCTATGTCAAAATCATCCCGTTATACTGAATCCAGAATTGGCATGGATGACCAAAGCCAGTTAGGCATACACACTTCACTGCAATTTAATCCAAGTGATGACTGCAGTCTAGCCCATAGGCTTTCCATTAAAACATATTCAAAAGATAGCTCTTATCTCTTCCTCTGACATGTCTAGCAGCAAAGCTAGACAAGACAGTTAAAAAATATGCATTTGCCTCACTAAAATACACCCAGATAGAATTATAACCTAGTTTCCTATACTATGCATTTAACAGGAAGAAAATGGTCTTTATTTTTACCATTATCTTTGGACCTACTCTGGGCACCGTATTTGTCACAAACACTACTTTAAATGAGACAGAGACACTGTTAGCATAATTTTGGTGAATAGTTAACAACAATACCAAGCATGGGTTTTTTTCCCCACACTGTTAGCTCACAGATTGATTTTCGTCTCCTGCCTTGGCTTCTTTTCGTTAATAAATATTAACAATTTTGAGCCACTGGGAAAGATGATTGAAAAAAAAATGAGTAACCCTTAATGACTGCTTTGTTAGAATTGATAACCTCTCAGAGTGGTTAAGCAAGTTTCAGACATGTAATGAATAACCGAGGAAGCTGAGAAGACTTTCTTTTCCACCCAGAGTGTTCACACACATAAAAACATACAGAGAAAAAAGCTCATTGCTTGTCTCTGTTGCCTTTCTCATAAATGTATTTAAATGTTTCCCTCATTTGTCCTTGAGAAAGATTACTTTCTCAGACAAAACCAGGGAAGAAGAAAAGCATGTCTATAGCCTTATATCTTTTATATGCCTGTCACATGAGCAGCTTAAAAAGCACTACCTAGAAAGGTTTTGGGTTTTTTCACTGTACTTCTGACACCATCACTCTGGTGCATCATTTCCACTTATCTGCCAAAACAGAAAGACACTGTGCTTGCACACTTCACATGTCTGAAATGAAGGGGTCCGCTGGGCAATTAGGTTGAAGGACACCTGTCACATCTATCCCACACTCTTCTCCCAGGAGAGGACAAATGATACAACCGAGCTTTTGGATTTGGAGATTTAATTTCATCACTCATTATTACCTATGCAGAGCTGCTCCCTATTGTGTAATTCATCAATTACAGTAATAGTTCACTGCATTACAATAGTAGTTCCTGATCCTACTCTCCACCCCCCCTCCCCTTTTTTTTTTTTCCTTCAGCTAGAGAGTTTACCTATCAGCAATTTCAGGGGTTCATTATTATTCAAAGTGAAGTTTGGCACCTAAGACAGAAGGCTATTTTTCTTTTTGAATGAAATCTGTCTGACATTTACTTAGATCTTAGAGCTTAGTTTCTCAGATGTACTAGTAAAACAAAAGAAGTAGCTTTGTTATTTCAGTCTGGTTGTATAATTTTCTCTAGGCTAGCTTGAATTAAAAAAACAAGCAGGAAGCAGATATGCTGGGCTTTGTAAATAAAAAGCCCTTCGAATGGCTAAAACGGTAGGCCAAATTCAGCGGTTATATGTCAAGTGGTTCAAGGTTTTCATCAGAAATAGATGTGAGAGTCTGGGGCTAAAATCCCAGCTCTGCTTAAATCAAAGCCAAAGATTCCCCATCACTTCAGCCCAAGATTATTTGAACCAGTCAGCAGGGGGGAGGAGCTCATTTGAAAGTTAAGTTGGAAGGAGTCTAAACATCCTTGTATGATTCTTCACTGTGAAAGATGGCCCCAGAAGGTGACAAACAACCCCAAATGAAGCTAGGGCTTTAGTGAGATCAAAGATCTATGGAATTTGATAGATAATACTTCTATAAAATCTTAAAGCCGTTTCTAAAGCACAATGACAATTGCACCCTGTTACAATAATCTACAGATGGATTTCCAATTAATGGAAATAATTCAAGAGTTTTCTGTTACATGCTGCAATTCTTCCACAACACTGTTGCTGTTATCTAAATCTTAAAACTGGGCTGGGTGACTCACATATACTGGAAGTGACTCATCCCTTCCGATGAGATCACCATTAAGACAGGTAAGCCCTGAAGAAAGGTGCTTCTGGCAGGTATGAAAAGACAGTGATTCACACATGAGGCCAGGAGGCAGACGTTTTCCCAGATGAATGCTCCTGGTCATTTTGGCCGCGCCAAAACAAGGCAATTGCATTGATCTCATTGGAGAGACCAGCTAGGTAAGGCTCAAATCTGTTTAAGGAGAGCAGAGTTTTTGCTGCTGTACAGTAGCATCCAACATAACTTTGCTATTTTGATATCTTCACAGAATCAGTGGCCACTAATGATCTTACTGTTGGTATCAAAATTTTTACTGGAGAAAAATGGATGGCATTAGCTCCTGGGGACATAGTAGTCACCACAGGGAAAGAAGACTATCTACTGCTTGCCTAGGCATCATCCTGGAAACTCACTGAGCCTAGCACACAGTGAGAAAGGTGCTCTTCTTTCCCCTTCTCCCAGTAATTAAGGCAGAAGGAAAATCAGAACATGGACCATGAGGAGTCCCAATGAGTTAATATAGGGATTCTATGGAAAAGTGGTATAGCGGAGATGATCTATAACTTGAGATGCATTTTGTCCTGTCCAGAAAAAACCCTGCCATCTATGCTAGATGGAAAAACAAAAAAAAAAGAAGTGTAAAACTATGTCAGTTGCTGGAACATGTATTAGACGTTAGGTATTCTCCTGTGGTATAAATAGGCACTTTTAGTGTCTATCTTTGATTCCCAAATGGTCATAGCTTGAATGAGTTGCACCAGTGCTGCACCCCATACAGATTTTGCAATATAGTTTTCTTGTTCTACCTCTGCATCTTGGGCAGTAAAATAGAGGCAATATATGTCAAAAATGCAGTGAAAATATGCTCACTTAGCAACTGAGAAAGGGATTCAGGGGAGAAAAAACAAGGCACATGGAAAACATATTTTCTGCGTGAAGTAACTCTTCATTCTGCCTAAAAAAAGTCTCTGGGGTTCAATGAGGAATTTCAATAGGAATCCCAAATGTTTGATTTCCCTTGCGCATGTTCATTAAGCATGTACAGGCAGAGTTTCAAAAATATTCACTTCTCAACAGCTCCTATTAAGAATAATGAGACTGACTGCATGCTAAATACATTAAAAATCTGGGAAGAACTGGATAAGGAAGCAAAACCTTCATAGCAGTGCCAGAGATCTGCCAGTGAGCTCAGCACTGCCACTTCTCTGCCTGTTCTCTTATGTTTGTCCTACTGGAAACACTAGTTAGATGAGGCAGACATTGTGAGCTGATTTCTCCTTGCAGTCATACAACACCTAATTCTGAGAAACTACAGAAAACTGTATCATTATTTGGTTTCATCTTATTTACATTGATTTGACATGTACACAGATGAATTGGAAGCTGGCCCTGAAACTCCACATGGCATGTGGAAGGAAAGTCACTTTTTCAGCACCAACAGCATGTTCAACAAGTGCCAAGAATCACAATAAATTAATAATATTTTCTTTGTGGTGGTAAGAAGCTTGGAATTAGATCCAAAAGAGCAAAAAACTAGCTTGGAAAAAATGTCTTGCACTTTCACTGCCATTGAATGTCACCCTGTGAGCATGACTGATGCTATAGAATATGAGCCAAAATAAAGAGTGGGTGATTTCCTTTGCAGTGAGGACAATAAAATATATTTTATATTACAAACAGACAATAAAGATGAAAAGAAATGTGAAATAAAAAAAGAATATGGAGCATTTGTATTTCTTGCAAATATTTGAAAATATAATTAAATAATTAATCTGTGATTAGGATTATCTCAGTAAGTGGTAGGTTAGGTAATCTGCTGATAGCAACTGTTTTTCCAAACTGACAGAGCTAAATCAATAAATGCCTCACTTAAGCAAGACAATGCCCACCAAAAGTCTTGCATTATGTTAATTGAGCCTGGTATAAGCAGTGACGGGAAGAGTAGAAAAAAAATGAAGAAAGATAATCACAGTTTAAGTAAATTGACACAATTACATTCTTAGAAACCCCCCAAGGTCCTGGACTTAACAATCATGTTTCTTCTACCTGAGTTTAGATGAATACCTTTGTTTATGCCACCCAGTACACAGGCACAGGTGCTGCTGAAGCCTTTTAATAGGCAATCTCTCTCTTAGAGTGTTACTCAGTTCATGCTCCAAAGAGCCAAGTTTAAGCAGGGTAATAAACTCTGGAGATAGAAAAAGAAGGAAGAGAGTAAACAATACTTCAAATGATTAAAGAGAATAACCATAAGTATTTCAGATCAAATAAATAAATAAATAACAGAGGAGCCAATAGTGACAAAAAATAGTAGCAATAAGATCTTCTCTGTGATCCTAATGTGTGTCTTTTGGGAGATGGGAACATAAATATGTTGCCACGTCACAAGTTGAGCAATATTGCAATCTGCAAGGCAGTCAGGTACAAGGATGTTGAACACCATATTAACTTACAAAGGTCAAAATGTAGTAACCTCCAAACAACAAAAGACAACAGATCTATGATTGGTTGACGTTGATGTGGGCCCTCCTCTGTAGGTATCACCTCCCTACAAGTAATGATTCTGATACTACCAACAGCTAATGCTTGCAAATGTCGGTATATCTTTTACATTATGGATACAGACGATTATGGGAGAGCAAGTTTCAGCAGCATCACCAGCTACCATCCTCTCTTAGCAAGGCTCTACACCTAACAATAATGTGTGTTAGTGCAGAGCTGCTCCAACAGACCATGAAACATGTAGTAGAAATCCTTTTACCTTTGGTATTACAGGTACTGATACCTTTTTGACGGCTTAAGCTCCTGGATTTCACCCAGCAGTGCTAAACTGGAACCAATTTAATAAAAGCATTGAATCAGACTCATTGACTGATTGGGCAGTTTAGTTCTGTAACTACGTATATACTGATACACAAATTTTTTTTAAGTTTCTCTGAAGTCCCAAGGGCTTATAAGGACTGGTATATATGTCATATATATGTAAATATGTATACACAGGAGAATCCAATTATAGGATTTGAGTTTAACCTGCAGATCCAATCAACTGGGAAAGGTTTTCTGGTTCTGCCATTTTCATTCTTTTATTGCTTTTTTACGAGGGACATTCTAAGGTTGTATATTAGTTTCAGCCTTCCTTTATTAACTCATATTTTTTATCTTAGTTCCTCCTCCCTCCTGCATGTTAAATGAAGGACAAACATGTTAATAGCATCAAAAGATACTGAACGGATATTTAAAATGATTAACAGGCATGTGCACCTGGCCCTTCACATTAACCTATATCAGTATGTTCAATGAGGTTCTATTATACAACGTGCTATAAAATAAGGTTACCAGGCCAGAAACAAAATTACTAAGTGTTTAGATCTGATACCCAGCTTTAACTCATACCAAGTAAAATTTCATTGCAGTAAGATGAAGCACGGTAAAGGAAAAAGGAAAGACAAACAATTCAGGAGACACTAATTACCTTTCGCAGTTCAAGCAGAGGAGATGCATAAGCAGGGAATTATCTCAGGTTACATTCAGGGAGAGTTTGGATTACAACATTTTAGTAAAAGGCAATAAGTTACTATGTAAAAAAATCAAGTAAAGAAAAGCTTCATAATGACGCCTCAGTGTTATTCTACTTGGACTTGAGTGTGTGTGGGGGAGAAATTGCTCATGGGAAGTTTTGGCATCTGTTACAAAAATGTATGTAAAACCAAGATGAGTTTCAGCTGTAAAGCATGAACCTGGAGTTCACCAAAGCTCACAGATGTTTGACTCCAAGGTTTGGTTCAAGCTCATCTATATGTAAAGCATCAAATTAACCCATTTAGATTCTATCTAGCTGTTATTTTAAGCCTATTTTAAAAAGTAAAATAAAAAAAAAGGAATTTGAACATCTACAATTTGAGACAAATGGTTCATCTATAAATTCAATGGAGATGCATCCAGTCAGGTCTGAACACTCACAAAAAATGCCACATCTAACTCCCAAAAGTCACTTTTAGTCAAATAACTTGGTATGGAATCACTGATTATTTTAATTTGCATATTAAGTTTGATACAGTTGCCTTGCAGAGTGACAGTTTCTGGGACATTTGATTTGCCTTCCACACTATTCTCCTCATTCTTTTGTTCCCTGTATCAAGTCTTTGGAGGGTATTCAGGCCACTATCTGATTCTTTTGATGCAAAACAGGAACAAAAACCAAACTACCACAAACATCGTTGATGTTCTGAGGAACAGGAGGTTGCACCCAGAAATAGCTGGGGAGGAATGAGGGGAAGATGCAGCTGCGAATAACCAGACCAGAATTTCTTATCAACCAAGCCACTGTCAGAGGGACTCACAAGCCCAGTAGATTGCAGCAGATGATGATGGTCAAAGACAACGATACCTTACTGCTACAGAGATGAGTAGGATTGCTTGCTGCTGCCCTCAGCAAGAACAGTGTACTCTGTGTCAAAAATCCAGACTATCAATCTGAAATATTTTGAATAAAGCAGTTGCTTGCTTGCTCAGCACTGTGGAATTAAAATCTCTCTTCAGGTAACCATATAAACATCCTATGGTTTTTCCTTCAGGAAGTGGAGCGCAGGTCCATTTATACTCTGACCTGTTTTGAGTCATAAATGCCTAGAGCCAAGGATTTCTGTTCCATTAGCCTTATTATAGGTCAGATCCCAGTTCCAAACATCAGGCACTCACATGAGTCAAGACACACCTTCCATATCCTCCCATGGAATAAGTAGAAGCCTTTTTTTAGCTGGCATCAGTCAATAACCAGATACAGTTTGCTATTCCTTTCTCATCTTACTATTTTTTCTCTCATTTTGACCCAGTTTTGACTTTAGATATCTGCAAGGCCCTCATATGTAGCAAAGTGTGTGGCCTAATCCTCTTCCTGCTACTTACATGCTGTGAAAGCCCCAAGATGGTATTTCACTTATGTACCTGGTGCCACATGTTGCCATGAATATCAGATTACCCCAATGAACACCTGTGGTCCATCTGCTGGTGGCCATTTATTCTGCAGATTTCTAAACCCAGAAAATGTCACCTAAACATCTTGCTACTTCAGAATTTTTAAGAAAAACAGCATGACCTTTGTGGCTACAACTGCTCTGGGTCAAGAGAGATCATAGGATCACTGGATGAATGAAGTTAGGAGTGTGGCAGCCTACTCAGTTTTCAGTGGATCAATCCCACCCCAGCATCAAAATACTCAGCATCTATTACTGGGAACTGGCGAAAAGTATTCAGGTAGCAGATCAGAGCACATATACCTGCTCCAGCAGATACAGTTTTTCTCTTACAGTCAGGCTCTGGTAAGCCCCTTGCATATTATCCCTTCTCCTGTGTGATAACAGGGATAGGTCTCAATCCCAGGACTGTGAGCCACCAGGACCAAGAAATCCCAGACTCTGATACATCCCTGCTTGCAGGTTGAAAGCCATACCAACACTTATCCCATCACCAAAGAGGATGGCTCTGAAGCTGTCAGATCAGACTTAGATGTACCAGTCTCAGGGTAGTAGCCTTGACTTGTCACAAGCAAATAAGCCTTGAAGAACTACAGGATGGCCAGATGTGAGGCTTCTGTTCCTACTTGTTTGAGGCCCTAATTGGCTAATAATCTCACAAAGATGTGCATGGCAGATTTTTCTGCACAGCACTGCTCTGCTTCAGGACTATTTGCTGTTTTCCCATCCCAATCCCCATGGTCTGCATGACTCACTTCCACTAGCAAGGGATACTATCTAGCTTTGACACCTGATGATTTTTCAGGTCCTTCATCCAATATTAGGCAGCCAGAGGTATTTAGGAATACTACTCTGTTAGTAGAACTGCATCAAGCTCAGTTTTTTCATGACAGTCTTTTGTGTACTGCCTGAAGTACTCTGAAGAATGCACAAATAAGTGGATCATGTCCCAGAGAAAGAAAAGATAGCTAGTTACTTGTAACTTGAATTCTTTGAGGTATGCTACCTATATGTTTGTTCATTTTCTGCCTCTTGCACCTTTTTCTTGACTATTTCTTCTTGGATCACACCTTCAGAAGAGCCGAAGGAAAGGACATTCTCTCCTAGCGCAAATGTGTACACACAAGGGGAGGTAGGGGGGGCGGGCAAACACTCAGTCCACTATTGCTGGAAATAGAACAACTTAAATACTATGTCTTCTTGACTCACAATCACACACTCACAAAAAACAGACACAGACCTACATCTTAAGCAACTCTGAGAGTGGCACCACTTGGGTCTGAGAACATTCAGTAGACTTTTTTGTGATTTACTACACACAGTGTTGCTTAGATATTCTCAAGTGTAACTAAACATCCTACAAGAAGGAGAAACTATGCAAGGTTGCCTTATTGCCACAGTCTTTCTAACTTTGTCCAGTGTTGCTGTAAATGTCACAGATGTTGCACTTTTGGTAAGACAGCTAAGCTCCATCAGATATTCCTGGCTTATATATCTATGTAAGCACAGATTTTGAAGGAAGTATATTACATCTGGAGTCACTTCAAGTCTTTTTTTGCAATGGACTGGTTATTTCTGGGAGAAGGAACTAAAATAGGAAATAGAGCTCAAAACTGGCAGCATTCCTGACCTCTGATATATATGCTTATGATTCTTATATCTTTACATTTCAAATATTTTCAAGTGCTTCTGTTGAAATCCTGCAGTTTGGAAACATCATCAAATCTTTACATTTTGAGTGAAAACAGAATCTCACTTTGATAACTGAATAAGTAGTGGAATTACAGGAAAACAATCCTCCATGTCTCCTTTAGCTTAATAGAGCATTGGTCTGTCATTTGCCAGACTTTCAACTTCCAGCCTCTCCTATTGACATGGATTACACTCTGGGAAGTACAATTAGGAATCATCTTGAGGTACAGCAGCCTACTGAAGAGCACCTCAAGTTTCTTTTTTTTTTTTTTTTTTTTTTGGTAACAAGTCCTATTTAATGAATAGTGAGAATCCTGTTTGAAACAGTACATTTGTTTCAAAATACAATTCATTTGTGATCAGTTGCCTATGTGTAGAATTGCTTAGTGCAGACATTTGTGCAAGAGAAGCCTCCCAGTGGACCATACTGACTGATTCTCCCCAGTTCATATAGTTACCACAGGAGAGGCTCACCACTTGACTCAGAAGCTTTTTAGTCTTTTTGTTCTGAAAGATTGTTTCATTACTTTGGTGATCATGTGGTTCGCTTAGATGCATTCAGCAGTGTGCTGGCATTTTCTTCCGCTCAATTTTCTAGACCAGACACAACCAAATAAATAATTGCTAAATAGTGTACGTGATACTCTCTGTAACATTGAAACAAGTCTCCTTGCTAGAGAAGTTAAATCCTGTTTTCTCCTCTGCCAATAAGTATATCCACCTCTTGTAAACTACAGCTTTTATTTCTTTTCAACCTCATGGGCTTGTATACAAAGTCAAAGAGGAACATACACTTCAGAGTATCCGAACAAGAGGGGCCAACTTTCTGATCTGAAGTTAACTTATTCTGGTAAAATCAAACACACACGATGAAGTGTGCACTGATCAGCCTTGAAAGGCAATTACACCAAAACCCACCAATTCCTGTAATTCCTGTAATTCCTATGAACAGTCGTCACCTAGATAGTGTAAACACATTACCAAATTTCTTTCTTATTAAGGAATAGATACATCATAAAAACTTCTGTATGCTTTGCTCACAACCTCCCTGGCACAACAGGTATCAAACAAGAGTTATGAGATTAAATAGAGACTGGCACCATCATATGCTTTTCTTTACTGTACAGGCAAATTAAATTTTGTGCTGTTGACCCTTGCAGCCAAAATAAATGTACAGCTGGGATGAAGCTGGCTGGTGACTCCCATTGGCTTAGCTTTGCCAGGGTTAAGGATGCTTGGAGTACTGCAGAGGCGTTGCTTTCAAGTCTCCAGGGCAAATGCCTTTTGCAGAGGCATGCTTCAGTGACAAAGTACAGTGAGCATCATCATCATGGCTAGGCTTCACGAACGAAGATTTGGGAAGGGCTCTACCCACGCTTGCTACAAGCGCACTGATGGCTAAAAAGGCCAACTCGAGACAGACAAGTCCGGTCACAAAAGTCACAGCAGAAAGACTCCCCAGGTGACATCAACAAGACGCGATTCTTTCTGTGCTGTCTCTTCTCCTCGAGAGTGATCCTGCGCATGTTCTCAAAAGAAGCAGCAGCGTTATAGATTGTGTGCCTCCAGGCCTCCCGATTGGAGGCCAGAGCAGACCAATGGTGATGATCAATATGGCCAAGGCTGAGGGATTGCTTCAG
>JAWWES010000081.1:52577866-52590683 GCA_035583135.1 Lophotriccus pileatus
CGTGGCCCCAGCCCCCATCCCGCTGGTCCAGGAGTCACACAAGCCCAGCTGGTCCCCTCCCTGAATGGGACTGTCCCCCACCTCGAGCCCCCCCCCACCCTCCATGATCCGGGGAACCCCCAGGCCCGTCCAGCCCCCTCCCGGCTCCCGCGCAGCCCGGCCCGGCCCAGCCCCGCTGCCTGGCGGCTGCCCTGTTCGACAGGCGGCCATGCACGAACTGCTAGCCTGTCTCCGTTGCTCCGACATCGAAGGAGAAGCGATGGTGATCCACGCGAACTCCCTGGCAGTTCCTCCCCGGCAGCGGCTGCACAGACCGGCACAGCAGCGTCTCCCATGCAAGCAGCGTGGCGTCAGGCCGTGCCAGAGGGAGCGGGTCCCTACCTAGCTGCAGGAGCCCGACGGCCACGTGGCCACCCGCCTGCCTGACATCTTGAAACCCCCCGAGCATCAAAGTAAACAATATGAAATAACTACAAAAGAGACATGTGGAAGATAGGGAACAGATCTGGACCTGAGAAGAGACACCCTTCTCTCCTGTAACCTTCCAGTATCTGTGGTGTTCCCTTACTCCAGTGACACCATGCTGGGTGTAATAAAGTTGAAACTATAGATAATACAATGTTTGTTAATTTTCTAATGAACTTTTTGTTTTCCCTGCAGATGACCTTTTGCATTTTACTTGAGAGAACCTCATGCTCACCTGTAGTCCAAAGTTACAACAGGACACACATCCCCACACCTCTGGGTCTTACTTCTTGGGAATATACGCCCCGCCTTGGTCTATACAGCTTTTGTGAGTCATACTGCATCACTTTCATGTGCCTCTTCTCTGAAGGCAGATGGGCGTGAGCCCCAAACCAAATTCAGTTTTCCAGCAAGCCGTTTAAATTCATGAGAAGAAGCTTGTTTAATTTGTCTGCCTCATGCATATTCCAAACAAATTTGGGAGAGCATCAGAAAGCTGGAGCCACCTGTGGTTTAGGTAGCCAAATCATAAAGTCTCTAGTACTTTTCAACATTGAAGAGAGTGCCAAAAAGAGAATTGGACAAAGACCAAACAGATCTCATGACACTGTGTCCCTCTGTGGTCTAGTTTAATTCCTGACTTCCACTCTAGACCACTAGCTAACCCATTCATTTAGGTTATAACTGACAGTCTGACTGCAATCACAGATATACCATGCTTCTCCTCCCTGGCAATTTTACAGTAGCAATTCCCCTTGATCTGTGAGTATGTTGCAGTATATGAAGAGTACTTGACACTACAGGTTCTCTAGAGTGGGTGATTATAAACAGAAGTGATGCTATGGGGATGTCCTGAGATTCAGTGCCTCAGCTTCTTTGAGAAGGCAGCACTTTCATTAGGTTGCAATTACAAGGTGGTCAAAACAGATAATGGGCAACAGCCCTGCACGCAGCTGTAACTTATTTAGAAAGCACTCTTCCTTTCCCTGGAGCTAAGGCTGTGGAGAAGCTGTTCCATCCTTCTTTTGGATTGGTTTATCGTAATGTCCTCTTCTATTTTGATCAAGTTTATTGCCACAGAGGTAAATTATTGTCTGAGTTGTTTCACATGCCTAGTTTATACAGCACATGTTGAACCATGTCTTCATTAGTGCTCCAGCATGCAAAAGCTTAGCTACAGCCCCAAGTGTTGCATTAGTTGTCACAATAAATTCTTTTGATCAAAAACAACTTACATCTTGCCTTAGGGAAGTACGCTTATCTCAAATAGCAGTGTCATTGCAAATAGATAAATAAGGGTATAGTATGTTGCTATTCCTCCCTCTTTTGCTCTGCTTGCGCTTTATTTTGAAGGGGTACAGTTAGTCCTTTATATGGTGCTGAGTAGAGACTGAAATGTGTCACCATTCTACCTGTCCCTCCTGATGTCAGAAATCAAACTCCCTAAACCAAATAAGCCTAGCAGAGAAGCAGACTCTCAGATATCAGTTTTTGTCGGAAAGCATGGGATATGGTGGAGTAGATTTGGCTTTGAAAAGATCAGTAACACTAATATCAGGTCTAGTGTATGTCTGCTTTTCCTTTTCCTATGGTGCCTACCCTTTCCATGCTGTCTAGCTATCTGCCCTGTTCTGAGAGTGAGCGTGGGAGGGCTTGGATGCTGCTCCCTAAGAACCATTACTCTTGGCCTCACTACCATCAGTGACACAGCATGGGCAAATTTTCCCCTAGTTCTGCACCTAAGAAGTGAGCATCCAACACAGGAGCCTAAGGATGGTTAGCCCTGTAAAAGAAGCAACATAACAAACATCTTCATAAGGTCTATGTGCTGTCAATGAATAGACACAGCAGGCTTAAGCTGGTTATAGACTGAAGCCAGTGATCACATATGCAGGGACAAGAGCTCCTGAAGTCCTTGCAGTGAAGTACATGCATTTCCCTTTTGCAGCCAGCAAAACTCCGGTGATCACATTATCACTGTAGCTATTACTGGGCTATTAGATCCACAAAGTTTAATAGTCACCTGCAAAGAAAGACAAGCTGTTAAGACAAGGAGATCACCTCACAGCAATCCTTTGAAGGTTATCACTGGAAAAGGCACAGCCTGGCTAAAGATCCCACTGAACTGGTTTCAAGGAGCAGGGCAAAAATCCAAGAAACCACAAAAACAAAGGCCTCTTTTGCTTCAGTGAGGACATCAGGCTCTTGGCCAAGCGTGGGGACTGCGCTGATGTTTTGTGTTATGCTAACATAGACACAAGTCCTTGCCTCTGTTTCTCTTACCATAAATGCTGCAGCAAGAACAAGGTCTGACGGATGAAAGGGAAAGGAATGCCCCAACATAAAATACAAGAAAAGATGATGGAGAGCAAGTTTGAGAGAGGGGATTATTCCGCAGCATAGGATTCTGGCTTAGAGAACCAGCACTCAATTTGTTGGTCCTCTGTTCAGTCCCTGTGTGATCTTGGACTAGTCAGACATTATGCCTCCCCTTTGGAAAAGGTGGCACACAGCCCTTTCCTGCCTCACTGCATGTTTGTGAGGATGTGCTCAGGCACAATGCTACAGACTGTCAGTCTGTGGGTAAGGCAATGGACCTGAATGTTCCACAGCGCCACCAAGCTGCAATTCCAATGCTTTCTTCCCATCCTCCACTCTCCGAGACACTTATTAGACTGAAGGTATGAAAACCGTTCTCTTTGAGATCAGATGTACTGATCACTTTAGGATTTTTCAAAGGATTCAGCCAGCATGTCTTTACGACTAGAACACCTGTCATCTGTTGCTCACTAAAAATGAATAAATGAAATATTACGACTCATTTATTTAGTTACCTAGAAAAGCCAAGGAATTTATTAGCAATCACAATATAGCTTATGGTAAATGAATGTATTTTAACAACCGATGGATCTTTCCAGACAAAAAATTCTGGAAATAGATACCGGGTAATCACAAAAGGCCACTGTGACATGAGATCTGAGTGCCAGTACTTGTACTTCATTTTTAGGTTCCGTGTGTGCTCTCTGAGTTCAGCAGCAAAAGTGTCACCAAGTGTCACAGCTGGCCTGAATTCCCATGCGGGTCTGACAACCATTTGCTGGTGAGTTGTAAGCCAGTAGTATCCTGATGGTCACAGCTATAGAAAGTCCAGCTTTCTCTGTAATCCCTTCTCTTCATCCTGAAATGGCACAGCAGGAGTAGTAAAACAACACACAATCTTATTGTGCTGCCAGAAATCACTGGAGGAGACCAAGAGGACTGCACTCATCAAGCAACTTGCCAGAGTAGAATCAAAGGAGTATGTTTGTCTAAACAACATTTTTCATGTAAATTAAAATAGAACAAGTCACTCAGATCTGAAATTAAAAAGCAACACAGAAATCCAGTCTATCATTAGATTGGTTTGTTTTTTCTGAGAATGTATTCCCATTCATAAAAAAGTCTTTGGCATGCACAAATATAAAATAACACTCTCAAGAGGAAGATCCTGTCCAGAAATTGGTTGAAATACTTAAGGATGCAGAAAAGGAATAACTTCACAAAAAAACCACCTTTCTGCACCTGTCTATGCACTAGCCTGCCTTAAAGAAGCAGGTATTGGATATTTGGAGTAATTCACTCTGGTGAGACAAAAAGAATTAACTTATGCTGACCATGTGGTCTCATGTCAGTCATGCTCATAAGTACTTGACGGTTCAACCCCTCAGCAAGGTTTACATACAGTGAGGAGGACATCAGGAGTGCAAATGTTAGGTATATAGAACAAACAGTATGGCTGTCACAGTAACTAAGAAAGTCTTGAAAACAAGCCTGTGCTCAGATATAGTTGTTTCCCCCCTAAATATTTGGTTCAACCATCGTTGGTCACACCGGCTGGCCCACTTTGCCTGCATGTTATCTGGGACCTCAGATTAAATGATGTCGTTCTTGGCCATACAATTGGGTGGAAAATTAATTCACTAAAGGGATGAATCTCAGGTGTCTTAGAAACAGCCAAATTTCAGTTTTGGAGATGTTAGGACTGCAGGACATGGGCACAGACAGAATGCTATCAAGTATCTTAGCTGAGCAGCCATGGCCAGCTCTCTGAAAAGAAACATGAAGACCATTTGCAGCTGAGGGGCTGATTCATTGCGGGTACAAAAGCTCTATGCCCTCTGTCTCCAAGCACCGCTCTTCCCTTCTGCTTCAGGTTCTGCTTGCACACACCTGCACCTTGTACATCCCAGCCATGCAGTGGGGCTCCAGTGGTCAGCAAGCTGGCTCTACCCTGCTCTCTTGTGCCTTCAGCCCAGAGATGACAGTACTGAATTTCATAAATGGCTCAGGCTGCTCACAGACCTGAAACACTGCTTTTATATACAAAGCTGGATGTTGGGAACTGGTTAGCCAGCTTTAACTATGAATCAGCTCCATGCTGCTGTTTCCTCCAGAGCATTCACCTTTCAGGCAAGAATGCCATACAGGTGTTTTGGCTTTCAATCCACATGTTTGATGAGAGATGGCATATGGAAGCAGGCTTCCCTTGTGATAATGCCACCTTTTAACCCCTTCCCCAGGGCAGCTAAGCTCACTAAAAGCTAATGCTCATCCTGCAAGTTACATGCATATTACAATGAAAGAGAAAACATGAGTTTAATTTTATCATTTTACAAACTTAGCTTCTTCATTCCTGGTCTGCACATGCCAAAGGAAGACAAGAATAATTTTCTCCCAGCCAACACAACACAAGATTTTTTATCTCCTGTCAAATATGAAGGCCCAAGCAATTCAACCACAGCTAATTTCCAGAGCTGCAGCACCAGCCAGTCAGTACAACTAAAGCATGGCTGTGGAAGGCTGTAAAATATATGTACTTAATGTCATTAAGCTCTTCCAAATAGCCATCTGTAGTTTAAATAATTTCTGTCTAAACCCTTGGGTGTTATCTCCCATATAACATATGGGTGTTATCTCCCTTCATTAAAGAAGAAAAAAATATTTTTCTCTAAATGGCCTTTTTTTTTTTCCCCAAGGTGTTTCAGTTCATTGTGTTTGACCTTCTCTACCTACTCCACAAATCCTTGTATTTTAACTTTCATAGTCTGACCTTTCTTACTGACAACTGTTTTCTTTTTAACATGGACTATACCACCTAAAGGCCTCTCAGGAAAAATGAATACCAAATTAAATATTGATGAACTTACAGAGGAATGATGCTTTGGCTTACATTGAACAAATCTCTGTTGTACCCTCAAAAGATGCAATGCCTTGGTTCCCTCACCTTTCCCTTATTTTTCTGCACCAAAATCCACAGGTAGAAACCATTTACCACTGACTACATCTGTCATATTGTTCCTCACATCAAAGCAGGTCTTGTATGAAACAAACTCGACATGTCCTATACTCTGATATTTATTGCATGCAAGAGAGAAGGAAAAATTGGAAGGGCTGCTATTGATTGTTGGGCTACATGGCCATGATCCTGGGCCAGAACACTCAGTGTTGGCTTATTTATTTATTTATCTGTCTATCCATTTATTGATATAGGATGCATTCCTATTATCCTGTCTAATCCGTGACTTCACAGCAGTCTCACACAATATAATAACACAAAATGAACAAAGTATTTGAAGAGCAAAAATTGCAAGTGAATGGATGCAAGAAGACACAAATCAAAGGGTATCCCTTAGATCCTTCTTAACAGTTCTAAGCAAAGTTATTTTCACACTCCTTTGATGTACAAGTGCTATCTGTAATGCATACTCTGCAACTGTATGGCCTGGAGGGTAATTTGAATTTATGGAGTATGCTAAAATCTTGCAGTGTGTGTCACTCCTAAATTTAAGCTACGTAAACACTCAAATGTTGTTACGTTTTAAGTAAGGGTTGGATCTGCTGTGTTTGTTCACTTGATGCCTGTCCCCTGCCTGTAGCAAGAAAGGTATTGTTGGTGCCTCTAGTGTAGATAGAGAGGGCTTGCTTTGGGTTTTGACAGTAGTAGTTGGGAATAGACTGTATCTGTTCCCAAAGCAAATACAGCTATTTCAGTATAATACATACAGAATATATACTGTGATTTACAATACTGTGGGGACTTTAGAATTCACAATGTAAAAAAAGAAAGAGAGTGCTTGCTGGTTAGGAGTAGTATTTGCACCATTTGAATTTCTTACACCTTTATAGTTACAACTGAATTTTTTAGTGTAACTAACTACATGCAAGACTATACAAGTTAACAATGGTAGACTTTCTTCTTAAAATATTGTATTAGCCCACTGAAAGTTGTTTGAGAGCAAAGAGACAAGGAAGAAACAATTTTCTGGCATATTAGAGTGTAAGTAATATGAAATATTGATCTGAAACCATAAACCCATGAGAATCTTGTTTAGAAAAGCTTCCTGAACTAGACAGCACATCCTTCCATATAAAGCAGTATAATTTTCTCTGTGATACTTGGTCTCATCAGCACCAGTCTGGTTTATTATTAATTACTTCTTAGAGATGAAGCAGTAGCTGGGAAAGCTAAATGGGGTGGTATATCTGGTAGCAATTTTTCCTTCATATTAATCCCTTTTATGTCTGAATTAAAGCCAGAGGCTATGGAAGTTAATTCTATGCTGGCCATGCTAGAACTATAATAACCTGTGAAAACTGCAACCTTGACAAAGAGAATTAATCACTGCTTGCATGTATGGGCTTGTGAAACTGAGCAAAGGTTTACATCAGTAGAAAATGCATTTTTCTTATGCTGATTGAAGGATGTGAATCTACGTGCTCACTCAACATCTTGGCACCATGGAACAGGGTAAGGACTATTTACCACTTTTAGAGAAGGAGCTGGATTTGCAAAGACATTTAAAAATACAAAGTTGAAAGATTTATTTGTGTAGGATTAAATGAAGGAAGCTGAGAAAGTGAAGGCTGGCAGCAAGTTTGGCATTGTAGTTACCCCCAACATGCCATTAAATTTAACATGGGGAGACAGTACAGAGTAAGAGAGGATTGTTGGTGGTCCAAGAAGTTCAAAGTATGTCCTAGGAACTGGTTACTAAAGACCTCTGAGGCTAGGTCAGGATTGTAATCTCTCTGGCATGCAAGATCCTTCATACAGTCTCTAATCCAGAGCATCAAAGCCTGAAAAGTATCCATCTGCACGACAAAACAATCACCCAATATTACTTGTGAGATTCTAGTGGCTAGGGCACCTAACGGGGGATCCAGATTCAGATCCTTCTGCTACAGATTCAAATACTTTGCTATTTCCTAGGCACATGCTGTCATCCACCCACCCATTGAACCATCTTTATTTAGGTTGTGGGATGCAATCCGGCTCTTGTGTAGCTGGCAGGAGCCGTGGGGCAAAAGAGGCTGAGCAAAAAAGGAGACTGATGATTGCCTGGCAGTGGCAGCACTTAAAGTGTTAAGGAGTTTATTCTGAACTGTCATTACTCATACATGTATATGTGCTTAACTTGTTTAATCCTAGATAGTAAACCATTGAAGAAGCACGGTTCCAGGAACACAGTTCCAGGCAGCAAACACCACACTGCTTTGTACCTAGGGACTTTGCTTATTTCCCTCTTGTTCCAGCCCACTGTTTACATCCCTTGCTGTATATTGGCCAAAAGCAACCTGTAGGTTAGGTCCCTCTTTCAGGATGCGTGGGATGCAGGAGTAAGTCCCTTTGTCCTGAGACAGGAGGTAATGCAGATAGCTCCATTCTTAGGTAAATGCTCGAACTATTAGACAGTTATACAAATCACAGGAAATAGTGCTCCCACCTTGCTTTTTAGGCAAGGAGCAGATTGCTGGGCTTTGTTCTCAATTGTTTTCTGCCTGCAAAGACATGAAGTGCATTCAGAGATTTCAGCATTATTACCCCAGACCCCTCTATGTCTCATTTCTGAACTGCCACCGTGCCTACATAAGATGCTAAGCAAGCAGACCCTTAAGGTCTTTGTAGAGAGTCTTGCCTGTTACTCTGTATTTGGGCTGCATCCACATAGAGACAGTTAAATCCCCTTGAGGATCTGATGAATCTAAGTGCCTGTTCAGTATCACAGAAGAATTCTCCAGTGAAGGAAAGAACCAAGCGGGGGAATTTCCGGTCTTTAATCAATTATTAATCTGTAAGAACATCTACTGCTAAGAGTACCAGTCTCATCCTGTGCCCAGGTTCATATATTTAATAATTTATTTTGGACTAAAGAACCCTAAATTATTAAGAGGAGACACACTTGTAATTCTCTGTGTATCTATTGAGGGTTGCTTATTTTCACTTTGCCTACTAATTATTTTCACTTGTTTTCCTTTAGTAATGCAATAAGTTAAACAGTTTATATAACCTTGATCTTTACCCCTATATTTCCATTCAAATTCTGCCAAACATTAGCCCCTACTCAAAAAGCAAGAAAGTACACAAACATTTTTTTTCCAATAAGGAAAACAAGAAGATAAAGTCTTGACAAGAAATTATGTTTCTACAACAGCACTTTTTAGTTGCTACAGACAGTGTAAAAAGTATGTTGCTTATCCCTGTAGCCAGAGAGCATTCGCAGAAGTTTAGAAGAACAGACATAGAAAACAGGATAGCTCAAATTCTCAGAGACAAGTCAGAAAACTGTGATCCATGAGTTGGGACTCTACTTATTTCAAAGAAAAATGCCTTGCCTGACCAACTCTTAAGTGATAAAACTCCTCACAACACTTCCTGGAAATGCCTCTTGTGGCTGTCCTGTTGCTTCCGGAGTTTACTGACAGGAGTCTTTTCCTTCCCTGTCATGGTGTATTGGACTGCACAGGAATTTGCCCACAAGTCATGAAAATATGCCTTTCTGAAACAGGACAATCACTACAGTCAGGTCTCAGTGCCATTGGCAGTACACAAAGGAGGACTACAATTCTTCTCAAGTTAATCTGGCAAATCTCTTGTCTGGGAGCTCAGACTCAGGGCAAGTAAAACAGTGCAGACCTCAGCACCTTTGACTCACAGGCACATTCATGAGCTGCTTTTTGTTATGCCCATGGCTTCACTTAAGCCAGTCCTTATGTACACATGACACCAGGCACAAGGGAGAAAGTTCAGCGGAGGGGGTTTACTAATCCTCCCAGGGCTGTCTGCCCTTCCCACAGTGCCCAGGACAGCTTCAGTTCTGGATAAGTGACTGAGGTGTGAGTCATAGGTGAAACAATGCCAGTTTGTGAGTGGCCACTAAATGTTCAGGATGAATAAAGGTATGAACAATGAGATTAAAGGAAAGAAAAAGAGGGACTAGAGTTAAGGGATCTGCCTCCCAGACTGAACCAAGTGAACAACTATTAGAGGCAGATAAAATTCCCAAGATCTTTGCCAGATTTTTAAAATAAATTAGCATGTAACTTCCTTTGTGATTCAGAGTTCAGTAACAGAAATCACAGAAGAACTGAAAAGCCAGAGAGGGTCTTCCTTCTAAATGTAGTCCCCCGGCACAACGCGGCCAGTGCTACTTGTAAGAAGGACACAACAAAATCTGCCTTTGTATACTTATGAGAACATCCATATTTAAAAAAAAAAAGCACAAACAACAAACAAACAATCAAAAACACAAAAATAAACAGAAAAAAACCAACCCCAAAAAACCAAAACCAAGTTCCTTTTTAATCTCCAAATGCTGGCAGATGCCTCATGCAATGAGAATGAGAGCTTACATCCTTTCTATAAATAAGAAATAAAATGATGGGTTCTGTCATTATCCACACAAGCACCAAATCCTCTTCTGATTCCCACTAAAATCTTTGCTTTTCTTCAGGCTCAGGGCTTCCATGGTTTAGTTGAGCTCCATGTTGCACTTCACCTGTAACACTCTCATGCCCTACCAGGGAGATTCTATACGGGACGGGCATGCTGTGGCCATGTTGAGGCAACACCAAGCCTTTGTGTATGCTAAACACCTGCATTCCCGTGCAGCACCAGGTGCCACGCCTGCCAAAATGCAGAGATGATACTGCATGACCTCCTCTCTTTTGGTAACTACAAGTTTGGTTTTGCTGAGTGTTGAAAAGCTTCATTACATTCTCCAGAATCCATTTACAATGGTATCTGTAACTTAAGAAGAACCAGACTCGGAATATGCATCATAAAAGCAAGACCCTTGATGTGACAAGTTATCTGAGGGATTACTAAGAGGGGCTCTTAAGGATCACAAAGCACTTCTCAAAAGCTCAGCATTTATTTGGAGAGGCTGACTTTATGGAACTACATTTTCTTACCTTTCCCACACTGGAGCTCCTGCTTCTCTAATTTAATAATTTTTATATTTGGAAGTCTTTCCTAATATTTAGTCTTTGTATGCTGATCTAGCAGAAGAAGATGAGTCAGTGGTTAGGATTCTGTTTGAGACTGAAGATTCACAGGGTGCCCACCCTGTGGTGAATTAATTCTGGGTTTTCAGTAAATTACTGAATCTATCTATTTTCCTTCAATGCATCATGATGATAAGGTGTCTAGTAGACAGGAGTGTTACAGAAACACATTCTTTGTATCAGTGTGGCTGCTGTAGTAAGGTAAACCTGTAAAATGAAGGTAGAGAAACAATGAGAAGCTGTTATCATATTGCAGAGACACCCTTCCTCTTTTCACAGCTTGGTGAGGTGCGCTGGCTACAGGATATTCAGAAAAAGCTGCAAGAAAAAGCATTCTGAACCAGCTGAAATCCACAATGTGACTGAGCTCACTGGGATAAGGGTTTGCTTTTCTGTATTTAAAATCAGTGTACTACAGTCTGAAACAGATTTTTAAGTCTTGTCATGGGGATAGGGCTGTCAATTGGCAGATGCACGATAAATCTGCCCAGCCCTGAATGATCTTACCCCATTAGGTAACATCATAAAACATATTTCCCATTCCACTCCAGCACACGGAGTTACACAAGAACCCTTCCCCCACTGCCAAGGCATTGCACAGCCTTGTTATTACCTGGGATCATCTTTCTGTTACGTGTCTAAGCTTTTCCTTTCTGATGTGGACTGTTTTGATTCCCACAAATGAGCTTGCAAGCAAATGATTACACTCTTTGCATTTTGTGCAGACATATGGAAATCAGACTGCTCCATCCAAAAGGCTGGATGCTGCCTGAGGAGTGTGTGGGAACCGGGCAAAGGGGACTTTTCTTGTCCTTTACAAAAGTTTGGTGCTGGGTATGGTATTAAGCTTGAAGAAAACATACCAGTAAAAACCACACAGGCCTGAGCTTGATTAGAGTCTGTTTTTGTAGCATCTCAATCATTGTTTTATCCAAAGAGAATGGATTAATTTACTTTTTTATTTACTTTAAATAAACAAAGCTTTATGGCACTTGGGAGAAATCTAGAGCTGAGTAATGACCACAGAGAATAAACTTCCAAAAAATTCAGAGCACAGTGAGGAAGTGCACACTAGGACACTTATCTCTGACCAGGTCTGCTGGTTAAATGAGATTTTATTTAGGGTGTAAGGGGTCCAGCTTTCTCTGATTTCTGATTCTGTTAAGCATTTTTATATACTTGGATTATCTTTATCCTTGCATTACTTAGTTATATGCACTTTTCCTGTCCTAAATACCCCACTTGCATAGCTTCATGATAACCTCTCAGATAGTTCATAGCCTTAAGGCCTTCCTTAGTTGAGTGAACTACATCACCATCAAAATGAGGAGCTGAGCAATGCTTTGCTAGATGTAGCAGCACTAACTGGTTAGTGCTAATTCCTTTCCCAGATTTTGCTATTAAAACATAGAATGAGAAGTGTGAGTGGAGTAATTTCCTTCGTACAGTAAGGTCAAAGGTGAGAAAGCGCTCAACTACTGGGAGGTGTGAAGGTTATTATCACAAGTACAGTTTGCTGATTAAAGATATGAGGCTTCTCATCATATCTACTTGAACAACTGCATTGATGCTGGGAGGAGTCAGGTTCAGAAGGCAATGGGCAAGCAGTCCTTGAAAGAAAACAAACAGTAAGGGAAGCCTTGTTGTATAGAAGATTTAAGTAGCATGGAAAGCATGCATGTCTCCAGCACTGAAAGTTGAAATGGGACACCTCTACCTTACTCCAAGGCAGGACTGATGTCAGTGCCACAAGGAATTCAGTCTTTTGCATATGAAAATATTGTCCTTTTTCTTGCAGGCTTTTTTTTTTTTTTTTTTTTTTTAAGGAGGGTCTGGGCTTACAATGTCTTTCTTAAAGCCCCAGCTCCAGGAAGCAAGTGAATATGTGACAAATTCAGCCTTGAGTAGAAATGATAACAGTTTCTATTCTATAGCTATACAGAGAAAAAAGAAAAAAAAAATCCACAAACTAAAAAAAAAAAAAAACCCAAACAAAAAAAAACCCCAAAAACCCCAAAACCAACCACCC
>JAWWES010000081.1:52596167-52614475 GCA_035583135.1 Lophotriccus pileatus
GGTTGTAGTTATTGGAATTAGCCACCGGGGGCGCCGTTGGGTCAATGGCAATCAACACGTGTTGGTCTCCACGCTCTCAGGCAGGCCAAACAAAGGCCCCCTCCCCGGAGGGAGGGAGAAAAAAAAGGGGAAAGGGAAAAAACCTCGCCCCTGGTGCCAGCACACTTACTCCTCCTCCAATGGTCTCAATTGTGTAGTGATGTCTCGCCCTGTCCCCTGCTCCGAGGAAAGATCCACAACGAGAGGAGCTCTAAACAACTGACGTCCGTTCAGACCGCCCAGCAGCTCCTGCCGTCTCCTTCTGAGATGAAAATCTAAGAGAAGCCGCTCCAAGAATCAATGCCCAGCCAGCAGAGCAGCAGCAGCTCACACAGCCAGCCCAGCTGCTTCCTAGCTCTCCCCGCTCCCGCAGCCAAAGTGAAACTGTTTCTTCCCTCCCCAGCACGCACACACACCCCCCCAACCCCCAACGAGGCACCTCCCAGCTCTTCCCTGTTATCTTAAGAGACAAAACCAGGTGATTAGCATATTAATTGAAGTAGCTGGGGTCGTTAGGAGGGCTATTAGTTGCTTGGGAACAAGCCGGTCCAACCAGTCTGTCCTCCCCCAAACCCAGGCAGGGAAAAAGGAACAAATTTTAACATTCTAACAGCACAAAGAAAAACCATGACAATATATCATTCAGCAACTACAGGTACCCATACATGTCCAAATATTGTGACAGATAATGTCTGTACTTTTACTACATAGATCATCACATCTTGATGAAGCTGCCTTTAATGTTCCAAATTTGTCAAGACTGCCATTAAAAATTAAGAAAGCCCTCAACAACATGTAGGAGAAACAAGCAGATCAGCTAGGGTGTTATCTAACATTTCTCAGAGCTTGAATTTCTTCTCCCTGTATTACATACCACCCCATACACAATGCTGAAAAACTGGTAACAACATATGAGGAGAAGGCTGGTCAACTCAACATTTTTTTTGCCTCAGTCTTCAATGGCAATCTCTCTTTCCACACTTCTTAAGTGGATGAACAGTGGAATGGGGACTTGGGGAGCAAAGTCCTTCCTACTGTAAGTAAAGGTCAAATTCATGATCACCTGAGGAAACTGAATGTACGTAAGTCTATGTGACCCAATGAGATGCATCACAGAGTCCTGAGGGAATTGACTAATGTAGTTGCCAAGCCACTCTTCATGATAATTGAAGAGTCATGGCAACCAGGTGAGGTCCCAGGAGACTGGAAAAAGGGAAACGTTGAACCCAACTTTAAAAAGTGCAGAAAGGAAGACTCTGGGAACTACCAACCTGTCAGCCTTACCTCTGTGCCTGGGAAGGTCAAGGCACAGATCCTCCTAGAAGCCATGCTAAGGCACGGGAGGACAGTGAAACAGGGAGGTGATTTGAGACAGCCAGTACGGCTTCACCAAGGGCAAGTCCTGTCTGACAAACCCAGTGACCTTCTGTGGTGGGATCATTATATCAGTTGACAAGGTGTCTCAGTTTAAATGAGACACAATTGCTTTGCTGGGAATATGTTATGAGGAAGACCCAAAACTCCTCCCTCTAAGCAATTATAAGTCTGAAATTAAGGGACTCCGATTGAGGAACAGTGTGGGAAAGGGAAAAATAAAATTATAGCAAGGTAGGAACAACAGCCCTTTATTAAAAGGTATATATGTATTGGCAGAAACAACAAAAGAACACAAGTAAAACACCCAAACAATAATCCTACACCTAGAAACAATCCCCTTCAAGACGAACGAATAAACCCAACAGTGAAAACAGTTCAGTTTGCACCCTTTTGGGCAATTATAACCACAGTCAGCAGGAGGCACTGTTGAACCACTGGCGATGTGGAGCCTGCAGTTGTTTGAGTCATTCAGCAGAGGGGGCGCTGTTGGATCACTGGTAGTCACCGCGCAAAGTCTCCTGAGTGTGCTGAAGACAAGCTGGACAATGGAAGTCCTCCCCCCGCCTCACCAAAGGGAGAGAGGAGGGAAAAGGAAGACACAGTTCCTAACAGTGGAGCACTCATTCTTTCCTGCTGGCTGAGATGCACAATGGTGTGGCTCTGTCCCTCTCCGATGGAAATCCAAGAAAAAGCTCCAAGCTGTAACACCGCCACGAGCAGCAGTCCCGCAGCAGTCCGAGCAGACTGACAGCTCTGGTTGCACTCCAACCCCCCTTTCCGGCTTCCAACTCAGCCCCCCCCCCCAGACTCTTCCCCCATTTCCCTGGAGACAAGGCGAGGCAATTAACATGGCAATGCAGTCCTACTAGCTCTTTTTTTTTTGTGTCACATAGTTGCCTAGATATGGTCCTTGACCAATCCCCCTCCCCAACATGGGGGGCAAGGGAAAGGGGAAATTCCAGCCTAGCTCCAAGAACACACAAAACCATGACACAAGGGAAGGGCTATAGACGTCATTTATCAGGATTTCTGTAAAGCTTTTGACATGGTCACCCTCAGCATCCGTCTCTTGGAACTGGAGTGAGATGGGTTTGATGAGCGGACTGTTAGATGGATAAGAAAGGATTTGGACAGTCACATCCAGAGGGTAGTGGTCAACAGCTTAGAGTTGAGCAACTGTTCTAGTGAAAGGTGTCCCTGCCCATGGTAAGGGGAACAAGATGACATTTAAGGTCCCTTCCAGCGAAGGGCATTCTATGATGCTATGCTTGCACATCAACAAGAGGTTTATCCTGGATCAGTACAGAGGTATATATCACTCAGGATCTTTCAACTGTCAGAGCTATTTGTGCAACTCAAGGGGTGAGATGGCTTTCAAATTCCTACAAAACCAGGCTGTTCCCATATAGCATTTTAGAATGTCTTTCCAGTGGGAGTGTTGTAACAAAAGATCTACTTCACAAGTCAGAATTACTCTCTGGAAGAGTTTAGTGGAGACGAACCAGAGTCCATGTTAAATAGAAAATGATGGGCAGCCAACAATGAAACTGCTGCCATGCCAGAGAAACCCCCACACAGCAGTGAGCTGAACTTGAGGAAAGTCTGTGCTTCTAGATGGACACAAAACTGCAGGAGCAATGGAGAAATAAGGAGGCGTGTTACCCAGAAATTTAATGCCATTAGAAGTATGGGATGTAAAGTATGCCAATTACCCTGGTAGGATTGAGCCATCTGATACTAAAATCACTGTTCTGTACACATGAAAAAAGCTGTTCCTGGGATTGTTAAGACCTTCAAATATGCCTTACTCATGATTTTTTCTTCTTTCAGATTTCAGGTAATAGTCTCATCCTAGCAGTTCTCTCCAGTTTAACAAGTCTAAATTAATTTTTATTTGTTTGGTAAATGACCCTTAATAAAAGGGCTATAAATAAGATGAATGAGTATGGCTGAGGACACTGCAAATCACATACAATGTGCTGTCAAACAAATGCACCGTAAAGGACTTCTCAAAGCAAAGCAAACTTTGATCAGCCAGTACACCTTGAGCGGGACACTTAGCATGGGGTGTCTGGTACCTGACTAAAGGAAGGTGCTAAAGCATCCTTATTTGTAAACTGCTCACTTGTCCAATGTGAGCATAGTAAAAAGTCAAGAGAGGGCAGAGACACACAGGTCGGTTTTCATTAGCATTTCAAAAGGAAAGAAAACCTGCCCTTTGGACCCTTACAGTCCTGCAGGCTGACATAGGATCTATAGTCACAAAAATTACTACAGGACTTGTCTCCTATCATCTCCAGAGACAGATGCCCTGTCAACCGTATCCAGAAAGATGTAGACATAGCTGGTGGAGTCCCTTATACAGCATCATGAATCCTGCTCAAATAAATACTTTTCATCTCATGAGGTCATTAGCAGAGGTAAGAGACTCAATGGGGGCATGACCTGTAGTAGAATAAGAAATCCTTTCCAGCTTCTGGGCAGAGTAAGGATTTGTTTTCCCAACACCATCCACAGCAGCTAATGCAGAGCTGAGTTGCGTTTGCTATGCCTGGGTTTGGCTCTGTCACATTTGAGCTGGTGTTTTGGATACTACACTTCCCCTTCACCCCTCTGCCCACTTTGAGGATATGCTTATTGCAACGAGAGGTGTTTTTCTACTGGTCTAATTACAGGCCTTGGGAGGAGGGCAACAATCCTCTCAAGAGGTAAGCCGGTGAGCATTTAAGACTGCTCGAAGATCATTGCTTCAGGGTGTAAGCATAGGGTGACTGCTGAATTGGTTCAAATGATATTGCCCTGCAGATGGGGGTGACTGTGTCAACCTTTTCCTTGGCACCTGTGACCCAACACACAAGAGAAGCAGCAGCAAGGTCTGTTCCAGTAGCAAGGAAAGCAGGGATATGGTGTGCTAACAGGACAAATCTCAAAAGCTGATGCAGAAATACACATTATGCTTTGTGTTATTTGCCAAGGCAGATGAAAAGGTATCTGTTGCATTACTCAGGAATTCCTGGATCATTTTTTCACTTTGTCAGTAAAAATCAATTGAGCTTCTTTATCAGACCACAGTCTCTTGATTTTTTTATATTGAGAATTAGTATCTCATTCTCTTGCTACAGGAGTGAAAACTCAGAAACCTAGTTTGACTGAAGACTTGATCTTTAGAATTTTTATATTTGTATTCAGCAACATGAATCAGCACTGTTCAATCACCCTCTGAAGAGAGAAAAAACCACCCCAAATCCCACATTAACATCTCCCCATCTTCCCACCCTCTAGCCCCCAACATATTAACCCTTGACAGAAACTTAGTCTGGACATTGAAACAGTTCTCAGTTGTGGAAGCAATTAGCATGCAATGCTATGTGTAAAAACATACACCATATATAAATACTAATATAGTAATAATGCAACAATAGCATTAATATAATCAATATAGTGGTATATTAAATTATATATGAAAATTAAATATATAGATATAACATTAGCACTGCAGTACCTTAGGCTATGTGCCATATATGCATATATATGTACACACAGACACAATAAAAATCATGTTTATGGGTACACATGCATAAAAAAATACACAACTTTACCTGGTGAATTTCGCAACTTGATCTGTAGGTCTCACACTGGACTGAGCTCTTCTGAGTGCCTGGGGTTACGCAGGGAGCATGCAATCATGTGTACAGCCCAGGGATCCACCCTGGTAACTCCCAAAGGCAAATGCCCATGTCACTGGGAACCAATAGACAGAGCTAGTTACTTCTTTGCCTAAAAGCTTGTGAATGAATGCTGGAAAAGAGACATTTAGAAAACTCTTCTATGACTATGTTCTATTATTATGGACAGAAAAAAAAAATTATTCAAAACTATGAGAAAGCAAACAATTTGTATTTTCCAACTTTGAACACAGAGATAATAGTATCACTTGTGGTGAACTCAGGGTCCATTTCCCATTTCGGCTTGCATTTTGTTTTAGTTTGTTTCCAGAAAGTTAAGGGCCATCTTACTGATTGTTGACAAGTGCTGATAGCAAATTGCAGTAACAGTGTGGGGAAAAAAAACCTTGAAAAATTGGGGAAGACTTCTAAAATTTATTCAAAAAAATTTCATAAGGCACAATAGATGCTTTGAGAATGAAAAGAAATATTAAAATAAATTTCAAACTCTGGTAAGTGCTTAAGCAAAAATGAAACTTCCTGAATATTACTTATTATTTTTTTTATATATGAGTTCTCATTTGCATGTTTTCTTTTCATAATCTTCACGGAGTCAGTGGAAGGAGAAAGAGTTACGTAAAACCCCCAACTGTCTTGTTGTCATACTGGGGGTATGACATTTTTATCTTTAAGGATCTGGAGGAAAGGGTTGTGTCCTCATGCTAAAGGAGCTAATGAGGCCCACGGGAACACAGTTCTGCTGACTCTCTGTGTTATTTACATTGGAGTCACTCTTTATTTCCTGAAACCTGAGAGTTTGAAAAGAAAACATTGCTGATCAACAGAATTTTATCTGCACTCAGAGATAATATACACATCAATACATGTTATAATTTGACGTGGACATAGTAAAACCACACACATTCATACAAATATAAAGACACAGCATCTGATAAGTAACTTCTTGTTTCAGAGAATGCCAAACAGCTAAGTAATACAGAAGCTTTTGATATATCTCCATAGATATCTTTAAATAATTTTGTAGTTTAACATTGGTTACATAAAACTGACATTAATGAAACTAGTTTGCTGAGGGTTTAACTTTTCCTTTTTAGAAAGTGACTGAGCAAGATTTCTGGTTTTGAAATACTAGCAGTAGGGTAGGTATGGATAAACTTTTCACTGACATAAAAGGAACCTGGAGTCCATTTTCCAGAGGGGAGTGAAAGCAACCAATAAAAAGTACAAAACTCAGTAGACAATGATTGATCAGAACAACCCTCTTCAGGCAGAAGAGGCAGGGGTAAGGGTGTGTGGTGGAGTTTAGTCCTGAAAAGTGACAAAATGTGAGCTATAATAAGTTTGAGAGGAACTCCTGATTGCACAGATAACAGACACCACATCAGGGACTGGGGGTTTTAAAACTTTTTATAAAGATCACTTCATCTAGGGGAGTACAATGCAGCACTAAAACACTTGCGGTAGCCAAAGACAATCTTGCATTATACATGCACCTCACAGCACACACACACGGTCTCTGAACCTGCTCTACCTGATCTTTGCAGCTCTGAGCAGCTGCCTGTGTTATCATGGTTTTTACTCTGCCAGACACGTATCTCCATTCAATCTTTTTTGGGAATGTCATGCTAAGGCTAGGTACAGCAAAAGTAGGATTGCATGGTTTGGTATGAAGATATCCTTGTTTTGTCTTGTCACCTGAAGGAAGTCATGGAGCAGGCAGGTGTGGAACAACAGAAGCCTGACCACAAAGGCTGAATGGCTTTGGCTTTAGGTGGATTATGGGACCAAAAATAAAGCCAACACACACATCCTAAAAGCATGAGTAGGCATATTCTGAGCTTAAAACCCAAAGGCAGATCTGCATATATGAATCTGGGTACACATCAAGCTTGCAGAGGTTTAGAATAGCAGAGGACATTGCTGAAATACTTCAAAGGGCTCTGCAGTGCTTCAGCAGAATAGCAATGGCATGGCACAGCTGTGACCACAGGGGCTTTTCCAGATGCTAATGAGACTTGCTCTTTAAAAAACAGAAAGCAAACCAGAAAGCAAACCATATTTGGCAGGGATTCATATGCTCTCAGGATAAGAAATATCTATCACTGGTTCAAAGGCTTTGGAGGGAAATAAAAATTAAGCTGAAATATTTAGCAATGTTTCTCATTTCTGAAATGGTCTATTTAAATATTAGCATGAAAATACTATGAATCTACCACTGTGAGTCTAGGGTTTGGACTTTGGTATAATTTAATATCACATTGTGCTTTACAGTAGAAGACAAACAGTCAGAGAAATGGTTAAGCAAAACAGATCAATGCCTTTTATGAAGCATGGGAATTTAATAAGCCACAGGATAAATATTGACAAACTGCAGACAGGTGGAACAGGTTTGTAAAGACATAAAATGACTGTTCTAAGGTTCAAGAAACCTTAAAGCTTACTAACGGATTGTTCAAGATAAGTTCTTGGCATGTTCTCCTCCTGCTAAGGAAGGTCTATCAGGCTCAGTCCATGCAGAACTGGGACGACTTTTAATATTCTCCTGCAGTAACACTGCCGTCTAGATGTAACCTCCTCACCCATGACTGCTACTGCAGTTCACTTCTAATTTAGGAAGTGCTGCCAGTCTGATTAGAGTATAACAAAAGCAAAACATGCATGTGTGTAAAATATATCTGCAGCTGGAGGTCTGCATCCAGTCTCAGGCACGTGTTATTTAAGAAGGAAACCAGACTGACTTAAATTTTTCAATCTGATGGCAGGGCAGGGTAAGGACAGGGTACCACACTGAAGTGGAGGTCAGAGGGAAACTTCAAGGCAATCACAGCAGCGGGCTGTATCCCATTTCATACTAACTATACGAGAGGCTTTCCTTACACTTCTCCTCTTAGACACTACTGTGCATCTACCATTAGTGGCTGTAGACCCTCACTTTGGCATATATGTATAGAGACTGTAAGGTGCTTAGAGTATAAGTATCAGCAATCTCTCTTTTGAGCAAGCACTTCTGCTGCTGTGGTCTAGCAGGGGAACTGAGGGCAAGGTGGTCTGTGGGTCGCTTTGTGAAAAAAAGTATTTAGACAAAAACACCTCCTATACAACTACATGAGAATTACACACAAACATGGTTCTAAAGATTCGAGTCCTGTTTGAGTCACGAGGTCTGTATAGGAGTAGAGATTACACATACCACTTGCGAGCTGAAACACCTGCCAGTGGGACATTTGCGTATTTACATAAGCTGCAGCACTTCACTGTCAAGCTGTGAGTTTCATGGATCCTGAGGAACTGCAGATTCAATTCAAGCCTGAGTTTAAGATTTCTTAGAGCCTCTCTAGCACCAGATTTTTAACATGCTTTCCAGAAGTAAACTGTTATCATTCCAGGCACAATGCACACTCCTTAAATAGGCATAGATCTAGATCTAGATGGGAGAAGGAAAAGATTACGTTGATTTTTAGTCCCTACCCTTTACCTAAAGGGCAGGTAATATATGACAAAGAAACTACCAAGAACTTCTATTATGAAGCCATGACACTGAATCTCTCAATGCATGTTTGCATTTTCTCACTTGTAATACGGAAATAGCATTTAATCTTTTAATGCCTACAGAAGCAGCTGTGATTTGCATTGCCTAGCAGAGGGAACAGGGCGCTGGCCCATCCACTGAGTCTCACACTGCTTGCATGCAGAAGACAGATTGGAAATGTGGCACCATTCTCACAGAATACTTCTGATCCATGTACACAAAGAAGCAACATAACTGGCTATTCTATTGTGTTTATTTTTTTGTGGCTCATAAAAGCAGGGCTGAATCAATATGACTATGAAAAACTCTTCAAGACTTTTGAAAACCAGCTGATCAAGCTCCAAACATATGACTTGCATTGGCCTAAGGCAGAAACAAAGTGTATTGATCGTAAAATCCTGGAATTAGCTAAAGTGGATAACAGTTAGGAAAACTACTCTACTGCATGTTTGCTGCAGAAATTAATTCAAAAGCATAAGTGGATAGGCAGGCCCTCTGCAGAAAGGAAGGTCATTCTCAAAGTCTATTTAAAGGCATAACCCTTTGGATGCACAGCAGAGTTCAAAGCTGGAAAAAAGGTAGGAAACACAAAAGCAGAGTTTCAATGAAACTTGAATAGGAAAAAAAACACAAACAAAAGGGGATTCTGGTCACAGAGCCTGTGTCCACTACCTCACAGCAGTTGCAAAGACGAGTGTAGAGATATTACACACATCATGAGTGAATTATTTAAGATTCAAAGCATCCTATGGAACCTGCAAATAACATTGAAGCTGCTGGATGAGGCAGAATAAACACACATGATACTACGAAATCAAAGAAGTTGTTGATCTATTTCTTAGTGGCTGCAGCACTGTGTAATTCTGCAAATAAAAAAAAAATTCCCTGCTCCCCAAAAAAAGGCCAGTCAGCACTGCTACCACTTTTTTGGTATTCAGTAGAAAGAGCCCAAAAAGGGGTACAATCCCTTTAAAGCCAATGTGTAATGTCCCCCTCTGCTCTGAACAGGAGTCTGCCTTCCTCTTCCTTCAGGCACTGGATTTATTTCTCAGCCACGGCTGGAGTGGCCTCACAGGCAGATTCCCTGAGAGCATGGTCACACTCAGTGTGGGAACACTGGATGCAGACAATGAGTGTTTAATAAAAGCTTACAAGGGTTGTGTTTTTTTCCTTTTTTTTTCTTTTCTTTTTTTTTTTTTTTTGTTTGTTTTGTTTTGTTTTGTTTTTAACATGGGCTTGTTTCCATGCTAATGTAATAATGGATTGCAGTTAAGTCAAGCGTGGTCAAAATTCAAATAAACCTATAAAAACCCTTTCTGGGAAGTTACAGGGCACCAGAACGACCAAAAAATTTAAAGAATAATCCCCCCTGTTTCTCAAGACAAACAACTGGCTAGCCCAAGGGTTGCTAAAGAATTCAGGGCAAGGCAGAGCAGAAGCAGCTCAGAACTGTGTTGAAACAGAGAGTGGTTGTCTGCTCCTGAGCGATACTCTGCCCCCAGCCAGCTCACTGCTGTTATCTCCCACCTGCTATGACTACCTCCTGGCAGTAACCATCTAGAGGACAGTCTTCTTGTCAGCTGTCTTTTTTCCAGAGAGAGAAAATATGCTGCTTTCACTGGTTAAAGATCAAGAGGTTAGAGAGAGAATATGGGATAACACAGGAATAGCACCCATCATCTTTCAGAATTCACCAAGGAAAGAGCCACATGAAATATCCCAAGCAGTGCAATACACTAAGTGTTGTAAAGCTAAAGTCACTCTAAACCACAGGGACAAAAACAGATTTCATGGTTTGTAGGGATTTCTTTCTTCAAATCTCTGGATGGCTTCAGTGAAACTTCAGGGATTTTTTTTTCTCCTTATTTGGGGTTTGTGGTAGTTTCTTTCCTCTGTTTTAATTACCACTAGCAAAGTTATTTTAATTGCCTCCAGAAAAGTTATTTAATCCCTTACCTTCCTTCCTGCACATAGAAGCATGAAATTATGCTGAATGCAGCAAATATACAGCTTTTTCACAGGTTTTAAGATTAACAAGTTTCTCACAAGAGCAAGGAAGCATCTGTAGAAATCTTGCAACACTTTTCCTTACGGTTATTTGAATGTGTTCAGATATTTTAAGAACATGTCTTTAGAAAAAGATCATTTCTCAGGTTTTCCTCAGGTGTTACCACCACTTGTTTCAGCAGTTTGTATTTTTCATGCAGGTAAGTTCAGTGACCACTGTTAAATTAATTTAGGATTGCAATTCCTGTTGGCAAACATCCACATCACTAAAGTTGCTGCTCTGACTGGTGTTGACCCATCAGCTGGAAACACTGCACATAAGACAAAGAGTAATGCATTGCAGAAATAAAAATGTGGTCTGTCCAGAAAAGGCCAAAAAAAACCTAGCAATGTTAGGGTAGTGTGGAGAAGTCTGTATTATTACGATCAAGATGCAGCTCTTCTTTCTATAAATGAAAGGACAAAATCGCTAAGCCCAGCAGCCCCAAGAAAAACTGACTTCAATTGCCATAAACATAATACAAGTGTGGAAAAATGTTGTATGAAGTGGAATGTGTGTGGCAGGAGGATATTTTTTTTCCATGAGTTGATTTGCTAGTTACATTCTTCACCTTAACATCGAGGTAACTCCACTCAAGCTGGCAAGTTCCTACTAGCCAGTGATGCAAACCTACTGAGCCCTGGCAGAGGCATGCTTCCGTTTGTGGCAGTTGGGTTATTTTCTCAACCACCTATCTGCATGATGAGATGTTTTCTTAATTCCCACCTTCCCTTTTGTTTTCAGCCAGTTGCTGTGGTAAGGTCAAAATCCTGAGACTTGTGACCAGTTACTGAGGGCTGGATTTGCAGACAATGATCCCACTGAATTTAACATGGTGCCAAAGTCCAGGTTCATACATGCAGTAAGGATTTAATTTATATATTCTTACCAAATATTAGGTAAAGATAAACCAGGGCAGAATAAAAAACAAAACCAGAAAAATTCTTTGTGTAGAACCAGAGCTGAAGCCAGTTATGTTCCTTTGATCATTTTTTCTTTTCAAAGACCATGCAGAAATCTTTTCCTGGCATTCACCTACACTCCACCCCACTGTAAGTACCTGCAGTTACCTCTCCTCAAGCAGAATTGTCTCATCTTCCACCCTTCCAGATGTTCTTTTGTATTGTAACACCCACTGCTTTCATCAGGATTTTGTCATGGACTTGTGTATTCCCAGCAAAACAAGACTCAGTGTATAAAACTTAGATGTTCAGGATCTACATTAACATGTATCTCCAATTAAAAGCATAGTTCAAATGTTGCCTGTGGGCCTTCCCCAGATGATCCATCCCTTCAGCTTGCCAAGGAATGCCACGTACCAGCACGGGAGGTATCTCACTCTGAGAGCTGTAAAGGTTTGCTGCTGCAAGGGCAATGTGAGACAGTGCACACACATTTTATAGAACAGATTGTCCTTACTGTGACATTTTTGCTGTATCCAAACCACCAAATAACAGACGGTAATGATAAAACCTTGTGCAGAATTAAGAAACCAATTGATGTGGTAAAGGCACTGGTCCACAATAGGACCCTAGGTAATGAGACCATGAAGAGAGAGTGCTTGGGTCACCCCTTCAGGTTACATCATACTCAGTGCATGATTACACTTGACATTTCATCTAACCTATTTGACACCTCTACTGAGAGTATGCTGTCCACATTACTTGGGATCAACTTTTATTATTATTAAGCATTTTCCCCCATACTGTTTAATCCAAAGTCTGTCTCACTCTGGCCACTACAGTGATTAAAAACTCCACTGCTACCGTTGCAGGAACACAAATTCCTTTGTCCTACTGCAGTCATAGTTTAGAGTTTAGAGATTAGGATGTCCTACCTACCCAACATTCCCTTCTGCTTTCAAGAACATACAGTGTTCCTGTTCCAGGGTGTGATGCAGAGCTGTATTGTGTTGCTTGATACAGAGATGTTGCCTTATAAAGTTAGAGGGCTATATAAATAATTCATCATGAAGAGAACAGTGTGCCCTGAAATCTGCCATACATTACATTGATTGCTGTCTGAGGGAACAAAAAAATTATCTGCAGAATAACACTGATAGCTGGGAAACACATGCCATGATCTTCCTATCTTAAGACAGAAATTTCCAAAGAATTGCATGGTTTGAATTAAAAATCTGTTAAGTTTTCTTAGCATGAAAATCCTTTGGATTTAGCAAAACTTTCCTTCTTCATTATCTAGAGGAACCCACAAGTTGGACAAGAGGTCTACTTAATTCTCCTTAAATGTGGCACTCCAGTTCTCCATTCCCTCTGGTACCAGTGGATGGGGAATGAGCTGAGGAAAGCCCGGGAAATGAGGAAGAGGAAAACAAGTCTCTCCAAGAGGTGGCACTAAACTGCTGCCTGAGGATCCTGTGAAGGAGCATGAAAGGTCTCTCCTTTTACACAGCCTTTCATAGATTTCTCACTTAAAATCCTCTTATTTACAGGTACCAAGGGGGAAAGGAAGTGTTTAGCAAGCAGAATGTTTCTGTGTAAAATCCGAGATACCTCATGGGAAAAAAGCCCGCTTGGCATGCTCTCACTCCCAGCCTCTCATTCTCGAGTGACTAACTCACATGCCTGTGGCTGGAGAGACTGGGTCAATAATTCATTCTTGTCCAAGTCAAAGAGGCAGAATTATTCTAGATTAGTTCTAAACTGAGTAGAATTAAAATTCAGTATGACTAATATTTTAATCTACACGAATTTTTATGGTCTCAGTAAAGAAAGGAGATCGAAGACAGCAAATCACACCGACAAGAACAACAGAAGAAAAGATACTAAAGAATCCAATAGTTATTTTCCCTCTCTGGTGGTGAGGAAATATTATCTATGTTTGGTATTTCAACTTCTGAGGCTACTGACAGAGAGTGTCAACAATTCAGATCTACTTCAACAGTATACAGAAGTAGGTGATATCCTACTTCTTATTGATAGCATTAATTTATATTTTCCACTGGTCAGATACTGATGGTTTCTGATGCAACTTTCTCACTCACGACATGAGCTTTTATTCATCAAGGCAGCCAAAATCCAACTGTTTCCATGATAAATCCTGCCCACATCTGAGATTACACATCACAGTTGGAACTGTGATTTTACAACAACTAACCAGCAGAGTCAGCCAATGTGGTCAGAAGCTTAGAAGTGTGGGCTCTGTTCTCACAGCAGAATTTGTACTGAGCCCCAGGCTCTGCTGTGCCAAGGGAGAGATACTGGACAGTTGTCCTGCAGACCCTCCAGAAAAGTCATCTCTGCCAAGGCAGCACAGCTGGTTTAACAGAGTCCCTCCACCGCCTTAGCAGGATTATGGGATAATCCTTTTTCTCAAGGGTCACAGTTCATTTCTCCATCATAGACACATTGCTGTCAGTCTGAGTTGCTGGATTGCCACTGCCTGTATCACGCAACCTGTCACACCAGACAAAGCACAGATCAGAAATGATAACAACCCCACACCAAAAAAAAGGCATAATCTGAAAAGGGACAGTTTATGTCCAGCCAGACCACCTTCCTGGCAGGTCAGTTTAACAGCTCCCAAGCTCGCAAAACCTCCATTGGTAGGATTGACTATGGCTGTTTTATTTGACCCTGAAAAGCTGAAGAAATAAATCCTGTTTGGTTTACTGGAAATTAAAATATGTGGAAAGCTGCATTTTTATCAGCAAGGGGTTTTCTCCAAGACAAGCTGTTAATTACAGCAGGATTAGAGCTCATGGGTGGAAGCAGAAAGGAGAGCGAGGGAAGACTTTCTTAGTAAGCCATGAGTGTAAGCTGTGCAATATTACCAGGTCTTTGAAAGAGGCTTTGAAAGTCTTTGAAATGTGCTCTGGCCAACTTGTTCCTCAAATTTTGCCCTCAGTCAGGGGAACTGTGATTCACTGATTGCACAGGGTTGTAGTGGGAACCTACCGGCCACTTGAGAACACAGACACCCAGAAGCCTCTCAAAATGTGCATCTCCAAGAGAATTAATTGGTCTCTTTGAATCCGACAGGAAGGAAGAGGCACAGAAACCATCACCTCCATCCCTCATTCTGGTGTAACAGCAATCTAGATGGAAGCCAAAGGATTTCATACAGTTTGACAAGTTTTTGTGAATGTCATAACTATTCTATTATTATTATTCTTCAAAATAATTCTAATAATATTCTTAATAATTCTAAATTACTCTCCTCTGTGCAACAGCTAGTACTACAGTATTACTCCTACAGTTATCTTCCTTTTTCCTTTCCTTCCATGTGAAATGTTTAACTCAGCACTACTCCAGCCCATTTCATTCCTTCTCTGGAGACAGCAGTCACAGTACCTGTGAGAACAGAACTACTAAAAGCAAAATCAAAAGTAGTGCTTTATTATGTTAATAAGGATGATTTGGCAGTGAATATTACACATTCTTCCCTCTCCTTTTTAGCCAGACCACAACAAATTTCGTCAGAGGATGTCAGTGATTCAAATTTCTACCCATCCCCAAGAAACCAATTTTTGTGTTTTTCTCTCTGAAGGTGGTCTTTCACTTGTGTTAACTGCATCTGCGTGTCCCACAAAGCCACATCACTGAATCTGGCATCCTGACTAACAATGAGTAACATTAAGGCAGTCATGACACTTTTTGGAAAAACTCTACAATATATTTTCCTTACAGCTTCGCGCAGCCAAGCGCAGCCACAGCACACAGTGTGCTGCAGTCACACCCCACATGCATTGCTCCTGATGGGCACACCACCTGTCCTGCCCTGGACTGCCCTGACCACATGCAAATCTGCTCCAGCTCTCATCCCACCCAGAGAGCTCCTAACCTTCAGTATGTAAAATGATAATCCCCATGTAGGGAGGAGGCCTCAAGGAAACAATCTCTCCTTCACAATACAGAAGAACAAGGAGAATCTGTGTCCTTGGCCAGGTATCTGCTTTCCCCTGTCCTATTTAAATTATGAGGTAGATGTCAGCCTGCATTTGTTACTAAATGCAAGGTAAAAATAAAAGATTTCTGCTACATACTAGACTGATCATAGATTCGCAGGCTGCTAGTGATGGTGATTCACTGACTTGAAATGACTATCTAGGGAAGGAAAAACATGGACTTCTCTCTGGCCCTGAGCACCAAACTTGATCATTTCTGTCTCTACTAAGGTGCCCAGGCCCAACTGAATACAAGATTTCCTAGGTACCACATTCCCACACCAAAACCCAGTACCCTAAGAGGTGCTGTGGTAATTTATAATGTCTTACAAGATGCTGGCACACAGAGGCTGCTGAGCTTTTGGACTGGAAGTCAGCTTGAAGAAGACAGAAGTTGTCTATCAGCCTGCACCTCAGGGAGGGGGAAGAAGGAGCTGTCTCTTTCCCCCCCCCTTTCATGGCTTCTCTCTCCGGCCGCCAGCTGTGACCTTGAAGGCTCCGTTATCTCTCTGCCTGCAGTTTCTAAGTTTCTTTTGCAAAGTCCTTTTAAGTCCTTTTTTTTTTCCTCACTCCGTTCCATGTCTGGATCAGGGGGCTTCCGTGGCTGCTCCTACCCCCGGCCCAGGGCCGAGGGAGGAGGGAGGCCTTGGCCCCCCTTGGGGCCAGTTGCCTCTTCCTCACATGGCTACTAATTTCAACTGCACAACTCCCTTCTCTTCCGTTTCTTAAAGATGTAATTGGCAAAAGGTGTTACCAAAACTTCTGACTGGTTTTGTCCCAGAAATTCACCTGGACAAACCACTCACAGTCCCCCAGGGAGGGGGGACCCTGCTAACCCACGACGACAAGCAGTCCAAGACAGTACTTATTCTGCTTCCTAATTGCCACGGATCTTCAGCATGACAGGAGTTCTCCTGGCCATAGTGGGTACCTCGGAACAAGTCCTTCCTCGCTGTGAATAGCCCTGAGATACTATGTAAAAGGAGATCATCCCCAGGTTGAAAAGCTAAAAGATCACAAAGGCAACAACAGTTACAGGCAATCCATGTTACAGTCACTGTTTTAAACCACAGCCTTTAGGCCAGGAAGTGCAAGATCTCCCCACCTCTGAACAAGGACCAGTTCTAAGCTCTACTATTATAATGGACACATATTTGGCAGGCAAGGGTCAATGTGCAACATCACAACAGAGTCAGCCCAAAGATAACAACACCACTCATTTCCTAACACTGTTTCCCTCAGAGCTGTTTTTGAAGTGCCATTGTAACACTTAAATGACTTACATGTTCAAACATAAGAGCAGACCACGTGCGAGAACTCAAAGCAGTCATTTATCAGGGTGAGACAGAAACAAGGCTGCTTGGCATTTTTCACATCTTTACGTTTCTAGGAAGCCCTTCACCCCCTTTCTCACTGAGGCATAAAAAGATAGGATTGACTTTTTCTACAAACACAAGACCGTCCTGAATAAGCTCTTACTACTCATAAATACAGAATGAAACAACTTGTGTAAGACTTCTTCCAACAGTACCTCTGAATAGAAATGACAGTAGTACTTTAATCAATTACTCCATCAGCTCCTATCCATTCCTTCAGCATTCAAATATTTTCATAATCTTTCGTCCAGCCCAAGCACTTCTAATTCCTCTCTCCCCTTGAAAACAGCCTAGAAGATCCTCTCTCTTCAAATCCCTCTCCTAACAAGCATCAGCTGAACGAGCTCCTGCCCCAAAGAACCAGCAACTGCAGCAATTACACCAGAGGTTCTGCTCCTCACGTGTATTTGGAAAATTGAATAGTCCCTTGTTTTTACTTTGGGCTGCTGCATATATAATGCACAGCAAAATACATTCAGTCAGCTTTTACAATATTTGGAGTTTATCATATCAATCCCTTGGATCAAGTAATTAAAAACTTAATCCTCAAAATAAATGAAGTTAGATGCTCCCAGCACTCACAGAGGCAAAGTTTAGAAATAAAAGCCGTTTTGACTAAAAGCACAGAATTTAAATAAGTAAAGACAGAAAAAAGAGTTCACAACACATGAAATTTATTTATTTTACAACTATCCCATGATTTTGTTTAGTTTGATTTTATTTTATTTTACTATAAAGGCAAAACTCCTGTTGTTTAGTTTTTAAATGGCTGCAGGCCTCAACAAGCGACTGTGTAATAGGCATTTTAAGAAAAAAATCTAGAGCTTGAATGGCAAGCCTCCAACACAATCCACATATCCCAGGGGGCTAAAGCCAGCACTTGTAAAGGGACTTGCTGACATTAGGATGTGTCTTTCGCTGCAGAGAGCAGCTTGGACAAGCAGGAATCCCTTTGAGACCTCAAGCAATACAGACAGCGATCCCATAAAGCCACCATATGTCAGAAGCAATACACCACTTCATTTTGTCCCCACGCCATGAATTCATTCTGCCATTTTTAACTCCCTGTTAACTTTTAATTTTAACAGGGAGTTAAAAATGTTAAAATTTTAACAGGGAGTTAAAAATCAATGCTTTCCATTTAGCATTGATTCTTACCATTTGTATCACAGAATATGCCAAGTTCAAAGAGACCCGCAAGGATCACTGAGTCCAACTCCTGGCCCTGCACAGGACCATCCCCAAGGATCACACCATGTGTCCAAGAGTACAGTCCAAATGCTTCTTGAACTCTAAGCCCCTCATTCTCCTGGATAAGCAGAATCAAAAATGTCAAATATGTATGCAC
>JAWWES010000081.1:52624952-52721491 GCA_035583135.1 Lophotriccus pileatus
CCTCCTCCAGACACAAGCAGGGGAAAAGAAACAAAATTTTCAACTTAACTTTTAAAAGCACAAAACAAACCATGACACTTTACTATCTGCTTTTGTTTGTTGTTACAGCCAAGACGCTGTCCTAGATGGTTTGGTCTGATCAAGCAGGACTAATTTCATCTCATGTTTTTGCCATGTTAACTCAAAGTAGACCTAAAAGAGCAATGCAAGGGCCTGTCTGCTACATACATTCTTATTGTGGGCACCTGCTTGCAACCTACTGGGTTGTGCTCTAGGTAAACTGGGTTGTTTCCACAGTAATCAGGTTGTTCTCTGTAGAATTATGATTTTATGAGGCGACAAACAAAAGTGTGAGTAAGAAGCCAAGTTTACCGCTGTCTGTGTTAAATATGCCTAAGGTCACAGCAGGAGAAAAGCTGCAGAACAGCTGAGAGAGGCTCCAGTGACAGAAAATGGCAAACATTGCTCCTCCATCCGCAGATATGGATGAAACTGAAAAAACGGCTGAAAAGAAGTGCCTTTTGTTAAAAGGGTGCTGTCAGCATGATCAGTAGCTGTAGTGACAACCAACCCAGACAACCCAGACTCCTGTGGACTTCTAGAAAAACCCACAAACTTTCTCCATTCAGATCAGTTCCCCTGGGATAGAAGGCCTGTTTGGCTTAAAATATGCATTCTTGGTATTTTTCTGCACTTGCTGTGTTGAAACAGTCAGTACCCCTTTCTATTTTGTGGCAGTAAGGCTTTGGGACTGATTGATCAGAAGACTATACTTGAGGTACAGCATTCTATTATATTCAGATAAATTATTTTCCTTAATACTCAGATATTTTGTCTTGGGAAAATAGGACAAGTTGTAAAACATACAAATGCAAGCCAAACAGTTTCTTCCCTTACTAACTTGAGAGGTGTCTGACAATTCTCAGGTTTTCTTATTTATTGTAATACTGATTTATTACTTTATGAAATGTTTTTGTTCTGTCAGTCCTTCTCTATGTGTCTCTCTAAGGCATACTGCAAAGTCTGCCCCATTCTTGCACCATGTTCAGGATTGTCCTTTTATAGCAGAAATAGCAAACAGTTTTTGTGCAATGGATAGATAGATCATGCTCTATGACAGTTTAAGCTAATGTGAAGATGGCCCAACTATAAAAACATTCAGTTTATCTGCTTTAAGGTGGTCTCTCCTACACTGTGTTGCACTGCCAGCAGTATTTTTGTTTCATGCACTGAGCTGACTCTGCCAACCAATTCTAGCAAAATGTTTAAAAATATTTTGAATGGTTTTGAATATTAACAAAGTTTTTAGTATTTTGAATGTGGGTTCAAATATTAACACCCCCTTACAACTACAAAACCTTAATATTCTTTACTATATTTTCTCTTAAAGTGCTCGTGAAATGCTCACTGGATTTTAAAATATTAGATCAACAACACAATGACTTACGTTTATCTACTGAACTGAACAGGAACAGCTTCCCTACAGATACAGACATTATGGAAAGCTGGGCATGCCTGTAACAGGTGACTTGGAAAGTCTGCACAAGTTGACAGTGGTCTCCACACACTTCCTTTTGTCTTGTCTACCTGAAGCACGACCGCTGTGTATGCTATTGAACTGCTGATGTTAAGTAGCTGAAGACTTAGTTATTTTTGATTTGAGCTGGTGACTATTGCCTGTGAGCATTCACCTTCCCTATTCTAATGCAAACTACAAGTCAAAACTCACCTGGGGTCAGTTTCGTAAAAGAAACAACATACACTTTCCCAGACACGGATGTTCCTGAGCATTCACAGCACTACTTTCTTCTTTCATTGCCTGGCTGGAGGGTATTAGTAGTGTGCTGTGGAGGGAACATTTCCTACCTTTGTATTCCTCTGTAGATACATCAAGGGATCTCAATTCCAATTGCCACCACCTTTACACACAAAACCCTCAGAAAATAAAGTGCTTTTTTACTTATTATTTTTATTTTTTGACAAAGAAGCAGTGAGCTGATAGATGGTGAACGCACAGTTGGCAAACGACTGTGCCCTGAGACTCTTGGCACAGTAGTAGCACAGGTTTAGAAGGTGCAAGGGTATATCTATACACTGCAGCTAGGAAGACATGAATAAAAGCAGCAGAAAGACTAATTTTTGTGCCTGGTAGGCTGGTATCTTTTTTGCTGCTGTCTATTATTGACTAGATCACATTGACTGTGATGCTTCAAACACTGTAATTCATCAGACAGATGCTGACTAGCTACTTGTTCATTGTTTATTTATGAGCAGGGAGAGATTTTGAAAGGTGTTCGGATAACTTAGGATAGAGTAATCAATTTGTATATATTTTTTTAGGTTACAAAATAATAAACCTAAGTTAAATCATATTTTGTTGTACGAGGCAATAAAAAAATGAACCCTCAAGGGGCAAACAAACTGTTGTTACTGAAAGAATTATCCATTCAGGATGAACTCAGCTGCCTAACTCCTCATTAACTATTTATCGGTTCCTTAGAAGGAAAAATCTACTATACAGTGAATTCCCATCAATATTTAATATAGCAGTGCCTGGAGCACTGGACTGTTTCTCACTTGTGCAGATGGCATAAGCAAAGTGTATACTGCCACATCTCTTAATGGGGGAAATCTCAGATAAATCCCAAGGCTTCTTTCTTTTGTTCTGGTTTGCTTTGTATTCTTCTTAGAATTGTTAATGACCTGTTGCTGAGCATTTCTGCAGGGTTCATGCCACATACAAGTGTACTTATTGATCATCAAGCAGTTCCATCTGAAATACATTAAACTACACCACATTGACTTAATGCTACCATCTTCTGGTTTGGAAAGTACCTTTGCTAGCCCCACTAGTTGTCCATTTTTAAATTTATTTATTTTTTTAATGTGATAAAACTATCTAAGCTATTTTTGTCTTGACCTAGTTTGGTACCTGATCACACACTATAAAAATAATCAGGTTATCGTCATTAATGTAATTTTCGATTTTTTGGTATTTCTATACTGCCTGCCTGCCTGTCATGTTCCTAATTATAGATATTCTGTCATCACAGTTAAATGTACAGCTAAATTGGTTTTCATCACTCTTTTAGCTGAGCCTCTGTTCTCAAGCTCTTCCATTTTTCACTGTCCAGGCCCAGTTCCTGACCTGGTGTGACACTGCAGCAGGGACAAAGGAACCTATTAATGCTTTACACTTTCAGTGTCATTTGTATCTGTCCAACCTGTTCTGAGACAGACGTGTGGGAACTTGTTTTGCAGAAGATTGTCATGACACTTGTGAGGTAGGAACTTCACAATGTAAGATGCTGCCAACCGAACTAAATGATCTTGGTCTCAGCACCAACAACTATCCCCAGGAAAGGCAGTGGGTTTTTTTAACCTCACAGCAGCAGAGACTACCATGGTTGGGCAGAGGTGGAAGAGAAACAGTGACTGAAATGTGAAATTTCCAAAGGTCTAATAAACTAACTCAGATTAATACTATATAAGTTTACCGAAACTGCCTATTACTACCTTATTTATTCCATCACCCTGTTCACTGCACCCTAATGACTGTTTCCAAATCTCTGCAAAAATACTGTGCTCTGAGCTGAAGATAGATAAAATATTTTTCTTCTCAACAGACTTGTACACAGGAGCTTATTCATTCCCACTTGGGCATGAAATAATCTCCATTACCTAGCTGCCACAGCAAGCAATGAGGCAACAGACCTACAGAAAAAGAAAAGAAAAAGTGATTTGCTTGTTCTCAAAACTATCTGCTAAAGCCTTAGCAGCCAGTGGTGATGTGATATGAATGTGGCTCTTTTGATCTGATTTCCCTTACATACTCAAAATATTCTGCCTTTAATTCTTTTTTTCTGGATGCCCATATAGCTCCACAATGAACACACATTCTCTCCTTGTTTCATTTTAGAGCCATCTGGGAACGCAGTGGCAACATGCCATGAAGATCAGGCTTATTCCACTTCATTCCACTTACTCAACTGTTCCACTTTAGTCTCCTCAAGATTTATTACAAAGTTTTATCTTATGTAGTGCCCAGTTCTTCTGCCAGATGTACATGGATGTTCTTAAAACTCAAAGCAATCTGTCTGTCAGAGGAGTTGCCAATGACCTTTTTACAACATTGCTGACCTGTTAATCTAGAGCTGTCACTCACAATGTAGAACTCATTGTATTTCTGGTAGGAGATTCCCCAAGAGCATGTGGTTTTACAAAAATGGCTGTAATTACCAAAACACATAAAAAACTTCTAGGCCACCATTAAAAATAATGGCACCTTGCAAAGCTTAACAAAATTAATTATGGTATTTACCAATTCATGAAACTTATTTTCATATAAGGTACTTGGCTCAGAAAGCCAGTGATGCCTATACTGCTTTTAACATATATCTTCTCTGGGGACATATCCATTGCATATTCAACAGAAAAATTAAGCCAAAATCAAATTAGATGATCATAATTGTATTTTGTGCATTTGATTTGTTGGCTGCAGTATTCTGGGTCCATACACTTTTGAAAAGACTTACAGTCAACTTCAGACAGCAGGAAATCAACTGAGGATATTATCTAAGATGTGCATGTGTTCTGGAAATCTACTGCCCACTTGCACCCTTAGCTATGAACTATGGTTTATACACCAAACCTTACATTTATATACATCAGTTTACCTTCTTCACAAATGCACTTAAGCATTAATGAAACGAAAATAATCATATATGAAACATACAATTATATGTTAGTTATTATGCAGATTGAACATATCTTTCTGTCTTTCCCTCAGATAGTGAATTACGATGTGTGTTTTCATGAAGAGCTCACTAATTTGGAAGAAACTAAAAATCATTGTCCTGACTTCATAATTTCAGTTAACCTATTTTTCATTGGATTTGGGGCTTGATTAACACCACGAGTTTCCAATGCATACTCTGCCTCTTAAGAAACTAGTAGGACATTTCTGAATGGCAGCTTCAGCTTGGACTGAGTCCTCAGAAATGGGCAACCTGTAGGCACAAAATTTGAGAAGGAAGAGGAGTGATGGGACACCCCTCTCTGAAACTGTGCTGCATCTCAGGGACAGGGGAAGAAGGAAAGATCTGTGACGTGGTTTAAATCACCATCTGGTGTGTACAGTGGGAAACTGGAGAGAATCTATACACTGTGCTACTGGAGGAGGACATTAAGCAGTAGAGGTAAGGGAGGGACCTTTTTTATTTTTGAGGAATTTTGCTTTTTTGTGTTCATCTGTGACTTATTCTGTGTCCAAGAATACAGCACTTTTTTTTTTTTTAGTATATATTCACCTCAATATAGACACATAAATACATATATTGACAATACATATAAACACATATATTGACATACCTTATGCTAATAAGTTTACAACTTTGCTGTGATAGCAACTGTTCCTAGCTCTGTTTGTGTACCACTGATTCATTCGTCAGTATGTGGTCTTTTCAGGTCTTCAAGTCATATGTAGTAACAGTATTATGTCAGAGTTTGGTGGAATAATTCATTTAGCCTATTTATGCATTTGTAAAGCTATTAGAATAATTCAGAGTTAAGTACACTTCCCAGAGGAATACTGTGGTCTTAGATCAGTATTTGCTTTGAGATCTTTGCCTGAAAGGAGTTAAAATAAACCTTAGCTCCATTTTAAGCATATCGGTCTTGGTTTGTTCATCTCTTCTGTCCAAGAAGAAAGAGGGCCATAATCCATTTAAGGAATGTATTTATTTCAAAAGATTTTGGGATTAAAACACCTCTAAAGTTTGAATGACACTAGTTAGTGGCTCTGATGATGTTCTTATTACATTAAGAATGTAAAAACATCTGCACCAGGTCAGACAAAAGGTTTGACATGTCCAGTGTCCTGTCATGAGAGTGTTGTCAGGGACACTTAGAAAAAAAAGTGTCAGGAAAAGATATGCATAAAAACCATCCTGGGTGGCAAATGCACTCTGACTTCACTGCTATAAGTACTTAGTCTAACATATAGATCTCAACCAAATTTTTGTTATGCTCTCTGCTTCTTCAGAAGGGTGTGATATGTGCCATCCCTGCTGTTTTCATTCCCTGATGACCTCACTAGTGCATTAGCTAAAGTGCATCCATCTTAACATAACTGTTTTCCTCTCTCTGTAGAAATAACTGCAAAATCACTAAGGGTCAGGTCACATCAACTGTAACTGATCAATGAAACCCCACAATGGAAGAAGGCTCAGAGGACATGGGCAACGATATGATCCTGAGGCTCAGGGAAGAGCACAAGGAGTGATCATAGCTGTTGTAAAGAGAGTGGAACTTAAGGGGACATGAGGCTGGCCTTTGGTTTGGATCAATGGCTCTATCAGTGGAGTGAATGAACTAGTTGTGTAAAATGGCCTTCCACAAGTTAATAAAAAAGGTGTGAAAGTCTTCCTAAGCCAGACCAGCACGGGGGAAGCCTACAAGTGGCTCAGCTTAACAGAAGAATATAAAAACTGAGCAACAAACACATTTTGAAATGAGCAGCAGGCATGGGCTGGCTTCAACCAATCTTGCCAGCAATTGGAGATGCCCAGCATTGTGATGGTAAGCATACAGACACTTGGGATGGGAATCACATTTTCATTGTTATTCATCTGTGTACTGCAATTGTTTTATTATCCTTGTGTTGTGTTTTCAGCATTCTGCTGTATTACCCTGCTGAATCAAAATTTCTTGTAATGTCAAATATTTTAAAGTATGTAAATTTGGTATTAAAACATGAAAACTACCCATATGTGGAATATCTGAAAGAACCTGGTCTGAGAGTATTGCTCCCTAAAATCAATCTAGTCCAATAAGACAGAGACAAAACTCTGATCATTTTCATTTGAAATATCTTCTAATTAAATTCAAACATACGCATTTCAAGACTGTAAGTCCCACAAAGGAAGAGCATTTCTTTATGGATACAACTGGCAAGAATGGCATAAGACTAAAGTGTGAGCAAATGCAGTTTAAAAGTCACATTAAAAATCTTCATGGTTAGATCTGCAGAATTATGGCATAGCTTCTGAAGAGAAAGTGATGATTCAACTTGCTATTTGAAGCTCCACTAGCAAAATCACTAGGGCTGACACCAGGGAAAGTCTATCTATGTCTATTTTTTACAGCATGTAATTTATTTTAAATCTACTGTACCTGCTTATGATATCATGTCTTTCTAACTCTAATAATTAGTGTCTTTGTTTTTCTTGTCACCAATGTCTTTACTATTACCTTAAAAACAGGAAAAACAAGTCAAGCATATAGTTTATGTTACTAATTGAGAAATATACACGTTTTTAGGTTGGGAAGAAATCCAACTACAGTGTTCTAACTAATTCAGAATAAAAAAATCTGAATAAAATGCAGTTTCCTCATTGTTGAGATGAGTATAAAGATTGAGGTGCTAGGGGAACAGAGCAAGAAGACAATGTTTTTAAATATAGTCCTAGACAGTTTGAAAGAAAACAAAATGCCAGAAAGGAAAGAAATAAAGAAATGTGAGGAAGCAAAAAAAACCAAACAAAACAAACCAGGTTCTGTGAAAGAAATTCTTGCAAGATGCAATTATTGCCTGGAGATCATAGAAGTGCTAAAGCATGTAAAACAACAAATGTAAGGTGCATAGAAAGGCTACTGACTCATAACTTGAGTCTCCCCAAAACTTTAAATGTATCCCTATGACATGAGAATACATAGACTTTTACATGCTACTCCTGTGAACAAAGAATATGATATTCCTTTATATGATGCTGGAGTGGATTAAAATGTAGCAAAGTATTCATTCATGCTATGCTTATTTAATGTACAAGCAAGGGAATAGAGAAAACAATGGTTACTTTGGCAGACCAATAGGCTAAAAGACTTTAAAAGACATTGCTTTTCTCTTTAGGGTGAAAATCAAGTGCTTCCAAGCCTCTTTATTTGATTCAACTTTATTCACAGATGTAAAGCAATGCTCAGAGGTGTATGTAGAGATATACTTATCAGTGAAAAGCAAGAGAATCTGTGGCTTGTTGCGTCCATTTGCATCCAGTTCTAGTAAGCACAACAAAAAAAAGTGCTGAAAATTCTGAAATTCTTCTGTGAAACACTATAGAAATTAATGGAAAACTGAAAAGCAGGTTTTTTTACTCAGCTCTAGAGTCACTCAGTCCAGTTTATCAAAGAGATTTTTCAGTCAGAGGGAAACATAAGCATCAATTAGAAGACAAGATGCAGAATATTGTAACAGAGCACTTATACATAGCAGACAAAGGCTAGAAGAAATCAAAAATGATAAAAGCTGTAGCTCAGCCAGTTTGATCCAGTCTTGTAAGAACTAGTTTTACAGTATCACCACCACGTTACAACTGTCCCGGGATATCAGATTGTCCATCTCTCAAATTTTCTTTAAATTCGAGACTGGGCATGATGAGAGGAGAGAGACAACAATCACACAGTCAAATGAAGTGAATTTATAGGAACTGTAATATTTAAAATCAGATGAATTATTATAATAGTCCTTTTTGGCATTTAGAATTCTGAGCCTTTTTTTTTTTTTTTTTTATTAATTTAGTGCCTTTCATCCAAGGGATTTCAAATGCTTAACAAACACTGATTAATTAATCCCCTCACCACCTGTGAAAAGTAGGTAATTATTACTAAATCTGCTTTTCAGATATGTAAGCTGTGAATCAGTGAGGTTAAACAATTTGTCAAAGGTCGCGGAACAAACAAATATCAGATCTGGACTGCTGTAATATCTAGGTTGTGAGTACTCTTATAACTGTGACAACTGCATTTTATTCTGGATAGAATCATGTTGCTCTTTTAACTTCTTTGTAGTCAGATGGATTTAACTAAGTATTTGCAACACCAAAGAAGCAGATTTGAATAGAGGAGCTGAGGGACTGGAGTGCTGATCTGCGAAGCTGAGAGGTTAATGAAAAAATACCAGCAAGTGAATATAGTTTGTTTAGTAAAACCAAAAACAACTGATGAGATTCAAGTTTGGGGTGCAGTGCTTTTTCTTTGTCTAAGAAAGATGGTGGAACACATTTGTAAAGATATTAAAAGACACTACTTATTGAAGCTACTCGTCTCAGACAGTACGCTCTGAGTTTCCACTCCCTATCTGATTAAATACAGCTTGGTGCTGCCTGGTATCAACAGGCAGGGTGTTCATAAATCCTGGCTTGGATTATGCTACATTAAACTTGGCAAAGTTCTGATTTCACTGGAGTTAGTAGTAAAACTCTTCCAGACTCAATCTTTTAATTTCTGTCACTCCAAACTTTCAGAGCACATTAGAATTTTCACTACTATTGCATTTTATTTCTCACCTTGTGCTTGCCTTAGGAGTGATTTCTCCCTCTTGTTTGCAGCATCCTATTAAATTGGCCCACAGAGAACACATGAAAATGGAATGAAAGCTCTAAGGCATGCCTTTCACAGTGTTTTCTCTGCAGCATACTTCCTGAGTTGTGGAGCTTGATCCTGGTGTAGTTTCTAACAGAAAAGTACTTTGGATACTGCTGGAGAAGGCAGTACAGCAGTATTCCACAGTTCTAGTTTCTCAATGGAGTAGTTTCTACACAAACTATGATACCATCAGGTAAGTGTCCCTATTGACTACTGAAGAGCCTGAGGAAAGTATACAAAAAGGAACCATGGGTTTCAGAACTGCAGTATCACAGTATTTGTGGGCAACAACCTGATGAGCTGGTAGTGATCTTTAACCCATAGCCAGTTCAGGGACCCACAGAAAAGTCTCATCTATAGACTTGAAGGAGATGCTCTTAGAAAAGTACTATACTCAAATGCCTCAGGCCTCCTAGTTAAAAAAAAAAAAAAAAGATAAAACTCTTCTCTACCTTTCTTTGTAAAATACACTTAGTTACTGAGTGTCTAAAAATGCCTCATATATTTTCCTGTTTATAACCAATTTTATTTTTCATATACTCTCCTGCACACTCCTTGACTGAGCAAGATCTATCTTTATACCTGCAGAATGCAACAAATCAGACAATTTTCTTTTATACTTTGGAGTGAAATTTGCAAGCTTCAGCATTTTTTTTCTGTTAGCTGTAAATAAAATTATGCTGGGAGATCTGACACCATATTCTGATATTTAACATGATTGTGTTGCATATTGCAGATATTCTGTTTGATGCTGTTAGGTTTCTTCCTGTGAGTGAAATCCAGTCCATGATGAAGTCCATGATGAATTTTGCCTCTATCTTTCTAAGCAGACCGAATAAAAAACTCGAACTGCAAAAGGTCTAGGCTCATAGACATCACTGAGAAGTTATTGGCAAGTCAGGCTGGATACTTTCAAACAATTGTTATGCATATGCAGTACAAACAATAGTATATTGTGTATGTGGAAACTCTGTGCAAGTCTGAGACCTTTACTGCTTCTATGTCTTTTGATGTTAAACTGCCACTTCTTTCAAAATGCATACTACCAAATTACAGGAAGCTCTTATAAATCAGTAACAAAAGCAAAGAGCAGCTAGAGAATATCAGGGAAATATGAGAGCAACTATACCTGTCAAATGTAACCTAACTTGCTTTTTAAATGCAGTTTCTTAAATGAGTATAAGAAAAACAGATAAATATACCAGATAAGGGAAAGGGAAAAAGACAGTGGAAGTATCTTGGGAAAACAATACAACAAAGCATTGTTTTTTTCAGTTCTCTAAAGGGCTGACACACAGGGTACTGTTCTTTTCCAACTTTTCTTTCTTTTTAAATGCTTCCACATAGCTTTAATATATTCCATCTATGCTTACAGAAAATAATGAACTGAGATGATACTTTGAAGGGATTAACTGACTGCTGTGGAACAAACTAGATCAACTGCAAACTACCCCAAAAACATAGTGAACTTATTATTTATAGGTCCTTTCCAACAGGAAAGCAATATAGTCAAAGTTAAGTAGTCTGTCTTTGAAAATTGTAGTTATTTTGATAAACAGTGCTGTCAAAGCAACAAACGTGAATGCCACAAACTCTAGATCATTCACTTTCATGTAGAGGTTACAAGGTTTCTTGTGAGAATACTTCATAGTTAAAGTATGTCTTCCATTGGGGATCACATGAGCATTTAATTTTTGTTTTGGCATTGGGCCCATTGTGTTTACGAGGTTCTTTGGAGAGGTGGAATTGATGACCACAAAGGAAAAATTGAGAGTTACTTATTTTAAACTATGATTATAACCTTTCAAGTTTTCAGGACAAAAAAAAAATCGCTCTCTTCCCGATCTCTCTCTCTCTCTCTCTCGGGGTATATTTATTTATTTATTTGTTTGTTTATTTATTTATTTATATGTGTATAAAAGGGGATTTTGTTGCAAAAAAGCTTTAAAGTTCCACACTTAGCCTAACAGTATAAACAGTTGTATCAGGCTTTATACCATAGGGTTATTTATTGTGCTATAATAATATCCTTTGCTGTTTTGCCAGTTACACTAGTACACAATGTACTAGACTTTCTTGATCCACAATGCACATTGTTTTTGTTGGCGAGGATAAGTTTGCAGGTAGAACTTCAACTCCACTTAATATTCCTTGATGTTTCACATAAACTTTTCAATTATTAATAAAAATGTATCATACATTTTATTAATCTTGATTTATTGACAATCACATATGTAATTTTACACTACAGATACAAGAATCTCTTAAGTCTTAAAGCCTATGCAGTGGAGCATGATCTTGCAGGTACAAGCTATGCTTAGGAAACTGTGCAGTGTCAGATCTGCATGATATTGGCAAGACTGTGTTAAGTGTCTTGCTACAGCTTTTTTCATAGGTGATTTGCAAGTCACTCTTTCTGACAATTTGCATGAATTCTCCCCACAAAGTGTTATGCTTTATAACAATACACTAATTTTCTTTTGCTGTAAGTCGTGGATGATTTAGGCCCTGTAAGTCTAATCTTGTTGAATTCATTCCTATACAATTCCGAACATCCTTTACTCCACCAGAGATAATGAGAAATGAATATGCTTTGTGTGTGATAGTCTCACTGAGCACCTTCTAGGGCCAGGAGATTTTACTGAGTACTTCTATATAGCAGTTGCAATCTTAGTGGTACACTGTGTTACCACAAGGAATATCCACTCTGCAGCTTATTAGGTCACGTAGACAAACACAGAATTTAACTTCAGGGATTTGTTAAATGGGAATATGTGGCAATAAATTAAGTGGCAAATTCCTTCTAAGAAAGTTCTGATATTCTAATACATGTTAGAGCAATATTGAACTGGTCAAATACTAAGTAACCTAGTAATAAAAAGCCCCACTGCAATTGTTGACCTCAGCCCTCAGACTGTCATGTTTTGATTTGTGTAAGTTTTATTTTTTCCTCTTCCCCTTTCCCCCTCCCTGAAATAAGGCTTAATAGTTACCCAAAATTAATCATTACTCCTTTTCTATGCTCAGAGAAGATGTAGCAACATTTGAACAGTGGAAAACATCAAATGTCACTCAAAATAAAAACCTTTTAAGTGTCATAAGTGATAGCAGATCTCTTGATCTCAATGGCAGCCTTTAGAGTAACATGATTTTCCACTCTGTTTCTGTCTTATGCCTGTTGACAAAGGATTTGAGAAGTATAAGACAATTACTGTTTCTTTTCTTTTGTTTATGCTGGAAACACTAAATGACCTAAGAATACTCAATGGATTTTACAAGGTATTAATAAACCCTTCTAAGAAATCTGTTAATGAATCCTTATCAAGATATTATTTCTACCCTTTTATGGTTTATCAGTAGCCCTTCAATTATTTTTGATTTTGGCATTTTCCTTGAATAACTGTAAGATAGTCCTACATTTCAGAACTGTTCTTTATTCATCTGTTAGCTGGATCACACTGTCTCCTCTGTTTTCTTCACTTTGAAATGGAAGGTTGAAAAAAATTAGTTTAGAGAACACCTTTCCAATGTCAAATATAAGATGCATGTCTTTGAAGTGCATATGGCCAAGGTCCAAAATAAAGAGCAGTAAAAGCAAATGATTGCCAAAAAGGTGTGAAATTAATCTCTTAACTGTACAAGTATTCTGTAACTTCAATTTTAAAAAGTAATATTTTAATGAATAATTTTCATTAAGCAGTAAAGTCTGTACAAAACTCATCTGAGATGGAACTCTTTTTTAAAAAAAATCATAATGAAGCAAGAGGGATCACAAGTGCCAAAAGACTACTTTTGCTCATCTAAATTTTTGACATTATGGTCTAATAAAATAAATTTCTTATATTTTCTCCTCTAACAGTACAATGCTCTATAAAGCTATGGCACAACTGATGATAAGGAGAATCATATTCTTAGAACTGGCATAAAGCAGACAATGTCATTCAAACTTTCGCAACATTTTCATAAATTCATTCTCCACTACATTCCCTGTACTTCCACTGACAATTACACCATAATCAAAGTCTTGCTAACCAGTCTTAAAAAAATTTTAACCTTATTGCTTTTCTGCATCTGGCTTTCCATGATGATTATCAGACTGGCATTTTTCAGGCTGATGTCTGTTTTGTTGGCATAGATCACACACAGCAGCTAATTCTGCACTGTATTTGTTTGGCTGAGTCTAATCTCCTGGAATTCAAGAGTCAGCCAAACTTGGTATACTACATGCAGTGAAGAAGGCTGCATACAAGATCTACAACAGAAGTGTTATATTAGTGAACCTCACTGATTCAGGAATAAAGAGGGTTAAGAAAATGTCCCTTTTCTCCTGCCCCTGTCTTGGAAGTTGTGGTTTAATTGCTTTCCTAAATGTCTTTGATAACTCTCCTCTATTTTGTATTGGAGTTCACACAAATACAGGGCTGCAAATACCAGCTACCCAGTCATGAATGTGATATCTGCTATTTAAAAAACACTTAGGTTTCACTCTTCCAACTCAACTCAAAAAACTCTGCAAACTGTGCAGACATGTAGTTTTTAAAGAAAAAGGTGTGTTTGCTTAGTCACAAGATCCTAAGAATTGGCTTTTTAATTAAAAACATTGTTGAAGTACAAACAGTATAGCTAAAGACAGTGCAAGTGTCTTCCACACTGCCTACAGTAAGTCTCCAGAATTTCATCATGGAAACCTCTGAGATTTCTTTCCTCCAGCTCAGACCTTCCAAAGTTCTGAGTTGCACACAGACTTTTCCAGAATTTTCTTACTAATAAACTGCCATAATATATATCTATCTTGTTTCTGTTTGTTCTTTTAACCAGATTAGATTTTCTCCATAACACAAAGGACCTTGTTCCACTGCTGCAGTACTACTGGAATTGTGGTTCCACAAAGTAAACAGCGTGGGCAAGAAGCTGCACCAAATACCCACCGGGGCAATCTTTATGCAGTGCTGACAGACATCTTGAACACCATTAGGTGCCATCCATGGCACCTAACAACACACTGCTAGGCCTGTTCCTTTCACTAAGAAAGCATCTTCTCTGCAAACAGCTCTTCAGCATGTAATGCCTGTATTAACAAAAGAACTCTGAAGTATCCTGAATGGAAAGACTATCTCATGCCATTTACTTTGCATACAAACTTCTTACAGCTGTCCTTAGGCTATAAAACTTTACTTATTACTTGTGTTACATATCAGGGGAAGTGCCTCCAGAGCTAGCAGAGCAGAATTGTGACATAATCTGTAATTAACCTACTTTGCAGCTCTTTGTTGTTAGGTGGTTGGTTGTTTTTTTTTCCTGTTGATTCATTTTCACTAATGAGAGTAATGTTAGTTGATGGGTGGTGCTGTGTGATGAGGCAACAGTGTCAAAGTCTAAGACTATGCAATGTACTGGAAGATATGCACAAGCAAGCACCGGGTTTTGCAACAATAGGAATTGTTTATGATTTTACAGCTTATGATTCATACGTAAAATGAGCAGCAAGAATAATGGTTGCAGTTTCACAAACTTAAATTGAAAATGATCTTGTACGCTGATTAAATTCTGGAAAATATTAAAAGGTATCTTGTATTTTTTTTTTATTTTTGTAAAGTGTGCTATTAATAATAAAAATTAACAGTCATGTTTACTACATAGGGCTTGAAGACAATTAAGTACAGGGTTTCCATCATGTTTTCAGGTGATAACAGTAGTCCACACGTGCCTTGATTTTCTAACTTGTTTTTCTTCACTTATCTGGACATAGACAGAAAAAAACCTGCTAGCTGTCCATCCCTTGCAGCAAGGCTTCAATAAGCAAAAAACAAAATACAGTATGCCCATAAGAAAGACCAATGATTTATTCACTAATGAATGTATCACTACAATTCCAAGAACCACATATACCTGCAAATACCTGTTTCTTGTTATATTATTTTGAATTCAACATTCAGGTTTTTGTGCATATGTACCTCTTTGTTTTCTGAGGGTTTTGTTTATCTGTTCTCTTTTAAGCTTCTTCTGTCTATTTTGAAAAGACTGCTTAGAAACAGAGTTTCTAAGCAAACACTGATGTTCTAGACCACCAGCTGCAGTTACACAGTGCAGAGAAAGAATCATGTAAAGCTAACTTTCATCAAGAGAACTGTGGAAAAATGCAGTCTCAGCATGGCCATTGGAACAGCAAGCAACATAAAAGATCATTTAAAAGTATGACAAGGTCAAATGGGATTAATATTTACCTTAACTGGTTTCAATCATGCCATGTCATCATAGGAGATGCACAGATGCTGAAATGGGAGCCTGCTCATGTAACATAAGCTGTACAACCTGTATAATGTATCTGCTCAACACAGAGCTTTTCAGAAGAGTGAATAGCAATCTTTGCCACAGCTATATTAATACTGTCCACTGCCTCTGGTTTGTTTTGTTGCTGTTGTTGTTGTTTGTTTGTTTGTTTGTCGGGGGAGGTTGTGAAAATCCCCCTGGTATCAAGACCCAGAAGGACCACTCTGCACAGGCAGTCACAGATGCGACAACAAAATGGCCGTTTAATTCCATAAAGGGCACCGGCTTATAAAGGGGAGAGCATGGAAAGGGCTAGAACAGGGGAGGAGACTGGGAGGAGTATGCACGGGAACGACCAATTACATAACTGGGGAATGACATAACAATAACACGGATCATTCATAGGTAAACAGTAATGAGGTAAGGTATAGGGAGGAATAGGTGACTGGATTGTGTAGGAATGATGTAATGGGGAAGGTTGACAAATAGGGAAAGGGTTTACAATGGACCAATAGGGAAAGATTTAACATGGGTACATGAACAGGGGAATTAAACATTCTTAAGAAATTACAACATATTTCATGTAACTTTCAACTCTTAATAAAACCTTAAAACATGCACTCAGAGTAATGCTTAATACCATCTTCTTTTTGCACTCGTAGCAGCTGGTTTTAGCGCATTTCAATATAATCACTGTCCTCCTGAAGTTTTCTCCACCATTCATAGGATTCAGCAGGTCCACTCCCGACACCCATTCAGACAGAGCTACTTCTCTGTCCTACCCACAATACTTGGGGACTGCACATGTGCCTAATATGCAGAGGCTGACCTTCCTCTCCTACTGAAGACTGTGTCTTCTCTCCAGTTGACCTGCAAACTATGTTTGCTGCAGCTGCTGTCAGCTCTCTGGCTCCTGCCACCCCACCATGTCCCACAGGCTGCAGTGGGATCTGCACTGTGGCAGGCAGGCAGCAAGGAACAGGAGCGGCTGAAGACAAGGTTGAGCTCACTCTTCATGTGTAAGTGTCCAGATAGAGGGGGATGGATAACATACAACAGTCTAATGTGCCCATAGTTAAAAGCAGATATTTATCTTTCACGTCCTCCAAAGGATAAACAAACTACAAAGCAAAATGTGTAAATATGCAAAATAAAACTATCATCTCAAAAAACTAAAAAAATCTAAAAAAAAAAAACCCCTATCATCTCAAAAAACTCTCTCATCCTTGGAGCACACGCAAGATGAAAAGTCCCCCATGTGGCTCCAGTTTATGCAATATTCAGAAGCACATCAGCATTAGCCCAGTATTATACAGGATTACAATGTCTTTTTTTTTCCTGTTGAGGGAATGGTTGTGTACTGCTTAGATATTGCTGTAAATGCAGACCTGCAAAACTGCCATGAAAATTTACATGTGCAAGCATACCACTTTCTTTCTCAACCTTGCAAGAGTCATAAAGAAGTAGAAACAAAACACCCAGTAACAGTTTAGCTTTCAATGAAAAGAAAATACACATGCCCGAGAGATGTAAACCTTCTCATATTTTCTATAAATGTAAGTGACTCTCTGTAAATATATACAGAACAGTAACATAGTTGCCCTGAAGACCAAGTCTAAGTAACAATGTATGAGTTCAAAGACACTAAAAAGACGATGAATGTTGGAAAACAGTTTTGAGGAAGAACAGCAAACATTCTCTGCGCACAAAACAGGACTCTGCCTCTTCCCTAAACTGCTGAAGTCCAAACTCACATCTGGCAGGCAAAGAGGTCATTGTGCTGCAGTGAAAAACAGCTGAGGCAGGAGAATTGATACCTTCTCTACCCCACCATAGTGAACCCATGCTACAAATACATGACAAAGCCACATTAGTAAGCCAATCAGGATGCACTATGATTCTCCAGAACATTTCTTCACAGGAAAAACAACTTCAAATAGAAATTTGGGGGGGGGGGGGAAGCATTATTTCAGCAAATGCTTTTAAAAATCAAAATCTAATCCAACCAAAAGTCTGTGTCATGAATTGTTTCACACACGTCTTCCTGTTTCAGGTTAATTTTTTTTTTTCCAATCAGCATGAATCTAGTGCTGTGGAAACCATTCCAGTCTGGGAATGGTTTACAGTAAGGCTCATCATGCAGCACAGATGAAAATATGAGTTTAGTTTGATGGTACAGATAAAAGCCTCTGGCATTTATCTGTGACACTGAAGGGAAAAACCAAACAAGACAAAACCCATCAAAATCTTCCTCCATTTACTGATTCACATGCAGAGGATCAGCAACCTACTCCGCCCCACTGCACGCTGTGCACTATGGCTACCAGGTCCTCAACTGCTTTCCTTAGGGATCTTCCTCTCCCTGAGGGGTGACTGCCCATCCTTGCAGACTGCAAACTGGCCTCAAGAGCAAGGGACAAATTATACACACATCTGCTGTGGGAGGCCTAACTGACTGTAATCTTTCAGTGCTGGTGTGCCAATGGAAAAGGTCCAGCAGAATTTGGCCACTAAAATTACTAAAATAGTGCTGCATGAAATCTCATTCAAAGCAAAATTCAATCCAAAGGCAGACTTTTGGAGAAAACTTAGAGAGGACCTCAAGCCAGTAAACCTCCAAAGCCAAGTAGAGAGTTCATTGCTGAAGGAGATCAGTAACACTGAGGACAGAGAAAAAGAAGGTAGCTGTCAAAAAATCCATTGAACAACCTACAACTCCCTGCTGTGATGTGATGGTACTTTATCTGCAATGAAAGCTGCCAGCAAAAAGTTAAGCCAAGAAAATATTTTGTGTATGCTTATATGCAATAGGGAGTTGAGACCAGTAAAGCTGAGACCCTTACCTGGCTGCCAAAGTCCCACAGTCTGACTAAATAATTAATAAGCTTTGGATACTCAGTATAAAATCAAAGGTGGCAGCCAAAGAGGAACAGAGTTCAAAACCAAAATCAATAACACCAAAAGCAAAATAAGGCTTAAAAAATAAATCCATGCTATTTTTTCTTTCCTTTACCTGCTACAAGATGAACTTTTCTTTTCAAAAACAGCAAGGAAGGGCTCATTTTAGGCAGTGACAGCCTCTTTTCCCCCTCATGCAAAAAAGTGTTCTACACTACACTGTGGCACAGAAATGTGCAAAGCTTTCCCACCTTTAAGAGCTGCACACTTCTCTGCATTAAGAATAAAAAAAAAAAAAAATGCCCGGGACTTTGTTTTCGAAGGTGATGAACTCCTGTATTTTGCAGTTGTTTCAGCACTCCTACAAACCAGTAGACCTCTGACTCATGGGTGATCACAGCCTGAACAAGTTTTTAATGGGTTTTTGTTTGTTTGTTGGGTTTGGTTATTGCATTTATTTTTTTTTTTAGTCGTTGTTTGGTTTTGTTTTTTTGCCATCCCTTCATCACACAGCATTTGTTACAGGGATATCCACAGACTCAATTAGGTTGTAAAATGCCTCTGAGATTATAGAGTCCAACCTATGACCGAATATATCCATGTCAACTAGACCATGGCACTGAGTGCCACGTCCAGCCTTTCTTTAAGCACCTCCAGGGACGTTGACTCCACCACCTCCCTGGGCAGCCCATTCCAATGTCTAACCACGCTTTCTGAGAAAAAATCCCCCCTAATGCCCACACTAAACATTCCCTGGTGCCGCCTAAGACTGTCCTCCCTCCTGTCTCTTGCCGCCTGGGAGAACAACACCGGTACTTTCTTCCCTTTATTTCCGGTTACAAAGATCTTGGATCCCAAGGCTGCAACCGCACGGAAAGCAAACGCATCGCCAGACACGCTCAGGCGAGTCACGGAAACCGGAAGGAAAACAAACAAAAAACTAAAACAAAAAACTAAAACAAAACACCAAAACAAAGAAACCGCCCGACCCCCAACCTCAGAATTCCCTTTTCCTCCCCCGAAACCCGACCCCGCCCACGGGAAGCGGCGCGGCCGCGCGCGCGCGCGGCGCGGTGACGTCAGAGCCCCGCCTCCGCCGCGCTGTGCGACGTGTCCCTGCGGCGGCGAGGGCGGCGAGCGGCATCCAGGGGGGATCGCGGGGGGATCCCACGGGTACTCCCGCCTGGGCAGGCGGCCACGAGGGCTCGGGCAGCAGGGCGGCTGAGCCTCCGCAGGGGGCGGGGGCCGAGGCCGGGGGTGACGGGGAAGCTGCGACGGGCAGAGCCGGCCTCGGCCGCAGCGGCGGGGGGGCAAGGGAGACGCGGGAGGGTCCGGCATCTTATCGGGATATGATAATCCGTGCGGGTTAATGGCAGCAGATCCTCCTAGGCTGGGGTCCTGCGTGGGGGGACGGCAGTGCTGGCGCTTGCTGTGAGAACGAGACGCGGCCACAGCGTTGCCCCGGTGCAGCTTTGGGCTGGGGGCGCTTGAAACCCGTGACTTCTGCCTGTTCAGACAGCTTATGGAATCATAAAATCATAGAATCAGATGGGTTGGAAAAGACCTCTGAGATCATCAAGTCCAACCCTTGATCTACGACCACCACAGTTACTAGACTATGGCACTAAGTGCCACATCCAGTCTCTTCTTAAATACCTCCAGGGACGGAGAATCCTTCAGTAGTGTTTTCTGAAACGTGGCATAGGACATAAGCTGAGAGCAAACTCTGATGGAGCTGTTGTTTTCTGTTAATTTTTCCCTTTCTTTTTTGCAGTCAGAAGTAGGCCCTCATGTTTATTTACTGATAGAGTCTCCTCATTTTCTGCAAAATGGTGGAAGTGTCTTTGAAAGTCCACTTAGATTGGAATATGAAATTTTAAGTTACCTTAAGTCTTCACAAATTTTTAGGTAGCTGCTACTCCTGCAATTAAAAAATTCTGTTTTGCAGTGTGTATATATATATATATATATGTATGTGGAATCATCAGTGTTAAATGCATTCATCTTTGCAGGTAATCATGGATCAGGTAATGCAGTTTGTGGAACCCAGCCGTCAGTTTGTGAAAGACTCCATACGACTTGTTAAAAGATGCACCAAGCCTGACAGGAAAGGTAAAGCACACAATAAACCAGAACACAATCTTTATTTCATCTTTTACCACATGTCTTTGCATATGTCACTTCTGTTGGTTCATTTGCTGTGAATGGTTCTCATTTGTCAGTGTGAGATTTAAACTTGAGCAGTTGTTTAAATGTTAATGGATTTATGGTTCTGGCTGTAATAAACTTGGATGTGTTCTTTTCTGGTACGTGTGTGAGTGGAAGTAAAAGTCACGTTATGAAAAAGGCCAAGTAGTTGAAATTAGCCATTTTGAGAGAGGCAAGCAATACTTTTCATTTATTGAGTAAACTGATCTGAAAAGAACTTGTGTACCCTTTGAAGTTACAAATGCAGCAGTCAGATTTGACTGATTGCAGTCAACTTGGGGGAAATTCTAGAGGAGACTGCTTGTTACATGACCTTGGAGGAAAGACTTCATTTTAGGAGACTTGAATGGAGGCAGAATTGCTTTTTGTAGTGCCCATTCAGTGCTCCACAGTTGTCAGTCACTGTGTGATTGGGATGGGAAGAATTTTATTGCTGGGAGTATAGAAGAGGAGGTTTTGAACTTTTTCAAAGGCACTAGAGAGAAGCTATAACTGTAACCAGAATGCAGCTGGTAATCCTTAATGGTAATACTTACAATGCTTTATTCATGTGCTAAGAATAAACAGTGCTATGACTCTTAAGTTTACTGGCATCTTTTGAGATTAGTAAGGAACTTCATTCATTGTCAGACTGGCAGGTTTGTTGACCTTCTTAGCCCACTTCATGGTTGCTGTCTTAAAATAATTGAAAATATCACAAGTACTCAATTTTTGTAGGAACTTAATGTGCTGTCCTTGTGTGACAGACATACATGGAGCTTTTATATTTTTGATACTGTGTTGGGGACTATTTTCAGGGCTTGTGGGGTTGTAAAGGAAAGATAATGGAATAAATGTTCCATTAATTGTCATGGACCGTGGATATTTCTGATTTTGCTATTTAAAAAAATTGTGATCGCCTATTCTTTGTGGAAAGCAGTACCTTCCCTCTTAAAATTATCACTGTCTTCTGAAAAAGGGGGTTTGTTTCTCAGGGTCACTGCAGTGACTATTTACAGAACCGTTTCCCTGTGTTAACATTGTTCTCTAAAGAGATATGTTCTCTAAAGGGATATCTCTCCTGTGGTCACTGCAGTGCACATTTGGATGCCAACACATGAGGCTTCCTCGACAAATTATTTTTTTGTTTTCGCAGAGTTCCAGAAGATTGCCATGGCAACAGCAATAGGCTTTGCAATAATGGGATTTATTGGTTTTTTTGTCAAATTGATCCATATCCCAATCAACAATATAATTGTGTAAGTAGATATGACCTTCAATTTCACTAAATTTTTACCTGTCCATTTTTAAACAGAGGATGTTAGTGAGCTCTACAGGATCCATGTTGCCTTAGTGTCTGCATTTAACATTGTTAGTGTAATATGACAGGAGTCACTTGATTCAAAGAACTTAATCAGCAACTAGGTTGTTAATTTAGCATTCTGCAAAATATTAGATCCATAGATCTTTTTTTTTCTGTGTATTCTGCTTCAAAACTGAACGTCATATATTTTCATTTCTAGTTCCTCAGTGTGTGTTTGACAGTAGAACATGTACTTTATTTGGATCTTACACTCTCACAATTTCCAGTTTATAATTTGGGTACCCAAAGTAAATGGATGCTAAGGTAGAGAAAACTGAGTGGGTGTGCTGCAAGATGACAGAGCACAGAACAAAATTGGTCTTGTTTCATTTACTCACTGCTAGAAACTTTGTTATATGTGTAACTGCATTCTGTAAAATCCCTTTTGGAATGAATGTTGCAGCAGGAAAATCTTGACTGGCACTACGGTACTGACCTATTAACACTACTAGTTAATAAAACTCCTCTTATAATTATCCAGAGCTGATGCAATGCCCTTTCTAGCACTGGAGGAGGTTAAATACTGTTCTGCGACCATGATGCGTGGTTTGCTTATACCTGTAAGAGTGGTCCTGTAGGCAAGGAGAAGCATAGGAGAGAAGCTGCAGTGGTAGTGAGGGTTGTCCTAGCCATGCAGTGGTGGGAGGATAAATCAGACTTCAGATGGGATCAGTTGATTAGTTGAAACTGATTACTTTGTTCTCTCAACAGAGGTGGCTGAATATTCATCATGAAAAAGAAGACGACAGTTGTGACACCTGCTGCAAAGACTTCACAGCTTTAATTTGTTTGATATTAAACAAGCTCAGTTTGGGTTTTCAAACACTGTTGTCACCTTATTTTTCTTTTAAAGTATGTGATCATACCTGTCTATATTAGGGGCTTTTTTTTTTTAGTAGTAGTGCCTTTTGTTTGTTTTGTTACATGTTTTAACTGTAGTAGAATCATTCAGGTAGGAAGGAAGCTTGGGAGTTCTCTAGTCCAGTGTCCTGCTCCAGGCTGGGTCAGTGTGGCATTAAGTTGCTTAAGGCTTTGTCCAGTCAGATACTGAGAGCCTCCAAGGGTGACACCTGTATGACCTCTCTTCAGGAGCTGTTTACTAAGCAGTAAATTAAGCATAGGAACAGCATTGTTCCAGCAAAAGCAGACAGCAAAAAACCAGCATTCCTGTATCCTTTCAAGTGGTAATTTAAAAGTCACATCAACTGAAATTCTTGTCACTAATTTCTAGAATCACCATCATTTATCACTAATTCCTTTCTGCATTTGGAAGTCCTGCTAGGTTATATTATGTACTTGACTGGAAAAAAACTCCATCCAGTGAAGAATTGCATGGCCAGTCCTTATTCTGATGGCGTAATTAAAAAAGCCAAACTTAGTTGGTTACTCAGATTTACCGTTTGAGGATAATTTAATTGTCAGAGATATTAAGCAACCCTTCTGCAAATCTGCAACTTCCTCACACTGTTGGATAGGATGTACAGCCATTTTGGATACTGTTCTGCACATAGAATTATAAAGGGCTCTGCCTGTTGACCTGGAAGTTTTCATTATTAAATGATTGAACATTTTGATTTTAAGAACTAAGCCTGCAAAAACTCTAGTAGGTGCAATGCTATTCCTTCTCAGATTGAGATTAAGAAATTTATTTCACTCCAGAAAGTTTATTGTAAATATTTAGTATTTGCAGAAGCTACAATGGTACCTCTGTTAGAGATTTCAAAAGCACTTAATACTTGGAAATCTGATATTGATATTACAGCAAAACTGAAGCTTCTTCAGTACACAAACTTGTTTCCTAAGTAGAAAAGTTCAACTATTCTTGAGAAATCTTCACCAGCAGCTACATATGTTACAAACCAAGAAAAAAAAATGAGATCAACTAATCTCAGTGCTGTCACCTTGTAATACAGTTACGCTATTTGCAACTGGGTACTGTATTTTCTTTTGGCAAAAAGGGAAAAATAGTTCAGTATTGCAATAAAATACTTTGCAAAAGTAGTCTGAACTAACCAGATAAGCAGTAGCAGTTTCTTTACGTTCATTTCCGTTTGTGACAGTACTGGGTGGCTGCTCATGTGTCTTCTGATTAGGTAGTGTGAGGTACCAGAATGAAGTACTCTATTACTGCAAGTAATTTCAGCTGGATCTCAAGTAACTTTTATTTCAGACTTGTTTTCCATTCAATACATAAAATCAGTGTCTGGTTATATTTTTTGGAACAGCATTACTGTGTTAATTCAGTGCAATTTTGCAGTAATTGGAGATGTGTTGGATCAGAAAAGGCAGCTGTAGCTGATCTTATCTTTTGATAGCCATTGTCCACAGCAAAGGTTTGTCTGTCTCGATAGTCACAATCCCAGAGCCATCATAGGTGTTGGAAGTACTGACGAGTGTTCCAAACTTCAGCACCTGGTTAGCTGTGAAAAAGAAATAAAAGACTTAGTGTTACTCTACAACAGTAAATGCGCATCAGTGCATTTGTTTCAAAGGACGGCTGCTCCCACAAAGAACTAAAAAATAGCTGAATAAATCTGACCCTGATAAACATAATCTAATATATCTATGTTAAATGATAATTAGAAGGCTTTTGTGAGGCTTTTCGATGACCTGTAGTGGGAATAAATTAATACTTAATCCCAAATAACAGTTTGATTTTGTAGCAGATTATTACAAAGGCAATATGTCAGATATTCCCCAGTGTTTCACATCTGGAAATTCATACTTCATTAGCATCAGCTCAAGTACCAGTGCTAGAAAAGGTATTTGAAGTAAGACAAGGCAGAGGATCTTATTGTAGTTCCAAATTTGGGATTTGCTTTAGCTCAGCAAGAAACCATTAATCTTTTAAAACATGAACAGTTCTACAGCAAAGGCCAGCAGTTAAAAGGGGTATTATTTAAGAACTTTGAATCAAGTGACGTGCCTGTTTTCTTCCATTGCATGCCTAGTGAGGTGGGTGTCTGTGTACATTAGAAACCACGTGGCATTACTCTTAACAGTACCAAAACATGCAGTTTTTGTCTTTCCTCTCTTCCTTTTTTGAGATAGCATTGCTTGCATTTTGCAAACATCAACTTCTGCAAAGGTACTTGGCAGTTCTGTGTTAGTCCTTGCTTATAGAAAAGTTCAGAGTAAGAACTCTTAAGGTTATCCTTTGCTTTAGCCTGTAAAACAAGCCAAATGACAGCTCTTACCCACTGGCAGCACAGAGATAGATTTCCATGGAGAGCTGCAGCTGGGGAGAATTATTCAGGAAGATCAGCAAGTCTGCGTGGCCTAACAGAATTGCCAAATTGTGCATTAATACTGAAGGAAAAATCCTCTGGGTTTGCTATTGAGTGACCCACTGCAAATTGAGATCTCCCAGTGATCGAAAGGTGTGCAGAGCAACTCAGCAAGCTCTATTTCGTGATTTGTGCAGGAGACACATTTTCCCACGTTGGACATGAACACAGGCTGTAGTACATGTGGGTGTAGTGCATTATTACAATGCAGGTTACACTGTCTATTTGTTGCTGGAAGCTGCACAGGAGGTACAGATCTTGCCAGGCTGTATGGCTTTAAAATAAGGGACAAGACGTGGTTTGGTATCTCTTCTGCCAAATCTGTGCTTATTTCTCCTACTACGCATGTTATTAACTTGAAATGAACTGAAGAGAAGGTTTCAGCTGTTAGCTCTGTGCTGGAATGAGAGTAATACCCAAGTTTCAGTACTACTGCAAATGGAAGAGTCTTGCCATTTGAATTTCTCAGGAGCTGGGAGCATAATTGCAGTGCAATGCAGAAATTCAGGAAAGAGAGCAAAAGAAAAAGTACCACGGTATTAGATCAATTGCATACCTAAAACAAAGTGCTAAATTCTGTCGGGGTGCTTTTGGACACACAGTGGCACTAGGGAGACTTCTAGACAAATGCCAGGATGAATGAGTTCTGGTGTTTGCCTTTGGAAGACACAGCAGAGGCCACTGGGGTCTTGCCAGAAGCTGATGCACTGGAACTGCATTGCCAGAGAACCCAGATTTCACCGTTTGCAGGTAAACAAGTCATTTAATGATGAGGTAACACATGGGTAGAGTTCCCTATGTAAAAATACTCCCAAAATAGTGTTAAGTGCTGTGGTCAAGTTACGAATGCTGCCAGTCAAGTTGGAAAAAACCATAAATTGTTTAAAATAATTATTGACACACAAATTACCCATTTTTGGTTACTATGTATTGAAGCTTTGAAGGAGGTGGGGAGGAAGAGCTTGGTGGATCAACTGCTGTATAAACCACTCATTTAGTATCGTTTATTGCTTCTTGCTCAAAAGTCAGAATAATACTTAATGTTTCACAGCTTTGCATATGAAATAATGGCTCTGTAGAAGGCAAGAATTAACAACAACATGGCAGCTTAATGAAACAAAATCTAAAGCTGTATTTCTTCATGCATAAAATTAAGTGAAAATGAGAGCGTTTTTTTTCTTTAAATAGAAAATTCTTGCCCGCTAGATGGAGCCTTTTATCAGCTTTTCTTCTCACAAGGATCACAGTTCGAAATGCTGAAGTGAAAAAATGCAATACCTATAAAACAGTACTGCTGATTCACGTGGGTCAAATGGACCAATTCCAAACACTTTGTTTCACAACTAGCCAACATTTCCACTAACATAATTAAAAATGCATGCTTTCCATTCAGTAAATGAACAGTAATTAATGTGAAGAACTAGGTTTGAGCCAGTAAAGGAAATAAAGAGGATGTACATACATACTGCTGCTAGGCAAACGCCCTGCTGTGTCACGCATTTTGATGTGAAGTTTACAAGGTCAAAGAAGTGGGAAGTTTTATCAGTTCATACCTGATCCATTCCTTTTTTTTAACTTAATTTCAGTCTTATTTGTTAAGTCCTAGCAAGAGCTTATGCCTTGGGAAAAAACCTCTATTACAGCACCCATTCTTGCTATTGAGATTATTTTTCATGAAATGCATTCCAAAGAAAACCACCTTTTTATTTTCTAATATTTAACATTTATATTTTTGCTTAGTAGCAAACCCAATTTTAATACGGGATTTCACACTTTGATATAAAAAATTATCTGAATCTCAAAACCCTGGGAATTTTAGAATTTTCTAATTAAAAGAAATTTTATTTTGAATGAGTGAAAATTTTCTTTTACACAAATAGTAGTCTCTTGTTTTTCATGAGAACTTTCAAGAGCTGATTTGGATAATCCCATAAGTGATACATTAAAAACACCCCCAGCCCCCCATCTGCTTTCAGCACAGTTAGAAGTTTTGCTTAGTGCTTTGGTTCCATTCAGACTGTGTTAACTGTCTGAATGGAACTGTTGATGAGAAAAATACTCTACCCAGTTCCTCCATTGTAGCTATATAGTGTTTTACATTATTCTCCACCTATAAAGTCAGCATGGACTTCAATACTAACAGCAAATGCTGTTCCTGCCTTAGTTTTTTGGGGGAAAAAAACCCTAACCAAAAAACAATAGCAAAAAAACCCAACAACCCAACACAATCTGAGACAGTGTTTTATGGTGTGCCCTATGTTCTTATCAGTAATGACTTTCTGATGGATTGCAAAATACAATTCATTCAGACTGAAACATGGGCACAGAGAGGACTTGTTTTGATGATGTAGTGGAGGAATGTTTTTCTAGCAGTTGTTTTTTTTTTGTTTGTTTGTTTATCAGGTGTTTGAATCTGCCAGGGTTTGAGGATGTTGGAAATAATTTAGAGAAGAAATCTGAGGGCACGTAGGTAAGCTTCCCAAAGATGCATAATCACAAAGATCACTATTTCTTAGACATCTCTTTTGCTGACCAAGTTATATGACTAAAGAGGTCAAATTAACCCCGAGACTGCCAATTTCCACAATTTTATTGCTCATATTTTGATTTTTTAAAAAAAATGCAAATCTAGGCATGCCATGTGGACAATGTTAATCTCAGTTTAAAAACTGATGACTTAAGGTTGCAAGAACAACATTTGGAAATGTTAACAAAATGCACCCTATAAGTAGTCAAGATAAATAATCAAACAAAAACCCAAACCTAAACATTTATTTCAAAATCTCATCATATTTATACCTCTACCACAGTTGGGAGTTATTTTTGAGTTGATGGTACCATAAATGAGACCTAAGCCTTGCTTGCAATCCTTGTGCTGCCAGGTCTCAGCCTGGAAACTGAGAAATAGTGTGGACTATAAATAGATTGGGAGTCATTATGTTGGGTGCTGCAGAGACACTAACTCTCAATATCAGGTAATCCCTTTTAATAATTCTATTCATGATCTAGTAGATTTATAAACATTATTTCTATAACTTTATTGTACTATTCAGGATATGTATACATATATAAATATATATATGTATACACACACATACATGGGGCTTGAGGGAGGCATATTCAGAGAAAAATTTCATCCCAAACTTGTCATATATCGCAAAAGCAAACCATGTCAGGTTTTTATCATTTTACCACAAATGACTTAGAACAAAACACTATCATAGTAACCATGATACTGTGATACTTATACTGTGCTTCCTTTTCTCAACTGGGTGTTTCAATAACTTCCTGAAATATGTCACACCTTGCTGGTTTCCACCACTGAAAATGGAAATAATGAAAGGAATACAAGCAGATTGCCACTTCTGGCATGGACGTTTGGAATATTAGAATAATTAATTATTAATTAAAAGCCATATTATAGTGAATGTAATCCTCTTTCCCCTAGGCAAATGCTTCATCAAAATGATAGAAAATAAAGATCAATAAGCTGAAACACATGTTAAAGTGAAATACTGAATCACCATTTGGTATCCTATTACAGTTTATCTGGAGAGGATTTCCCTGAAGTTCTGTGTTAGGAGCAAAAATCTGCATTTAAATGGAGATATATTAGTAATGCATGAGATTCTACTTTGCAGGTCACCCTGTGTCTGCAGAACAGCGGCATTAATTTTGCTATTTAAAAATAAAAGAACCCAAGTAGTTTGCAGACTGATTTTCCTTTCATTCCTCCTAGTTTTACGCTGTGGTTTAGACTGACTTTACTGGAGTTAATCTTGATTTACACTGATGGATACAAAGGAAAAATTGGGTCCCTGATCTCTGTGCAGTGGGAACTGCAAAACTGGAAGTTGCAAATAACAGTAATTTACAATAAAACATGGACTATTTTCAATACTGATGCAACAGAACTACCATAAAGGCTTGCTGAGTCTGCTGGGAGGGAACAGGCTAGCCTGTTACTGCACTGATCCCCTCAGGTCCAAGGGGAGTTTTGAATAAGCAGAAAATTGCGTTGGGCAATTTTTATAACTATTGTAGCTTTTGGTACCTGGCTTTGTAGCACAAAACAAGGGTTTTTCAATCTCAGTGTATTCATACAAGTAGGCTTGTGAAAGCATTGAGAGGATATGGGGTGAAGGGGGCCCAGCAGGCAGGGCCAGGTGGCTATGCCACTGGTTCAGATGCTGGCAAAGACTCTTGGCAGGGGCTCTGCAGCACAGGCTGCCTGGCCTCACATCAGTGGGAATTCAGGAGGTGACAACAAAAAGTACTGGCTGTCAAGGCTTCAAAATTTCATTTAAAGACAGAGAAAAATATGTTAACAGGACTGTGTGTTCTACCCTGGATAGAAACCACCCATGTTGGGTGAGCCTTCAGAAATGCAAATGGATGTCAGAAGTTTTCAAATTTATTTCCAGCACTCATTTTTTTCCAGCTTTGTAATCACGGAGGTACTGTAACAATAGCTCTAACTCTTCCTGTCACATCACCTGCTTGGTGGCAATTTAAAATGATAAGCTGATAAAAATGATGCTAAGAATCAGAGTGCTTTCTACATTTAGGTCTCTGCTGCTACTGCTGCTTCACCAAGATCAACAAGAATCATTAACTGCAGGGAGTTTCTGCAGCTACTAGCAGCGTTTTAGCACTCCTAACAAGATGTGCTTCAGTGTTTGTTCAGGATCACTTTGGCCTCTTAACTTAATTAAAGTGACCTGAAAAGTTAGAGAAACTGTATATACTGTTTTCAGTAGTGTCTTTCCAGTCGAGATATGATAACTGTAGAAGATAGTCAAGATACTACAATAGTAGAAGTGATTTAGCAAAAATGTAAGTCAGGGAAATAGCTGTCTGGAAGAGTGTTTCACTAAGCTAAACGCAAAGCCAGGCTATGAAGTAATTATAAAGTTGAGTTTAGTCAGTAAGAATTAGGGTGTTTACTTAATTTTTAATGCTTTCCATTTGTATAATGTTTCTAAGTTTGTATAATTGTCAAACTACTTGCAACTCTGAGGGGCTGTCCAGGTGACAGTACTATTAATAATAATGTTGGAGCACTGAAAAAACAGCTGCAGAAATAAAATGTAGCTTCAGTTTGACAGTCACTGCTGTAGAGATTTTGCATATAAGGTACACAAAATAACTTGTTGCTATTTTAGTCTGTCTCTGTGTTGTGAGATTAAGGATCCTATTCTCACAAGAGAAAGGGCAAGAGTAATACTGAGATGCATCAGCTAATGAATTGTCTTACTTCTAACTTGTCCATAAGACATCTCGTTACACACATTATCCTATTATGCTGTTAGGCTTTTGAGACATTACTTAGTCTCACAAAGCTGAGGATGGCAATCTGGTGCAATAGCGAAACCTGAGATTAGCTAAAAACAATGGTGTTCTGATTTGACATGACAGCAAAGAACCTAAAAATACTTGCTATTTTGAAAGCTGCCATGCTGCCAAGTTGATATAATGCTAGCGGTGAAATCTACTGAATTTGTTAGAAAAAGGTATCCAAATGATCCTAGCAATTGACCACACACAGTGCTGCAGAAAGGAGTGAAATTCCCCCTACATTCCTCATGATTGGGCTGTTGCAGACAGGGAAGAGAGGCAGGGGAAGAGGAAGGAGAAGGAAACTTTTCCTGACCCAAATCTCAGGGCTAGGTGGCTACATCCATGTAGTCGGGCTTCAAAGAACTTGGCACCAGAAACCTTTTCAACGCAACCAGGTCCAGGACTGACGATGGTCAACCTGCCTGTAGCTACAATCATTTTCCAGCACTATACATAATGATGAAAAAACCCTCTATCTACCCTTCAATGGGTTTTGAAGTACGATAGTAGTTAACCAGAACACAATGTTAATTATTTTTCTCTTCTATTTTTTGGAATCCTGATAAATCCTGTCACATTTAGATTAATATATTCACAAGAAGAGGCAGTAAAAGAAGATTTTAAACCATTCATAATACAAGTCTTTCAGCCTCTGTATGTATACCATTGCTCCCATCATTTGCAAAAATGTGCAGATACAATGATTATTACTGTCACAATCAAACCGGGCCTGTAGCTGCAATACTGGTATGTGGATATCTGCTCAGTAAATACCTACACAGCTTGGGTTAAATGGGGATTTTGCTCATCCGTTCTATGGCAGAGAACTGCAGCAATGCCATAAATATTGCACAGCAGTCTTGGCCAACCTCTTATACTGCCTACCACTGTGTAGGAAGAGTCCCCAGCATCAACTCTCCTAAGAAATTTAGCACTTCTCTGCTTTCTTTCTCTGTGCTAGGGATATAATTTTCCTAAGGGAGTTGATCTAAAGCCAGACCCTAACCCACCCTGAAAAGCAAATTTAAGCAGGCTACCTTCTCCAGTGCTGCCAGCACTAGCTCAGGAGCATATTGAGAGTCCCATTCTGCTGCACACATTGCTTTGTCACTGGGCTTCAGTGACAAAATAAAATTAAATATGATTTGACAAAGCTCTGTAAAGGCTCAGTCCTTAACTCCAGTTTCTGCCATGTTTTGTAGGGGCAGGAAGCAGAGCAGACACACTGCGGTGAGCTGGAACCGGTATTTGTGGCAGAGCAAACATGGCTGCACACAATGTGCAAAGTTACAACAGCAACGATCAAAGTAGATCTTCTGAACTCTGGGAGGGTTTATGGGAGGGGCTACAGGGTTGGCTTCTGTGAGAAGCTGTTGGAAGCTTCCTCCATATCCAACAGAGCCAATGCCAGCCAGCTCCGAAACAGACCTACCGCTGGCCAAGGCTGAGCCCATCAGGAATGGTGGTAATGCCTCTGTAATAATGTATTTAAGAAGGGGAAAAAAAGTTATTTTGCAGATGTAATTGTGGCCAGAGAGGAGTGAGAATATGTGAGAGGAACAACTCTGCAGACACCAAAGTCAGTGCAGAAGGAGGAGCAGGAGGTGCTTCAGGTGCCAGAGCTGAGGTTCTCCTGCAGCCCGTGGTGCAGACCATGGTGAAGCAGCTGTGCCCCGGCAGCCCATGGAGGTCAACAGGAGTGCAGAGATCCACCTGCAGCCCATGAAGGAGACCCACGCTGGAGCAGTGGATGCCTGAAAGAAGGTTGTGAACCCATGGGAAGCCTGTGCTGGAATGGGCTCTTGGCTGGGGCCTGTGGACCTGGGGGGAGAGGAGCTCACGCTGGAGCAGGTCTTCTGATAGGACTTGTGACCCTGCAGAGGACTCATGCTGGAGAAGGCTGTGCCTGAAGGAATGCACCCCATGGAAAGAGACCCACGCTGGAGCAGTTCTTGGAGAACTGTTGCCCGTCAGATGGACTCACGTTTGTGGAGGACTGTCTCCTGTGGGAGGGACCCCACACTGGAGCAGGGGAAGGACTCTTATCCCTGAACAGCATCAAGAATGTGTGCTGATCTAACCATAACCCCCAGTCCCTGTCTCCCTGTGCCACTGAGGGGCAAGAGGTAGAGCCCGGAGAATGAGGCAGGGGTCGGGGGAAGGTGTTTTAAAGATTTATTTTACTTCTCATTATCCTGCTCTGATATTTTTGGTAATAAATTCAACAAATATCCCCAAGTTCACTTTTGCCCAAGAAGGCAATCAGCGAGTGATCTCTCCCTGTCCTTATCTCAACTCATGAACCTTTCACTATATTTTCTTTCCCCTGTTTTATTGTGGAGAGGAGCGATAGAGCAGTTTTAGTGGGTACCTGGCATCTGGTCATGATCGAGCCATCACAGATGGTACTGCATATTTAAACCTTTCCCCTCCAAGTCCAGCCCCCCACCAGAACTGATCTAATCAATGTCTGCTCCGTTCAGACTCCTGGGTGGCCCCCCAGAAGCCACAGATTCTCATGACCACCAATTGCTGAGTTTCTTGCTCCAAGGCCTCTCGTAAATCAGGCTGCCAGATGAGAAAGAATGGCAGATCTGGTGCTCAAAGGGTTCCTCTTACTGCAAGGAAGTGATCAATTGCCTTCAACTCTGCGCACTGGTCAGAGTGCAAAAAAGGATATGTGCCCTGCCACATTGAATCCCAGGACAACTGTTTGCAACATGACCTGCAGAGGGCCATCATCAGGCTTAAAAGCAAGCTGCAACCCCTCTTAGCTACTAGTACTTTTTGACAAATAACCAACTTCAATCAAATTAAATCCCTGATAAACAATTTTATTATGCTAGCTTTAACAGAGAAAAGCACCATTTCCAAACAGAGCTTTATGGAAATATGGTATTACATTTACATGGAAAAATGAAGAGAACAAACTAGAATATTCATCCTCATGCACAAAAGGCATCATTAATACAGCAGCTGTGCTTTTGTCTAAAACATTTCTCTAGAAGTGAGTAATTATTATTTAAAAAACTCACACTGATCTGCTCCTGACAGCTCACAAGGTACGTGTTTATCTACTTGCTCTCCCTGACAGCTGATCTATTCTAGGCTCTGGTAACTAACTAATAAAGTCTATTATATGTCTAATAGAAAAGTAATTCGATTTATCTTTACCCTTCCTAGCAGCACTGCTCCCTTTCACTGCGTTGGGGTGGGATGCTGTTAAGAGGTTTCTAAAATGGGGTTATTTTCACCCCTAGAATTGCTGTGCATTATTTAGAATTTTAGATTGCTCTGCTTTCTTGAGGAAAAACAATTAGACGCAGATAGTATCACCCTGAGGATGAAGCAAAAGCAATTATTTCTGTTACAAAATGTCCCCCTAGATCTGCATGTGAACAGCTAAGCTTTTTGATTTTTAATTTTATTACTTTGTCTTTCTCTTAACAAATAATTAATATGATTACTAACATCTGATGTACCTCTAACGTCTATATGATTTCAATTATAAAGCCATTATTAATACTTATTAATTCTATTCCATTTATTTTCAAGCTTGCATCATAAACTTAAAACATTTGTTGACATTCATGGAGCTGCAGCTCCTTCAAACTTGCTCACAGGAATCCAGCAAAGCTTATGTGTTGCAACCCTTGAGACAGAACGTGAGATGCAATAGGAGACTGAAAACTACACTGTTTGCAGTTCAGAGGCAGTCAGTTTGATTAGATGACTCTCCATGTCCTCCAAAAAACAAAGGATTTTTTTGGAAAAAGTGTTGTTCACTGTGTCTTTCAATCTTCCTTCTTTCTAAGCTATAAAGTCAAATTTAAAAAAAAAAGGAATTCAACAAAAATGTAACTTATGACACAGCAAAGCCTATTTTAGCTGGTATAAGCCACTTCACCCTTTGCTTCAGAAAGGACACGGGAGTGATGTCTGCCTTCTATATGAATCAGTAAGTCCTTGCATATGGCTCATTTAAAGTTCCTGGCTGTTTGTTTGTACAATTTTTTTGGGAGGGATGCAAGATTCAGATTTGTTATCGATGCTGCTGAATACAAACAGCTTCTATATAAAGTTTGTCCCCAAAATGAAAAAAGGGAGATTCATCATTAAAGACAAGTCCTAAGTCTGATCGACTGTCAAAGACTTTATTCGAGTGGAAAACTAGCTACTGAGAATCCATTAGCCAGTTGTGCACTCTGGAAGAAAATCTGATTGATTTTGAGTAATGATTTCCAATATGAGCAGTGCTCTTCATGTTGGTTGGCTTCTTCCTCCTGACCTCAGAAAAGGCTTTTTTTGCCCTGCCCACCTCCCCTCTTTGCAAACTGGCTTAGCTATTCATCCTTTACATTCAGAAACATATCATGCACTTCCAGGCCCTGCAAGGATTCAGTGGTTTGAGGAATGTTTTCTCCTGCTTCTTCTTCTCTACTTAGTAGGGCTATACCATGCTTTCTGCCTGGGCTGGGAGGGATGAAAGGCTTCTGCATTAATGATGCAGTGCTGAGCCAGGCACTGCCCAGGCCAGGTGGTGTAAGCTCTTGAACCTCAAACGCAGGGACTAAATGCACCACTAAATTAATGTAGTGCTACATGGTGCAGCCAAAGACATTAAAGTTTTAAGAGTGCAATTGATTATATGTAGTTCAACTCTCAAACACGCTGGTCAAGATGGATTGCAACAGTCATGCCATGGCACAGTGATGCATGTCAGCAGGCTCTCAGTTTTACTGTATGGAGGACTTGACATCGGCTTTTAAGCTACCAATAAACTACCCTAACACTTCAAGAAGGGGGAAGGAAAAGGAACTACAAATCCAGTAGTCACATGTAAAACAAAAGACTAAGCCAACTACATTACAGCTTGTCTGCTGCCAACACCAAATAATTTCTAGCACTTGGGGTTGAAAGAACATTATGGCTGCAATTACCAAGTAAGGAAATGCTTCCTCAAACAGCTGCTATTTTTAAGCTACAGGGAGCTTCCATAAAGTAAATCTGCTTATAGACTGGAAGGTTCTTTATCTTACCTGAAATTAACACCCAGTTAATTTCATTAACCTGTCATCTTCAAACATCTGTAATTCCTCCCTAATTATCAGTGCCTGAGGATTACTGTAGGAGAAACACTCCTATCAACAGCTTAGAAAACTACCTTTCTGAATTATACTTTGAACTCAAAATCAAAGAGGTGAGACATTGGAACAGGTTTCCCAGAGAAGCTCTGGACGCCCCATCCTTGGGATTGTTCAAGGCCAGATTGGATGGGGCTTTGAGCAACCTGGTCTAGTGGAAGGTGTCTCTGTCTATGGCAGAGGGTTATAACTAGATGTCCTTTAATGTCTTTTCCAAACCAAACTGTTCTATGATTCTATGCAATATGATTGTATCTCATTTGACATTGCTTTTCCCATCCTGGCCATTTGTTGTACTCAATATTTTCCATTTTTTTGTTTGTTTTGTAGTCACTTCACAAAATGTGTAATACCTAGCAGAATTTCACTGCCATAAAGTATTTCACTGACTGCTTAAAATCACTAGATGTGAAATACTTTTTTATTTTGAAAATATGGAAAATTCTACTGAAAGCAAAATTATCTCATAGGAAAAGCAAACTATGCTAAAAATGACTATTAAAACATTTCTATTAGTTCTAGAAAGAGTGATAGCAGCTTAGATTCCTCTTAAATTCACATCTTCCTTAAAAGCATCTGACGGAAGAAAAAATAGCACTGTAAAAGATACCTGATTAACTCACCATCTACAGCAGACTAATGCAATATTTTAGAGGTGTGGCATAAGTGTGAGAAAAGAAAACAAGTACAGTTTAAAAAGATATAGTAGGGTTGGGTATCTCTTTATCCTAGGGGAAGAATAATAGATGTAGAAGTTTATTTCATATCCTGTTTCAAAATTTATTTTAACTAGGTATGTTTGCTTAAAATGAAAAAAAAAAAATCCCAACAACATGAATTTCTACTGTCAAATAAGGCAGATCAGTACTAAAGCCCACAGTATTTACAAATTATAACCATTTCTTTAACTACTCACTATGAGGTTTCCCACCAATAGTCTCAACATGTTTGCTGCACAGTGCATTAAAAGATGGATGTATCTACTACTAATGCTCACCGGAAAAACTTGACATAGCAATAATACTTTAATTTGAATTATTCTATGCTGTACTATTCTAAATATCCTATAATATCCACATTAAAAAAAAATTCTCTGATGTCTACATGATTACAAAGCAAACAGAAGTACGTAAGAACTGACACATCTAGAGATTAATCCTGGGATATTTCAGTTAGAGTAGACATTTAATCAAATTCAGAAGTCTAAAAGCAAGTGAGCCCTACAACTGTATTTCATTTCTTGGAAGATGTGGGTATAGGCACATATTCCTCTTAATATCATAATTTTAGAAGGATATTGTTACATATCACTAAGACACGGAAGAGGTCGGTGGATCTCCAAGGTAACCCTCAAAACCTGGAGATGTCTTATGCAAGGTTTGCACCCAACATGAAGCTTGGTGATCTCTGAACAATTATATCTACTTCGTAATTCAAGGCATGGTCATCTATCAAAAGGTGTAGCTGTTACAGAATAGACAGCACTGCTCTTCTAGAAACAGGTAGGCTTGTTTCAAGACCATCAAAATAATGTTACATGCATGCCCACTACAAGGCTTCATGAGCCCAAGGGAAGCACTTTGCAGTGATCCTCAAAATCAGCTGGGAGGAAAGTCTGATAAGAGCTTAAACATTACTTGGGGTTGGGTTTAGAAAACACCCAGTTAAACACCAACATTTCCAGGAAGAACTGGAGAACCTTGCAAGATCTGTACATGACTGGTATAGCAGAGCCTTGCAGCAATGAGGTCAGGACATGGTAAGAGGTTTGTCATGTCATGTACAAGAGTGAAACCTGAACAATACTGATTTTGAAGGGCTCGTTTACAGGTACATAAGTATAAAAAAGAGCAATAAAGTGTCATATTTAAAAGCTGTGAGCAAAAATGTAGTTATATGGCTTTTAATATTATTGGCTGTCAAGGGGATAAATCTCGGCACGCTGCTCTGAAAGGATCTAGCATTCTCCAGCAAAGCACAGAACCTTTAAGGAAGGCCAGAATACTGCAGGAAGCTCTTACTCAAATATACCTGGAGTCACTCAGCCATAAAGGATGCCTTACAGATGGCTCCCACCCAAACTCTAGAGGAAATGGGCTGAGGTGCTTGAAAACAACACTTCAGGACATAAAAAGTCCCTCAAATCTATGATTTTGGGAGAAGAAAGGAAGACTACCAAAGATTTAACAGTAGAAAAAACGTGCCTTGGAAAGCTTGTCTTGCTGCAGCACACTAAACTCATGAAATGCACTTTGCTGGCTAACCTCTGTTTGCCCACAGGTAAACCCTCCTGTTAAGAAGTTTTGCTCCCTCTATTGGATTGTGGACTTCAAAAGTCAGGGGATGCTGAACACAACACTGAGTCAACTCCTGTAATTTGTGGAAGACAGAATGGACAATATCATTGATGTAGCGTAATGAGCCGTTTCCCTCCTTCCCACTGTGATTAATGGTGTGGAGAGGAGGTCTGCTCGCTGAATGGTAGCCTGGTTCTGGCCCTGGAGGCATGCCCTATATATAGTGCCTGTGAATACTTGCATGAGAGATTGGCAGGCAGAAGCAGCTCTGGGAGCCTTTGTTATTGTCCAGCTTACTCTTTTCTGAGCTCCTCCAGCTTGCACAATCTGTGTTGCCTCTGGGAAGGCAGCTTTAGAATTGGCTTACTTGATGGAAAAAGCTGCTCTTCTTGATGCATATGATGCAAAGTAATGTGACAATGATTGACAGCTAGGGGAGAAGAGGAGAGAAAATTGAGTTAAGTTGGGTATTGTGTGAAGAAACAGAAGGGAGAAGAAAAAAATAGGAAAATTCCTCATTACCACAGCACGTGTGTAGTGGTGAACATAAGAGTTGCTGTTTTTTTTGTAATAATAATCATTATTAAAATCAGTTAAGTTGACACAGGTTTATGATGGTATAAATAGTACCCCAGTGATTACTGGATGTTTTTCTTCAAAACTTCATCTTCTCCAAATAGAAAATAATTAATAAGTTTAGGAGTCTGCCAGCCTACTCCCCCTTCTCATTTGTGAACAGTTAATGTAATGTGAATACAAATCCCAGGGCCTAATCCTATCTGCACCTCCATTGATACACTATGCTCCTCATGTATAATTTAAGGTGAGTCACAACTTGCTTGCCAGCTTCTCATTTCCTTCTCCCTTACATTGGAGTCAGGGGTAATTTTTATTGAATGATGCAATTACATTGCAATGTACACCAGGCAAAAGTGCACTGAATGCTTTTGTGCTTTTTTAGTTCAGGTTTGAAAACAGAAGAAAAACCTGTAATTGATTCCATCAGCCTTTTTTGTATTGAAGGAAAAGTTAACACCCAGAGAGGCTTCCTTGCACCAGGAAGATGAACTCAAAATTTGGAGTCTCACTGTTTCGCTTTAAGAGATGGTACACAACCAAGAGAGACATACCATCTCAGTTTAAAGCTTAGTTTGTCTTCAGCAGACTGTTATGTCCTAGACCACTTGCATGGAAAGTTGAAATCTTGGAGAAAAAAGGGAGAGGCAGAAATTATAACAACTTGAAGACACTTGTGGCAAAACTGGAGAGAGCAATATATACATATATGAAGGAGGAAAATGCTTATTTGAACAAATCCCAACTGTCTCTTATTCTTAGTGATGAGTAAAAGTCCCTTTTCCTGAGCTCCAGAAGGCATGATAGAAATCACTAATAGTTGCTGCTGTTTGGAAAGTTTTACAAGTGTCTCATAGGAATATGCCATGCTTGCACTCAGCCTAAAGGAACTACCATCACTAGTAAACAGGTTATGCTGTAGTTTGCCTCCTGCTGCATATATGCATGCAGCTCTGTATAACAAAGTTGTGGGAGACAAGGTTAGGAAATGACATGCACAGTAGTTGTCTGTCTGTCAATACAGAAACCTTTTCTTCCAGAACAAAAAGCAATGTTGCATTTTTTTTTTGTTTAAAGTCTGATCTTCTACAGTTACTAATATCACACCATATGCCACAGCACACTCAGTTTGATGCAGCATTAACACCAGTATTTTAGCAGGCTCTGCATGGAATCATGATGCTCTAAAACCCCCAACTGTTCCCTCAAAACCCCGTAATTGCTAATGGGACTAATTTCAGTGTCTGTCCCAACGAAAATCCTAGAACTTAAACCTCTCCCTCTTTGCAGAGGCTGTAACCCAGGGTCATCTTTGCAAAATATCTGCAAGTCTCGATGGGTCATGACGGGTCAAACTTTGAATGTATTTCCTGCTTTGAAAACATCTCCATCATTCCTTAGGGATATGGGGTTCAAATAGTACAAATCTTCAGGCCACTTTCACTATCATGTTCAGGGACAACTGCAACTTCAAGACATATGCACACTCATCTTTAGGGTAAATTCATGCCTAATTTGGACCTTATCTAGTCAGTCTAGTTCACTGTTCATTTCTGTAGGCTACAATTCAGAGAGGGACTAGATTATGTGCTTAAGCTAAGTCTACATAGACATGTCACTGTTGTCATAGAAACCTCAGTACCCAGCCTGTGTTATACTGAATCAAAGTCCAAAGAATTCCCTTTAAAACCTCAGACCATATAACCTGATGGAAAAAGGACAGACATATTTGCAACTTCTCACAATAACATCTATAGATGCCCCTCCCCCCCCCCCCCGAGTGCCTTTAAAGTGCAGGTAAAACAAGCCAAAACTTAGCCTAGCAAAGTGCTTCTACTTAAAAATTAATCTCTTTATTTATAACCTTAATGATAGTAAGACACATCAATAATAACATGGTATAAAAACTCCTCTCTTTTCCTCACAAAGTGTTTTTTCTTACAAAAATTATGCTGATTTTCAGTATCTCTTGATTAAATGAAGGTGGTTTGCTTCATTTACACATGCCTCGCCCAAGCCAAGCTGACTTCACATGTTGGAATGCACACAGAACTCCAAAACCAAAAAACCTTAGCTAAGAAAGATCTAGTGTTCAAAAACTATTCAGTCTTGACATTGTATAGACTCCTTCATTTTTTTTACAGCTTGGTTGTGGAGGAGGGAAGTTTTTTAACTTGCCACACTCAACAAAAATTGGGTTAATCGGACCCTAGTGACAATGAGCCAATTTTAGGAACACATGAAAGCTCTGCACTACTTTTCAAGAAATAGTAAAAACAAGAGTTATCTCTTCCCCAGTCTCTCAAATACCCCTTTTCCAGCCTCCTGTACTAAAACTAGAGATGTAAACTTAGAAATTCATCCTATGAAGCATTCGAGACAATCTGACGGCTGCAATTTATCAACATAAATTACTGTACTTCACAGCAAAACTTCTGTCATAAGAAAACACCATGTGCCCTAAATTGCTCGCTGTTCTCTTCAATAATCAGCCTAGTTTTTAAGATCTAGAGATTTGCTGATAAAGGACACCTCAGTGCATACAGCAACAACAAAAAATGAGTTTCACACACATCACTGGAAACGTCCGCACACTGCTCTATTAATCTTTAGATTGGGGTCATTTTTCTCTTGAGAAGTGGTAATAGATTACTTCGAGAGAAAATGGGCAAGAGCACCCAGACAGGGGCCTGCTGAATACTAAGCAAGCTCACCTCCTTCCTTCTTGGTTTAATCCTAAAAAGTATCTAATGGTCAGAGCTGCTGTTAACTCTGTACCAACCAACACTGATGCAGAAGGAGCACGTGATATGTTAGTAATGTCAGTCTGCCCCTACATCTTCTCAAGCACCCTGTGCTGTAAGACCCATGCAGCCATGGCTCTTCTCTCCCTGATCACAACCTGTTTTGTTGGTTCCAACGTCATTACCCAGCTGCCCAAGGGCTTCTTAAATCCCCTACCCAACACCCTGTGCAGCTCTCTTTTTGTTTTCTCTGGGAATCAAAATCTACTCTCTTCTGGAAAAGCAGTCTGACCCCTTGTCTTTTCTCCTGTGGAGATTCTATCTCTAAGTTACAGCGTATAGAAAAGACTTTCTCTCCCCTCATTCCTCAACCCCTCTGGATCAGTCTCAGCATGGTCCCAGATCTTGAGCCCCACATGTTAATGTTCTTTTGTTTCAGGACATTTAAAACTGCATAAGGAAAAACATACCTAGAAGTTCCTGGGAGGAAATTATGAAGGAAAGTGGCCTCATGTTCTTCAGTACCTTTTTCAGTCATGATTTTTATAAGTATTCTTCCCACATGGACTCTGAAAACTGCTATTACCAGCAGCATAGGAAATGCTCATTGTTGTGTTTAGCGGCCCAATTCTCCACCCATAGAGCAAAAATCAGGACTGGAAACAGAAATCAGCAGAGTGCCCTTGATGCAAATGACCAAGTGTTCTGCCTTTGCTCACGAGGGTACAGTCCCTGATCCTTGGAGGACCTCTGCTGGGTTCCTTGTCTTTCACCATTTCATTCTGCAGCCAAGAAGATGGTCTGTCAGGGTGGAAGAAAAGCACATTGTGCTTCGCCACTCCTATATCAGCTGAACTGCCTGTGGGAGCTGTGTCTGTAGGCATAAACTAAAAGTAGTCCCAAGCTGCTGCATGGAATACCAGCATCCAGCATGCCTCCTGCATGGCTCAGGAATCCCAGCACAGGGAAGAACAATTTGGTGGTTTAATGACAGCACTGTTTTGCATCTACGCAGTCCTCTGGTGTGCTTACACCTCCAGAATGCCTCAAGATGAAGCTCTTCTGATGTACTTCTCTCTGCTCATGGTAACCTCCAAACACCTGCTCCTGTATAACAGGGGGTACTGGCAATGCTGAGGTTAAAAGGTTCTGTCAGGATTTTCACTGCTTCTTTCTCCCTTTAAGATATCAATATTCTGTGCTATTGGCCATGCAAAATTTCTCAGGATGCACACAGCTTTTAAAAGATGACTTATGTCTTAAAAGATGTAGGCTTTTCACTATCAGTTAGGAAAATCTATGAAAAGGGTGGAAACATTTTGAATTTTTTGGGACAATATAGACTGGACATGACTGAGAGAGAAGAAAGGTATTTCTATGAGGAACAAGTTAAAGTATTACCAGGTAGTCTCTATATAATGGGACAATATAATACTAATTAATTCTAATATATTCTCTCATGGTCCTGTTCTATTCCAGTCTTGAATCCCTAAATGGTGTTTGTCCTGTGGAAGACTGTTATAGACCCTCATTGATATTAATGACATCTGCTTCACATAGCCAGGAAGTTCCCAACATTACGAGACGTTTGAGCTTTAGAAGGGGAGATGCTTCTATTATACTTTATCATAGACAATGTGAACTTCTGCCTCTCCATACTCCGGGAACAGCACCCTACCTACACAGCAGAGATGATTTGCTCATTTCATTGTCGCTGTTTCTTGCTGTTTAGATGCTATGCACGTTATTTTGCGTAACTTTGCCCCTCCTTTTCATGGTTTTTGCCAGTCTCATAATTTCATGGAGGAAAAAGAACTTACTCTGTTTCTTGGGAGAAGCTGCATAAATGAATGATAGAAGTTCATACTGCAAGCAGCTTGCAAAAACCCACACTGAGAAAGAGCCACCACATATTGGTCCTACCTGGATGCAAAACCATAGCCAGCGTTGGCTGCCAGCAATCGTGTTGAATATCTGCACACAACCTTTTGAGCATCAGCTTTGAAAGATATTTTTACACTAAGTAGGTCATAATTTTTGTTCCCAAGTCACTGCGCAGAGAGAAAGAAAAAAACCACTGGGGCACCCCGTGACATTATGGGGGACAGGATGAAGGTAAAATGACAGTGCCTACTTCTTCATTAAAGCAAGGCATCTGCCACTTTGTTAATATTCCAGTATGCCCCGCTCTCAGAGAATTGTGAAGGCAGCAATGATTAAAGCCAGTTTCAACCAGGGAAAATGCATGTTACACTGACCTCAAAAGTGTAATTCAAAATTTACAATGCTGCTGAATGGTCTACACTCTAGTCTGAGGAACCATCTGTGTAGATGTAGGTACAGTACATACACAGTCTCAGGAGAGGCACCCTGGACTTATCGTCAGCATGACAGGGAACAAAAGATGACAGTCCTCTCTCAGTCTCTCCTGCCTAAAAAAATAATTTCAAGTGAAGCTTATGACCCAGGATGTAACATGTTACTGAACTTTGTCCTCAGAGAGGCCACTGCCCTGACCCAATCAGCTGTAATAGGTCAAAGAAGCCACCACAGGCTGCTCAGGGCGGTTTTGCTGTAAACAGACAGCTGTGAACATAGGAGACTACACTGGCTTCCTGCCAAAAATCTGCATTTTAATAACTTTGTAATTGCATAATTTTGCAATCTGTTGACTCTGACTTATTTTAAGAACATCCAAGGAATAAAACAGTATCACCACCAGATTTTCTGGTACTTTAAATTTCACAATGAAGTTTGCAACAACTCAGTAATTACTGTGAATAATTCATAATAAGGGTTATAATGATGTGACACATTTTAGTGAATCCCTGAAATTTAGGATGTTGAAGTGATAAAAACAAAATCAAAACTAAATTCAATAGTAAATATTAGAAGAAAAATAATTAAATTCCATAATTAAAAAAACAGATTGCAAATCCAGTCTGGGTGGTGGTGTTGTTATCAAGCTCATGTAATTTCATTAGAAGTGATTGGCTTTAAAGATGAAGCATAATTTTAATGAAAATGGCTGTGATCCTGGAAATGCCAGCATCCAAAGGCAAAGCCATGCATATGGGTAGTCTCACTGCACAATGGGACAATTTGTGTGGAACTCTTTGCAAGACTACAGCTCCAGTCACAGTTTGCACAACAAAACACTTGAAAAAAAATACCCATCTTATTAAAAATAATGTGGAATTACATCCACTTTTACTTGGTTGTGCTTTTTAGATTAGTTCTATGAACAATATATTACATAAGGGATATGGAAGAAGTTTCAAATTATTGAAGTCCCTTTGCTTAAAGAAACGGAGTCAATCATGTTCTGTCTCACCTTGGCTCACTGTACCCTTTCCATCATCCAATATTCTGAAACAGTGATCACTAAAGCAGACTTCCAGGGAAAGCCACAAAATAGCTACCTGAAGTATTTCTTTCATGTACTAATGAAGTTTGAGAGATCTTGAAAACCTTTTTTCACTTGAAATTGAAATAATGGGTTTTTTACACCTTCCCTCTATACAGATACACTGTGACCAGTCAAAGTCAACCACTTGAACTCTAGTGCTTAAATAATAATAACGTAAGTTCAGTTTTGTGTTTGTAATGCTTTCTTCCAATTTTAAGTCAAAATTTTAACAATGGAAAGGCTTGTTGTCCCATTTCATGAGTGAAAAAATGAAAGACCAGTTCTCTTACCCTTCTTTCCAGTGAGGCAGCAGGCTGAAATTAAATTAAGCTTTTAACTTCCAAGACTACTATCTAGGAAACCACCTCATAATAAATAGATAAATAGTTATAACCTAACGTGTATGACTCTGAAGGCTTATGAGGCTGAATGGGCAGTGACCAACTGCTTTTCTTTCCTACTGTTGCTGAAAAGCAGCAACAAAAGCCCCTTATGGGCAGGTGAATTTGCCCCAGGATACACTGAGGACAGTGAAAGACTGCCAGAAGTATGATTGAAGGTATAGCTGTGCCAGCTCAGCCCAAGAGGTGGAGGGCTTTTTGCCATCACTGTTCCTTCCACCCACACGTTTTCATTCCTTGTCATTAGAGCTTATTTCCTCAGTAAAGGTGTATGTGTTTGCTAGCAAGAGAAGGGAAGTGCTGGGTGACAGATCCTGGTGACAGATTTGCCACATATAATGATACACGGATGTGGTTTTCATCATGCTTTGCAAAAGAAAATGCAGTGCTTTCACCTAATTCTGAAGACTGTAAAAATGCAAAGAGTTTTTTTTTCCCTCACTGAATATTTAGCAATGACCTTCTTGACAGCATGTTGCAATTATTTTGTCCCTTTTCTCATTAATTCTCTTCAATAGTCAGTACATGTACCTCATCCTCCAGTTTGAAATAGTACCACGTAGCCCCAATGAATATACCAATTTTTACCAACAATGAATGAAATATGCAGAGAGAATACATTAGACTTGCAAGTATTTAATACTGATCACTAAATACAACAGAATAAATACAAGATCCTAGAAGGATGGCAGTCATCATAGATAGGACAGATTTGTGATATACATGAATGCAAACTACCCCCAACTTCCTAATGTCACAACTTTTCTAGTGACAAGGGAAACATTGCAGTCTTTTCAGTTCCATGTCAGCTCCAAGAAGCAAACTGAAGAGTTTTATTCACTTAGAAATGTAAAGTAATAGACAGTGAAAGACCATTCTTGAAACATTATCTATCACTCATCCACTAAGAAACCTTCATTGCCAGGCAGCAATAACAACACTTTCTAGTACGGGCTTCCAGTGACTGCTTCAAGGCTCAGCAATGACATAGGAGAAAAGTAACATTTAATTTTACTTCTTTATTGGTGGGTGGGAAGGATGGGAATGTAACAAATGACCCCTGACATAAGGCACTTCATGGAGAATTGACCAGTTGGGATTAATGGCCCTTGGCTGAATTTGGGCTATAAAATTTTTCAGCCAGCCATTAATTTCCAGGAAACGTTTTGTTCCTCAGTCATGATTACTTAAATAAAAACATATATTGTCTATATGGCCAAATCAAATTACAGTTAGAATTTTGTCAAGCACAGATAGGGGTGTAAATTTACTGCGTTATTAAAGTTTTTTCTTTTATGTTCAGTAACTATAGTTTGGTAGTGGGAATGACTATTATACATGCTGAGGGAAAACACCCTTGCTTTGTCCTTGTGTAAAAATGATTATGGGATTAGAAGCCAGGATAACTAATTTAAAAAAATCATCATCAATTACCTCAATTTTTCTGCTATTATCATGAAGAAAAGTAGTGTACATATACACACAGATGTTCACTGTAATTACATCCAATGATACATGTACTTATCACACAAAAATATATATAGTACATGAAACAATTGAGGGTGGTGTGGCATTTTTGCAGTGAATTTGGGCTGACTGCATTAATTACGTGCACAAAAGCTGTAAGTGCATAGTGCAGATCATCCTAAAGAAACGCTAATAAAACTTTCCTATAACATGTATGTTCCCTGGTTTTTGCTGCAAACTGCAGGGCTAATATACAAAAAGGAATTTAACAAAATTTTATGGAAACTATGGCTTGCAAGCCTGAATCTGTACTTCAGCTGCCATCAGTGAAACCACACAGTGATTTGAGAAAGACTAGAACCAGTAAAATTTTAGAAGCCTCTATAAATGACTGAAAATAGATTTCCATACAAGTGCCTTGAATTGAAAATCTAATGGTAAGGTCTGGACCCATGATAGGTTATAGTCCAGTATAGTTAGTATTAATGTATTATTTTATTAATAGAGAGAAGAAATTTATAAGCTTACCAGAGATTACAAAGCATCTATGTAAAGCCAAGGATGATCCACAGATACCTGACTTTAAAATCTTGAATGCTTTTTATGTATACAGAAGTGATGTTAGTTCATGTCTGGATATGCTTTACCTTTATCAGATGCACTGCTTTTCTTCCAGCCAGCCCCGTGTAGCACGCCTACTGAGTCAGGCCTTGTCCTTCGGCCCACTGAGGCCACCTGATTTTGAGGTGACAAAGCTATGACAAGAATGGTGAAGCTTCACTCACACAGCAGAAATGGGGGATTAATGCCATTCCCTGTTTCTTAGGAGCAGCAGGGCTGAACATCAAACTCCATGCTGCCCCTTAGCACCTGAGGCTGAAGGGACCTCTGCAGTGCATGCCAGGTGTCCACAACACCCCTGAGGGCTGGTATTGTGTCCCACACTATTTTTACAATGCCACTTGCAGAAAATGAAGGCCATTCTAAATCAGCAGAAACAACACCCACTAATGGAAGGACAAATAGCAATCTTATTTATGCCTAAATGTACATTACTACATTTCAATTTTTGGGCATGCAGTCTCCCACCCTCCCTCTCACCTCTGTGTATTGGTGCTACCCCCTTGCACCCTCAGTGTGGTGTCCTTGAGGTGCTCTTCCCTCTCAAACCCAGCCTTCAGTCTTCTCCTTCTTTCCTGCACAGGTTGGCAAGCTTTTCCTTCATCCAATTATCACATTCAACCTTCTCACACTCCCTTCCCCACACCAAGAAGTACCTACTCTTTTAGCAAAATAACATCCTTAGATTTTGAAGCTACTCAGTGTAGCAGTGGACCTGCCGTATTTAGGATAGAAAAAGTCCTGTCAGAAATGGACTTGTGAAGAAAACAAAGAAAACAGCCTAAATGCCTTAAAACTAGAAGTTTTTAATGCTGTTTAAGTGAACATTTTTCAAGATGGCTTTTTGTATTTTTTTTAGCTAACTCACTGTGTCTTCTTCCCAGAGTTCCCCTCACAGAGTTATCTCTACTCTGGAATGTCCTGGGAAGATATCAGGAAGTTTTCTTATTGGCTTTGTTCACTCTTTTCTATTGGTTGTTAGCCCTTGCTAACCTTGGTGGTTCTACAAGACTTCCTGAGACTTCTAATTGGCTATTTTGTTAATCTCTCCAAAACCTATATAAGCCCCTACCCCTAACAATAAATTCTCTCTCTTGCTCGTCTCTCTCCTGTGGTCTCTGTGTGACTCTTTCCGAGCTCCATGGGGATCGCATGGCAGGGAGGCAGGGGGGAGCCTTTCCCCTCCAGCTAATGGGCTAAAAACCCCAGATCCTGGAGTTCCCCTTTCCCAATCAGCCGTCACAACTCAGCACCTGCAGTTTGTCAAGTGAGAAGGAACTCCGCCCAAAACACATGCAGACAGGCCTGTTCTAGAAAGAGTTTCAGCTTTCCAAATCATTTGCTCTTCCTAATGTCTTCCACAATGGTTTGCCTCATGCCTTGTTAGCTCTGTAGATCATACAAAGACTTCCAAGCAGCTTGATATTAAACGCTCTAAAAGATAACAAAATCAGGACAGGGCCCATTGTAATGTGAGCTTTATACTAATATATGATCAGTGAAATAATGATTTACTGCCTCCACACTTCACGGGCACATTTGAAACAAAGGAAAATTAAGATCGCATGTTCTGATTCACCTTGGCCTTCTTCAGCCTTGATTTAATGTAGTCATTGATACGCAAACCAATTTTATCAACTCTCAAGAGATTATTCTGGCTGGTACTAATGACTGAGCTAAAAAAAATCAGGTTTGATCAAGGACTGATGCTGAAGAGCTGCATATTGAGCTCTAAATTTGTATTTCCTGGCAACTGCCCATTTACTGTGAACACAGATGACAAAAAAAGTGCTTTGTAAGGACACCACACTGGACAAAATTTATTCTCAAATTCTGCCCATGTGCACCCCAGGAATCCAATTTACAACAACTGAGAAAGTGGCCAAAACTTTCTTTCCTTTTTCATTCTTTGTACTGAAATGAAACTTTTTTTACATACTCTGTTAACTCATAAGAGAATCAGAAAGCAAATATTAATTTCTGCCATAAAACAAATGAGCAAATGTAGCATATATTTTATGTTGCAATTTCAGTAATCAGTAATGTAAAAATTGGTGAAAAATGCATATCCACCTTAAAAAGCAGAGCAACCCTGTAATGAAGGTTAATAGTAATTATTGTGTTTAATTCATCAAACAGATGGAGCATAAGAGATCATATGCTGTGAAAGATATAATTCAAACAGTTTTAGAGCCCTAGAATAATAAAAACAATAGAACGGAAAAATATATTTATATGCCATGGATTTAAACTCTCTTCTGAGTAGAGAAAAGGCAGGAAGACACCATGCGGTGATATTGCCATGTTCTCTATGTCCACAAACATACTTAAGAAACAATCAGGTAAAAAGAATCATACTTTGGTTTTTAACAAATCAGTGTATCTTACTAAAGAAATTTATCACCTGGGAGACAGAAAAAACAGCTGTGCCATTAAAAATTATAGTAATAAAAAAATAATTTAGTTTTTTAAAGGAAAATGCTTTCCCTGGTTGTGACCTCTGGTTAATGCAAATCCACTTCCTTTTATTCCTACACCCTCCTTGCTTTATTTTCCTGTTATTCAATTTTTTTCCCAAGATTGGGAGCCTTCAGAGGCATGTATCATATATATATACTGTATGTTCATATACTCTTCTTTAAGACTTGCTTAGAGCTTCTAAACATCATAGCAACGACTGAAAAATGAAATATCATCAGCTTAGAAATATGATCCATGAGATGCAACACAGGTAGATATCCAAGCACATAGTTTGATTTCAGCAGTAAGAATCCAAAACTTCCCAAAACTTTAGCAGTAATCTGTGCTAAACAAACTAAGGATGGATTAAAGGGTGATATTTTCAAGACTTTTGGGTGTTTTTATCTGTAATGGTTATTAAACATGGTTATCAGAAGGAATTTGTTAAGTATCTCTGAAAAATCAGGACACTTAGTATAGGGCATGGTCATGGTAGCACAGAAAAGACATAGTTAGGGAAAAATGCTTAACACTTTTTGCAATTTAAAACCATTGTACTATTATATTTCACATCAGCCAAAATTCCTGTAACTTCCTCATGCACATGAAAAATAATGTCAGACACTGAGAAGCAATTATCAGTTCCTGCGTAATGAATCCCTTCTGCTTGTAATTAATGTATTTTAGCTTAAAAAAACCCAAACAAACAATATCTGAAGCTACTAAGTATTTCATTATGCTTTCTTTGTTCTACAAAGAAAACCCACCAAGCAGCCAAAGAAGAGCTATATCAGTATACCTTCTCACAGTTTTCAAAGTTTTTTGGCCTAGGTTATAAAATAATTAAAGGTGGTAGAGGAAAAGAATTGGCTTATAATGCTTTGAATTGGTATCATGATGTTATCAGCTTGAGATGATTAGCTACTAATTTAATATAATGCTGAAGTAATTTTTCCTACATAGGTCCTCATATACATGAATTTTGCACACATACATACAAGATATACATTTACTTCACAAAATGAACAAAAAGCACTGTTAGCAGTATCATTTAGTCCCTTTCAACTGATCCTGATGAGAATTATTTGCATCCTTTTTACCCATCCATTAAGATATAATTTTAAACACTTGCACAGGAGCTATTTTTCCTCCCAATTCCTGCCTCTTTGATACTGAGGTGTTTTATTCAGAGCCTTGCATTATGATTCTGTGGAATATTCTGGACCTGACTTAAAACTGTTTATTCCAGCAGCGCTGACAGGCTTTTGTCCTATGTACAGCTCTAGTTGTGGCAATGCTGAATTCAGCCCTGGTGTTTGAAATGCTCTGAAATCTCACAGGGTGAGAAACAGCACGAGCTTGCTTGACCTTGGTATCCAGGCCTTTTGTTCACTCCTCACTGAACAGGCACTATGGGTGAGGACTTCGATTGGGAAAGAGAAATTTCAGGACAAAACCCTACAGTGAGATGCAGTCTCCAGAAAGGTTAACGTGTTCTTCAGAACAGCAAAGACAGATCGCTGCTCACCAGTAGCACTGTGATCCACTTAGCTGAGGCATGAAAAAAAAATAATAAAAAAAATTTTGCTCCTTCTGCTTTCTGATGCTTTTTATTGCTCTTTATGTAGGAAAGTAAATAGCTGATGCTGGCCCAGCACCTGGGCAGTCATTGCCCTGTTCATAAATCAGAATAAAACAAACATTTCTTTCTCCACAGTGTAATCAGGACACAAGTTCCCAGTTGACGGTGCTTTCAGCTGTCTGGTTTCCATATTTATTTTGTCTTTTGGAAATCAATCCTATGCAATGTGAACATGGAGAGGTGGAAATAAAGAAGAGAGAAATTTGCACAGTATCACTTCTCGAGTTTACTTATCTTGTAAATCCATAAGGCACCTCTCATGCTCATGTAATGAGCATGTTATAAATAAAAAAGATAAAGAAAACATCTCTGCAAAGTAAAATCCACAACAAATCAAACATTGTCACCCTAATAAATGCTAGAAAAATGCACGGACAAGAGATCCTTCCCTTTTAAATGTTTTAAGGCAAGATATTTATGAGAACATAACTCATTGAGTATGCTTCCACTATTAAAGGGAAAAAAGTTTTCCTTAAGACTGAAGCTGTAATGGAAAAGAAACAACAAATAAGTTATTTAGGGTGGAACAAAGGGTTTCTTACATGGAATCAGACCTGTATAAACAAAGTAACTACATTAGGCCAGCATGAACTTAGTTGCAACTTCAGATGTAACTGACAATAATGCCTTTATATTACATATAAATAATATAAATTACATAAAAATAATGGTTATATAATCGTTAGAGCAATCTCTTTTCATGGATGGTTTGCATCAATTATGACAGGCTATTTATTTCCAAATGCTGAGACTTATGGTTCAGCTTTGTTTTATGTGGCCCTAAGAAGATCTGGAGATAAGCAAGGTAAGGACCTCAGGACTTCAACCAGTGTCAACAGACAAAAATGAATATATATTTTATAAAACTTTGATAAACTTGTTAATACTTCTTTAGCTCTGTCTCATTTACATTACCTGCTATCACCCCACAAACAAGTACAACGCAAATGCACTTGAATAATGAAACTTCCTCTAACAGTGTCATGAGTAAATATTAATAAAATTTCTCTTTTGACATTTAATTTGATGTCTAAATTAGAATAATTTCAGAACTGCACAGAATAACCCCATCATTACATTGCACCACAAGAGGGACTGAGTTGCCTGATTTTAAGCCTCTAAATCATACCTAAACTGGAAGCATAAAATGATTCAAAATAGGTGGTGGAGAGGCCCTAGAAGAGGTTTCTGGAGGACACTTCTAGGCCACTTTTCAGTCACTGCTTGTGACCTTCTTGAAGATTGTGGATCATAAGCATATGGAACTGGAAGGCCCAACAACAGGAACACAGTGAAGCGTAAATAATTGTAGTGTCCACCTTGAAAGTGATTCTCTTCATACCCTTTAAACAGACCTAAAACCTGTATTCCCAAGAAGGAGAGCCCAGTAGTGAAGAGGGGCACATTTTCTTTTCTATTGCAGCTCACACTTCTCAGGTTCAAGGGAATTCAGTTTGTGGTCATCCACAGGGGCAAATTTCTAGGGGAAGCAGACCACTAAAGAGCTTATATTAAGGAATGCCAGCTGATACCCGTTCTTGCCACCTCACCTGCAGATGCTGTGGAGCAGAAAAACAAAGGGACAGCCAAAACACAAGTGAAGTTTAAATGAGACTGGTGTGAATCATGACTGTAATAACCAGCTCACCTGGGGCATGTCTCCTACGTGTAGTCAGGAACTCAATCAAAGCAGTCTGGTACAAATGATGTGACTTTATAGAAAATGACTTAAGCTAACTCTACCTGGTATGTGAACATTTTGTGTTGATCAAAATCAAATATAAGTCAATACAAAATCAAAATTCAACCGGTCAAGCTTTGAGTAGTGGCAGACCCTGACATTTAGATCTGAGCTTTGCAGGCAGACATCTCTTTTCAGGTACAGGCATGTCTCCATATCAAATGCTCATTTCCCCTGCTTGACACAGCATGCCTTTAAAAATTGACTGTCCCTTACTTTCTTTGGACACAAAAATAAATCAGGTTAGCTCAGCCAACCAATTGCAGCTGTTAAAGCTAAGCCAGCCTGCAGCAGATCAGGAAGTGCATAGGTGCCCTGCTCTGACAGCAGACTGATGGAACAAGCCAGCCTGGCAGAGGAGGATGAGGGAGTAGTGATGCACCTCTCCCACTATGTAGCATCAGGTCTGCACAGGGGCCATGGCAAGGAATGCAAGCAATGATATTAGGGGCCTGCTGTGCTAATCCATCATGCTGGGACAACCTCAAGACTTCTTCCTTGTTTGGATTTGGTACCTATGTAAAACAGAACAGCCTTAATTCCTATGCACATGATCCAGTCAAGTGCTTAAAGCACGTACATGATCTTTAGTGAAAGACTCTTCTTTCTCAACAAGCACAGATGTACATAAAAGAGGAAGCTTCAACTCAAATCAGCAGGCTGCTCCATATGCATACAATAGGTAAGAGCAGGTCGCGAGTTATGGGAACCACATAACTAATCCCAATATGCGTAGTACATGGATTTTAGGCAATAAAGTAGTACTGATTTTAGGCAATAAACCTCAAAAGATACAAAAAGGCCTTGTTAACAAAATGACTAGAATATTTCCTACAATAAAGGGGTCTTTCAATACTCTTCATGTTCACATCAGACTATCCTAGCTGCTCTTACTCTTTCCATCTCCTTTTCTCTCCTACCCACACCTATAGCTCATGGAGCATTGGCTCTGCTTGGGTTAATGGGCTCCATTTTTAGCCATCTTCTTACTTGTCAGGCAGAACTGAGCTACATCTTGGGGAGACCTGTGCAAATACAAACAAAACCTAAACAGCTTTCCTTTGTTTGTAAAAGCTTACATAGGATGCTGCAACAGATGTTGTATTAAAACCTATAATAAATAAATGTTAGCTGTTCCTAGCATAGTAAATATGACATTACTTTATGTGTAACCCAAGGATTGAAAAGAGAAGAAAAAACCCCAAACATAAGACAGGTGATAGAACAAAATGGTCACTCACACCCTGGTAAAAGTGATGTTACTTATACTCAGAACCTAAAGCAATATTTGTACCCTTTCTCCTGGGTGATCAACAGGCAGTAATTATTTGTTCATTAGCTGCTCAGATCACCGTAAGCTGGTGATGGGTTCAGAAATGGCTGGGGAGTAGACAAAGAAATTTTTCTCCCAAGAAATCAATTCGGCTTCTTCAGGAAAACGTGATTAATGTTTTTTTGGGATGCTGCCTGTACCAGAAGGGCAGCGATGTCTTTAGACATTATTAATATAGAGTGTGCTCCTGCTATAAAACTCTCTCAGGTAAAGCCAGCTATGACAGAATTACTGACCTGTCAAACCTCACCAATTTGCTTTCTAACACCAAACCATGCGAGTGCTTACCAAAGCTGCTATTTCTCACTACTCCTGCCTTGCAAGGCCACCTGCCCACTAGTAGGCATGGGGAGGTGGCCAGGGTTTTTCTTTTTTCTGCATATGTCCATAAACATGTGGAAACTTTGACAACACGTAACAAGAGTCAACATAGAGTCAATTAGGTGGTGAACACACTCCTACATGAAACACTTAAACTGCTCCAGGATGGGGGAGATGCTTCAGTTTTCCTCTTCAAGGTGAGAAATAAGAATCACTGCATTTGTCACACAAATTTACTGCTTTGGAAATGGGAACTCGAATAGTTTTCTCATTTTTTGGGGGCATTCCTATGGGTCTTACCTCACTGAAAGTCTACCTGATGGCATGATGACAGTGTATGTTTATACCTTCTGAGCCAAGAAGACATAGAGATATGCTAGACCCACAGAGGTTAAGACTCCAATGTGTATTTGTATATATGCGAATATCCACTTATATAGTGTCAATGATCCCAGAATATAGGGTTGTGCTATATTCAAATATAGCTTTTTGCTGTTAAAACAGAAAAAATCCCAAAATACAGACCTCACAGTTTTAAACTTCTTCCCCATGAGAAAAGACATTACAGATGCATACAGAAAAGTTTCTTACTACTACAATATAAGACAATTTATTCTGAAGATGTCCACTGAGCAATAAAACACAAGTAACCATAAAGTATTCAGCAACTTTTCTGCAGTTTGCTGTACTTCTTTACCCAAGATATTTTTATGTGTGTGCAAATGAGCACATATATTATCTGGCTTGTCATTAGCTTATCTAAATCTTGACATGGAGTATAAATTGTTAATGATGTGCAAATAATACTGCAAACACTGAGAGCTGTCAAAAGTATATAGCAGGACCAAAAGTCACAAAAAGACAATCAGGAAAACTTTCCATGGCATCTTCTTTCCTGCTATAAAAATATAGTTCACTTTAATGCCAGTTAAGCAATCTCTACACAGCATTAAACACGTGAAAGAGTAGAAAAATCCTTCTTTCACAACAGTACTTAGGAAGTAAAAAAACCTAAGATTCCTTAAATGAATAATGGAATAGTCAATCCTAGTCTTTCCTTCATGAAGGAAGCAGGGCTGCTCTTGGGATGTTGCAGTTTAAACATTGCCTCTTGCTCAAAGTTGCATAAAATCAATATCAAGCTCATCCTGGCTTCTGATACTTATAATGTAAGTGATGATACTTATAATGTAACCCCAAAGTTACCCTACTGAGGCTAATTGAGTAATTTATGATTTATACCAGTTTAAAGCAAAGCAAAGCAAAATATAGTAACCACCGTAGTGCACAGCTCATACACTCCTTGTGTGACCCTGAAAGTTATCCAGCTTCTCTGTCTGAGGAAATATTTACTTTGCGAACTGCATGTTTCAAGGTCACATTTCACATCCAGCACATGTTCATACTTAAGTACATTATATTAACAACTCTTGGTACACCCGTCTCCTACATGCAGCAAAGGGAGGCAAAGCTGCCCTGCTTCCTTGAGACTTTTAGGCTTTGCATCAATTTTATAGCTCGGTGCTCTCTGACTGAGGTTTAACATACTCTAGAAGCTCATGCACAACATCAGCTACTTTTCAACCGAGAAAGACATATTTCACATGAACAGTTTTTATTCAGCATTCAGGAACGCTGGTTTGTAAAGTGCACTGACTATTTGGTGCTATTATATGTTATGTCCTAAATTATGGGCCATCATTATTATTACTGAAAAAGTTGTTCATTAATACTTTGTAAAAAAAAAACCAAAAACAAAAACCCAAAATAAACCCCTCTTTTACTTATCCATGATTTTATAGAGTGCTATGGTACTCGTCAGAGAAACAGGAAGGTGAGAGCAGAAAGAATGGGGGTGAACAGCCAAACTATGTGGCTTCAGGCCACGATAAGAATATGTGGAATATGAGGAATATAAAAATAGTAGCAGAAATAGAGACTTTCAAGTGCTGAAGTTTGATGTTCTGCAGGTTAAATTAATTCAAAATCAAATTTCTGCATTAAGGGAAAACAATTCAACAAGAAATCGGTTCAAAACGCTGTATTTAGAAAACCTGCTGATTCAGCAAGTTAGGATCTGTCAGATGCTACACACAAAATCAGTAATTAACCTTAAGATACTAAACCTTCTTTTTGCATTTGATGCCATTCATATGGAGACACACACAGTGCATTGTTTCTACCTCCTCCATGGAAGTGGACACACTCAAGAAATTAAATTTAGTCAAAGGATAGGTTTAGGGCACAACATTTAATTTTAATTTAAAACTAGAATCTTGAAATTTTAAGGACATAGATTTGTCATATAAGCATCTAAGAACGGAAAACTTCCAAGGTATTGTGCGATGAACAGAGAAAAAAAATACATGTTGAAGAGTTGAAGAATACAACAATATCTACTAATCCTGACTAGAAATCAGGTTCATTGTATCACCTAAGTAAATGATGGATTCTTTTTGGTCCAATTAACTTCAGAGAGTCAAAAGTATTACTACTGCACTTCCTGAAGAAATAGAGGAAAAGTGAATGACTAAATAAAATTTCCAAGGCTCCTGAGGATCTTGAGGATGTGCCAAAGCATGGAATACAGCAAGAGTAACGTATGTTCCTGTCACGTGTCTTGTCACATGTTCTTGTCCATGTCCTATTTAAAAATATCTCCAAAATGCTCCAATTACTAGCAGTGATCTTTCCAAAACATGATTGAGACTAGGTTGCCCTCAGGAGGGAGAGGAGCTGACACTATCAGGACTATTGGTAGTGCGAAAATAGAGAAGCTTGATAATATCCAGGATATGATGCCTTACATCAGTTTTTATGTTTTAAATAACAAAGTTGCTAACTCAGCCTCAAATTTCAGGGAAGGGGAACAAATTACTTCCTTTAAACTAATTTTTAGGACCATTCCTCACCTCCCTAAGAAGGTGAAGCAGGGCAGCAAATAGCGTTCATTATTTTCCATCAAAGCTGAAAATGAGTATGGTGCTAACAGTCAGATTACCAAATTAATTCTTACTTCCACATTCAATGGATCATTCTCATTATGTTCTGGGTTAAAACAAACAAACCAAAAGAACTTACCAATCATAGATGAAAAATTACAACAAAGCAACAAAAGCAATAAAGCAACAAAAAGAGGGTTAAAAAAAGTTGGGAAAAACAAGGGTCATGCTCCTCCACACTTTTCATGTAATTACATAATTATCTTTTCAACATTTATCACAGATTTCAGTGCACAAATCTTCTGAATTCAAAAAAGGATTTTACAAATATCGACAGCTTTACTAACCATTCAAAGCAACAAACAGTGCTGACCTCAGAACAGAGGGGGGTCTAAGCAGGGCTGCTATTAAGCTTGAGCAACTAACTGACCTTCTGTCCTATTAAAAAAAAAAAAAGAGAAATAAAGTCCACATTATCTCGTTGGGTATTTTTTTCTTTTGCAAGAGTGACATTTACAATTTATTATAAAGGCTCCCGATTACATGTTCTGCTTTACAGCCAGTAAAAAAATGTAGAAAAGCAAGCGCTATATGTTGGCTAGCATGAACGTACCACAAGTACGTTCATTTTCAGTTTTCTGAGTTGCACCAATTATAGATAAAACACTTTAGAAAACAAGTAATTTGCATTAAGAAAACATTAAGGACGCATTTGTCAGCACAGTCATGGTCATCTTTAGAGATCATCAGAGGTGTGAGATGGCATCCATTTCCTACACAGCCAATTTCAAATTCTGCAGAGGACTAGAGGATGAAGCATTTTGACCTTCTGTGTTGCAGAGGAAAAATCTCTAAATCAAATATGGATTTAAAAACATACACATTTGCATCCACAATTAAAATCCTCTGAAAATAGAAAGAAATAAGAATGATGGCAATTCATAAAGTATTTCTCCTTCTGAAAAATACTTCATTCAGGAGAGGAAATGGGAGTGAGATTCATCTGAGTAAATGCAAACACCTACAATGCCCTAAGGCTGTAACTGTATAGGGAGTGTGACTCATCTTAAGCTAAACATAAGAAGTAAATCAAATAAATGATACTTTCAAGCTGCCCACTCATCTTCTGAGCATAAAAGGAGCAACTGTGAATAGCTAGCTGCAGAAGTATGTTTGGCAAGATGAATCACAGCATGGGTATCTACATTTTCCTAACAGCACTGCTGTGGACACACAGTTTATCCCTTAATCCTTTGTCCCTCTCCCCCTGTAAATGTTATGTTTCCTACATATTTTTCCAGTTATATTTTGAGAGAAATGCAATAACTGTTATAAGTCTGAAGTACTTACATCAAAATTGTCTGTAATGGACTATGTATATGTACGTATGTATGTATATATGTATGTATAGATCCCTCGATCTTTGCTGTGAAAGCAAGGATGCAATGGTATTCCACTGGATTATACAGATATCATAAAAATGTCTAAAATACTGTCAAAAGTACCCTGCAATCTTTTGAGTAACATAAACTACAGCTGCTGATTTACATTCATCCAAACAGCTACTGATGGTTTATGAGCTGGATATTGATAGACTCTTAATAAAAAGAGTGATCTCAGTTCCCAGAGAGCCCCTTGGTTTCTCCTGCACTAGGAACTGTATGCTTGTCCAGTGAAACTGTCATTTCAGTTTGTTCACTCCATTCACCTAGAACAAGTCCACAAGAAATTATGTGGGATCACTGTTAAGCAAAGAAAGAGCTAAATCAAATCCCTAACTCTGGTGTTGCACTGAGAGCTCATCTAAAGTGTAACAGGAGGAGTTAAAAGTCAGATTAATATCATATGAATGAAAGGAGAGTTATTACAGTAAATGTGATGTTTGAGAAATTGTATGCTAAACAAATAGAGAAGGAAACAGAAGGCAGCCCAAGCTGTTTTGCTGACCCTCACATGCACATATATTTAACTCTCAACAAAACATTTTAATCATAATTCTGCAGTAAAGCTGGCAAGCAATTCTCAACCAGATTCCCTACCCTCCTATTGCTAATCTTTTCTGGTTGCACAAGCACTTCTGCAGCTGGCCAGCTGTTCACTGCTTCATGTTGTCATGGGGAAAGAATGATAATAAAATGCAGAATTAAAAAAAAAACAAACGGTGTCAGTGTTGCTGAACATGTTGGAAAAGGGCAAGTTCCCCTGCTTCTGATGTAGCAGAATTTTACAGAGAGTTAACCAACTGCCCAGGAGGGCAATAATAATTATTTGGGAAAATTATACTAGTATGTGTAGAAATAGGACACCACAATGAACATTGAGTTGTCAAACTGCTGGCTGGTGTTTCTCACAGTGACTTAAAGTGCCATCCCTCATTAAGCTGCAGCTTTAGCTTCACAGAACACTACAGCACTATGCAGGTGGTCAAGAACCTCTGGCAGGACTTTCTGCATTTGCCAGGATGCACCCACAGCTGCACAATCCTTTCCTTTTCCTTGCTTCTTTTTCTAGTCATTCCAGTTAGGAAGACAGCTTTGAAGAAGTGCACAGAGTCAGACAAATTAAATGCTACCTGATCGTCTTTGAGATGCAACAGACACCTCATCAGTCACAATGACTTGTTAAACTATTGAACCTAAAAGGTGACAATTAAATATCAGCACAATCATTTAATTGCTGATCATTTAGCAGAAAAATCAAGTCTGTCCCACAATCCAAACTGCCTCCCACACAATGCCAGATAGAGAATTGAATACTGCAATAACATTGGGGGAAGAATGTCTGTTTCTGGTTTATACTCTCATCTTCCCCCCTGCTCAAAGACTAAATTAAAAACTTCCTTTCTTTTACAGCTTGCTAATGTGAAAAAATTATTAAGATTTAAATAGGATATGAATTTAAACTGATACAGTTATTCTTATGTAATTTTTCATATTAGCTGAGAGCACCTTCACAATCAAGTTTACCTGGTCAGATAAAAGATTAGCTTCAAAAGCCGCAATTTCTAGGAATAATAGCACCTAAAGCAGTGTTACATGAGTAGTTAGACTGTAGTGATATAACCAGCAAACATGAATGTTGAAGGGATATGAAGTAAGAAGCTACGAAAAAGCTCTTCTGAGAGAAATATGACTCATATTTATACAAGAAAAATAAATACAATAGTCAACATTCAGTATTTAAAGGACATTTAGATGTGGCACTTAGGAACAAAGTTTAGTTGTGGACTTGACAGGTTTATGGTTGGACTCCATGGTCTTTTCCAACCTAAATGATTCAACGATTTTATGAAAGTGGATAATGACACAAGCAAAAAAGAAGATGTATCTCCTCCCTATAAAATGTGCAGGTGGAGGAACAAAAGAATATGATGCTTCTTCTAAAAATTTCATGTCAGGCTTCCTCCCAGGAGTAAGCTGAATATGAGCAGCAGGCAGCCTTCCATGACCACTCACCTGGAAGTCCAAAGGCAGGAGTTCCCTCAGTGCCTCCCTCCAACCACCCTCATCTCCACAGTACAGTTCTTTGCCAGCTCTGCAGTGATCCTTGTCTTTCTTCCAACTTTTTGTCAAGGCCATACTCACTACCCTCTGCATATTGGAAGCTTATGACTGTTTCTTTCTCTGCCTGCATTTCTTCCTTGAGGGAAGCTGGGACCCATGACAGGAGCTGCACTAGGACCACTTCTCTTGGGGGCAGGAGTGACAGAGAGGAACAGATGATACACAGAAAAGATTACTAGTGTAGGATGAGGACTAAAAAATAAGATCTATTATTTTTTTATATATATAATTTAACAGTTATCAAACATCTCAGGTTCTTTGATACTAAAACCAAATTTCATGCCTGCAAAACTGGTAATGGTCAAGCACAACTGTTAGGGCTGTCCTCTCAGCAAACATGTAGATTATTAGTGCTACTTCTTCCTTCTATCATGCTCACTAAGAATACAAGTGTCTTTGATGCTTTGGCAAGGCTTCTGTAAGTACCAGACACCTTATTAAATAACAAGTGATGCAGCAGTCTTAAGAAGTGTTTGACAGAAGGAAAAACAGAGCTGTATCGTTTGTAAAAGCAGCAGCAAATGGAGATCCACCTGTGATCTGAGACAGCTGAGAGAAAAAACAGTTCCAGAAAGTCAGGTTCTTAACCTTGCAACTTCCAAAGCTCTGTTAAAGTCCTTTATGTTTCTTTTTAAATGACAATTTTGCTACATATTTTTTGACTTTCAAATGAAACAACACCCTCCTCACCACCATGTTCAGAGTTGTCATTGAAAGATTGTGTTACAGCTGTTGCATCTCACAGAATTCAAAACAGTCTGGGTAGAAGCAGCGAGAAAGAATTTCTTTTTTTAATGCTCTGATACAACCCACTGATTGTGCCATCTGTCCGACACATGAAGAATCTCTACACAGAGAATAGCTGTAGGGGAACATAGTACAGTATTTGTAGATCTATGGTTGGTAAGAGATAAGAGCTTGTATTAAAAAAGCAAATTCGGCTTTTTTTGAACACAACATATTAGATATGCAGTATGTTTCTGGCATGAAGTGAGGAAAATATAAGCCAGCAGATATGTCCAGATGGAAAAGGGGAGTACAGCCAAAGGCAGGACAACAAAAAGGTGCTTGATCCTGTGTGAAGACCATATCAACACAATCTGCCTACCATGAGTATAAAGGAAGATGGTGAGAGTTTTAAAGATGTCTTTCTGCAATGCAGGAAGTCACACAAAAGATTAAAAAATACATAGCTCAAATTACCATGGGATGAGTGTGTAAAACTGTGATAATAAAAGTGACAGCACTAAGTGCTTCAACTAAGTATTTAATAGGATTGTAACAGCTACCTTCATAAATCTGTCCATACCAAATATCAATTATGTAGGGATCTATCTCACTGCAATAATTTCTCTAAATTGGTTCCTCACTGGCACCTCTCCAATTATTCTTAGTAGTAAGGATAGTATGTCTTTATCCTTTTGACTGGCATAGGACAACATATCTTCAGAGCGTCTGATATTTTTATAGGTCCTTTCACCTCAGAAAAACCTTTGGGTATAGCAGGAATTTTAAAGACTCGGGGAAGAGCAGCAGAGACCAGAGAGAGGCAAACCCTCTACGTGTTCAGCAGCCCTGCTTGGATCCCACTTTAAAATATCCCAGGCTGTCCTCAGACCTGACTGCTGCTGCAATAAAGGGGCTGGAGCAATGCAGTAAAGGGGCTGGAGCACCGTGACTCCCTGGGTGTGCAGGACCAGGTGAGGACTGCCCGGATGTCTCCTTCCCATGCCCTGTAGGTGCAGAGCCAGATGAAGACCAGAGGAGCACCTTTTAGGCTGTGGAGATTGATGGTTTGTTTAGAGCTTTGCTGCCTGCATGGGCTTAATATTCTCCCTTCTAAAAGTGCATTCCTAACTTCCCAATCCCTAAAGCTGGCAAGAGCCTTTCAGCAGCACTACTCTAAAATCAGATGAGAACTGAGGCGTTTTAAAGTCATTATATAAGTACTTGTGTAAACAAAATGAACAGAAACACTGTTTCCTATATATGCAAAGCCCAAACTAAAATCTAAAATATTCAGTGACAGGTTTTTTCCCCTCACTGAATTTAAATTATACAGAATTGGAAGTGCAGCCCATGCAAACACTGAAGTTTAAATAAAGAGCAAATTAGCTGTCTGTTGTTTGATTAAAAGATCCTAAAGAGTTTTACTTCAAAAGGCAAAGGAGCTTGTAAATTTAGGAAGACAGAGAAACAAATACCTAAAAACAGCTTTGTGAAACCAATGGAACCAGTATACTTCAAAAACTGAACTAATGACTGTGTTTCCTCTCAAAGTATTCTGACTTGCCTAAAAATCAAGTTTTCCATTCTACACAGTGAGAAAACTGGCAAGATCAAAATGTCACAAGAACTCAATAAGTTAGGATGATCCAGTTCTGTGCAGGAGGGATTTACAGGCTATTAACATAATAACCATCCCATTACAGGCTATTAATATAACCATCCCATCAACTTACCAAATTCAGTTTTAATTACCAGTGTGATAGCAGTCACTGCCTTCAGACTTCATTATGCTGGGCACTGTGCAAAATAAAACTACATCATTGTCCCAGTCCTGAAAAAAAACTACCAATCAAAAGAACCAAGCCAGTGCGAAGATGGGAGAAGAAAGAAACCAACAAAGAGTGCAGCCTTCAGCCACAGTTAGACAGCACATCCAGTGACCCACTCAGGACTAACAGCAGCAGCTTTAGCTATTGTAAAGAAATGTTCATCAGTAGATCTCACAGCACTTAAAGGATGGTCAGTGGCATTACTCCTGTTTCTGAACTGGAGAAAATGAAGCACAGAGAAGTATGCTTGAAGTAGCCCTGGCTTACCAGCAAAACCTGAGAAAATGCCCATCTAGTGATTCCTAGCACAATTCCCCATCTGCTGGACTATGATGTTTCTAATCTAAAATATAATTAAAAACTTTAATGGAATATAATATAAAGGTCTTTTTTTCATATGAGGTCAAATACAGATTGAATATTAGAACAACTGTCCAGAACACAGGCAGCGGACACTCACGACAACAGATATTCATGTTGATATCAGATCATAAATATCACAGAATTTTATGATTATGTTGCTAAGCACTTTGTAAAATCACAATTGTTTATGTTGCTAAACACTTTGTACATAACAAAGCCTGTTTTCTCAATTTCATAACTTTAGGAGAGGTATGGGGAAAACCAGTGTTGAAGACAGTGCTGCTTAAAAGTGAAGGATACTCCCTAACTCACAATTATTAAAGCTTTCCCTGAGGTGACAAAGCCATTCAACAATTCCCATGCCTACAGCTGGCTAATTCTGGTGCTAAGTCCTCCCTCCTGCCTCAGACTGTAGACCTGTGACGCAAATCAGTTGGCATTCTGACATCTCTGCCCCTCTCCCCTACACACAGAGATAAAGGTTTAAGATTTTCCAGTTAACTAAAGGCGTGGTCTAATTTCAGAACTGATTAAGAGTTCATCTTTAAAACAGTTAATGAACCAGCTGTGATGCCATCCTTTATGGGGATTCCTCCACTGGGATCCTTCCATGGGACTCCTCAAATCTCCATTCTCACTGAAGACTGAGGCTCTGCAGTGGTTTGTTTGCTTATATTTCCTGCAATACTTCCTTTTGAAAAACAACATGCTGTAATGAGGAAACATAAACTACTGAGACCTATCACAAGACTTTTAACAGCCTTCCCACTAGTTAAGTTGCCCTGAATACCACTTTACTGCATAGTGTGAGTTACTATTAATACTGTCACTGAGATTGGCTGTTAGTTATTTAATCACTTCTGATTTATGCCTCATGCTTCTGAAGGAAAGTAAAACAAACAAGGTATAGGAAAGAAATGGTATTTACCTAACATTAAAAGTTTTTTTAAATTCATATTGTGGGTTTTAGGCAAACAAATGCCTTGTGTGTTGATTCTAGGAGGTGGAAAATATTATGAAAACAACAAGAAACTAACTTTATGTGAATGTAAAATTATGATGGAATGTTAAAAAAAATTCTGGGTCTCTGAAGTACTTGGTTTTTCTCAAAATTGTGCATAAAACAATACCAGTGATATAATGTACTTGGAGTTTATTCTCATCTTAGGATTTCAGTGTGCTTTTATAAATGCTAATTAATTAAACTTCAAAAGACTCCTGTGAGATACTGTAGGTAAGTATTATTGTACCTATTAAACACATATAAACCAGAGCTATGATGTTTAATTATATTCAGAGCTGCTTCTTTTTAAATTGATTTTCTTCTATAAAAAAAGGTGCTGATGGTCTATTACATTTTGAGAAGTTTTTTATTACTTCAGTTTTTAATAGGCAACATTTCACTGCACCTATGTTTGCACATGCATGAATTCATTTAGAGTTTAAAAATATGCAGCCAACCAAAAGCTGGTAACATTCTATACAAATGGTTTGTGAGATAAACAGGCCTTAAACCAGAACTAGGAGTAATTATGGAAAAAGGCACACAGATCTCACGAGAAGCCTCTTTTTCCTTTTTTGTAAACTTCCCAACCAAATTCAAAGGTAACAACAATGCCCTACTAATCTAGGCAGTTCTGACAGAGCGAGAATATTTCTCCAGGGAAATATCATTCTAACCCCTAAAGGCTGACTACAGTCATGGAAACACAAAACGTTCAAGAAGCATTTGTGTCTTTTTTATTTTAACTATGGACAGTTCCATTACTCAAATAAATTATCTACTGTTTCAAATCTTCCACCATTCTCACCTCAGGAGCTCCCATGACGGTTTGCCTCTGTTGTGGACATTGCACACTGTAGGTTATTATATTATAGGCAGCCAAGGACAAGGCAATCAGGAAAGATTATATGTTGCTGTCCAGGCACTCACTTTGAAGGAACACAGTGCAGTCACACACAACTAGTGCTGACACCATCTCAACCCAGTGTGCTCCAAAGTGAAACTACACACTGCAGAAGGCAGTACCTTCCCATCAGCTTTTGATTTAGCACAGATCAGTTTTGCTGACTATTCCCTGCTGGCTCCCATGTCTCCACTTCATCTAAGTTCCAAAAGGACAGGATATATTTAGTAATTATCTAACTGTAATAACCAATTGCTAAGTATTTTGAGAGCACACAGAATAATAAATATGTATGTGTTCCAAAACTAAAACATGCAAGGCAATACAATTCTACTAACAATTAGTTTTGCTTTGATACAAAATGTCATATGATAGCATCAGGCGACATGCATTATTTAAGACACAGAAGAATTTGATCTGTTGCTTTTGGTGGTTCAAGAAACAAATTCTCTCTGGAGTAGGATCTGCTTTTCTTTGCCTCTGAATCCCTGGAGTCTTCATGTAATTATCACTGTGATTGTCATTCCCAGACAGAATAGTGACAGTGGAGACTAAAATGTCATCTCCAGGCTATGGCAAAAGCTATATATTTGAATCAGCCTCTACTAGCTCTAGTGAACCTTGATATGACATGGCGGAAAGTCTAAAATACTAAGTACCATAATTCAGTGCATTTTTGTTTCCAGGACAAAACACTGCATTTTCAAGCCATGGCATGATTTTTCTTCTTCTGAAGCAATACAGTGAGCAGCCTGGAAATTTTCTGCTAGTACTGTACATTAGCTGAACCACCGATTAGGGGGCAGAAACTTCTGCATCATCTCTTCCCATCAATTTCTTTTCAATTTATCACATGGGAAAAATAATTTATTTCAGGTCACTCATTACATATCACTTTTCCAACAGGGGAAATTTGATTCCTGAAATCCAAGACTTTGCACTATCCTGCTGAGCACAGCACTGTCTTTGTTTGCCACATTGCCACAAAGGATGCCCGACCTTTCCTTAAGGGCCAGGACTTGAGACTGAACCATTCATGTTTGTAACTTTCAAGTCATGGGCCATTTCTCTTCCAAGATATGATTATACCTAAACTGTGTGGAGACAATTTAGGCCACAGAAGCATAAAGAATAAGTAAATATGGGATGAGGATGGTGTTACTCAAGCAACACAAAATAACACTGCAAAAAGGCAAAGTTACATCAGTAGCACCACTTTTGGACTGTATCTGCTCTAGGTCAGTCATCACTCCACTTGTCACCTGGGAGTTGTGGTAGAGTCACCATCATTGGGAGTGTTAAAAAAGTGAGATGACATGGCACCTTGTGATACAGTTTAGTATGTAGTTTAGCATGGTGGTATTCAGTCAAAGGTTGAACTTGATGATCTTGGAAGCCTTCATGATTCTATGACTAGGTATTTACCCTCAGGGGCTTAGTTCTGGCAAATAAGTTTGCTGCCAGAGTTAGGTGCTGCACACAGAAGAAAAAAAAAAGGTATAAGCTACTTTAAAACAAAATTTAACATTAATTCCCTTAAAGCATATTACTCACTCTGATTATTATATAATGAAGTGCCTCCAATAATCTGAATCCAATAGCCCATATATACCATGTTACTGATATGCATAAGTCCTGTCTATGCTTACAGACATGTCTCCACCCACAAGAGACCATTTGGGGTTTTCTTTGTTTCCTTGTAGAGAACAGGCTGCAGAGGTTCCAGACCCAAGGAAAAAAAAAACCAAAACAACTAACATCCATAATACTTCTCTTCCTCATGTGGGAAAATTTCACAATCTTTGCTGGATATTATTTAATTACTTTCTACATTATCTCAGTAATTCTTCAGTCAAAGCATTTGAATGAAAAAACAGACTGAAAAGAGAAGGTTCTCTTTTGCATGGATATGGATTTATACATGGATGTGAAGGATATCATCCACCTGATGTTAGGAGGCAAGGTGCTAAAATACCAGGATCTTTTAGAAAGATGTGAAAAATTACACTTTTTGCTTCCTACAGCATAATTCAATTACCTTTCTGAATGTAAATTTAAGTTTTTACAGACTTCGAAGTAAACTCATGACAAGGAAGTTCAAGACAAATAGATTCTTGAAATTTTGTTTATAACATAACAGGCTAACAATCACAAGAATGACCAATCAAGCTGCAAATTATGACATCAGATGAACCCCTAAAAGTGGAATTTCTTCCAGAATAAAATACAACCTGTCAATGCTGGATATTGTTACTAAAAAGTGCAAATATGTGTCACTCACCTTCCTTTCCAGTCACCTTGTATATAAATGTTATGCTGTAACAAAAGCCACAGAGTTATAATGGCTGCAGTAAGAATTCTGGAACCCTATGCTCCTGCCAGCTGCTACTATATCTGCAGCAAACTGAAGAGACATTACAGCCTTTAGAAAGCACCATCAAATGGCTATTATACTGTAGTTTTACCTTTCAAGTCAGTGATGCAACATGCCAAGAAGGTACTCATGGAACATCTAAACTGCAGTTTCAGTCCTAAAACTGATTTACATAAAAACTACAACTCTAAAAGCAACATGGACTAGACAAAAGCCTTCTTTGTGGCTATATTCTGCCCAGAAGCATTCCATTTGAGCCAGCAGAAATAATATGCATCCGAGGAGACACAAATGGGATGAATTTGAAGAGAATTAATAGTTATTTAATTCTTTCTCAAAGAGGGCTTAAGGAAGGCAGTGAAGAGTTTCCACCTGTCAGGTGAGCCGCTATGAATGCATTTTTGGTCAGCAATCACAGAGAATTAACAAGAGAATTTAACGAAAGATCAACTGCCTAAGGCATAATATGGCTAACTGCTTTCAGTTACTTACACCTCTACTCTTACCGCTCAAGATTTGAAGTGCTCTTGTAGCTACAGACCCTGTCACATGCGTATTCACTTCACAGCCTCTGGCAGGGAAGCTACAATTGTACCAGTTAAAACAAAACAAAACAACCAAATGAACCCAAACAGTCTTCTCTGTTAAAAATCTGAAAACTCAGGAGAGAGCAAGGAGAGAAGTCTGTTCTCTGCTTGAGACTCCATGCTTCAGGCCCACAAACCCACTTCTATTGATGCCTTCAGATCTACGATGCCACCTTTAGAAACCCTAACTGGAAAGCAGATTTTCAAGCATAGAAGTCCTTCTCTGAAACCTTTGTAGCCAAAGCCCATTCAAATGCCGAGACAGCCTCTCAATTGCCAACTGAGTTTGACAATTTAGCAAGCAATTGAAGGCTGTATTTTACAGCTGCACTAGCAGAAATAGCCTAGAGATGGTAAAAAACATGTGGCAGGTTAGATGTTTTCAGCAGAGATAAACACATATTATTGCCACAGTACAGGTGGTACGTTGTACAAGGGAATGCTTTCTGAAGAAGGGCATATAGTTATAGTCCTCTGTCCAAGAAAGGATAATTTAAACTGAAAAGATGAATCCCTAATCTGAACAGGGGACAAAACAGCTCGGAGAGAAGCCCAAAAGGCAGAAGATAACTATGCTCTCAGGAGGAAAAAGAGCTGCAGACTCTAAGGGTCAAAAAGCAGCCACTGTTGTCATCCCAAAAATTTATGTAGGACGCTGACACAGGAACCTCAAGCAATTGTCCATAACAAATATTTAGGAAAGATCTTAAAAGTCAGGGCAATATGGAGCAGTATTTCCCTCAGCACACCAACCTATAGCTCAAGGGTTTCTTGAGGAAGAGACTGTATCACTGTGTCTGCTGAAGTTTTTTCCTGAACCGATTTATATCTGTGGTTCACAGTACTCTGTGATTTTCACAGCCCAGCTCTGCCTTGTCCAATGGGGTATGGCTGATCTTTGCACAGCATGCTTGTTTGAGGCACTGAAGTCTTGAATCAAATGAGTCATATCGCTAAAATTCCCTCTGATGATCCCCAACCCAAGATAATTTATTTTCTTGGGCAATGAGTTATCTCAAAGGGTACACAGGTGCTCTCACTCTGATAACTAATGGTTAAAGGACTGTTGAAGTGGAAAACAAACACTGCATTTGACTTTTCAGAAAACTGAATTTAACTCTATTTTTACATCTACACACCCTCTTTATGTTCAGGGATGGACACATACCAAATGACCAAGAGCTGACTACATATTCTAAGAGAAAGGCAGCGTTCCTAAATATAGTTTTATTAGATACATTTTGAAAATACTGTGTACAACAATATTACAGATATATTAAAAAAATCCTGAATATCAAACAATTATTTCCTTTGTCCTAATTTGTTTCTATCAGGATAAAAAAAATTAATTCCAAAGCACAAGATACTATGATTCCTACCTTTTAATTAGCTTCAGTTACAGTTTTGGACCAGAAAAATGCTCTGTGACTCAGTTTCCTCAGTTAAGAGATTGGGAATGAAGCAGTTTCTCGCAACAAAAATGATTTCCAGACAGAATAATGCACTTAATTCTGGTAAAGTGCCTGTAGAGATGGCTGATGGCAGGTGCTATGAATGAATTATTTCCTAATGTTTCTCTACTTCCTCCTCGGCAAAGGAGGAAACTTGTCATACTTCCTTTTATGAGCAAATGCAGCTGGGAGCTAAAAATGCTGGTGACTCCATCTGACTGATCTGGTAGTGTTTATGCAAGTAAGCAGCAAGATGTACTAAATCAGAGCATAAACAAATCTTAGGATAGATGTGCAGATGAAAACCTAATACATACTAAAAATTGTATGTTCCTGAAATTAGTATTCAGTTGGTAAAGATCTAAATTTTATTTTCTGGTTTAATTTTCAAATAATTTCAGTACTAAAGCATAACTGCAGACTGCATAGGGAAAAATACTGTAATGGTTATTTTCCCCAAATTTAGAAACCATCTGTTTTGAAGTTCTATTTGGCTAAGCAAATTACAGGACTCACAGACCAGCTAAATACTTAAACACATACAGAATACCTTTTCTTCAGTGCAGGAGGAAAATGTCTTTAGCTGCGCTGTTTTGCATGGCACCTCCAATTTCTCCCTTCTCAATTCTCTCTGACAACTGTGTCCTGGTGGGAGGGTAACAATCACATCAGGGTGCTCCACAAAGGTTAATACAGACAACAGCCTGGCAGCATTTGATGTGTAAGGAAACAGGACTACCATTTCCCTTGCATCTAAAAGGTCAACAAAACACAACCTAATTCCCTTCTTTTATACAAGCCTAGGGGCAGGCACAAGACAGAAAAGCCAGCAATTTCATTGTCAGTTCTACAACACCATAGGAAAAGTAAGAGAGAGATTTCAGCACTGTAAGTGAAGCAAACAGAGCAGGGAATAGAGGCTGCTAATGATCTGGGGCTTTTCTTTGGTAATATACTCATTTTTTTGTCAGTGAATAGAATAATTTATGTAGAACGAAGACTTAGCATGTAATTTAATTACCACAAGTTACTTTTTGCATTGTATGATACACAAAGAGCTGATATTAAACTCAAGCTGCTGCAATAAAAACCCCTTTCAATTAATCTAACTACCAAATGTTGTTACTGTGATTAATAATTAGCAAATGGCAGGTGACAAACCAAATAGAATTACAGCACCATTCAGATTATACAAACCTCTTATCCCACCCTGCTTTTCTAGAGACAGCCTTGGTTGTCTCCTTGTTCCCATCACAAACATATTTTTTCTGTCCCAAATGGCTACTACAGTGGGAAATGTAACACAGCCATTCCGTGGCTGTCAAATACTGCTTTGTAATTGTCCAATAGATCTACATGACAGAAAAAAGGAGACAGGACACTGCAAAGTTGCAAAGGCAGGAGCCATGAGAAACAATAAAAAAATGAAGAGAAATGGCATCTCCTCTTCTTTTGAGCAGAGGATCAGTGGGCCTTCCCCACCAAAAGCCATAATTCAAGAGTGCTCAGCCTCTCCATCTGTACTTTCAGGTTCTCTCCTGTAAACCCACCTTTCCAGCTGCACTTGTATTCAGGTCTGAACATGAGCTGGCAGACATCTGGTGCTCAGGCCAATGATATCAATGGCAAAGGTCACCAGTTACTCAGGTAACAGCCTACAATATTGGCCACCTACTGAAAAGCAGTATATTTTGAATTCATATTTCATACATCATCATTTTGCCTACAGGCACCATCCTTGCTGAGTAAAAAAGTGTTTACAATGGTATATAATGATAAACATATAAAGCCATCATCAATCATTCATCAGTTACAATTACCATTTGCATCCGTTTATCTAATCACAGTCTGCAGTAACTGCTGCACTTAAGCAGTTCAAAACCGCTTTAAAGATGGAAATGTTGAGGATAACTACTACATAATTAACTTCGCATTTTGTAGCACTTTGCTAACTCATATTTCTGTCCCTTTTCAGGTTTAATATATATTAAATAAAGAGGAATTGTTATTTACATACACTTCCACTCACATACACAGTCACATGCACTGACTGAGACAGTGCAGGTGAGAAATGGCAGACTAGTCTCATAAACTCTATTTAACATGCAACTTCAGCTGTCTCAGACATTCAGCTTCCCCATCCATTTCTGCTGCTACTTTAAATACATTGGATTTCACAAATAACTATAAAAAAACCCCAAACAAAACCAAACAAAGACCCTATCCCTCTTCACCTTTGCAAGATCATCTGCCAGAAAATTATTTTGTTTCTGCTCTGGCTGTCAGAATTCATTTTCAGCCCTCCCTTCCCACTTCTGTTTTTCAACCCCACTAATTTGAATATGCCAAACAGTGGGTCCTGAGCTAGTAACAGCTAAAAGGTCAGATAACTTCCAATGTTCAGAAGCTAGACAAGAGAGGATAGTCAACATTTTGTTCTGCAGTAAGTACAGTAACTTAATTTGCTCTATTACATAAATAATGGACTCCTGAGAGTGGAAAGAGTGATATTTGTGTATTCTTTCACCTTTTCCATCTTTAAAAAAAAGTGTTATTGAGCTTTCTGCACCAAAATTAACATTTCTCTGAGGAGCACTCTAAAGATTTTGGAGATCAAATCCGACTCTCCCTGCAATGTCAATACTGTCATTGCAACCAGTGAACTATGCAAACACAGAACCACTGCTTAACAGTTTTCTCTACAGAGTGTGCTTAGGTAACAACATGGGAGGACATTGCAGATTACAGGTGAAGCAGATGAGCACACAAACCACCTCCTATTTGGCTATGCTGGGTGACATAATCAACTTCCCAAGCAGCAGCAGCGGTTGAGAGATCAGGAACTGCATCCCAACACTTCAGCCAGAGCTCAGCCAGGCCCCAGGGCTCTTGAACTTTCATCCTCAGCCTCCAATTCTGCAGGTATCTGACAAAAACTTCCCACACACACTCTAGCCATTAATATCAACTGGACTGCGAAAAAAAAAAAACAAACAAACAAACAACACAGAATCTCAAATGAAAAATCCCATATAGTGTATGAAGCGCAGGTTGCACAACCTATTCTGTAGATGGCACTGTATGTTAAACAATGATTTTTCCTCTCTTCCCACAATACCATTTCTGAAGATAATAATCCAGATGCAGTCTCTAACATAAAGAATATGCATTTATTTAAAATCAGGAATCATTCCGTGGTATTAGCTTTTAATTGTGACTCCAGAAGTCACCTTCCAACTGCAACTAATTATGTTTCTCCCTGTAGTACCTCACTACCAGGCAGAACAGGGTGCACTGTACAGTCTGTGTCCCAAACAGTGGGACAAGTGAGGTAGTATTCTAATGAGAGATAATGGTGTGTGTGTTCCAGCCATACCACTGAATCCCCAGCCTGGTGTGCTACCCAGTGCTACTGAGTCAGGAAGTGGTGCTGTGCCATGACAACATTTTGTTTTGTTTTGGGTTTTTTTTTAATGGATTTTTTGGTGTTTTTTTGAAGACCCTCTTCATTGCTTTTAAGTTCTAAAGGATTTGTTGAAAATGGCATCAGAGCAGATAGAGCACAAATTTGGCAGAGAAATTCAGAAAACATGGGTACAACAAAGACTGACAAACATCTAGGAAATCATTATTCTGGGAAGTTAGAGAATGGCATAAACTGGAAAAAGTGAATCTCACAACAGTGAGTAAAATTCTTTTGAGATTATTTCAGATGGGACACAAGATAATTATGGCATTAACCTAAAAATTCACTGACAACAATGCTTTCTTGAGATATTTGGGAGGTAAAATAATTACCAGCAGAAGAGCTCCCAAAAACCCAAGACAAGTCTTAAATGTTCCAGAGCTATGCTAACATAAACACCACAAGATAACAAAAGGTAGCAGCAAAGACAAAGTGGCATGCACAAGCTCTGAATAACCAACAAACCTTCCTACTGTACATTGCAAATAAGCAACATAAAGCTCACAACAGAAAGCTGTCTTTCAGGGTACTGCCAGCATTTGTTGATTTGCACTTGCCAAAAGACAGTTTGCAGGCTTTTAGAATGTTAAAAGGTAAACCTAACTACCCATCATATTTTAAAATAAAAAAGGAGCAATAGTTAATTATTCTAATACAAAAAGATTTATGTTGATGTTAGTATTTCATATATTCTAGCCCATAATACAATATGGAAAATGTTCCTTGTTCCCTAGTGGGTGTCTTGCACTGGCTGCATACATGGTTTTTATGTGGATTGAAAATCTCGCTTTACATATGGCAGAGACACAAAAGTGTTGAAAATTTGTATCATTGTAAGGAAAAAAAAAATCATCATTCAAATCCACTGTGGTTGATTCACTCTATCCAGAATGTTTTGTTCTCTTACAACTATGCAGACATGTACCATATTCTAATGCTTTTGGCTATTTATGAAAACTTTATGATTGTTTAAAAATTCTGGTAGATATCCAGAATTGGTCTTTAACCTTTTTTTCCAGAATTCTCATATGAAAAATTCACTTGATACGTGGACCTGACAGCTGTACTGGTAGGAAACCACATCTGTTGAACTACAGATAAAGAAGCCAGATGTGAGAAATATTTCAAAGTCATTTGTCTTACCATGTCTTCATATTTTGCCGAGGCATTCAACAGTAAAATCAGGAGGAATTCATGTAAATTACTCAGTCAAAGAGCAATGCATAAAAAATGTGTAGAGCTAGAAAAGAGAGCCTTATAGCACTGGGGAGTGAGAAGAGGAATTTGAGTAGGAACGAGCCCTGACACCTACCCCTGGAAATTGAGATTAAAGTCACTACCATGTTATTTTACATACAGAAAAGCCATTTCAGACATTTTTGAAGGCTATATTCTCCCGTGGCAGAGTCTGACTTGCAGTAAGTACTTCTGCACATGTTTTAACTTTACCCACTAAATAATACCTTTATATTCAATGTAACTAGTAACATATATGAAAATGCACAAATGCGTAAATATTCTGATGAATTTGGGGTTAAGATACTCTAGTAAGGGAAGGACAGAGGCACTCCAGATTAACATACTAATATTAAATTCAATATGTAAATCTCCCATTGATTCCACAAGTTTGTTGTTAAGCTCTAATATTTTCATAAAATATGAATTCTTCAACATACACTGAATATACAGATTACAGAACAGCAAGGTTTGTTTACAAGGGTTTTACAATGATTACTTGGGGATAAATTTGTAAAAGGTACTTTATTTGTGTGTACCAAAACTATTCATAAATTGTGCAGGTCAACTGAAGCTCATCTTGTTAAAACCTCTTAAATCATACAATAAATTGTTTCCATGCCAGACACACTTGACTCAGCTTACACATGGTATAGATAACATTTTTAAGATTAAAGGTATTCAGTCTGTAACTTAACAAAAGAATGAAACAGATAGGAAGAAGGCAAAGAATAATTAATTATTCCCTGAGTGGTAAAGAGGGTTGGCTAAATTTATTGGGCTGAAAACTAAAATTTGACATGTGAAAGGAATGGAAAACTGACTGTGCCTCAGCTTCAACTGACTAGACCCAACAGACTATATACAATGTCACATAATTATTATTAAACAATGACTGGAAATGTAACACCTGTTAAAATCTAGAATGTTAAAGTTTAAGCTATCATCATCCAGTTTTCAAAATGCACAAAAGGAAATAACCTGAGGAATACTGACTCATTCATGCCACAGTTTTTAATTCTACACTGAACTCTTAAAAGCATAATTCAGATTTATGACATCAAAGCTTTCTATATATATTTTTTTTGTTTGTTTTTACTGTATCAATGCTTCATAAAATGGAAAAAAACCAAAACAAAACCCAAACCTGATATTTCTCTTTGTAACTTGCTTTTTATCCTGGCTTGTTTTTATAAGCAAAATAAACCTCATATTTCTCTCCACCTCTGTTTTAAATCAAGAAGCAAGCTCTTGATGAGTGTTCATGCAGCTGATTAGAAAATTGTCTTATAAACAGCATCATTAAGTGGCATGCCAATCAGCAGTGATACAGTGGTATTGCTGGTGCCTGTGTAAATTACAGTTATGTCCTACGCTTGGGAAACCTAAATGTACAATTCCGACATTTCTTATTGGCAATTAGATTATAAATGCTGTGTTATAATGCTTAACAGCATGAAAGTATGTTTATCACATCCTGTATCTGCAGAATACAGGAAAGAAAAAAAAAACCTAATTGGAGCAGACTTTATGAAGCAGCTATTATGAAGGAATCCCCAAAGTTGAACTGAAAGCTCATAAAAGAAGAACCTCTTTTAAGGTTTTACAGGAGTGATGCCTTAGGAAAACTATACAGACTGTAAGATCCCTTGACATTCATTCCTCCATTTGTTGGCATTTACTGTTTGGTTTATGACCTGTATCACCACTTACTTAAAATATACTAAAAATATTTGGAATTGTTTGAAAGCTTTAATTTGTTTTATTGAAATTTTCTTATTAAATACAAGGAAAAGCTTCAAAGTGTAGATACCACAGGAAACTCAGCTGCCACATGCTGACCTAAACTTCTTTTGATACAGTGTGACATGCTACATACAGCTTACATACATTATATACATACATAGAGTTAAACAGCACTTGGACCCACATTCAAGTGGAAATAATACATATGGAAGACGACTCTTAAGAAATGCTAAGGCTGCAATGCCATGGACTTGAGAGCAATGGGATGCCAGAATTAAAGTTTGCCTGTGAAATTTTAATTCATGTTCTTTACCTTTCATCCTTTGATTATACGGTCACATTAACCAAGCAGGCCAGACTCATTACAGTAAATAGTATTGTCTTAACTGACACATTTTGAGGCCTGATTCATCACAGTGCTCTATGCCTTATTTACTGCATAGATTTCAACTGCATGGAGTGCTTGCATGCTGAATTCCTCATGGGCTTGTATGTATGTTACTCATTACAACAGAATTGATAATGCCATTGCACATGTTAAACTGTGAAAGAGCAAAGACACCAACACACTAACATCTTATATAGTATCTCAGAGATGGTACTACAACTTTCATTTTGGAGTATCCTGTGCAGAGCTCTCAGGAATGTCAGGGTGCTGAGAGGTCAGCCTGAGAGCTTGTCTTCCAAGTAGCTAAAGTATCTGCACAGAGTAATAACCCCAGACAATCAGCTGCCTGAACCACAAGAAAATCCCACATTTCAGCAGTACTTGACACTATTCCTCTCAGGTAACTCTGCTTCTGCAGTGGGAGAGGCTGAGGTTGTACACACCTGCACCGTCAACTATGGCTGCAGATTCATTCCTAGAGAATACACCTTGGACACTGAGTGATGCCGGTGTCTTCAGTCTGAATGCATGATTACATGCAAACCCACTCATTAATTTTATTTCTCTGTTTCTGGTTTTCCCTCGTTTTAGAGTCTTGAATTGGTGTCCATAAGAGTGCAAAAAAAGAGTTTTCCTCTTGTTCTCAAATCAGATGTCTAATGTCATCTTTTGCTCTTGGATCAATAGAGAGGCATATCCTGTGGCCAGGCCTGCATGACTTGAGCTGAGAAGTTTACGTTTACTCACAGTAAAAGTGGGCTATAATGCCTGGACAACACTGGAAAATAAGAGAGATTGCTAACAGCAGAAAAATAACAAGACTGAGAAATTTTGGTCTCCATTCAGTGCTTCAAAAGAGAAGATGTCAACTGTCTACTTAAAACACCTCTGTTCTCATTTTCTCAATCTCTGTATTCATATCTTCCCCCCTTTTGATGTTATCTGCCTTTTCTCCAAAACATTTCTAATTCTAAATGCAATCTCTTCACATCCCAGTTTTGCCACTCTCTCTCATTTTTCTTCACCTTCCTCCTGTTGCCCTGACTCCCTCTGCCATGTGAATTTACAGTCCAAAAGAAGCCACAGCTGCTTCTGTGGTAAGACATAGAATCATCTATCAGAAATCTCTATTTTCCAACTCACCTGAAAACAACAGCCTTGCATACTGATCTGTAATTGGTATGTACGTCTAAAATTAATAGTTCCATAGCCTGCTCACTACAGTCAATGGGATTGCTAACAGCTTATTAATTACACATCATGATGCTATAAACAACTTACAGCTAAACCATAATTTTTTATAAAATAAAACCAAAAGTCAGTGATGACATCCACCAGACTTTCATCCTCTCTGGAACTTCATATAACAGCAAGGAAAAATCCACCTCTTCTTTTCCACAAACATCTAGAGGCAAAAACTGGGAGAGAGCAGAGCCCCCTCAGATACAATGTGCAAAGTATTTACAAAGGGAACAGCCAGTGAAGAATTGAGACACTGTAGGAGATAGCCAGGACTGTTTGCCATTAAGACACAGGAATAGATCACTGCGGAGAAAATAATTTCCCTCAGTGTCATGTTTTTGGGGAGAAGAGATCAATCATATACACCAGTATGTACTAAAAAATACATAGAACTAAAAGGTCGGCATACAAATTGGAAAGGAGGAGTCAATGCTCAGTGGTAATGCCTACCTACTTGAACAACCTCCCCCAACCTAAATAGCAGACGTTCATAAACTGAGTCACCACACACAAACACATCTCATTTTTTAGCTCTGGGAGACTCTAGCCAGACATGATTGATTTGTTCTCCTACCAGTCCTTGCCCTTCTGTAGTTCTGAGAGATGCTGGTAACTGGCAATAACTCACCACATGCCTCAGAGAGCATTTTGTTTTTGGAAATCTCTCAGCAGTGTGACTTTTACATTTATTATGGCTGATTCTGAGCATTTAAATATGAAAACAATTAAAGTATATGTGCAAGGGATATGACAAATGAGCATTTGCACTCTGGCCAATTTTTCACTGATTTTCATTGAAGTATACCATTATGTTTCAGCTTTGACTCTGCTACTGTCTGAACAAGATGACTTCCTGGTATCCATGTGGGCAGGTTGACTGATAAGAATGCCTTTAGGGTTAAATGTCTTTAGTATAAACTATGAGGTCTCTTTCTTGGACAAATTGATCCCCCAAACTCACCTATGAAGATTCAGCTGAAATCCATAGTATTATTTTGGCCCCCCACCAATCTAAATGGTAGATCTCTGGCTGCCAGCAGATCTCTATCTTGCCCAGAAGGGTGTTTTGTCTTTGCAATCACCATCCTTCTGTAGCAGCAAGTTGCTTTTGATTTTCATGTGACTTTAGTATTCTCACCACTCTACTGCCATCAGAGAGATGAGGATTATTTGCACCAAAGCAGAGCACCTGCTTCCTCATACCTCCAGGTTACACTTCCATTAGTAGAATCAGGGACTGAAGTAACATGGGGGATGCAAGAGAAAGAAGAGAGAATTTTGCTCTCTTGACAACACTCTCCCCTCTATATTAATAATGCAATTAAGTTTCCATAGTTGCAATGTGCCATGACAGTGCAGTTACACATGTATAAGTATTCTGGTCAAGGGAGGTGAAGTGAGTTAACTGGGGACATCAAGACTGGAGGCAGCCTGGGCTGCAGTGATCACACACAGATGGAGTTTGCAGTCCTGAGGAATGAAAAAATAAAGGTAAGAAATAAAGTTATGCCCCTGAACTTTAGGAAAGCAAACTTCAGGGAGACAGTCAGTGGGAACCCCTGTTGAGGCTGCCCTTGGGGACAAGGGAGTGGAACAGTGCTGGCAGATCTTTAAGTAAGTTTTCCACGGAACACAAGAGCCGGAAATCAGGCAAAGAATGTAAGAGAGTGGCATGGCAGTGGAAACAAGGACAGGAAACCTGGGAAGACTATAGAGATGAAATACAGCTATGTAGGTGAAGCTGGAACTGAACTTGGCAAGGGACACAAAGAGTAACAGAAAGGGCTTCTACATGTATCTTAACCAGAATGGAAGGTCAAAGAAGGTCACCTTCCCCCAATAAACTATCTGGAAAACTGGTAACAATGAATGAGGAGAAGGCTGAGATACTCAATATCTTTTTTGCCTCAGTCTTCAATGGCAACCTCTCTTCCCACACCTCTCAAGTGGATGGGCAGTAGAATGGCTGGGGACAGAGTGGCTGGAGAGCAGCCGGGCAGAAAGGGACCTGAGAGTTTGGATTGACAGGAGGCTGAACATGAGCCAGCAGTGTGCCCAGGGTGCCAAGAAGGCCAGTGACATCCTAGTCTGGATCAGGAACAGTGTGGCCAGCAGGACCAGGGAAATGATTCTTCCCCTGTACTCAGCGCTGTTGAGGCCACCCCTGGAATACTGTGTCCAGTTCTGGGCCCATCAGTTCAGGAAGGATATTGAGGTGCTGGAGCAGGTCCAGAGAAAAGCAACAAGGTCAGTAAAGGGACTCAAACACAAGAGCTGTGAGAAGCAGCTGAGGGAGCTGGGGATGTTTATCCTGGAGAAGAGAAGGCTCAGGGGTAACATCACTCTCTACAACTACCTGAAAGGACGTTGTAGCTAGGTGGGCATTGGTCTCTTCTCCCAGACCACCAGCAGTAGGACAAGAGGGCACGGTCTTAAGCTCTGCCAAGGGAGGTTTAGGTTGGATATTAGGAAGGAATTTTTTACGGAGTGAGTAATCAGACATTGGAATGGGCTGCCCAGGGAGGTGGTGGATTCTCCATCCCTGGAGATGAGACTGGATGTGGCATTTAGTGCCATGGTCTAGTAACCACGGCAGTATTGGATCAAAAGATTGGACTTGACAATCTCAGAGAACTTTTCCAACCCGATTGATTCTATGAGTCTATGGGGACTGGGGGAGCAAAGTCTCTCCCACTGTAATTAAAGATCAGGTTCATGACCACCTGAGGAACCTGAATGTACATAAGTCTATGTGACCTGATGAGATGCATCACAGAATACTGAGGGAATTGGCTGATGTAGTTGCCAAGTCACTCTTCATAATATCTGAGAAGGCATCACATCTGAATGGCAGACAGGTGAAACAAAAAAGGTGACTTTTTCCCAGGTGACTAGAAAAAGGGAAATATCACACTCATCTTTAAAAGTGTAGAAAGGAATCACCAACCTGTTAGCCTACCCTCAGTGCTTGGGAAGATCATGGAACAGATTCCCCTAGAAGCCATGCTAAGGCACATGGAGGACAGTGAGGTGATTTGAGACAGCCAGTATGGCTTTACCAAGGGCAAGTCCTGCCTGACTCACCTGGTGGCCTTCTATGGTGGAGGGATTACATCAGTGGACAAGGAAAATGATATAGATGGTGTTTATCTGGACTTCTGTAAAGCCTTTGACATGGTCACCTCAGCATCCTCCTCTTTAAATGGGACTGTTAGATGGATAAGAAAGGGATTGGACAGTCACATCCAGAGGGCACTTAGTGGTCAATGGCTTCCAACCCAGCCATTCTATGATTCTGTGCTTGTACATCAAGAAAAGATTGATGACCAATGACAGGATTCAAGGGAACAATGTGAAGTTGTGTCAGGGGAGATTTAAGCGGGATTGTAGGAAAAGGTTTTTCACCCCAGAGGGTGGTTTAGGTGCTGGAACAGGCTCCCCAGAGAAGTGCTTATGGCACCAAGCTGCCCAGAGTTCGAGAAGCTTTTGGACAATGCTCTCAGGCACATGGTGTGAATCTTTGGGTTGTCCTTTTTAGGGCCAGGAATTGGACTAGATGATCCTGGTGGTTACCTTCCAACTCAGGATATTCTGATTCTATGTATCTTCAGTTTAGTTCAGGATGGTATTACTCAGGTTTTGGAGAGTCATCTACTCTGTGTACAGCTATGCTGGAGAAGTCTCTCTGAGATTTTTTTTTTCTTCCTATCTCTTCCTGGCAATTACTGCCTATTACTGCTGCATGGAAGGATCATATATACACTACCTATATCCCATTAAACACAGCCTTTCAGCTGGGCTAAACTTACCATTGGAAGTGGTTTGAGCTAGTTCAGAACTAAGGTACTCACATGAATCTTTCCATAAGTGGAGTCCTACAGTAGTAATGTTGCCCCAACAGTGTGATGTCTGGAAAAGCATATCTGTTTATCATCTTAAAGAAACCTTTCCAAACCGAATGCCAGGACTCTGCTACTTCAGTAAAGAGGAGCTGGAACCAAATCTGTCTCCTACTAATTCCAGAAATTTACTGAAATATGTGGAAATAAACAGAATGTGTGACCACAAATCCCCATTTCAAGCCTCTTCACAAAGCCTGACTGAGTTTTAAGCCGCTGTTCAGGAAAAAATGCAAATACAGGTTTAGGGGCCCAGTGCAACTGAGCTCTGTGTTCATCAGTCCTTTAATGTAGACCAAAGGTCTTTGTGGTTCAAAATGATCTACTGCAATGCTAAGCAATGCACTCATTGCTTTTGCTGACTTTCAGTAAACCAGTAGGATGCCAGGCTGCCACCATCAGAACATCAGCTTAATTGGAAAAGTATTTCAGCAGCCCTTGCCTTGTAATAAATGATGTGATCCTGGAAGGCTGACAGCAGCACTCCTGCGGGCAAACAGCTCACCAAAGGTCAAAGCCACCCAGTGCTTCGGGATCAGTAGCACCGTTTCTGTCCACCCTGTCCACCCCACCCTACCCAGAGTCTTAGAGCTGCAATGAATAAGTACATCAGTACTGAAAAAGTACATTACTGATAATGTGTCTTCTACCAGTGAAGAACATTGAGAGGGGAGGAAAGGAGAGGAAAACAGAGGCGAGGGGAATCCAACTGTGAAGCTATTCACTCTCCCACTGAAAACAGAGCTATTCCCAGAAGCGCCACTTAGTTTGCCTCAGTCAGAATGAACCTGGGTAGCAAAATGTGTGATATAAACTATTTCAGTTATGAAACAGGTTACAGAGTGTTGATACAAACAGCTTCACTAGCACACAGATACCTGTCCATCTTAATTTACAGCCTTTCCCAGAACAGTCTCTCATCATCTGACTTTTTTTTTTTAAGGAGTTACTCATTTTCTTTCATCTTTTAGACTCTGTATTCTACTAAAATAAAACCACCCACTGCTTCTGTAATCTTTTTTTTCCATCTACAATGCAACATCAAGAAAACCCCAATGCCGTAAAACAGTGCCAACATTTCAATTTTACCAACAATGTAAACAGCATCAAAAAGATTTTGGATCCTGTTCATCTACCTGTGGCATTTGTAGTCAGTGGATGCTCTGTTGCTACAGTTAGAGAAAGGTCTTGCTCCTGTTGTTACTGCTATTGCCTTTTAAAGTGAAATGATAGTAGCACTCTGTTGAATGGTAGCATTTTACAGCAATTTAACTTCCTGCCTAAAGAAGCAAATCTGCATGAAAATTATCTGGAAAGCACAATCACATACACACAGTGTTTATATTTATATACACACATATATGCTGGCATTTTTAGAACAGGTATGTCATATAGCATATCAAAGGCCATAGGGATGAAGAATAAATTAGTTGGCAAGATTATTTTCTAAACTGATTTCCTAGAAAAGGAACCATTTCCTGAAAAAGCCTACCATTACTCTCCAACCTATTCTTTGATGAAAAGTGCAGCTGATTTCTACCTTCATTCTTATTTACCTTCCATGAAAGCACCACTGAGGACCTAATGAAGAATGCTGGGTAATTCTGGCATTATTGGATTCTTGGTTATTTATTTATTAGACATGAGAGCTGTTATCAGCAAGCAGCCAGGTGAGTCAAATCAGATAAAGCATTATCTGATTCCTGTGCTGTAAATCAGATTTTAATAGAGAAAAGATCTATATCCCTTTGGGAGTGGAAAGAATATGTTTATAATGTGTTCTGAGTGTCTGCTACACAATAGCAAGTATGGATAAAAATATTTTCTCTAATCAATTTTCCACCTTCTTCTCCAAGTTCTTTCACGCATAAGATGAGAACTAAAATAATGAAAATTCTGTTTGACAAGTGCTAGCAAACAACTAAGATAAGCATGCAAAAAAATATGCATATATGCTGCATTCTCAAACAGACACACAAAAAATACTGAATTCTGCAATATTAGAAGACATCATAATTTCTCTGCGGGCAGAATAACTTACAGATTTCAGGTTTATCTAATTCAACCATTGAAATGAGACCTTTGGTAGCCTACTCTTAACCTCAATACACCTTCTATCCTAGGTATTTATCCTTGTCTTTGAATCTATAAAGTCTTATGATAGCACTGTAGACTGGACACAGATAATATTTGCCTACCTCTTGAAGGCTTTACAAATTTTAATCAGCAGAATAATCTAGATATGCTCAGACAGAAATTCATGTTAAATATAAAAAACCTTGATGCAAAGCCAGCTCTTTCTTGTGCTACAGTCTTATGTTGGAGATGGGCTGGAGGATGAGACCACATACCAGCAGTGGAAGGGAGAATTTCTGGAAGAGACTAACACTATAATTACAACTGTCACTGGGCCAAAGCCTGCCTAAGAGACTTTTGTCAAGGAACCTTGAGGCTAAACTTAGAAATAAGTTGATGCCTCCATCTTATGTTATAAACGCCTGTTTCCATGGACTGTGCTCCTCGGAGCTAGTTGCTGTTCCCCCATTGGGCAGATCACAGTGATGTATCTGCCCCTACCCAATTCTCTTTCTCATAGGTCATGTAATGACTATAAGCCATCCCCTTCATAGTAATACCTTATTGCCTACCCAATCATTTTCCCCAGCTTTACATACTCCTCCCAGGTTCTAGAAACCTCCCCAGCCGACCCCTTAAATAGCCCGCCATTTTGTTTAATAAATTGGATCAGTTCTTGGCACAGCTTGAGAGAGACCTGCTGCCCTGCCTTCGAACCCCACTGGTCTCGTGTGTTCCTTTTCTCAAACCATGACAGTCTTATTTGAATTTTAATTTGCTGGAAATTTTTGTTTGCAAAAATGAGGGCTGCCCTAATGCACCTAATGCATCCGTACTACAAAGCCACAGAGCCAAGTCATTTGTGGGAGCAAACAGACCATCTTTAGAATTACTGTCTTTCTAATGAGCACCTTGTAAATCTGAAGAAATTTTTGTCATTAAGCTCAAGAAATTTCTGATGTATCTGAAAAATGGCTTTTTAAACTAACAGTAAAAACCACAAGAAAGGCTGCAGCCTCACTGCATCTACCACATTCTGATCCACACAGTAGCCTTTTGCAATAAGACATAGGCTTCAGAGACACTTCCTTCATTAACATGACGTTGGTTTGAGCTTTTTTCTCCCCTCACTGTGGCCGGTAGAACATTTTCTGAGAAATTAGTATCTCAGTGAAATGGACCACAAAATTCACTGCATAACAGGAGATGAGCAGATGCAGATTCAGAACCTTATTTGTCAACTGCACTTAAGTACAAATGAAAATATCTGACACTTTTTCAAATTAAAAGAATGTCCCTTATACAATATAGTCAGCTCTTCCAATTCAGTTTAAAAGGACAAAAACATTGCTAGCCTGGCATCTCTTCATCTGGCAATTCTCTCACATTCCAAAATTAATGCCATATTTATACCTTTTATCATTAGTTAGCTACTAATGCCTACCACCATCTTAATGCCATATTTATACCGTTTATCATTAGTGAGTTACTAATGCCTACCACCATCTTAATTGCACATGGTCAAGCTCTCAGTGGAGTAAGAAATTTCTTAGACTAGCAGATGTTCTGCTGCCTGGCACGGTGGGTCAACAAAGGCACTGCACTACAAACTGTGAGAACTGTGTGCCCTTTCTACATGGGATGGCTCTAAAGCCTGGCCATGTCAGACTGTGAAACCAGGGCCTCTCAATTACTGCTTTCCTCCCCCTTAAGTTTTAACGAGTCTTTATTGAAAATATCCCATTACTTTCCTGTGTATATAGATCCTGAATTACTCAGTACAGGAGGAAGGGGCAAGAGAATGAAGGTTTCTTCAACTTTTTTTTTTTAATCACAAAACCTCCCTTTTTACAGATAAATGTCTCTCATTCTAGATCAAATGCACCCTTTTCCACTTTAAAATAAGAAAAGAGATCTATTAATTCAGAGTTGACAAACAGACAATATAGATGAAGCAGTTCAGGAGAAGTGAGGTAGCTTTAATAATCTGTATCACATTATTATTTGTCTGTTATAACTTTTTGGCTTACAAACAGGAGTTTAGACACTAGTGGCTTCTCCTCCCTGGAGGGCAGTGTATCAAGATGGTAATGTATCATGACCTCACCAAATGTTTTATTTGAAGAGCACAACGACTCCCAAATGGAAAACATGTTTCCGCCTGTGATATCTCAGGCTTAAACATATTTCTCTTGTTTGTTTTTTTTTTTGTAAAAGCCCCTTCATTTCGAAGAAAAAGAAATGTCCTGGCAGGGATTCAGTGCCAGGCTCCACCTTCAAACTTGTAAGGCCCTTCAGCACTGGTGATGCTGGTGTAAATGTATGGTTAGGACCACATCCAACCCACCGTCCCAGAGGCGTCTGACTTACTGAGGTTCCACTTAAGGCCTGTCGTGGTCACGCTCTCACAGGAGTTCCCGATGGGGATGAGGCCACACCAGGTGCCTTCCAGTCCCGTATCCACACGCAGCTTGTGCTTGCCCTGCAAGACAGAAAGGCTTCTGGAGTCAGTGCTTGCCAGGCACCCAAACCTGCTCACAGACCTTGCAAATGAAACAGAAAGTACTTAGATGGAGACAGGTCCAGAATGTCCCGCAAGGGCTCAGGAATATTTGGTTGCAGCAGGAACTCAGGCCATTAACGTTTAGAGAGCAAGGAGAGATCTGTGCTTAGGTTCCAGACCTCAGGGCTTTCAGAAGTTTGTTTCTAGGTTTTTCTAGGCAGAGTCTGGCTTTGTGCACATCATTTTCTGAATAGGCACTTCTGTCAAAGCTAGGCTCTTTATTCCCATGAAATGAAGGCATCCTGATCCATTCATTCATTTTTTCCTCATCTAAACAGCTGTGTTTCACTTCCTAAACAATGCTAGTCAAAGTGCCACTGAAACTCCTTCATTATTTTGACAACATCTGTAAAATTTTATGTACTTCTCCAGGCTTGTGCTCTTCCCAGAAGGACGAATATGTGCATAAACTTAACTAGGTGGTAGAGAAATTAACCTAAATATTTAGAGTAACACATTTACACTAAGTAAGAACAAAAACTGAAATGAAAACATTTTTTTTGGTACACCTAAGATAAATTTATCATGTAACTCTCCAGTTCATGGGATGCAGAAGAAACAACAGCTATTAATGATGATGGATTTGTGACAAAGTTCTTAATTAGCACTTATAGACCCTGTATGAACATCTTGCCAGGTATCAGCACATGAACAGTTGCAAGGGAGAGTACAATGAAAAAAAAAAAAAAGTGCTGAATGTTATAGTTCTGGCACAGTATGTGTTCTAAGAAACTAAGGAAGTGTTTACAGAAACTAACCACAAGAAAACAGCAAATGCAAAGTAGTTGCAAGATAGTGAAGAAACCATTCTCTGGTCTCTTCTACACAGATAATTTATTCTTTCAAATAAACATGGGCTTCATCTGGGGGAAGCTTAAGAATCTTTGAGGATTTATTTTATTCTCTTGTGGATGCATGGGCAAGTGAAACTCTTGAGCATGTCTTTTACACAAATACTTCATCATTATAAATAAAATCACATATGCCTATTTATAACTATACCAAAATAAAAGGACTCTCTGAAACCAAATGAGTATTCACTGAGTACTTTGTTAAACAAGAAACCACGATTTTATAGCAAGAGAAAAAAAGAACAGTTGAACCATAAAAATCAAGTAAATGTCCCATGCAGCAAAAATACTGCCTCACAAATTTTCTAAGGAAAATGTATTTAAACTATTTTCTCATGCCCTGTCCTGTCATATGCTCATTTTACATGCTCTTGCAAATACAAAGTCACCAGTTAAGAAAGTCAAAACTGGAGGCAAAATATCTTATTGCTGAGATATTGATGTCTGAGGCATTCAACAACTTCTCCTGTTAATGCCAAATGCATTATGAAGAAACAACTTCAATACATGTCATGCTCTCAGTTAACAAATGAACCCTGGAAAAGCTGTCAATTAGAGAGTATCAGATTGCATAGCTTAAGCTTATTTGATTGTTTGCAGAGCAACAAGAAAACCAATCCAATATCATCTGTCTTCTCAGGGTGTCCAGCTTCATGTGGTGATGAGCCATGTATATCCGCAGTGGTTGTGAACGCTTGCCTGCCAAATTCAGAGGTGTAACAAATTCAGGCTTGATAACCTTTTAGCTATGCAATATGCCATGCTACTTCTCTCTCACAGCACAGAGGGAGGAGGAAAGGGAGAGGTACAAACACAAGCTCTCTTGTTATACAATTGCAAATATTGTCTGTAATGAAGCTGATAACGAAGGAGAGATGAAGGGGTGGGACTGTCTATTTCCAATGAATACTGCTGCTCAGAGCTACTCTAGGAGAGGAGCAAACTCACCATACTTATCTATTAGTAAGGGAATATGAAAAGCAGATGTAAAAGTAGCTGGCCCCACAGAGAATCAGATTAAGTTCTGTGTTCTCAAAATCTATGTCCAATTACTATCAGGTTTGCACTTCCTATTTCATAACATTCTCACCCAGCTTACAGATATGGAAACAATTCAGTAGAAATATACGCAGAAAGCCGTCTTCCTATGCTCATGAAATAAATCTTTAAAACAAAAGAGCCTTAATACTAGAGGCTAACCAATATCTAGGATTTTATCAGGAGTCTTTCAATGTCTAGTACCTCCCTAAAATCCCAGTTCACATGTTTCAGTGACTATGTGAGAACATTAACTTTCTTCCCTAAAAGGACATTTTATAGCACTCAGTTGCATTTTTCAAACCGGGAACCCAAAGGGCTAATCCAAGGCAGCAGGTAAACAGGAACTGAAATATTGAAATGCAAATTATTTAAAAAAAAACAAACCTCTGAACTGTTAGGCCAAATTTATATCTTAGGGATTGGTCCACTAATTTAACAGAAGCCAGTTTTTAAGACTTCTCTTTAAATAAGTCAATAAGGGTTCTTAATATTACTGGGGAGAGTGGTGGCAGAAAAAGGAAATGGACATTGGGAAGAAACCAAACAAAAGAATTTCAAGTGACCTACTAATTTTTGCCAAAAAAGGTTAACCAGCCATTGCATTTGCACATTACTCAAAGCACTGTGAGCCTGCCATGGGGGAAATTCAGTGCCCAAGTTTATCTTCAAATTTTTGAGTACAGATCTCTCAACCAAGAAAGATGGAACTGATATTTGCAGGAGGAAGGGAGGATCAGAGCTTGTAATTTGCAAATACAAGTAATAATTTGTTCTATTTAAGTCTGTGTGATTAAAGGAACAATTATATACTGACACTTAAAATATCAAACTGTTTTCAGTTTCTGCAGAACTAATAGTTCCAAAACTGGGTTTTAAAAGAAAACCAAAGTTTGACTAAATAAATTCTTCCTTAATTTTTTATCCTCTGTAGGAGATAACTGAAATATTTTCACATTTAACTTAGGAATCAAATATTACCATGTTTGAATGGTAATTCCTGGTGATAAAAGAATGGCAAATAATACAGCTGCATTGATTTTTATCTTATTAAGTAAGTTTTGAAAAACATTGATCAATCTTCAGCATTTATTTTTTTCTTTCATTTTGTCTCTGATGCTGGGAAAGAAGATCAATTTCTGAGTTCAGCAATAAGAAGAAAATGTCAGAAGATATTTTTAAGAATTTTTCATCCACATAGGTTAAACTTTTGATTCTATTGCCTTGTGTTATAAAAGGCATTTAAGCAGTAGTGGTTAAATATACACCCACTGCAACACTATTTTCACTGAGGAAAGACCTAAAGACATAGTTGTTCTTTGTCACGTCTCATATACCTAACCCCATTCAAGGTGGTAAGATGCTAAAATCCTTAGTCTAAAATTTTCAAGCTGAAAAGCACATGAACAGTATCAAGATAAAAGCTGATAGCTTCTCTGCATGTATAGATATCCCAGTACAGAGAAAATTACTTCTCCAAGTGCTTTTCAGACCAACTTGAATAAATGTGCTGCAATAAACGCACACTCTGAAAGAGACATCAAGCAACAAAAAGTTATGAAAGAGAGAGAGAATGGGGACTGATCTTCAGTACTGCATTCTGAAGGGATCTGAAGGAGGGAAACCTGGAAAGGGTTCCTGGCAGGCTGAAACTGCACACAGAGGAGAGGCACAAAGCCAGTTAACAAGATGCTGGGGAAGAATAAGGAATTAAAATTAAGCTTTAAAAAAAACAAATGAAAACAGACATTGTAAGTAGATCTCAGAAACTGCTGAAGAACTAGAACATGTGAAAGGTAACAGGGAAGGAAAAGGAATGAGCTACCTGATTAGAGGGCTAAGCAACCTTATTCTGATCTTCAGGCTGCCCTGATAGTTTCTCCAGTATAAACTAATCTACCAAGTAATTTAAGTACAAGAAATCACTGATTTTCTAAAAGGTATACCATCAATTGTGCTTGCTGTGAGATCTGGGACTACAGAGAAACAGGATTTCTTGAGATTTGGCCAACTGCTCTACAATACCTCCCCTGCTAGCTAGATCTTGTTTTCTATGATCTTTTGATAAAGCATCTTTTTCATAGCAGCTTTATTTCCATGATTACTCCATAGATGGCAGCACACACTTGAAAGCAACAACAGCAGCAAAAAACTAAATACAGATGTCATAGTGTTACCCAGGGAAAAGGCAAAAAACACAATTTGTTTTAGTACATAAACATCTGGGTGCAGAAAACTGTATAAAAGATAAAAGATTTGGGGAATTGGTGGAAATCGACACAATCACCAAAGACTGCAGCAGAGAGGAAGAAGAGAAAAGGAACAAGTATGAAACAAAGCTGAGAACATTTATGTTTAAAATCAAATATCAGTTGTTCCAGAAATATTTCTGCTAATCGTTAGTTGTGCAAGAGCTTGACTTAACAAAAATAAAAGCTTTTAGGCTGAGATTCTGAGCAAGATAAATACAGCCAATTTTCTAAAAGGATGTGCTTAAGAAGAGCCATTTTGTTATAACCCTAAAATATCATCAATTGTCTTTTCACACAAATACATATAGTGCCAAGTTGCTATTACCTGAATGCTATTCAAAGAACATTTTCTGAGCCAGCCAGGCTTTTTGTTATTGTTGAAAACAAGTATTCACAGTTCCAGCAAAAACTAGGAAGTCTAAAAGCTCTTGCCTGTCATATCAATGACTGCTTAAACACATATAGGAAAACCCAGCAAATTTGTTATAATTCAAAATAATATTGAAAACTGTCAGACCCAATCCTGCCAATCTCTACTATCAAATGTTTTAGTGTTCCTGCATTGAAATGGATACACTTCAGTGTATCAGTTATTTGCAAGACAGAGCCACACCAAGGCTATCCTTCAGGAGAAGCCCTTCATAAAAAATGACTTTATAGTAAATAAATTCCCAGGCAGGAGAGAAAGAATGTATTATAATCATTATTAAATCCAATTAATGAACACATTTGCTTCAAACCAGTTTATGACAAGGGTATGGAAGCAAATTCCTGTGGAGGTGAGTGCCACTAAAACGAAGAGATTTACTATACCCTGAGGTTATACACTGAAGTGGTTGCCACTGTATATCTAATGTACAAATTATTCACAGAGGAAATGATTCCAGAGTTTCACACATTCACACATGAACACCTTACATACAGTCCTGGTAAAACCCTCCTGAGAGTACATTCCTCATGTAATGGCAAGGACATGTTCTACTGAGCACAGAGAGTGAATCCCTTGTTTGCCCAGCACTTGTTGCAGCATGAGCCCGTAAAACAACTCTATCTTCTGCAGTCCAGTCTGTACAGGTGACAAAACCCCAGCAATCATAAATGCAAGGAATGTGAAAGCTAAAACTGCCAGCAGTGTAGACACTGGTAACACAATGCACACAAATGAAGGGATAAAAAGATTTTATCAAGCTAAAAAGATATCTGGGAATACAAAAGCTACCTTAAAAGGGAGTTTCATTAGTTTAACTTCTTTTCACAGTCATATCTTAAAGATTGACAAATGTCATAAATACTAACTCTTGTTCTACTCTGAACACTATCCAAAAGAAAAAAGTCATTCCGTTGAAGCTTCCCACTTGGAAATGAAATTTCACATTATTTTCTCCAGTTTTCTATAAATCAATAGAAAATACACCACAAATGCAGAATGAAACTATGACAATCAAGAGTTTACCGGTCCTTCTCTACATTCAAGTAAGCCTTAGACTGGCCCGGTGTGACATTTCATCCTTGAGCTTGTGCATTTGATGCCTTATCCTCAGCAGGCACATCATTATAGGTTTAATTAGCATTTTTACTGATGCCTTAAAAAAAAAAATCGGAACCATTTTCTATAAATCCATTTATGAGACTACAGAGTACAATAGATTGCAGATAGGAGTGAAAAGTAGACAAGCTGCTGAAGATTTCATATTGCCTGTATAATTATTATGCAATGTTGCAGTTAAATTGTCAGCCTAGAGGGGCTGTCACTAAGGGTACTGTGTAATTCCCAAGTGATAAAAAATACAGCATAATCCTTCTCATTATCCATCAGTTCATAATAAATATACTATCACTGCCCATTCTCTTTTGTGCATTTCCAGAGGGGAAGTGTCCATAGGAACCCTTCTATCTAGACTTCATTCTCTTATTTTCCTGGGTATTAGAGAAGCATAAGAGCTAATTTAGAAGACAGGGTATTGTTCACCTAACTTGTGGCAAGGAACAATTTCTTCTTCACTGACAATTTCTTCTTCACTGAATTACTTAGTGTTTCTGGAAGGCACCTTTATGCTATGTAAGATAAGAATACACAGAATTCAAATCTGTTTATCTGTTCTCAGAAGTCATCCCAGAAAAACTGGCAAATCTTCGTATCTTTCCTCCTCCAAAATCTCCCTTGGAAATCTTCTGTACTGCATAATTAAGAAGAATGATCAATAGGCTGCTGGTCAACACTTTCTTTTAGTTTCTTGTGCTTCTCAGTCTATGCCCATATGATGCCCTTGCTTTTTTATATGTTATACAATGCACCAAATCATGAGCCCACAAATCCTCTTATATACCACCATCCAGCCAGTAGAACTGCCTTCATATTTGGGGCTCTAACGTTAGGATTAGGGGTTTCATAAAAGCCTGACATCTGTGATTTCTTCAGTGCAAACAAACTGATGAACAGAATTCTTTTCATTGAGTGGTGGAATCCCACAAATGCTCCTTTCTCCCTCTCATTTCCAACTGTTACTTTCATATAGAAAGATAGAGGCTTGAAGTAGCAAAGAATGAACTTTGGAAACAATTTTGCACTATCTTGATCTCTGTTACAGGAAGAAATAATTTGCTGATATTATGAAGATATTCATTGACCTAGGATAAGAAACCGTATCTATTTTCAGTAGACAGGAAAATAGTAGACAGCAGGTTTTGAAGTGTTATATCCCAGATCTTGCGCTAGCAATGACTGACTGCTTCTCTCTACACTTGTGAAATTAAAAGATGTGTTGCTCAGGTCAGGAAGAATAAATATAATTAAAGAAACTTCAAGCTGGCTATTCAAATAAAGAATTTTTTCTCCTTTTTTTTTTTTTTTCAATCTTCTTCCCTTTTTCTTGTATAAATCACAGTCCAACAAAAATCCATTATTGGATTGGTGGGGAAACAGAATACTATACTGCCCTGAACTCCATTTTACTCCTTTACAAGTCACACTTGGATAGGGGTGTGAAGTTTATTTGCAATAGCCTTTTGTAATGAATATAGCTGCAGTCTCCTTGCATTTCAGTGGGAAATGTACCCGTGTCATCACTGTTATCAGTGACAGCTTTGGCACTCAGAATACAGAGGAATATGCACAAGCACACTAAAAGCATTCAAAGTAGGCCAACTTGAGTCCTAAATATTTGACAGTGATTTCTTGCCATAAACAAACACAGTCAGGCTGGTATCTTTTCTCACAAGAATTTGAATGCCGAATGCATCTTTCCGGCACCCCATATGTCATCACAGTTATAATTCTGAGGGAGCATCCCAAAAGAACGGTAGCTTTATTTAAAATACCAAAAGGTAGAAGAAATTGTATGGTATAGCAGACAATGAAAAAACAAAAAATTCATGTGGCATTTCCCTTAGACCTATGTGGAGGACCTCTTATATCCCCCAAATAAGTATTAAAAATTATCAACATGCTGAAGCATACTCAGCCCCAGCATGAAATGGTTGAGTAATAAACTTTTGGTACAATATAAAAAAAAAAGTCAACCTGGATTTTAAGAGAGCAAACTTTTAGCTACTCAAGGAGCAGTGTCACCCACTTTTGAGGGCTCAGGGGTTCACAACTGCTGGTCATTTTTTAAGAACCACCTTTTAAAAGCACCGGAGCAGTAAAACCCATAGTGTCAGAAGTCAAGCAAGCAGGACAGAAGACTTGGCTGAGCAGGGAATTCCTCTTGGAACTCAGGAGGAAAAATAAATTGCATGATCTCTGGAAGCAAGGTCAGGCTTTGCAGAATATTAAAGAACTGTGGTTCACATGTGTACGAAGAAGACAAAAAGGGCCAAAGCTCAACTAGAGATGAAACTGGCCAGTATTGCATCAAACAAGAAAGGCTTTTTCAAGCATGTTACTTGCAAGAGGAGGTCCAAGGAAAACATTGGATCAATACCTATTGAAGATGGTCACCTGACAAAGAGGGATGAAGAAACAGAGCCATCAATGTCTTTTTTGCTTGTTTTGTTGCTTTTGTTTTTTTGTTTGCTTTTGTATTGTTTTTTTTTTGATTTTTTTTTTTGTAAATCCATAGGGCCTGATGGGATTAATGCTGGAGTACTCAGGGAGGCAGCAGATACTATGGCACAACCCCCCTCAATCATCTAGAAAGACCTTGGGAACCTGATTAGGTCCCCACTGACTGTAAACTAGCCAACACTATTCTGATTTACAAGAAGGGCCTGAAGGAAGCTTCAAGAAACTACAGACCTGCTAGTCTAACCTGGAAGAATTACGGAGAACATTCTACTGGGTGCTACTGAGAAGTATTTAAAGGACAATGCAATCATCAGGCCCAGTCAACATGAGTTGACAAAGGGAAAGTCCTGTCTAATTTGATATCCTTCTATAATAAGGTCACCTGCCTGATAGATGAAGGGAAGGTAGTTCTTCTGGATTTTAGTGTATATTGTTAAGACCCCAAAATTGTGTCATTTCAACTACTTAATATGAGTAATGTCTCAGTATTTCTTTTTAAATTAAGTTCATCAGAAGTCAAATCTGAGATTACATATAAGATGAAATATGTTAGTATTAATTTTGCACTTGTGTGGACAACGTAATGTTCCTCCATCTCCACTTTAGACCAAAGGATTGTAACTTTTCCTTTTGGGATATAAGGAATAAAAAAAATAATAATAATAAAAAAATCAGTCTGCTTTCTAAATCTGTACAGCCTGTTTTTCTCAATTTCTCCTTCTCTCCTTTGCTTTTCTTAGATAGTTCAAGGACAATAAGTTATCAGCTTCAAAGACTAATAAATTCTTGTGATAAGTGTTTTCTGTCAACTTCAAGAAAACATTACTTCTGAAGAAAATGAGTCATCACTGTTTTATCACTAGTAGTTGGTGAGGAAACCATTTCACCTGTTTGCTCTCAGCCACCAGGACCAGGTTCCCCAGAGGTCCTGAGTATGCCAAGAGAGTGTCATAACCCAGTGAGTTTTGATTTTCTGACATTCAAATTCTTTCCCTGTCTTTTGGTAAAGATACTGTAAAAGCCCATCAAAATACTGTGCTGGTTTAAGAGTTACCCAGCAGGGGAAATGAACTCAACTCAAAAGAGAGATTATAAGTCAGAATAACAATT